>CM022403.1:49664535-50295714 GCA_011833715.1 Carcinoscorpius rotundicauda | reverse complement strand
TAAAAGTTGCAGTAGAAGTAAATTTTTAAAAGAATTCTTTTCCTATTTTAAAAGTAATGAATTGATACAATTATTACTCAAGGACATACTTTATTTGCAAAAGCTACATAGCCTGTAGAATTTTGACCTAAAGTTTCAAATTATTTTAGCTATTAGTGTTTTTTGCAACACAGTAAAACCAGTCAGTACAGTGAACCTAGGTGTTAGAGAGTTAAAATATTGATCTTGATGCAGTTGTACTAGTCCTACAGATTATTTGTTGTTTAAACAATATATACCTTTCTAGGTGTTTAGTCTGCTGCATTATAAATTAGTGTAATCCAATTTCAAATATTTCAATATTGTTCACTTTATTCAATCTTACAGAAGATTGCATATTTTGAATTTTAATCATATAAATCCTCCATATCTGTATAGAAAACGAAAAGAAACTGATGTAAACAAGGAGAACCATCTTAAGAATGATATAGCATTGATACCTGAGGACTTTGAAGAATGTGGACGTAGTTTTAATTTACTAGAAGTGTTCAGTAATTTAGAATATTGTCTTAAGTTCTATTATTTTGTAATAAACTTACAGTTTAAGTAATTAGAAGTTAAGATTTTTGATCATAGTCATTTTTTGTATTTATTGTGTTGATAAACCTTTGGAAATGAAGCACAGTATTTGAAAGTAAGATTTTTATATTCTGTTTGCAATCCTTCTAATTTGAAACAGTCAAAAGAAAATATTTTTAGCCTAGCAAAACATAATCAGAAATGTGAATTTATTTACTTAAATTTTTCTCATAAGTATGGCATAAAATTATCAAAGCCTTTTTGACAAATAATATCATTGTTTTGTATCATATAAAATAAACGAAAGATTGAATGTTTTACCTTACCTTTGTCATGCTTTATTTAATCTGTTGTTGCTATTAGCTCAACCTGATAAATACTTAGTGGTCATGATAAAGTGTGCATTCAGAGTATTTAAGCATCAAAAATTGATGGGCCTTAAATTTGTTAATTGCAGATATTCCACATAAATCTCGATTTTTTCCATTTAATAATTTTTTTTTCCATACCTCTATCTTTTATCGTCTATAAATTATTACCCACTAACCTCAGGCTCAACTGAAAAGCTACGGTATTAAATATGTGCAAGGAAGTGACTGGTTGGAGACAAAAAGATTTAAAATATTCTTTAATAAACTTCTGGGTTTTAATCCAAAATGGAGAAATTTCAGAGGAATATTAAAAACCCAATAAACTACAGTTAAAATTATCACACTTTGAAGCCTTTTGGCTTTTTACTTTTGTTTCAAGAGTGTCACTAATAGTTTCTAAAAAATCATTACTTAAAAGCAAAAGTTAAGAAACCCAATATTTTATTCATTTCTTTAAAAATGCCTGTACCCAAATTGTATTTCCAAATCTCTAGCACCCTTCTTGTGGAACAGTGATATGTCTTTTAAATTTACAACACTAACATCAATAACCCTTTAGAGGACAGAGTAGATAATGTGACTTTACTATAAGAAAACACAGACTTCTAAGTTTAGCATGACTATTTATTTTAATTTCTTGAAATATTTTTATCTGTGATACAAGCAGAGCTATGATAATAGTTGTGGCCTGAAAAATCACAAATCTTTATGTAGGCAGTTTAAGTTTTTATATATGATGACTTTCCTAACAGATGGAGCAAACAGTTTATTTTCATTTAAAGATTTTCTTTGAAAAGTGTAAAACAAGTGAGAAAAGTCTAATAGAATTTTATGTTTCAGGAAATTTACTTTCTTTTTGGTGTTGCCTTTAAATACAATTCTATATTCAACAAATGTTTACAAAATGTAGTGGTTTTCAAAGTTTTTACATATGCTTTGTTTTTAAATAATTTATAGAGTTCAGTATTAGTATTAGAAAGTTTTGAGATTTATAAGGTTTTTAAAAACTTCAGTTGAAGTGTGGGACAATATTGTACGGTGGGCTTGCTGCTACTTAATTAATATATACCCTATATGCCCCCTGTCAGTACAGCAAGTCTGTAATTTTGCAATGCTAAAATCTGGTTCAATTCCCATTGGCAGGCTCAGCAGATAACATTGTGTGGCTTTGCTATAAGAAAACACACACATAACCCTATATACATACTCTTTCAATTCATTTTGTACTGTAGCAAATTGACTGTTATAGGTTTATTTTAATACCTGTGATGTATATTGTTGAATGTGTATGGTGCAAATCCCTCATTTAAATTTGTAGATTCTCAAGAAAGAGAATCGGCAATATTTGTCTTAAGAAATCTCCAGCATGTTTTCAATCGTTGATGAACATTTGAAAATCTTTCCTTAAACTATCTAGACATGTCCAGAGATACAGTATGTTATTGGTCAGATGCAGCCAGTATGCTATATGCCTCAGAAGCTGTAATTGTGGTTAACACTTATTAATTGGAAAACTACAGCTTTTCATCAGGAACATTTATGGATTTTGAACTTAACTGTTGAACTTCAGAGAGTTAACTTTGGACATTAGATATTCTCTGTGAAAAGAAAACTTGTAAGTGGCATTAGAATAGAGCTACTTATTCCCATCATATGAAGCATATCTATGTATCAAAGATAGAAGATTGAATATTATGAGCTTATAAAGCCAATATTTTTAATAATCATTATAAATTGACTCGTAATCTGATGGTTGCAGTTTTGAATCCCACTTGCATTAAACATGCTCGTCCTTTTAACCATGGGGGTTGGGGGTGTTATTATATTAGACAATTCCATTATTCATTGGTAAAAGAGGAGCTCACGACTCTTGGATTACGAGTCAATTGCCTTAATCACTGGGCCAAGAAATAGAAAATCTAATGAAACAGACTTTTTCATAAGATATCTTACAACCTCATTTATATTCTGTACTGATTAAGAGCAAAACTTTTCACAAGGTCCAACATTTTGGTAAAACATTAAAATAAAAACTCTTTAAAGCCAGCTGAAGGTAGTCCTTTCCTGTTAGAAAAATGAATCTGTCTTAGCTGAAAATGACTCCATCCCTGATAAACTATCCCCGAGTCCTCAGTAAGATTCTCATCTACCGCTGGTTTCTCTTCAAACAAAAATCTGACGGATTTATGGCTCTCCTTGAATGTCAACCCATCTATACCAGGCAACATTCTAGTAACTCGTCTCTGAACTATTTCCAACAATTTAATGTTTTTCTTCTTACCATAAGAACTGAACATGATACTCCAAATCTGCTCTGACCAAAACAATGAAATTATAACTCTTTTAGATTTCGATCCAGTATTTCTATAGATATAATCTAGATTCCTATTTGTAACTACCACTAGCAACAGTACGCTGCTTGAATGACTTGAGAGACTAATTGTCTATTACACCAAAATCCTTTTTTCCGTCATAACACTGTCAAGGTTATTATCATCCAAATTGTGATAACAACATGCATTATCTTGCCGTTATTATAATTAAACTTATTTGCCTACCTCAATGAATGTTATAAATCAGCAGCATTCTCTACGCGACTATCGACACCAAAGACTTCAAGTATCATCTGCAAACTTAAGAATTTGATGGAATATTGTCATTTCTCATGGCTGTAAAACAAGGGTCCAAATATTTTGTCCTGAGGTACCCCACTTGTGACATTAATACAGTTTGACTGAGCTCCATTTGTAACAATTTTCTGCTTTCTTTCATCTAACCACTCTTCTATCCAATTTGCTATCATACAATCTACACCTATAAAGATATTTTTACAGGCCTTCTATGTGACACATGGTCAAATGCTTTCTGAAAATTCAGGAAACAGTTCTTATAATTAATATAAAACACAAAAGGTATTTTTCTTTTCAAACAAATGATAACTTTATGCCAGTCAGATTAAATCCAATATTCTTTCAAGGTAAAGTAACAAGTTATTTTTCACAAAACTCTTCAATACAACTAGTACTATAAAATTATTCCAAACTAAATACGCTTTTCCACTTTTAAACAAATAATAATCTTGGTGAATAAATATTAAGGTTTAAATAAATGCTGAGAGTAGTAATTATAACAAAATAAAAATAAGCTGTGAAATGTGATAAAAGTGACAAAGATCATAGTATAACTTTGTAATGGCACTGTAGTGAGGTAATCACAAATTAAATAACCCCTGATATCACGATTATCTTCTAATTAGAATAGTTCATTACAGTCAGATACATTACAAGATGTACAAATGATAGCTTCATTATAGTCTAAGTAGAGAAGATGAAGGCAATGTAGAGACACACTACAACTCACAGTGATTACATTTATTTATTTGCGTGTAATTAAGCATAAAGTTACACAATGCATTAGCTGTGCTCTGCACACTGCATGTATTGAAATCAGAATTCTAGCAGTATAAATCTGAAGACATGCTGCTGATTGGGAAGAGACGCATAATGACAACATAAATAGGAGAGGTTAAGACACTACAGCTTGATACATAGCGAGTTAAATTTGGGTTTGGATTTGATTTCTCACAAAACTATACGAGGGCTATCTGTGCTACCAGTCCCATATTTGGCAGTGAAAGACCAGAAGAAAGACAGCTCTTTAACTACCATTTTTACTAACACATAATGTATTGACCATCACACTATAATGCTTCACTGACTAAAAGGGGCAAACACGATTTTTTAGGCAGTCTGGTTTAGCGAGTTCCACAGTAGTTACAGAGTAAGCACAATGTGCTGATATCTCTACTATCATGCTGTCCACGACCCAAGGATCAACTATGCCTGTTATACTGCTGGTCTCGCTGGTAATCGGCGATGGTCTACCACTGTTGTAAGTTGCCAAGTTCATTGCCCAAGCCAAGCCAGGGGCAACCATTGACCTTTCTAGGACCCGATTCTTTCCTCAGGGTGGAATTCTCATCAAGCCCTCTACACCATCTGATCAAGTTTATCTATGTCAACCATGGAACACTGAAATTAAAGTAAGTTGTTACCCAACAAAAAGTCCTGTCAGCCTGTTCTCTGTATTCCTCAGGGGCGTTGACCAACCATTCAACCAGAAGAGATCAAACAAGCCAGAGAATGTCAAATCCAGGCCAAGCTACATGTCATACATCAGATTTTCTCCAGACACACCAACCTACCTACTCACTTCATGAAGATAGTGACAACAATGAACTACAGTGCTGACTGTAACGGATGTTGCTATCACATATTTCGCTTCAGTGCCGAAGGCTCGCATCGCAGACCCTTCAACTTGTGGTCTGAGAAATTGCCCAGACAATCGATGGTCAAGTACAGAAATACCGCTAAGTCCAGAACCAGCCAGGAAAAACACGAAAGTAGATTCAGGCAACTCAGTTTTGAAGACGACAACTTCCACTGCTAGCAACATGTCAAGACTTAATAATCCAAGGAAGACAAGTGACAGTTCCTGCCAGACCTCATGGAATACAACCACCAGACAGACTCAGACCATTCACGTGACAACTATTGATGCACCAGTTCAAACAGAAAACCAGTCAACAAACACTCAGAAAACACAAACGAAAATTGCAAGAAGAAACAAATGATCCCAAACCGACTAACCACCATGCTTATGTTTTTCTCCATCACCTCTGGTCATCAGGTGTGAATGCAAGTTCAACCTGAAGTTCCTACCTGTTCTACAAGACTGCAACTAGTTACCAGCCACCTGTATAATTTTGTCTTAATCCCCTCGCTCTCTTTTTTATTCCACTATGTATTAATAACCATGATTTTATTTCCAGCTACTTCCGGGCACAGTCTGGGTCGTTTTTTCAGCACACTCCCATTTTCTTCCACACCTAAATCTCTGGCATTGGATCTCTAGATCCTAGCCAAAACAACATTCTTGCCTAGTCCTGAAAAGAGCCGTTTGAGTTAATGTTTCGTATCATCAGCCTTCAGACTATTCTGACCATGAGCTTTGGCCTGGCTCACTTTCCTTATGTCCAGCTCTCCCTTCTCGCATGTCACTTTCATGGTTCTCACTTCAATTCTCCATCTTAAACAAGTCAAAGCAAACTCCCACGTAAAGTGAAATAATCTTTCACGTGAGAGGACGAAGAGGAACCACAACATTCCTGACCGCCCGTGTTGGGGAGAGAATTATTCAGACTTCTCTCTCACTGAACTAAACCCTGCTAAGTTCATTTTGCATCTTAGATAGTGATTTGAACCTGTGACACACACAGTGCAAGTTACATGCCCTAATCACCAGGCCACGTACAGCTAAGACCTTAGGAGTATAATCTAAATGGAAAACATCAAGACACTGCAGCTAGATATATCAAAATTAAATAACATACAACAGATATTGTAATTATTGTTTGACTAGAAAACGTGAAGGCACTGTCGATTGGTACACCACAAATTAAAAATATGATTCTGAGACATGAAGATCTTGTAGCCAAATATCACTTCAAGAGATATGGTTATATTCTAACTGTAAGACGTTACGAAATTGCAAGGAGAATAATAATAGGTTGCAAAGCATATATCTGTCAGCATGACTATAGTTTAATAATAACACTATAGTCAAAGACACCATGAGTTTAAAAAATATAACTGAAAGTGTGATTACAATCTAAGTAAGAGATGTTAAGATATGGCAGTCACAAACATTAGGGGCCTTTCAGTGGCTCAGCGGTATGTCTGCGGACTTACACGCTAAAATCCAGGTTTCGATACCCGTGGTGGGCAGAGCACAGATAGCCCATTGTGTAGCTTTGTGCTTAATTCCAAAACAATCCTCACAAACATTAGGGGTTACTTCAGTAAAACGCATTCCTTTTCTATTCAGCACTGATCATATTCGGCCCCCAACAATATATGAAAATGTATCTGTACGTCCGTCGTTATCAATGGGTACAGATTGTTGTTGCAGGACAATGAAGAATAATATTCTACATATGCCAACTGAGTTTCATTAATTTTTTTTTGCCGAATTACAGAGCAAAGAAGGTATCAAAACAAGAAAGTCAAAACTACAAAATGTTTATCCATTCTTTGGGTCAGACTAAAATAATTGCTATGAACTGCCAAAATAGAAATATTTTTTGTCTAACTTCAAGTAACCCAGTTTATGTAGATTTCAGTTCATTGTTACAATACTTATAGCATTTAAAATTTATACACCACTATTGGTACAATATATGTATATTGATCCATACTTATCTTTATAAAACTTTAGTTTTTTTTAATATTTGCTTCTTTTTTCATTAGCTATAAATTCTTGTTTGCCAGCAACACCAAGTGTTGGTCATATGTATATATGATTCAATTTCACTCATCAGGATCACTACTAATACAGATTCAAACCTAAATGTAACACTATTATGATAGTGCGTTTCATATATACATATATTTACACACACAGTAGTAACCTTTATTATACAAAAAAGGAATTATATCCAGACGTAAAAATTATGTAAGTAATTTTAAACAAACAATTTTATGGCTGCCATTTTGTTTCATGACAATCCCCACTATTAAGTACTACCATGCGTAATAATAACATACAAATAACAATGAAATTATAGTTTACGTTGAAAACATCAAGATCCTGCAGTCAGAAATGTTGCAATATAAATAAAATACAATTGACAATATGACTACAACTTTAACAAATAGATATTACACCAATGAAGCAAATTACTAATTAAATAACATACAATTGGGAACGTGATTATGGTCTATATAGGAATCGTGAAAGCACTGTAGTCAAAAACATTAAAAGTTAAATGTACAACTAATATTCTAAGTATGGGAAGTGGACTCATTGAAAGCTAATACAGCAGAAGTTACAAAACAAACATCTGAGAATGTGATTATAATTGAAGTTTGAAATGTGTATACACTGTAAATAGATACATCAAAATTGGATATAACCAACAGTCTGGTCATACTCTGAGTAAGAGTACTGAACAAAATGCATCTACAGATTTACTATTGCACACTTATTGTAGTGCCGACGTTTGTTCCAGTATAGTTTTTATGCATGTGATATATGCTGTTGGATGTACACTGCACTACTCACAACTGTTTTCTCACTTTGTAGAAGATTCTTGAGAGCAAGAATCAACAATATGTTTTACTTTTTCGAAAACACTAGCATGTTCGAACATTGTTGAACGTTCTTAAAATTGGCCTTAAACTATATAAATCAACGTGCCAACAGATAGTAAAATTGTATTGTTAGTCAACTACAGTTGGCATGCTATAGGCCTCAGAAGCTATAACTGTGATTTACGCCTATTAATTGGAAAACTACAGAATTTGACAAGCAACATTTTATAGATTTTGAACACTACAAACCATTTAACTTTGATGAATTAATGTCAGACGTTAGTAATTCTATGAGGGTATTAGATATTGTCACCAGTGATAACTACAAGTTTAGTCAGCCATCAAAAGATGTATACAGGTGTGTTAACAAAAAATTAATTTGCTATCTGTGAACCTCAATAAACAATTCAGTTACAAACCCCATACAACACTCAGTACTGTTTGTAAAACTTTTGTACATAAATCAACTCTAATAACTATTAGTAATAGCAGTTACTATGAATTGTATTGTTTTTTTGTTTGTACATTAAAATATATTTATGTTAAAAAAGAATATTGTGTCTACCAACCTTGCTGGCAAATAACATAAATCTGATAAATATTAACAGTTAATTAACTACTAAATTCCAATTTCTGGTTACTTGAAGTGGTAAATGTTAACATACATGACATTACAAATCAGTTTTAAATTAAACACAAAGCTACTGCCCACCACGGGTATCAAAACCCAATTTTCAGCATTGTAAGTCTGCAAACATACCACTGAGCCACTAGGGTGCAAATCGAAGACTCATCCAAAATAAAGTATAATACACAACCAAATAAATGGGGTAAGTGTTTGAGATCTGAATCAGAGACAACATTTGAAATAAATTCAAATCACAATTCAATTAATATTTATCACTGCCACAAGGTTTGATCATGTCTGATTATCATGGTTTTTTGAATCACTCTCCATCAAACAACTAGAAAGATACAACGAAAGTGAATTGCCTAAGCTGCTAAAATTTTAGAATTAGAAAATCAATGAAAAAAGTAAACTAAAAAGCGTATTGTTGAAATATGAGTCAATGGTGCTTGTTACTTGCTGAACTGGGGTCTATTTTGGCTTTAAACACAAAGAGATCATCATAGAAAAAACAGTAAAGTGACAAATTTGTTATACATAGACATATTACCTCATTATTTTCAGTAACAAATTCCTTAAATAACATGTTAATCTAACTAATGGTAAGTGACCAATACTTTCAATATCCCTGAAGAAAAAAAGAACCCTCAGTTGATAAACTGTTATATTAATAGATGAAAGATAACTTCAAATATATCTATCATTCTCGGACACCATGGTAAATAGGCAGTGTTGAACCTTAAATATTATAATGTGAAGGAAATTATAATAAAATCTACAATACTTTTGTTTTAATTTCATTCCTCTTAAAGCAACAATCATTAACATTTATGTTTGTAAGAAATACCTCATTTTGAGAACTTTTTTTATACGCTTTGTGTTGTTATTGAAGTACTCAATCATAAGAAACATTTAAAATATGAGACATGATTAATCTGTTGTTAGCACAAGTTTTTATTCACAGTAAACACAAAAAATATCGTTGAAACTCTGTTGGGATGAAGGGCGTTGGCTAACACGATGATTGATGTGCTTAACAAACCGCAAAGTTTCATTGTCTCGGTACACCAGTGCTACAGAATTAGACTGAGGATAGACTGTCAGAAGCTGAAACCACACAAAAAATTAGTAAAAATAACTCAAATTCTCTTGCTGTTTGAAACAAACCTAAGTTCATTTTAATGTTAAATACATAAAATATCAATGAGAAAATTTGGGGATAAGTGTACAAATATATCTATATTTCTTTAAAGTTTCTTAATTCAGTTAATGATAAAATTAATTGCTGTTAAAATACATAATAATATTATAAAATATCTAACCTCATTAAAATTTAATTTACACCATAATAGTTGTTACTACAATCTGCTTATAAAACTAGTATCTCAATCACTAATGTGCAATGCATCCAGGTGACCTATATGGAGCAAAAGGTTTTGTTTTCACTGGACATAGCATACACAATGTGATTGGCATATTTTATACCATATATAGATGTTGTTTTATTTGTCTATTATATATGGAATGCAGTTACCTTTTAGTTTCATTTGTCATTTATTATTATATTTCTATTAAAAAACTTTTTATACACAGCGCAAATTGGGATTTATGATCAATTTACATTAACCTAACTGAAGAAAAGGTGCATTCTAATCTTTATAAGCTGAAATGTAAGAAAGGCATGCCTAATTATCTATACTGGTTGTTATGTTTATTTTTGTTGCATTCTGATCAGTTTTCCTTGGTGGATGTAGCAGACAGCCTGGTGTGGCTTTGACATAGCAAACACATACACTGATCAGCAATTATTATTATTTATTTCCACTTATAAGTTCTTTGAATAGCAAGTTTAAGGGGTTTATTAATTTGTTTCTACTACCTTACAACAACGTTATAAGATGTTGAGTCTTTTTATGTGACTTAAAATAAAGAAAAATAAACACAGTTCCACACATTCTGTTGAAGAAGATTTGAAATTGTAATTACAGAATGATATTAATAATGTTCTTGCTGATCAATAATGGCTTGGATATTATAGTATAATCAGTTGTTAATTTTGCCTTGATGGTAAATCTTATTTCCTGAGTTATAATGTGTGTTTGTCTGAAAACATTTATAAACATGAGCATTAATAAACAATCAGATGCTCCGTGTATTTCCTTGTAAAACAAAGGAAATGTATTTTCTCACCTCTTCATCTTCTCCTTTGGCAATATAAGAAATAAAGCCACCATATTCACTCTTCCACTCTACAAAGAAAAAAAGGAAGGCATAGCTAGACAGTGGTGTTCTTATTATATTCCTGTTTTATATCTTTGAACGAGCCACAGGTATATTCAAATAATTTTTACTTTCATAGAAATTTGATATTGATTTGTAAGAAAGTATAGCTTCATTGTTAAATAACAGGCTAACTGGAGATTTTTCCCACCCTCTTTCACCTTAATTTATCCATTGCAACTAAGAGTTATAGAGATGTAAAAACCAATTTGTCATTTCTCAGTGATGTCGAGAAAACCCACTTGTAGAGAAAAATATATATGTAAAAATGGCTCGTATGGATTGAAAAAAATTTTTACGTAGAGGAGTGAACAACGTTTGAACAACAAAAGATTTGTGAACCTGATGAAGACCAAAAAGGTCAAAATTTTTCTCAACCCAAAGGAGCCATTTTTACATACATATTTTATTTCTATCCTTTGTCTTACAGAGGTTACAGCTAATAAGGATTTCATTCAATACTAAAACTCACCAGTTGGAGTGGACAATGCAGGACTTTAAAAGTTATGGTTTAAATACCAAAAGCTGGCAAAATATTGAAAAACCAATAAGTTTAGAAATTGTTACAAAATAGGTCAACTGCAGTTTGCAAGGGGGTATAGTAATAATTGAAGTTAACTCGTTTCTATAACATTATTTCCATCTGTCATAGTATATTCAGTGGTTTGCATGCAATTCGTGAACAGTTTGACTTCTTAACAAAGTTATAAATATGTTCCATTAGGAACTAGAAGTTGAACACCAATTGAAGATAAACTGAGGCTAACCTTCTACACCAAAGTGAAATAACACCAAAAAGATGTTTGTAGAGGAAAAATTCTATCTCAGTTGGTTATAAACTTATCCATCAAACAAGGACACATGGTGTAAATAATGTCTTTGAAAGTTATGATGTTGATAAGATGGAAGGTCTGTCATTATCTGTAGTTTGCATCTCTAATTAGTTGGACAATGAAACCCATATAAGGGAGAATTCAGAGCACAACACAGAGAGCTGAATATTGATAATTCATTTAAATATTTTTCTTGTGAATAATGATGTATTTAGTAGGCATATATATTACTAACTTCTGTCTTCCCATATACAATAAAGTTGATTATCAGTTGGATACTCTCACTGTTAACAGTAACTTTGATTGTAATTTTAATATCTCATGAGGTTTGGCCAGCTTAGGAGATTTAGTTTAGTCCTAAAATTATATATTATTTTGTGGTCATGTTTCACATACTTAGCTTACTTTGATACATTTCCAATGATTCTGGTAAGTGTGAAATCTTGTTTTATATATAAAAAGTATAGGCACCCAATGGTGTTTTGATAATTTTGATGATCTATGTGATATTATTGGTGAGTCTTACTCTAAGTGAGATTCTTCAAATCTGCTCATTACTGCTTGGTTGCTTAAAATTAATGCATTCTTGAAATGAATTCATAAGGGTAATACTGTACAGAGCAGTCATCACATAGCACAACTGATCATATATGATCTTGTTTACGGTAGTTTACAGACTAGTTATCTGATAAAGTGTTTACAACTTATTTGCTTTTCAACACCTAAACAACTTTGTAAATTTATATCCTCATAAAAGCCTCCACCTATCACTATAGGGTAAATTGTTATATAATTATACAAATATAATAAGGAAAACTGAAGTAATCACCAAACTGTTAAAACTTGGAACATTATCAGGGCAAATATAATATAAAATATGTGCCAAACCAGTTCCATAATCTCAAAAAATAAATGTCCACAAAACTATATTCATTTTTGGAATTGTATTCAAGCATAAGTTTTCAAATGTTAAATATCTTTTCTTGTTCATTGTGCCTGTACACATATTTTTCAGATATACACAGTGATGTTTTTTATTCTCATAAGTGTAAAGGATAATGGTTGGTTGATGTAGTGTTTTATGGCAAATAGCAGCTAGGCTATCTACTCCAAACGTCCAGTAAAAAGGTAAAAATAAATTAAAAGCAGTAAAATACATAAAAAGGAAATGAAGGTAAAACAAAACAGCATTGAAAAAACAGAAAAAGCATAAAATCAATGTTGACACCTAGGCTACAATGTTAAGAGAGAAAGCAGAGTAAGAGAAGTTGTAAAGGGCTTTCTCTAGCAAAATGGTAATGATCATAACCTGCCAGGAAGACTAACAGGTAAGTACAAAAACCACTGTCAGTCACCTAAAGTTGGCCTTTCCAGTCCTGGTTCAAGGTTATGTTGTCATAAAAGCCATTATCAAAAGGTAAAATAATAAAAGTTTTAAAAGACATGTAGCAAAATTGTAATAATAATTAGCCAAATGTCTGGTAAAAAGTAAAGTAAATGTAGTAAAATTCATTAAAGGAAATGAAGGTAAAAACAAAACAGCACTAAAAACATAAATGGCATAAAACCAATGTTGACGTCCAGTTTGCAAAGTTCTGGTTCCAGGTTATGGCTAGTACCAAAAAGTAAAGAGATAAAAGTGTTAAAAGACATGCAGCAAAATTGTAATAACAACTCGCCAGGATGACTAACAGGTAGTTCAAACAGTAGCGTTAGTCACCTGAAGTTGGCTTTTCCAGTCCTAGTGTCAAGTTATTTGTGTAAAGGATAATACACAATGAAATATGTCTATAGTGTCATATGTAAAAATCTATAAGACAGGAATATTATATTATTTGTCAGGATCAGGCGACCTGTACAAAGATTGAGTGTTATACTTAAACAATTTTGGAGCCTCACTGTGTCATTACAGTCCACGCTGCAACATCCATGTATGTTCTATCTGATGACTGTGTATCCTAACAAGAGCCCTGTAGCATAGTCTCCTTTTAAAAAGTCTCCCATTCCAAGCTATCATGTTCAAAGCACACCACTCCTCCCTAGGGACTTTCCATAATTCAACTATTTAAGATAATTTCCCAACACTCATTTGAACTTTTCATTTGTACACAAATCCATAGCACAGCATCCAAACACTTTACAACTTCAAATGAATTCCCATGGTAAGCAATTGTTGAAATGTCATAGAGTCAACTTGTGCACAGCTGAACTGTGTCCCATTTTCCAGGTAGAGAGTCTTCTTAATTTGTTTCATACACTTGTCTGGACCATGTGGACAGTTTTTCCACTGACTTTTGTGTTTGTAACTTATCTATTACAGAACACCATATTTTGCTTACCATGGCCAGATTATGAATAGTTTCAGGTCACTTTTTTGATGGTCCTCATTATTCAAATTTATCTATATTCCTTTGTTTTTTCAATGCCATTAAGTACAAGAGATATTTCCCTTCTTGGAAACTAGCTATTAAATCTAAACACATCTTTATGATCTAAAGGCATCAAAAAATTTTAATTGAAAAAAAATTAGTAAGTAGTAATGGGAGCACCAAAAAAGTAATGAACAAAGTAGGAATATGCAGGATAACAATAAAACACTTGATAGTTTTTGACAAAGTGCAACCTCAAAGTGTATGTAGCCATCATTCCACCCATTCCATTATGTGCTTTTTGTAACTTGATAAATCCTCAAAATAAGTGAATAGCTTACATATATGTAGCTTAATGTCTCTACTATAAACTTTGTTTCAGCAACACAGTATGTATTCATGTACGTAATTACATTTCATGAACATAACAAAATTCTTGACATCATAAGTGGATGTTTCATGTTGGAAGTGAAACAGGAATCTTCAGTAGCCATATTTGGATTAAGGGAGACATTATAGCTATCTGACTGGTAAGGGATGGACCAAAAGAATTGTATTAAAACTGCTGATTTTTGAAATCACAAAATAAATTTGTTGAGTATTTAAAAAAGATTAGCTATTTATAAAACACAATTCAAGCTATAATTGGATTAAAGTTCAAAGTGAAACATGAAGTAGGAATGGGTGGAATGATGGCTATTCCCACTTTGAAGTTGCACCACGCCAAAATCCACAGTGTGATAATGTTATTCCTACCTTGTTTCCTTACTTTTTGGTGCAGCCATACCTACTTCCTAATTTTTTAAGTTACAAATTGTTATACTTCTCTCATAACTGTTTTCATACTAAATCTCAAGAGTGACCAGGCTCTAGGCATATCCTTGTGGTTTTTCTTGGTGCTAAGTCTCAAGAGTGACTTGACTCTACACCTATTCTTCTTGTAGCTTTTCTTAGAAGTATCACTTGACATTCCTGACTTCTGCAGATATCTTTGCTATTGTTTTTCTTTTATCTAAGCTAGGGTGGCAGTTTTCTCTTTGGCTGGATTAATGGCTAAGGCTTGTTTTGCATATTCAGCATTACTGTTTCAAATATTATCTCTATTCTTGCAGTAATTGCTGTCTATTGCTTTGTCCAAAACAGAATCCTTGAATGGCTTGAAATGAGATTCATAGAACCAAAAACGTCACTTTAGAAGGTTAGATCAAAGTTAAAACCTAAATCTAGAGAATCTGTGGAGTCCATATTTTTTAATTTAGCTGATACAGGATGACCACATAGCACATGCACATAAGCATTCATGCACCCACACGTGATATGAGGGTGAGTTGTTACTAGGCAACTTGCATAAAGTAATATAGCTACTAGTGTATTGTTAGCTCGTTAGTAGCATTACATAGTGGTTATTGTTATGACTGAAGTTGCAAGTAAAACAAAAAAAACATTTATAGTCAAAGTAGCATAATTCAATCATGTGCATTTATATCTGGATAAGGTGAAGGCAAGTAAAAGATATGTCCTTCCAACAATGTTAGTCAGTCAGATATTCAGACTGACAAACATGAGGTTTTGTGACATTTTTGTTTTTACTCTTCCAATTTCTCAAGTGCTTCAGTGGCTTGTTACTCTGCTTTGTTTACTACTCAACAGTGTGTGTAAACTGCTTAAAGTTTTGTTTTCATAGTGCTTGTGATTTTAAATTTGTTCTGTACGTATTGAACATTTGGCCGATTCCTATTACAAGCATTAATGTACTTATGATATTCTGCTGACTACACATCCTTAATAAATATGATCACACTATATAATAAACAAGGAACAATGTAAAAACACAGATATGATATACTTTGTTCCACCACAACTTTATAGCAGCTATGGTTTTCACGTGACTTGCTGATTTATATACTAGAAATTGTTTTGATATCATGTATTCAAACTCTGTATAACAAGATTCACCAATGTTTTTTATCAAACTTGTTTTGTAAAACATTAAGATTAATTAAATTCATCATAAATACATACAGAAGGCTCTGATCATGTTACAAAAGTTGTAAAACACTTCTCTGTCAATCAAAATCAGAAGTACTGTAATTTTTTAACTACAGAATTCCCAGATGTAACTTACTGCTGCTGCTAACCTTTAAAATAATGGCTAAATTTGAAAATGACAGGCTGAAATGAAGGTTATGTTAGACAACTTCACTTACAGAACTTCGTTTTATAATCAAACGAGTTCTAAAGATCCAAATCTGAAGACACATATATCAAAAAAAATTTTCTAACCTTCTACTTAATAACTGAAGATAATTTTTCTTAATTTTGTTTCAGTATATTTGTGTATCACTTGTCAAAATAAGCATCTGCTTTTGAGATCACATGACAGGCACAATTAAGAACTGAATTTTAAATTTAAAATGAACAATTTTTCTGTAAGGTTTTGTTTTTAGAGGCAGAAACATTAAAAAACAGGCTATTACAGGCTCTTTGGGAAATTATACAGGTTTTCAAATGTTTCTTGGAGAAAAAACAAACAAACAGATTTGGTGGGAGGCCTGTAACTATTCATCATTATATTTAACTTGCTTGTCATATGGAGATTTATATGATGAAACCATTCTAGAAAGTACCCTTCTTTGTCATTGCAAATACCAAACAAAAAAAATTATTTATCAACAAATATTATCACTAAGTATATCTAACATTTTCACATGTCATGTTCTGATGTTCTTACCATCACAGTTAAGAAACAAAGTGGCATCAAGACCACATTCAGCCATTTCCTTATCATCGTCATAAGCAAGTGAATAGGACCCATGCTTCCACTGACGTACATGCATTTGACATTTAGGATCACAAGTTCTTTCAGAAAGGTCATGGGAACCCTGTCCTGGACTACTATCACGTTTAAATTCTGAAGCAGCACCAAGGGTATAACTAACTTCCTTCTCTTCTACATCACCAAAAGCTTTAATATTTCTATCAGTGCTTTCTGTGTCACTATCTCTATTAACCAGTAGTTCATGAAGTGTTAGACCAGTCATGTTGGCTAGAGTAAGAAACATTGCTTCTGATTGGAATATTTTTAGACACTGCTGGACTACAGATGGTAAGGATAACATGTTCACATCTTCATAGTTTCTATAAAAACATTTTGGCAATCAATTAAAAAATAAAGTGAAGATGGAAACATGTAAAAAACTTATCACAAATTTATTGTATGAAATTATTTTTAATTAACCATTTTGCAACATGAGGCTCTTTAAATGCTTTTTGTGCAATTCACAGTGCACAACATTTAGTTGAACACTTATATGTATGAACATTAATATGTGAATGAAATTAATATTATGTGTTATGTTTCATTTTATTCATGTTTGAAATCCTTTATTTCAAAGTTAACCTAAACATTACTTTAAACATCACACTACTATTATTTGACCAACAAGCAATGAAAATTCTCTACTTTCGCTCTTCATATCTTCAATACTACAATGGTAGCTCAGTAGAGATACATCTTGACAAGTTATTTACATAACTTTTTGACTTGCTCATAATCAGAGTACTCTGAATGAATACAGTTGAAAGTAATAAATGTTTTCAACCCCTGAAAAGTACCACACTAACTTTCAACAGATTTGAGCTTAAAAGCCTACATGTAGACGTGTATAGTCATGAGAAACAGGTCATATTACAATATAAAATAACAGAAGTTATTCAGAAATTGGCAAGCAGTTGTGATGGATTATATGAAATTGACTACAGTATGGTTTGCTGCTTTGATGGACTGTAGTACTTAGTTATTTCTCACTTAAATATCTTATAGCTAGAGATACAATTCAAATTGTATTTAGGTATTGCTATTACATTTCTGTTAATTATGTATTATTTTTTTAAATGTATAATTAAAAGGTTTAAATATTTTTAAATGTACATCATACTTTCCTTTTGTTCTCAAGGCTTATTATATTAAGTCCTGAACAAATATTTTACAAAAGTGATGTCTTTCAAAGAAACTGTAATATGCTTTGAGGGCACCTCTAATTCGTATTGAGATGAATAATTAAAGGACAACAAAGAAAATTAAAGTATCAAAAACTAAATATATGTGAAAAAGAATAGAGCTGAAACTACAAATTTAATGAAAGGAAAATCTTTAGAGATATTGTACAAAAAAGTAAATAGTATTTTTTCTCTATTTCAAAATTTTAATTACTTTGTTGTAATGTACATTGATATCAATAATTGGTGATTTGGTAGAGAAAATAAAATAACATTTACCATAAAAACTTTTGATATAATTTTAATAGGTTCTAGAGATTATGCATATGAAAGTTACCTTGTAGTTGATTTGCTAATAATTTGAAAGCAAGTAACTACAATAGAAAGATACTACTTTTATTAAAAGCATTTAGTTATAAAACTGTCATTACTTGTATGCTAAGAAATGTGAGAATTAACATTTTTGATGTACAAGTGAAATTCACAACTCAATTTTTCACTAACTTTATGAGTCAGCCACAAAAGGGTTAAAGAAATATATTCTGGTTGAAACCTAGTTTCAGATTTTACACCACCATAGGCATACCACAACACTAAGAGCCAATACATCAATAGGCTTGTTTTGAAGATATGTTTTATTCATTCATACAGATAGGATATACATGTTTATGTTTCTTGAAACTACAAGATAATTAACATTGTTACAAAAACTTTTATCAAATGTTATTTTTTAATAATTAGAAATATATTAATTTGTAAGAACATATCACATGTTCTATTTAAATTACTTGGCATATAGTGCCATTACCATCAAACAATATTAAAATATATAATTTCTAACATGATTATTTACCTTCTCTCATAGTTACAGCTATTTTCAATTTGACTGCCCTCTAGCGTACAAATTTTTACTTGTGACTAGCCTAGAACATCTTAACTAATTTTACAGTGTGGTTCAGCTGCATTCAAGTATGGAAATTAGAAACAACTAATATAGAAGTACAACCAATCTGCATATTGTATACCTGACTCCCACTATGCAGTTGAACCCAAACTTCATTTATTAATTTGGCACTAAAGTGTGAAAACATAGTGCTTCATTTCAAACATTTTTCTTTAGTGCATTTTCAAAGTAATGTTTATAATGCACTACTAAGTTGGATTTATTTATTTGATTGTTAATTATGCTTTTCACTCAATAACTAGCAGTCAGTAACTACTTTTAAATTCACAATTTATTATTTCTACTATGATGGTTATTATGATAATGGCTGCAGGTGTGGGGTTATTTGCAGAGGAAGTGTCATCCATATTTTATCAAAAGATAACTTTTTTTTTCTTCCATGTTGGCCTAAGAATCTCCTGATCTACAAGCATTACCCGAGGACTTAAATCAGGGTAATGCAGACTTTGACAGCACCGCTCTTCCTTTGCTATTCAGGCACATTCTCATTTTATTGAGGAACCTACACCTCAGTCACCAGTTTTTAGGCTTGATGTCATTAGTTTTGTCTTTATCAACCATGTCATATTTAATCCCTCCTCTTTCTTATGAACTACAGCACCTATTTCCTGATACTGTAGGCCATGCCAAATGTTTTTCAGATGAACTATATGCAGGGGTTACTACATATACTGAGAGGCTCATTCACTTGCATAACATCATTCAGCAGCAAATTCTTGACTGATTCAAGTTTTCTTAGAAAGCACCATTGAAAAAATTTCTCCTGATTTTCCAGGATTCTATTCCCCACTTTTTATCAAGAAGTTCAGGTACTGACATCACGTTTTCGATTTCTCCAATATTAATCACTTTATCAAAATTCCTTGGCTCGTCATGGAATCCTATCTGCCTTTTAGATGGGTCTTCCTTCCAAGACTTAGGAAAATAAAACTTGATGTGTTCAACTTATGTTCACATCCCTGTTGCTTGGGTTTCATGTCATTATCTATGTTTTGTCCATGAGGATCATGATTATCATTTCCAAGCTATTTCTTTTAGGTTACAGCAGGATCCTATACTTTCTGATGCGTGGTCTGGTCATTTATCCAATTCCCAAAATCCCACATTTTCAATGGGTCCATTTTTTTTGTCTGAAAGCCAAATAGTGCTGTGGTTCCTAAAGGAATCTTCTTGAATGTGCACGATACAACTTTGTTGAAAGGTGGTAGTGTTCTAACTGTGAAGAAGGCAAGATTATCAACCTGCCATGGATCTGATATTTTATTTCAGATGCCACTGGCCTAGACTGGATTTTTCTATCTGTTTTATAGTTTTCCCCCTTTTGGTTTCTGTTGGAGATGGACTGACCAACGTAAGTCTTCACAAGTGAGTCGGAAACCTTGCTTCTCCAATGGACCATCCATGTTGCATTTCCAATTTCCTAACGTTATCCAGATGTATATTCTCGGGATTTCTTGTTGCACATTTTGCTGGATTTGTACACATGATAGCTTAGGTACTAGAAATGGAGGATACTTTTCCCTCCTGGTTTCTATACCTCAGATGAATGATTAAAGACCCTTCTCCTACAATGGATGGAGATTAATTCCCATTTGTGGTCTGAAACACTCAAGCCACTCTGCATGCATTCCTTTTCCTCAGGAATTTGGAATTGTTACCTTGTTCCACCTTTTGAATGGAAAAATCACACCTGTTTGTTCCACATGGAAGAAAAATTGTTCAGATGTGATGCAGTTTTCCATGTGTGTTTTTTCTCTCACTCTATTAGTGCTCTTCATATACTTGTGAAGGGTGCTCATCTAAGTAACTGTGAGAAGAGGTAAGCAAATATGTCAGAAGTCAATATATTCCAACACTGAGGATATGTTTTTGATAGATACTTATCTCCTTATTCAGCTGCATAGAGGGAGTCAGTTGCAATAAGAGGGTTTATTGCACTTATATTAGTGGAGAACTGTTGCATGCTTAAATGCAGCTGAACCCCAGAATATATGTAAGAAATTAGATGGGGGGGTTTGAAGGCTAGTGGCAAGAAACAGTTTGAATATCAATATAAATATGAAAACCTTTTGTTCCTTTTTTCTCATATGTTAAAGTATTTCTTTTGGTACACTGATTATCAGTTATAATCATTATTTCAAGAACATTTTTTTACAGTACCAGACACCTATAAGAATGTTAAGTATAGTCACATGGTTATATGTACTAAACATTATTGTCATCTAACATAATACATACTAAACACATATCTTTAAACAGCCAGTGATATAACACTCAGTATATTCTGACATAAATATACATTTAAACTCTGTCATAATTTTGCACTGAAAATAAAAAAAAACTTATTATTTTTATTTTATTTTTAAGTTTGTATTTACCTTTTATTTGGTGGTCCTTTCTGATTCCATTTTAAACTGGAGTCTCTCAAAGCTTGAGCAACTAGCTTGTATTTATCTTCCTGAGAGTAATTCAGATAATTACATATATTAGTTAATTGGCGTAACACTAAATTAATACAATATTTTTTCTTTTGTGTAGAAGTTCAAACAAATGTACTGCAAAACAGTTTATACTATGAAAATAGCATCTCATAACACCAAAGACATTAAATTCTTCTTTTATGCATTTCAATATCAGTATGTTATAACTCATAAACACATTTCCAAATAAATTATTGTGAGTGTTGTCATTATGGAATTTAATGTTTCCAAAATAGTTCTGATGTTTTAACTTTTAAATTTTCACAAAATTTGGCACCTTATTAGTAAACATAACAAGGATTTCATACACAAAATATCCAATTTTTTTCTATTAATTTTTTAGTAATGTTTTTACTCATGTCTTTTTTTCTTTTTTGTGTGTTTACTATTCAACATGTAAAGTAATCTTCATTTTAAGACTAAAAATACTTTTATGCATTAAAAAAAGTTTTCAAATGTCACACAAAAAATCCTAACCTCTATATAATTATAAAATATTGTTTCAGAAAAATCTGTGTCCAGTAGACTTGACTGATTTTATAGCCACCATATAAAATTAGCAACTAAATACAAATTATGCCTTTTTTGTCCCAGAATGGCTACAGATTATTAACAAGACAAATGTTTAGCCTGAATATCTTAAATTTCATAACATTTATATCATTTATTACATTGGCTTTTCAGTCATGCCTGGCTAACATTATAGAAGTTAAAAATGGTGTAGTACACATGCACTTACTTATGTTACTGTATCAAGTAATATAAAACTAACCTTTACAAAGTGATCTGTCTTGAATGTGTTTTACTGGACTAGTATTTTGTAAAATATAGTCACATTTCAGTTATAATACATATGTATATGCATTATTGCTATTTACAAATAAATTCTTAAACTTTGTGATGGTGAGAAACCCACTTGAAGTAAAAATGCATCTCAAGACTGCTGAAATGGGTATTAAAACTTTTATTTAAATAGAGTAGAAAACAATGTTTCGACATTCTTAGGTCAACTTCAGCTTTGTTAACCTGAAGATGACCTAAGGTTGAATCGTTTCTACTTTATTCTAATAAAAGTTTTAATACCCATACCAGCCATCTTGAGATAGAGTTCTTAAACTTGTTTTTCATAATACTTTGAACAGAACATAAATAAGTAAAGCAAACAATTATATCTTTTAGTTATGAACACTGTGCTCATTTGCTGGAGGTTATTAAGCCCTACACAATTTCTGCATGTAGAGTATGAAACAAAGTAATTTAAAAAAATTTATTATACATACATTTCGAAATACCTAAAAATCATATATTACTATATCAATACTACAGAATTCCACTATAATTTATCAGGCAAAGTAGATAGGCTGCATCCAGGTCTGAAAAATATAAAACTTCAAGTTCATTAAAGTTTCACCTTACCTTTCAAATCTAAGCTTTAGAAGAATGAATTTGAAGGCTGAATAATTCAGTTATACTGAAAAAGCTACTAGGAGGACATTCTGAACTTTTGGTTGGTTATTCATATGTTTTTCCAAAAATAGAATGAGGTGGAAGAAGCCACTGTATTTAATTCAGTAAATGCTACATCTCGACAAACAGAATAGACAAAAGGTTCTTTGATATTCTGACTTGCCAATATATGGTTATATGACTTCCTACTTTGTATATGGACATCACAAACATCAAATATGAACTAACGGATCATTCAACATACAATGTGACACAAAATAATCGATATTTATGTGTGGTTTTTATTAATATTTTAGTTTAAATTAAGAAATCAAATGATGTGTAAAAATTTGAATTAGAATCTACAATTTGTTACCAAACTTATTGACATAAATTCATAAAATAGTAGTTCAATAAAAGTTTGAGTGTAAGTTAACAAATGTGATGACATGGCCTTTGACCAGTGTAGATAGAGGTAAAATGTTTATCTTTGTGTAGCTTTCAGTAAATATTACAAGTCTTCTGTACTGTAAAATTCAAATTTTCTAATTAAGTACTGTTACCAAGAGCTTGTCAGTGATACTGGAGTCAGAGTGTTTACTGATCAAAGTAAAAAATGATTTGCAAGTCAAGATCAAGATTCCTTTTCTGCATCTGAGAATTTACAAATTTCATTTGTATAACTTATTAACTAAATTATTGTATTTTCAGTAAAACTTTATATTTTATCTGTTATTCTTTATATCCTAACTTCATATGGACTCTGTTGATCTGATCAAGTTTTATCACTATAAAAAATATAAAATAAATCTAATTTTTTTCTTTCTAAAACTGCAAACATAACAGAAATCTACAATCTCAAATAGTTTAAAACTCATAACAGTCTACATCTGTTTCTACTTAATTTATCGCTCTTTGAGCCATGTCTAAAACAGAAATAATTCTACCACACAAATTACTCAAGAAATGAGTATTTCAGATTATTGTATTGAATGATGTAATGTATCAACTGCTCGTGAATGTACCTTGTGAATAATTTTTTACTATTACTTTTTTTTACTGTAGGTTGCCAATCTTATATTTTATTTACTTTTATAACCATGTATAAAGAATATACATGAAAAACAAAGATCACAATATTTATCTTTGACCTCTTATTTTTTTTGCTATCAGTTGGTTGTCAATAAAATGTAAGCCTTCTTTTTTATTTTTTATAATGATGTTGTTAGCATACTAAGTTTTTTATTTAAATAATGCACCTTTGAACACACAGTAATAACAAGCACCAAGCAAAAATATCCCATAACTATTAAAATTTAACCAACTTTCTAACTAGGACAAGAGTGGATTAAATTAATTTCCTTTTCTCCTCGATCTGAACATCACAGTAAATTTTTAAACTGAAGACAAAATCCTAGAATCCTCTGTCTTGAAAGCAAGATAGCAACACACATCAATGAACATATTTTTATTGGTTATAAATGATTTAGTATAAATGTGAGAGAATTATTGGCAATTTCTGAAACAATGGGTGAGCGTGGATAGTGGGTATGATTTTCTAGTTTATTGTTCTATAGATAAATAAGATTGAAAGATATAGAAATCATGCTACGCTTTAGTAATATTTACATTATTATCATTATAAGTAATTTATTAAATTTCAAATTTTGTACTCCATATTGGAGGAATTTACACATTTGATGAAAAGTTTAGAAAAAACAACCTTTCATTAGCTAAAAAAAAGAATCCAAAAATGGTACATGTAACTAAACCATCATAATTTCATTAAGAAAAAAACATCATACTAATACACCTGCCAATACAACTCTCAGTTTAACATCTGTATACTCTAGAGTATCACACTGTCTTGCTCATAAACTTTGTATTCTTCTCACTTATTACTGTTTCCAAACAACTTCTTTACTATTTATAGCTAATCATAAAACATATTGCAGTTATCTTTAATTTTATATCTTATATAAAAGTAATACATGTTGTTTGTTGGTATAACTGTGAAGTTTATATTATCGCAAAACTAAAATATTAAAGAATTATAATAATTTATACACTATTAAAAGCACATCAGGGGAGACTCAAAGAACAGAACACTACAAGCTGAAATGGGAAACTTTAGTTAAGATTTTTCAAAAAAATGTCAGTGTAAAGATCCTTTTTCCAAATATTTTAACAAAATGAGTAATTAATTAAATTTGCTACTTCAAACAAGGGTGGTAAGTAATTTAGAGAAGAAATAAGAGGTAGATAACAAATATTACAATTTTTATACAAGGAGAGATTGAAATTTGTTTAAAAAGATTTTCTTACAAAATTAACAAGTTAAATGTATATAACATAAAAACATGATTTATAATCTACATTTTGATTTCAATTATTTGTATACAATGATAATAAAGTAGTTTAAAGATATTTTGAATGCAACTCTTAAAAAATCGTGACATACACATTTTGACCGACCTGTTTGTTTTTTAATCAAAGAATAAACGATTGTCACTAACTCAGAAATAAAAAATAATGCTTTTTTTGCTACTCTAATTTTTCGAAAATATTATAAATACATATACGTATATATATAATTGTATATTTAACAAATTATGTCTGTAATACAAGTTTCACATGTATCTTTAAGTTTAATATCAAGCACTTTACCTGTAAAAACCCTTGAAGTTCTATTTCTGAGCTGATTTGAAATGTTTTTTGTATTTGCATTTGAGTTTCTTCTTCAAGGTATGTTGGGTTAATCCAAGCTCTGAACTCTTGTTCCTGAAAAGTTAGAAATCATACCACAAATAGCTTTAAGAGAGCAGTCAGTTTGTACAAAATAAAACAAAAGTTATAATTTTCCTGCATTGAAAATATATTGCCTCCTCTCAAATAAACAGCTATTCTTGTTTGCATGCCACAAGCCTTGACTTCCCATGCATCTTACAGCTGAGTGATTCAAATGTGTCTTCTGTACAAAGCACCCTTTGACAACCCTCTACTAACAAGTATGCAACCTCTCCTGATGCACGAGACTCCCTCTATTTAATTCTTCTGAACTATCGCTTTGTATTTTAGCTTAAAATAAAAGCACTGGTTTTTAGTGGTGAGGAAGAGGGAAAGTGGTAAGTACCTACTAGAAATAAATTTTCAGCATGGGAAAATCATAACTTCCGACATGATACATTACCTTCTCTCAAAAATAAAATCCCATATTGAATAGATGGAGAGACTGATGCAAAAGAAATAGAATGGCATAATTTATATTTATTTCCTAATCTTTTTTGGCAGGTACAAGACTGGTCAAATAAACTTGTACAAAGATTTGTTAATGAAAATAACAAAATATAAAGTGTTTCCTTAAGAAACATTTGTTAAAATTATCTGGATATTATAAGAATTTTGCAATTGATGTAATAAGGAGATCTTACATTTTGCAAATGAAAGCATTGTAATGTTTAATGTGTGTGCTTTCTTATAGCAAAGCCACATCGGGCCATCTGTTGAGTCTGCTGAGGGGAATCGAACCCCTGATTTTAGCATTGTAAATCTGTAGACTTACTACTGTACCAGCATGGGATATAATGTTTAATGATAATATATTAAATTTCATGAAGATATACTTACTAATTTAAAAGTAATAGTGTGTAAACTATAACAAGCACAAAATGGTTATGAGGTCAGTTCCACATACTGAGAATGTGCTGAAATGGTTAATTAATGAAACATATATATCATGAGGACAACACTTGAAGTGATTGTATGGCACACTCCACCTCAGCAGTGTTTGTGTGTTTAGTGATCATAAAAATTATAATTAAGTCATCATAGCCTCACAGGGTGATTTGATGGTTATAAGTATACTTGCCACAGAGTGAGATCCAAATAGTATTTAAAAAATAAATGGGGAAAAGCCCCTGATAATGATGATATTATAGATATAAAAGTCAACTTAGCCAGTCATAGTTTCTCCAAAGTCTTAAGGATGGCTACAAGTGGAAGATAATAACCTGAAGATGAAGATACAGCAATCCAATGTAGATAATGAGATATGAATATATGTGTAGGAGTCAAAATGTCCAAATGAAGAATTTTTTACAAGGGGCAGTGAAGATGAAACACAAGGAATGACATAAGGTGGCCAATTAGAGGGGAAGACACCTGGAACAAAGTACGGAAAGTAAAACACACGGACAAATAATCCAATCAAATCAAAAGCTGAATCCAATTGGTCAGGATGGAAATAGAAAAACCATGAACCATGGATGTCTGCCATGAAATGAATAGGCAGGGATGCATGCCATGTAAGAAAGTTGTGAAGGCAACGTAATAAGAAAAAGAACAGACAGGACATAGTAACCTAATTGGATTTAACCTAGGATAAAGGGGGGGGAAAGGAAAGAGAGAAAGCCAGCTGGAAAGAAGAAATACCTTTTCTAAGCTGCTGAAGTTTTGTGCAGGAAAGATCAATCTGGATAAAACAGAATATGATAAAGAGCACATGAAAAGTCAATGGCAAATAAATATGATTTATAACATCCATGGGCTAAGAAGAGATGGAAATAAGTCTCAAGTGATACGTGAAAATCAAGCATGAAGAGAGCAGTTCAAACAGAATTTCAAAAGTGATGCATAGAACAATCACATTAACATCTTAATACAGAAGGACAGCACGCCAAGGTAGATGACTAACTTAGAAGGAACATAGCAATAATGAAAAGGTAGAAGAGGTAAAAACTTCATGTTACTGTGAAAAATGGAAAGTGTGGGATAAGGCAGCCTGAAAACCCATGATAGCTGAGACAAAATACTCCTGATCAAAGAGCCAAGTGGGGAAATAGGAGTGGATTGTGTGAATGAAAAAACCCCTGAACCAAAAACTAACAGCAAGAAACATTCCTCTTACACTTATAAATTTACCACAGGATTGTGCCAGTCAATAAGGAGATGACATGGATGATCAAGATCACTCTGTGAAAAAGATGGATGGGAGGATAATCACAGATATTTGTTGGTCCAATCTAACTGAAAGAAAACAAGAGGATGAATAACCAGAGATAAATTGATGTGATAAATGCATCCAAGTGAAGAGTACTCCACTGAAAACAAAGCCATGGGAACAGAATAGGATCAAGAGCCCACTACATTGGCTAAACTTTGTCTGGACAGGAAAATCATTCTACAACAAGATTGAATGCAGGCAAAACACAACAAAAAAATCAATCATGTGGGCCCCCAAAACAGGAAGATCTAAAATCTGTAGAATTATATGACTAGATGATTCCTGTCAAGATAAAGAAAATGCATCAAGGGACAATGTACAACTAGAAGCTCTAGGATGTTGGTATGGTAAGATCTTTCGACCAGAGACCATCAACTTGAAGCTTCCTGTAGACTGACCCATAACTCCTCCCCACCTACTCTGAAAGAAAGGGTCCATGAAGATACAAAAACCTGTACAACGAAACAGAAATGGAACACCCATCAACATGCAAGTCTTTTCCAACCACCAATGTAGATCATTCACAAGGTAAGAAGGAAGTAAACAGGAGCTACCAAAAGATACAGTTGGTTGTGCAATCTGCTAAAGAAATTGCATATTAGGGCATTCCATGTCAAATCATTCAGGGGGTTACAGGTAACCCGCACAGAATGCCTTGAAAAAAATTCACATGTGCTCATCTACCCATGTAATGAAAAACTGCCAAAGATTAGATCAATATCTCTAATAGTTTCTGATTTACAGCCCTGTAAAATTTAATTACTTTTTTTATTTTTGTCAAATTCATTTTATCTAAAAATTTTATAGCTGTTGAAGAAAAAAATTAACAGAATTCACTTCAAAATAATAACAAAAAAAAAGAACAAAATTGAATGAATTCAGAGATCACACGTAAAAAAAATGTCTTAACATGAGTACTGCCAAATTATATTTTCTAGTTCAGCAGAATCAAACAGGATTTTTGTCATTTGGTAACTTGCATGCAAGATGCAGTTGAATCAGTCGGTTGTATGGTACATTGGATCTCAAGGCTTGTGGCATTGATAAATGTTTTTTATGCATGAAAAGGACAAAACTGAACAAAAATATGTGTATGTGGAGATAATGCACTCTACCTTAAATATCTGAATCCAAAATACAAAGATATTACAACTTAGCTGACTATAAATATATTCTAGCTAAGAAAATATTATTAGCAAGGGATAAAATTTTGATCCCATTAAAATATTCCTTTACACTAATTCTTGTACATACAGATAGTAGTTGTAAAATAGCACAATGTACACAAAAAAACTAATATTTCAGGTGTTTTAAGTTAAGAGTGGTTTTAGTTTTATATACTAACAAACATATTACTGCCTTGCTTTTATGCTAATCACTTCCAGCACACTTACATGTTGTAGGACATTAAATAGCACAATGTACACAAAAAACTAATATTTCAGGTGTTTTAAGTTAAGAGTGGTTTTAGTTTTATATACTAACAAACATATTACTGCCTTGCTTTTATGCTAATCACTTCCAGCACACTTACATGTTGTAGGACATTAAATACTTTTATATTATAATTCATGATTCTCAGTGTCAAGAACTGACCAAAAACTGATTGCAATAACCAATATCCTAAATACAATACATAAAATGCCCCAAAGTAATAAGTGGAATTAACTGCAGTACTGGTTGTACTATATTAAATACTTTTATATTTTATATGTCACAATTCTCAGTTTAAAGAACTAACAAATTTTCTAAATACAATGCACACAATATCACAGCAGAAATAAGTGGAATTAACTTGTATTCTTGTTTAATTTTTGAGTGCTATTCATGTATTAGGAACCTCGTGCCCAATACAGCAATTTTGTAAATAAACAGATTCACAAAATAATATATAAAATGAACTCTTTTAATTAATGTTCTGTTATATTGGAAAACATAAAAAAATCCTTCTTGTTAGGTTTAACAATTATATAACAACAAAGGTGCTTCCTTTACATTACATAACATACTAAAAGAAATAGGAGAAATAATTCACTGATTACTTTGACTTGATTTTTAGGTATTTGTTTCCCAGAGAAATATGTACAGCATGAATGTTTTACCAAGAAAAAGGTATTTCCTGCATGCTTTATTTTCCTACAGAAACATGTACTGCACACATGCTATATTTTTCCAGAGAAAAACTTTATTACATTATAATTCATATTTTTAGTTTTACTTATTCTAACCCTAGTACTGAGCTGTTCTTGTGTTTTAAATTAGCCTAGTCATACTTAAAAATACTTCTCTTAATGAACCTTGCTTTGATAGTTTCATAAAGCATAATTCGCATGAGAGAAACTATTAAAAAAACAACTATTTACATCGACAAAACCTGGTCTAGATAATTCCCTCAGAGATTCTACAACAGGAGTTGGCCGAGCTATAGGGGGCCCATGGAACCATCCACTAACAGAAAGTCGAGTTTTATCTTCTGATAATATTTCTGCCACCTACAAAAAAAAAGTTAAGCTCCTCAGAACTTGAAAACAAATTGAAATATTAATAATGTTGTTGTAATTTCTGTCAGATAACCTACAAACACATTTATTACCAAATCAATATAATCTAGTAACTTGTAACCACTATATTAGTTCTGGTATTGCTGAGTTTAAAATAAATATTATATTAATAAATATATCAGTACAACATAAGAAATTGAAGTTAGGATTTTCACTACTTAATTGTTCAGCAAATAAGTGACAAAAATTATATTATTATCTATATATATGTTATAATTTATGTATCAGCTTTATTACTCAAAATACATGAAAAAGCGAGAGAAATGTGTTTCAAAACACTAATTATCAATTTATCATGTAACATGTTTTCTTACTTTATTTGTTTTCAGGATTTGGGAATTAGTTTACAGACCCTATTCCCTACAGTACTAAGTACAATCAAAATACACGAAAACACTTAGATTGGAAAGTAATTATCTTAAGAATGACAACACCTTCTTTCATTTACTGTTTGATAAACATCAAGTGTTTAACAATAAGAGAGGTTGTTCAGAGTTCAGTTTAAATATTAATTCTTAATGTACATTACTCAAAACTTCACACTATTTACCTGATGAAAAGATTGGTGAGTTACTTCAAAAAATACAAACTTATTCCATGCTGGTAACAAAGATTTAACAATCTTGCAAGGCTGTCCATTACCTAAATAAAATTAAATATAGCATCACATAAAAAATTTCACATTATAATTACAAAAAAACAAACAACAATACATTCAATTCAGTTCATTAACTTTCATAAAGAAATGAAATATATGATGGCTTGAATTAGATAATAATCTTTGAAATAAATAATTACTGAATGCAATGAAAGACAACTTATTGCAATAAAAAAAGCTTTTAAAATATACCTTGAATTATTATACTTTATTGTTTGATGTTTTACTACTTCAACTAATTGTAAAATGTAATAACTTCTTACTGTCTGAATTAAAGAGGTCAAGAGTACCACCATCTGATTTTTTCCATGGTGGTACTAAATACAAAATGTAAGCTATTCGTCTTTCTTCCAATTCATCATCATGGCAAAGCAAAACATCTAGAGAAAGAAAATGTTTTACAAATGCTGAACTTTTCCACCAGGATGTACTCCATACACAATTAACTGAAAAAATAGCAACTGAATGAAAGGTAAATAAATGTTGTTACTGTGACAAAATGCTAGTATAATTATACATCAAAAACTTATTTGAAATTTTGGTCATGTACATACAGACTTCATTAACGATTTTCTAAATATGTTCAACAATAATTTTGGTAAACTGACTGTTTAAATTCTAGAGTTTATAAAGCTTTTCTTCCATGTCTTTTCGTGAGAAAATGCCTTTGGTCTGTTCTTAACAATGTTAAAACAAATGGCAAACATAAAAATCAATATACAATGTTCATACAATTAAGAAATAGATATCATATATCTTTTACATGTTCTGCCAATGATTAATATCAAGTTAACAAAAATATGAGCTGGACAGTGAAATAAGAACACAGCACAATAGTTCATTACAGGGAGTTATCAAACTTACCTGTATATTGGTATTTTGAACAAAACATGTTTACCAAGTTGTTGAGAGGAATATCTGTAACTTCTTTCATCCATTCCAAGATGTTTTCAGAAAGTAGTTTTCTGTTGACATAAATCAATACACGTATATTTATGTATACATTAAATTATAAGTATGCATGTTTCAATATAGACCAAAAAGCTAAATTTAATGTGGTGAAAATTAATGGTTTAACACTTCCAGTAACTTAATAATAACTCACAACAACTGTTACTATATATACCTAAGTGTGTTTAAATGCACTTGAGTAGTGTCTGAAAATCACATCTTAAGAGTGTTTTATTGTATAATATGCATGGTAAAAATCAAACCTTCAGAAGCAATATTTTTCAAATTTTGTTGTAATTTCTTAAAGCCTACATGCATATGATTAATTGGAAAACAGCAGTAAACATTAAGCTACAATTAATACGAAGGCTTTAACACATTTCTAGTTTGTTACAATCCTTTTTGTTGTTAATGCAACATTTCTAACCTTACAGCTTTTTTATGGATGTTCAAAATTAACTTAGTATATACAAATATCATTTACATTTATTGTTGTGATATGACATTACTATCTCAACGTCACCAGTATGAAGTTTGAATACATTACTGGCAGTTTTTTGTTGTTATTAAGTATAGGCATAGCTGAAGCATTATATGAAGCTAGTTGTGATAATGTAGAGTTTATAAGCTGAAAAGAAATTGGTGGTCATTCTAAATCAAGTAGATGCAATAGGTAAAGATAAGTGTAAAATGTGGAAATGATGGACGTTTTCGCAACAAAGGGTAAGGTACACAAGGGATATCTGGGTCAGTCATCCCTAATTTTGCAGTAAAAGACAAGAGGGAAAGCAGCTAGTTATCGCAACCCATGACCAACTCCTTTACCAACAAACAGTAGGGTTGACCATCACATTATAATGCCTCCAAAGCTTAAAGAGTGAGCATGTTTGGTTGGATGGGAATTCAACTATCAGGAAATTAAAAACAGTAGTAATAGGATTGATATTAGTAGATTTAATTATATTGAGAAGGTTATATTAAACAACATATTTCAGGTGTAAGTTCATGCTGTTGAGGAACTATGGTAGGAAAGGTTAGCAAAAGTGACAGACAAGGATGAGAACATAAAATAAAGGTGTTATACTTACAGGTGTCTAGCAGAATACCTGGGACTGCTGGGATGAAAATGGTATTAAATATCCTGAGTTGTTTTGATTAAATCAACCATATTAACTGTACTTTTTTAACAAAAAGAAGGAAAAAAATATTTCTCTATCTAACTAAATATTTTGATTAAAATTAATAAAAATATAAATGTCTGAAAAATAAAACTTTGTTGAAGGTATTTTAATCAGAGCAAAACTGGGTATACTGCATATGTTTCACAACATTTCAAGTTTCCAAAAGAAAATTTCCTATGTTTTGATCTTCTGATTTTTGCTGTGTGATCATGAGTCATTTGCATTACATTCTGACTTTATCAGTTTTTTCCATTTAAAGAAATATGTTTTATGTTGCTCACTCCAAGTCAGCTGCCAACTGTAGCAGAGCTGAGCCTTGAATACAGGACCACAATTCATGTATGGTACAGGTATGATGGTGATAATGAGTCATTATAAATAGTACAGTTTGTGTACTGCATAGCTTCTACGTGATTCAGAGCAAGAGAAATGGCATACAATTTGGCAGCAAACACAAAACCTGTAGAGGGGATTCTGAGTACAACAACTGAATCACAACAAACCATGGCAGAACCCACAGTCACCTGATTTTGAACCATCCATATAAATAGAGATGTAAGGATGGTTCTGAATATGTTCGACAAATAGAAGGTGATATTTCCAATCTGGAGTATCAGTTTTCTTCAAATGGCTCAAAGAAAGGTCACAAGGGAAGATGGTAATTAGCCATGGTGGGATGGGATGATCAGTGGATACAGCTTTATCCAAGAACAGACTCAATTCATCCAACTGCACCTGAATACCAAGGGCAAAAGCAACAATTGCAAACCATATTTCTGAAAAAGTATGGCCCACTGAGAAAGGAAATACAATCCCAGGTGGGATGCTGTGGTAAGGATAGAAGTTTTAAAGAATACAGTAAAGACAATTGCAAATGGCAAAGATACAGAGAAGTTTCTCAAAATTCAGCATACAAACTCTGGACTGGAAAAGTGCAGAAGGCCCCTGTGCAAAGCCAAAGCCCCTGCTTGTGAACAGAGTCCAAACACCTTCAAGGCTGAGGTCCTGGTAGAGCCATTTAGAGAAGAGACCCCCAGTCTAATTTTGATCAAATAAAAGCACAACAAAGTTTTAGCATAGAACATTGATCCACTTCCCAAAAAGTGGAAGAGATGCCATTGAGGATGTTCAGTGCCCTTGTACACTTTACACGTAGCTGCTTGATGTGTGGAATAAAGGTCAGATTAGGTCAAAGATAATCTCCAAGAACTTTGTCTCAGGGACCACAGGAAACTCAACTTCTTTGAAACAAAGCTTGGGATCTGGGTGGATACACTGCTGGTGACACAAGTGCATGCAAATGGTTTTGGAGCAAGAATAGGTAAAATTAATGACTGAGGGCAGTCTGTAGCTGCTGTTCAATAAACCTCATGCTTGATGATGATATGAAATGTGGAAGTCATCGATATAGAAACCATTTGCAACTGTAAGGGAGAGTTGTTCACTGATGACATCAGTCTTTATAATGAAAAGTGTAACACTTGTTACGTTTTTTTTATGTATTATGTTTTTCGTAGACTAAATGCAACAGAAAAACACAGATAACAGCTTGTATAATTTATTACACTATACTATTATATATATGTAACAGATATAACATAAATTACATAACAACAGTGACAGATATTAAGTTTAAACCTTCAAAATTAATTACAACACACAATGGTACTGGCCTGTATCTAATAATATGATCTAGAATGAAAGTCCAAAAGTCCAGATTAGAAATCCAAAATTCCAGTCTAGGGTGTGAATTTGGTCCCACGAAGAAATTTCAAAGTTTGAATGGAGAAGTTCAGAAACAATTCACAGTTCAATACATTCGACGAAGTTCTTTTCACGATGCATCCGATGAACGTCTCAAACTTTATCGCCTTCCAATTTTCCTGTTCTCTCCTAAATAGTTCTACACGTGTTGACTTTCAGTATAAACACTAATTCGAATGAATCGCAAAGATTGACAAAACAAAATCACAGATTCTGTAGAACTAGCTCTAGTCACAAATCAAAGTTGAATAAACTCACAGCAAACACTTAAACTTTCTCAAACAAATGACTGACTCTTCTTTTCTTCGAATAAAAACTAATGACTCTTCCCATTCTTTTCTTCGAATAAAAACTGATGACTCTTTTTCTACCTCGCGTCACCGTCTGTTTTATATATTAGTAGGCCTAGACTTCTCGAACAATCGCATAATTTCTACAGAACTCCAGAGCAATCCGCGCATGTCCGTTCTTGCACGAGACTTCTCGTCTAGACACTAGGCTGCCAGCATTTCATTTAAATACATATGATTGGTCTACCTAATTCTAGAAAATTCTAAATGTTATTTTAAATGAATAACAACATATGTTATTAGTTTAAACCTTGAAACAATAATATAAATATGGAAATATAAATAATAGAAATGAAAATTTAAACACAACACAACACGACACACTGTCGCTCACAAAACATTTACACTACATTTACATAACACACTCAAGATATAACCCTGAGAGACGACAACTTACTGTGGGAAAGAACAAAAAATTATCAAATCCACATGGACTTGGAATCACCTGTTCATTAAAAATGTTTAATAAGAATTAGTATCCATGCAACCCCTAAACGTAGAGGTCTTGCAAGGTGAAATACCTTCAAGTTGTGTCATAAGCTTTCTAAAGGTAAAAAAATATAGAAGCAAGATGTTGTCACTCAAGAAAGGTTTCTCTGATTGACATTTCAAGTCAAGTCAGGTGGTCCATGATGGAATGCTATCATAGGAACCCACACTAAGTGGGTGAGTTTCAGGTTGTTTGATTCAAGGAACCAAACAAGACGAGCATTAACCATCTTCTTTAAGATCTTACAGACAGAGATTGTCAAAGCAACTGGACAGTAGTTCAAAGGAATCTTAGGATTCTCTCCAGGATTAAGAAAAGGGAATATAGTAGCATAGTGCCAAGCATTAAAAAAAAAACCCATTCTACTGCAAGATCCAGTTAAAAAGACCCAGAAGAATAGCAAGAGACAGGAGAGAGGTGGTGCAACATCTCATAATGAAAGTTATCGAGTCTGACTGATGTACTGCCAGACCAATGAAGAGTAAGCTTGAGTTTCACCAACACAAAGGGATGATTATAGTAATAAAAATGATCGGTCAAAAAGGAAAGAGATCACTCTGTCTTTGTCTTGATGACTAAAAAGGTGGGAAATGCTAGAAAAGCAGAAGTGCTAGATATATGAGAAAAGCTTTCACTGAAAGTATTGGTGATGCTCTGGCCATCAGAGAGCAAAATCAAAGAAAGGTCAAAAGTGTACTGTTCACACCTTTTGAACTTCAACTCACAAGACTTTGGACTGGTGGTAGAAGAGATGCAAGAGGTCTATTTAATCCAAGATTCCTTCTGGCTTTGACATCTGACTTGCTGAGCATGCGCATAAACCTGCTGAATGCAATGCAGTTTAAAATTTTGAGACCCCTACCCCACCAGGATCCTATCCTTCCCTTCACGAGTTGCCACACATGAAAAACATGTAGGTGAATGTTTTGATCCCAGAGAATAATTAAGTGAAAGATGAGGAAGACAGGTTCTCATAAACTGTTTGGCACAATTTTCTAGACTGTTAGGGAACCTACATAGAATAATACTGTTTTAAAATTATTGTTAACTTTTAATAAGCAAAGGGTTGGCAAAGTGTAGTTTGGGAAACAAATAGAGTGTAAATGGTCATTGCTCAATAAGATTTGATCTTTTGCCACATACTTGGTTCTAAATTTCCAAAGTACTTTTTAAAGGGATGAAACAAGAATATCTGCTGTGAAATTGACAACAGAATTAACTTGAAATACTGAATGGATTTGGAAAAGTTTAAAAATAAATCATTAAATATTCAAGATAAGCATGTTCTTAATAGAAAAAAATGGGGTGTTTACAAGTAAAAAGCAAGGTATAAAGAATCAGATTACAGAAAAGCATTTTTTAAAAAAATCAGTTGACTGTAACAATGAGAGATTTGGGTGGATTATAGAAGATCAAGAGAACTGAACAAATGGAAAATTTGAAATAAAAAAGCAGTATAAAATGGGTGGCTGAAAATATAAAAATTAAAAGTTAGGATTTCTTTAATTATATTACAGGTAAGCAAATGTTTTTAGGAATAGAATAGGACTGATACAGAAAGGCTAATATTTGATGATTATTGGATGGCCAAGTTATTAAATTCTACTTTTTTTTCTTTAATTTTCCAAAATAAAAATTTGAGCAAAACAATTTATCCTGAACAGTTGATGGATGAAAAAAAAAAGTCATTGAAGAAGATTATCATATCAACTGAGCTTGTTAAAAAAAACAACTAAAAATACTGGGAATTTTAAATAATGATAAAGTTTCTCAGACAGTAAATATTTACTCATTGATTTTGAAGACAGTTAAGGACTGGATATGAAGGAACTTACTTTCTTTAAATTTCTGAATAGTAGGTAAGTCCAAAAGAATGGCACTATTCAGAAATTCTTTTAAAGGGAAGTGATAGAAATTGTTTTAGTCCTATATCAGTTAAATGAAAATTTTTTGAAAGTCTGATAAAAGAGGCATTGCAAAGTCATTTAATGATTTAAGATTTTGTTGGTTAATCAGAAAAGTTTTACCATGGGAAATTCTTTACTTCCTTATATTTTTATGCACAGTTTTGGCCAATGTTTCTTATCATACTAAACATTTTCTTCCTAAGACAGTGACTCAGTAAAGAGCCAATCCAAACAGCAAGCTTGTAAACCTTAGTTTTTATACTTAATTTAGTCCATTATAAGAATAGTAAAGCTTCATCATCTATGACTTTTTTAAAACTGTACTTTCATGACAGTACACATGAATTTCAGAACATTACACTTTATTTATCAGTAATTCATATTTATAATGTGTAGAACTGAAAGAAGTGCATTTTTTTTATTTTTCTAAAACTTTGCTCTCTTTCGTTTTGGCCTTTCTTAAGTATTTTCTCGAACAGTTTGGAAACACAATGAATAAACATATTTGTTTCACTTCAAGCAGAACCTCAGAGTTTATTTTAGACCACCTATAAAAACATCCAGTTTGGGTGCAGAAAATTTTATGGTGCACTATCAACTTTTGCAGTGGGGGTTAATATATCAAAGTTATCACAGAACTTCATAAGATTTTCTTTTGAAGTATATTACACTATATGTTATTTTACTAATTAAAAAGACAACCTAATATCATAAATCTCTTCTCTTTATTTTGACAGAGGAGAGAATATATGACACAAAAGCTGTAACCCTTTATCAGAAAAAAGAAGTTATGCATATTAATGGATTTTAAGATTATTTAAGGAAGTGTTTAATAAAAATGTTTTATAATTCATGACAAGACTCTCAAAGCACTTCATGTAAGCCACATATTTATAATATAAAAAAACTAACAAAAAGCAATTACTTACTTCAGTACCATAATACATGGCATTTCTATTTCTTTCAGGTCACCTGACTAAAGAAATTGAAAAACATACAATTGCAAACATGTTTCACACAAGGTTTTTATACAAGCTAAAATAATATTTCTCTACAGGCCAGATCATTATTTTTTCTTTAAAGTTATAACTACACCAGTTGTAAACAACAGGGATTATTGTGTATTTGAGCTTATGAACTCTATGAAAAAATTTCAGATAAAGGAAACTGCCAACTATAAAGAGCTGTGTTATTACATCTACAAATAATAAATAAAAGTTGAAAAACAATAATGATAATGTTGGGATGGAAATACCAAAAAGTACAGAAATAAGGTACGGCTGAATACACAAAACCATACAAAAATCCTTAATAATCAAGCAAATGTTTCCAAGAAGAACATTTATCCATAACTGAATAACGAATTCTTTTCAATTGCATGAATTGAGATTTGAATAAAATCTTTTAAACTGAATAAGGTTACAAAGTTTTACAATGGCTACTTATGTAGGGATTTTTGTACAGTTTCCAGTATTCATCCCTACTCTGTTTCTGTGCTGTTTGACATTGCTGTCCTTACATCATCTCTATTGGCTTTTTTAGCAATACCAATGAAAATCAGTAAATAGCATCACTAAGGAACTGTTTAGCCTGGTGTGGGTGTGATGACTCATCTTGATGGACATCATATGTTTAAGTCAGTGAAACATTATTTTGCATGTGCACTCCCAAAGATAAAATGCAACATTTTGGTGTGTAAACTATCATAACAACTTCAAGCATTGATAAGCTAGCCCTTCTGATGTCAAAATCAGAATAATCAGCAGAACATGTGGTTATTATGCTACTTCTCAGTTCTCAAGCTTATTAATATTTTTGACTAAACTGAAGGTCTTAATAGCTTTTGATAACCTGAGCTAAGTGTTTATAAAAAATCTCTTACATTGATACAAGAAAGTTTAAGACTATGGGAAATTAAAAACTTTACCAATTATTATTCATCTTTTACATACTTTGAAATCATTAAAGATATGCAAGTTAAATGCATGAAACTTTATTATTTATTTATGAATAACCAAAACTTAAATGTGAGAAATTTCTCAAATAACAATCTTATCTAAAGTGGCTTAAAAGTTAACCATTAGGCACTATCAGTTAAACCTGGTAGTCTGTTCAGTTGTATGTTAATAACCATTTAAAATTCTATTTAAATAATATTTAAAATTAATTAAATATATAGACCTAATTTAAGAAAAACAATTTTCATAATACGTACTGTAAAATTATGGTTATTCATTTGCTTCCGAGCTCTAACATATTAATAGATAAAGCAACACAGCCTGAATGGCTTATGGATGTGTGGCTCTCATTCCACCCCTGTATTCTGAGGCCACTACACAACAAAGCTCATGCCAAGTACAGATAACTCCCTAACCTGAAAACCATAATATCTTCTATGGTTACAACAAGGCAATTCAAGAATAAATAAATTATGTATATTAATGGATTTGGGGATTACTTATTTAATTATTCTTGAGAGTCAGCCAAAGTTTGAAATACTGTGCTAGAGAAGTGTTTAACAGAAATGTTTCATAATTCATAACAAGAAATGAAAAATAAAGCAAAATAACAGAAAGCCACAATGTTTATCAAAATAATCTTTCTTTGATCAAAATAATAAAAAAATCAAATAAAAGTAAATGAAAATGTTTACATCACATATTTATCTAAAATAATTTAAACTACCTACAACCACTTCATTGGGAAAACAATCTCACAAGTTTTATACCTCTGATAGAGAAAAAATATTTTTAAAGAGTAAATCTGAACTGTATTTCAAGTATTACACCACTCTCATAAAAGTAACAACTTGAAATCACTAAGTTCGACATGCATCAGAAATGATTCAATTTACTATCTACACTCACCTCAAAATGAAAGAGCAAAAGTTAATGAAAAGATAATGAAATAAAGTACGAAGTAGAAACTGAATCTTAGATCCAAAGTATAATTTTTGTATAGCAAATCTATAATCAACTAACAGGATTAAAATGCATTACAAACAATTCCTCATACTGGATTCATAAAGTTAGTTTGAGCTACAAGAATTCAAGTAATAACAACAGATACAGATATCCTCCATTAACCCTTTCATGGCAGGTCATGGGTCAAAAGGCATGTCATTGCATTCATTGACTTACTTTAAAAATTTTATTGAACTACTATTTTGTGAATTTATGTCAATAACTTTGATTTCTTAATTTAAAAGTTAATATTATAAAATCATCTAAATATAGATCTTAGAGCGTCACGTGGCATGTTGAATGCAACACTGTTTAACCTTAGATGTCTGTGATGTGAAAATACTAAGCATGTGGTTTTGTACCAATTAGGAACTCAAATTACTAATATTGACAAGCTAGAATATAAACTAAGAACCTCATATATTTTTATTTTGCTGAGACATGGCTTATGTACTGAAACAAATATGGTGGTCCTGTTCAACTCTTCCCATATATTGAAACAGTCCCTTATATACTCTTACTACAGCATATGGCATACGAATAACAAATTAACAGCTAAGAATGTCCTCAGAGTGGTTTTCTCAGGCATTTTAATTTTAATCTGTGAAAAGGCTACCACATTGTTTTAAACCATGTTTCCAAAGAGGTAGCTTATGTCTTCAATCTGCTTAAAGTTTCACATTTTTTAAAACCCAAATAAATCTCAGTCAGTAAGCTTAATAAATTATAGTGGAATTCTATGGGATCAGTGTAGTTGATTATGATTTTTTTTTTGGTTACTCAATTGTATATATAAAACTTTAAATTTTTTTGTCTGATTTCCTCCATGTGCAAAATTTTAAAAGGCTTAGCAACCTATATCTAGCAGCAACCAAAGGTCATAGTGAGAAGAGATGAGCCATTTGCTTTACTTCTTGATTTATTATCCTATATTTTAATAGAAACAAGTTTAATAATTTATTTTTTGAGGAATTGTACTAATCTGTATACATATATAATGCATAACAACTGAAATGTGATTGTATATTATAAAATACTAGTCCACTCAAACACAGCTAAGACTAAAATCACTTTCATATTACTGGATATGTAATGAGCACACATGCACCCCGACAATTCAAGTTATGTAATTTTAGCTAAGCATGACAAGAAGGTCAATATAATAATAAATAATAAATACATATGTAAATATATAGCACTATGAGACTTAAACTACTTAGATTATATATTTGTATTTTTGTATTATAATATGTAGTCATTCTAGCATGAAAAGGCATAATTTATATTTCTTAATTTTGTTTTTCATGATGGTTACAAGGTTGGTAAAATGACAGACCCCACATACAGTATATAAAATAACAAATATAAAGTCTTCTGAAAACAAACATTTTAAATGTATATAGGAGGTTTTAGAGATTAGGCAAATAATATACGAGATTTTTGGGAAGAATAGTTATTTAATCATAACAGGAAATCGCTTTACACTCAGACTAGCAACAAAACGAGATATTTTCAAAAACAAAACTTCAGTAAAATTATTTCATTAAAAAATCTGATATTTTGTACACAAAATAGATTTTTTGTAATATTTACTAAAAGTATAGCTCATTTTGTGAAGATATACATGCTGTATAAAAAGTTAAAGTGGAAATATTTAATGTGTACAAATGTGTAGATGAACTTGTACATATTATACCAAGCCCATAGTGAAGGGGTTAATTTCTGGTAAGTTCATATCTCTGAATAAATGCCTATATTATATGTATTAACTATTTATAAATATTTCAGTTTACTAGGCTTAAAAAAAGTGAAACATACCTGATGAAATTTATACAAATCATTGTTTTTCTCAATAAACTTCAACTCAAGCAGTTCATTTTTAAGAGCTTCTAGAAAAGTCTCACTGTCATCTTTGATGAAATTGGGCAACACACAGCAACGAAAAGGATCTGCCAAGACTGTTTCTCCATTTTCTGATAGAGACAAAAAGCCTTCTAATATATTTTGATAAAAAATATTCTCACTAATTGAATAAACCTTAACTAAACATAGCATAAGACATATTAGCCTTAATCTCATTACATCTAAGTACAAGATAATGCCCTCAGAAATAACCCTTTCAAATGATGTTCATTTAGCCCATAAAGAGAACCAAACACCAACAACAATTAATTTTATCTTGAATCCACTAACAGCAGAGTTTTCACTACATAATAAATAAATTATGTTCTTAAAGAAACTATAACCATGCTAGATACTGGTAGCAACATTTCTGAAGAAACTACTTTGTAACATCTACAACTGCCTTTTTGTTTTTTCTTTTAACAAACAAATAACATCTTAATTCAATGTAGTTAAAGTTAACACTTTTCTTACCTGAAAATATATTTTCAATAGATACTCAGCTTTTCACACAGAAAGATATCTTACCCATGCATCTACTTTTAGAGACTTGGATGCCAATAGCCTTTAAGCAAATCTAATATCTCAATAATTTTGTGAATTGTGCTTCTACATAATGATGTTATTATGCCACAAGAGCTCTCCACTAATAGGGTGACACAACCTCCTTCCTGAGCACTAACTCCCTCTCTGTTTTTGCACATTGAACTTTTATTCTTAACAGGGAAAGCATAATGAAAGAGCACCAGAAAAGGGGAAGAAGGGAAATGTGTTTGCAATGGTGAGCATTTATTAAAGATATATTTTCAGGTAAGGAAAATGTTACATTGCCAAGACAATATACACATCTACACACAGAAAGACAGAATCTCACACTGATATGATGAAAGGACTGATGTGAAATTTACTTGGATGAGCTCTCTTCAGAAAGCACCCAAAGAAAACTCATGGAATGAAACACCTAACAAACACCCATAAGGGATTGCATCAAATATCTGCAAGAATAAATTTTTTGTCCAGAATAGGAGAGAGGAAGAGGCACACAGACCCAATGTGTTGCTGGTATTGGTGAAATAGGAACAATGTTATCCAAGTACTAGCACATAGAAATTGGAGAAACAATTTGTGTAGCACTTCAATTCTACTATCAGACTTTTAGAGCAACAGGGTGGCACAAAATTTATGCAATAGTGTATGTGATGTTGGAGTATGCTCACCTCAATGCTGCTGTCTAACACTTGGTCTAAAAGAAATTGTTGGAGGAGGACACAGAAATTATGCTCTTTTGTGTTTATTGTTACATGTACTCACCTTGAATACACATCAGCTGCAAGAGGAGGGCATGATATGTTACAGAGTGCTTGCCTTGACTCAACCATCAAACTCCTGAATAGATAAATACCAGTTGTGATAGTAGGGAATAAATTTCACATCATAAAATATGTAATAGTAGGAGTGCAGATTGCAGGAAGAGGGCATGATTTTTTTGCACATGCTTACCTCAACTTAATTAAATAGATTCATGGTGGGAAGACCTGGAAAAAATGCCCAGATCTAATTTGATCCTGTTTAAGCCAGATGAGTCTTTTACTAGAAAAGGTATGGTCTAAATGAGACAGTAGTCAGATATCAGAAAATACTTAAATGATGCCTCATATAGTCTTGCAAGAAAACTCCATCTTAAAATAAGCATGCATGGAACCAGGTACAAGCTAAGTAGCAATAAATGGCATGAACAGGGCAAAAAGTCTGTCTGGGTCCAAAAGATCATAAAAGAGTGAGACAGAAGGTAGAGAGTGGTCTTTTCCCCAAGCAGCTGAAGACTTAGGGAAAAAGGACTGGTCTGGAGAAACAAGAGGGCAATAGAAAGGGATAGAGGATAGACTGATTGAACAACAGTGACCACATACAAAAATCAAGCAGAATATGATTGGAGAGAAAGTGCTAAAAGTGGAAAGATGCCAAGAGATCAAAGGGGGATGAGTAAAAGCATACAGGATGTCACTGAAGTAAAAGTCAAGCACAAGAACATAGTGAGTGTGACTATGGGCATGGAAGGACTAGAACAAGGTGGAGTGAACTGGGAAGGAAACTCCTTGGGTATCAAGAAAAGCAAAATGTTGAAGACAAAGCCATCCAATAACAGGTTAGGATGGAAATGGCTGAACACCATCAGACAGGCAAGCAAAAGAAAGGGAGATGTATGACAGTAAAACAATCAGGAGGAAAGTGGGAACATGGGTTTTGTTGTTATCCACATGTCAACACTTTCCTCCTAATTTTTTGGCTGATTCAATGAGCAATGGATTGGAAAATAATTTAAATATGAAGGTAGAAAGGTAGGATACCTTGACGGGAAGGAGGTCAGAGATGTTGAAACAAGTGTGTAATTAATACATGAGGATAAAGAAGAGAACCAAGGTTAAGTCATCCAAAGATGTACTACCAAGAGAACATGAAAAGGAGTCTTGAGCAAAAACTAAGACCCCTAGGTAAAAAGACACAGAGGTAGGTGAGCATTATAAGTATATGACCATACCTGTGTTAACCAAGGGATTTGGAGACAAAGCTACGATCAAAGGATGAAGAAGAAATTATCAGAAAAGAGGAAGCATGAGATTGAGAGAGTTGGCAAGACAACAATGAGTAGTGTCTATAAGAGAGCAATCCCCCTGGGAAAAATGAGGAAAACACCATCCTGCAGCCAAAATAAGGTCTGGCCAAGAGAGAGACAATCTGTAACCCAATTCATAGCAAGAAAGGAAACTAACATGTTGGGAATCAACCCAATATGAAAGATTCATGGTTTGAAAGCAAAGGGTCCTGGATGAAATTCATCTATGGCAGTTAATTAATGAAAACCAAGAAATTGTAGAAAAAGAACAAAATGAAATTATCCACTAGGAGAGGTAATAATGGTACCAACAGTACTGGATAAGGTAAAAAGTGTAAGTCCAATTTGAATGGAGATAATGGAACAGGGACAGGTTCATAATGTTAGAAAAACATGTAGCTTCAAGAAGTCTTGGCAGAAATTAATAAAAAACCCTAAAACCTGAGAACATTTCAAAGGTAGACCTTTCATCAAGGACATTACTACAGATGGTGATACCGAATCAGTCCAGCCATCCATACATATACTAGAATAGAGGAAGAGACAGGAGAATCACCAAAGCCAAAGATTCATATGAGGTATCCCTCTGGTAAAAAGATATTCATGGCAGGTATTTAGTTTCTGAATGAAAGATTTTTCACTTTCCAAAACTGGTGTGCTCAGGGATAATGTTATCCCACTTCCCTTTACATGAGTAGACATGAAAAGATCAGAGGATTAGTAATTTCAGTTTGACCACTTGTTGAACAAGGGATTTTGCAAATGTTTGGTGGATACAAAAACAGAGAGAAGACCAATACAACTGGTTTTGTGGTGGTGACAGTCTTAATGTTGTGACATCGATGAGAAGAAGCAAGTCAATTGTGTTCAAACAAAGTACTGGGTCATCCCTTAATTAACATCCAATTTTAGGTTCAGAAAAAAAGAGAAAGAATTTCAAAAACTTTTTCATGTTATTTAATCAATAATGTATGTTCCATTATTATTAATTACTTCATGCCAATGATTCACAAGCTTCTGAATGCCACTTCCATAAAGTCCTGGTGTTTGGAGGAAAAGAATGTGGAGAGAGCAGTTTTGCCATTTTCATGTGTTCCAAGCTCTTTTCAATCAGGATAGTTCTGCAAACTTTGGAATAGATGATAATTAGATGGGGCAAGGTATGGAGAATAAGGAGGATGTGAATATTTTTCTCAGTCTTGCTTTTCATTCTTTGCAGATTTGATCTTTGCTGTGTGGGGCCATGCATTACCCTTCTGTAACACAACACCTTTACAATTAATCAAAGCAGGCCTCTTGTCTTTCAATGCAACATTCAAGTGCTCTAACTGTTGACAACAGAAGTCTAATGTAATCATTACATTGAGTAGCAGCAACTCAATGCAGATCACATCACCAAGACTTTCCTAGGGTGGAGATCCATTTAAGCTGTGTTTTAGCCAGTTTACCTGCACTGAGCCATTGTCTGCAGCACTTAAAACACTTTTATGAAATATCCATTTTTAATATCTGTTACTAACCTGTTCAAAAAAGATGAATAATATTCATGAGAGTGCATAAAAATGTAAATGTCCACTCTTGTTATAAAGTTGGCTTTTATTAAACCAAATTTTATGAACAAACACTTACTAATTTAAAAGATATAGCATGAAAACTATAGCAAACCCAGAGACTGAGTCTAAACTGAAAGGGTTAATTAATTGAAGGTGAATTTTCATCATATCTAATAAATGCTTCAGAAATTGCACTTTGGTTAGGAATAATTCCTGTGTGGTTGCCATATTTTTAAACGCTTTAGTTTTTGAGTAAAACTGAAACAAAATATGTGGGTCCTTGAACTCAAGTCCCTCTTGGTCATTCGGCTGTTTCCGTGACGTTTTATATCTATGTTGTAATAGTTGCCAAACATTATCTGTTACGAGCCGACCATTTTGTTCCTTTCAGTGCTGGTGTTTTATGTAAATCTATCGATGCGTTTTTCAGATTACATACTTTGTGAGACTATTTTTTGTCTTGATACTGATGACTGCCAAGACTCTAGTAAGTAGATTATGATTGTTAGATTAAACATTCATAAGTTGCAATAATTGATGTATAATTCTGTTGACATTAATTTGAATCTAACCATGAAAGAATGTAATTATTTCAATACCTAAATAAAAACCTATTGTTTCAGCCTATCCCAAGTATTCCAAGAGAGACACAGACTAGCTGGTATTCGGTTTCCAGAGGTGTACAAGTATTCCCATCTGGCTTGAAGACTGTAGCTACCCAGACAGAAAATCTTCTAACAATAGATTTTGCTTGTGGTACTGGTAAGTTAGTTTGAATAAGAATATAAAATTTTCATTCACGATTTAACAATATTCAATAGTCAGATTAGTTTTGTTAATATTATTCTGATTATTTATAATAAACTATTGCTGGTAAACAGTACATTGTTCATATACATGTAATTCTTTCACTGATTTTTGCAGAATCAACACCTGCTGCTAAGAAGTCCACTGTATCACAAGCGACAGATGCTGATGATATTGATGCTGTTCATATGAGTGATGATGAAGGTGCTGATCCTGACTAGAACTTGTCAGATCTGTGTCAAAAGTAACTGTTCTAGTTTTGTTCATAGTAGGTTCATATTGATATGGCAATACTTGACACTGTTCAGACCACAAAGTCAAAACAGACTCCACCTTTGTTTCTCCGTGTGCACTGGCCATGCTTATTTACATTCAACGCCATGACATTGGCAGTTTGTTTGGCAACTATTACATCACAGTACTTTTCCTAGCAGCAAACGTAAAAACTAAAACATTCAAATTGCCACTCAGAAAGGGCTCTTTCTGCACCAAGTTCTATGTTCATTTATTAGCACATTTTTTATAAAAAATGTGAACCTGCAAAATTAGTCAGTATGAGTAGTTCTTTTGACCTGCAAAGTTTTCTTTTTTCTGTAAAATTCACCTTTAATATAGATTGAATGTAAGTTTGGGTGTAAATTTGTTCATACAATCATCTCCTCCTGAGCCTTTCATAACAAAAACTTTGCTGAAGCACTTTCTCTATTCATTTGGTCATATCTTTTGAAATATAAGAAATTGTAAGCCTCTAGACATTAACTGACCTGCCATTGGAGAAAAGTTGCTGTCAACTTTTACTCATAATAGTTACATTTAGAAATCTTTCCCAAGACAAATGTGCCACCTTACATAGATGAAACACAAGATATGTGTAATTTATGGAAATTATTTTATTGACCAATGTGTTGAATATAGTTTGTCTTATAATAAAAAGATCCAGTAAAAATTAAAATTATCAAAACAAATCATAATATATTCAGCACGATTATTTTTTTCATAATTAACTTATCAAATACAGTAATCAAAAAACAACTGATCAATATGAGATATAAAAGTAACAAGTAAAATATGCATACTACCATAGATCAATTCCAATTTTCTTTGGAAAGCAGTTTTGATAGCAGTTTTAAAGTCTTCTGAGAAAAGTAATGGATTCAATTCAGTGACCACTCTGGTGTCAGTATTACTTTTCTTAATTTTTTTGTGTGGTTGAGCTGTAGTTTGTTGAATTAAGTGGTGTTTGGCAGCAGAACTCATTTCCTAAGAAAATAAAAGCATAATTTTATTAGCACATGTATAATGTTCAAATATAATTTTCACCATTTTATAAAATGTCTTTTAATGGGAGATTTAATTGTTCTATACCTTTCAGAAAGTTTTCTTGACAATACCAAGAATTAGACTTATTTTTCCATCTATCATTTACTAGTTCTGTAATTTCATTCACATGATAATTTGAGTAATATAACATGTTTAAAATCCTGTGATGAAATAATCTCCAGATCAATAAACATTGGCTATGTATTATTACTTTTACTTTAATTCTAGTTAGTATTTATTCAACCTCATTTATTCCTACACTAAAATTTCCCCTAGAATCTGCCAGTGATAAGGATTAAGACAAAAATGGCATACATGTTGCTAAGGTATCTCTTTAGAATTACAGAGGCTGACTAGGTTACACTAAAATGATTATGAAGCTCACCACATTGTTTCAATCTATATTGCCATGTCAGTCATGTCCTATCTAATTATTATGCATCTTGACAATCACCCTGCAGTTAGTTTCCACTGCTCAACTGTAAATTGTCATGCACATGAAACAGCACTTCTCCCAGCTGCCTTTCATAATTCACCTAGTTTATGAGGATGACAGTTTTCTATCTCCTATTTCAATTGTATGATGATATATAAATCGATATGTGCTGCATCCAACAGCTTGTCTAGCATGCATGTCTTCATATGGAATAGCAAGAATACTTGTTTCATTCTTTAGCTACTTGAGGTATGTGATGATTCAATGGATATGTCATACAGGAAACTTTCTAAGGTTTTCAAAGGATCATCCCAATCTGGAAGGGCAGGATACCAGTGAGGAAGACATATTCAGAAAGAAGGCATGAACATGGGAAGTAGAAATAATACAGTATCAGAAAAGAAAAGGAATAGGATAAAGAGTGCTGGATATCTGAAAAGCTGGGAGGCTCAAGAACTATGGTTAAATAGTCAGATGAGAATTTCTAACACACAAGCCAGAGTAAGCCAGTCAATGGGAAGCCCCCTGACAGTAAACCAAATGTGGAAGACCTGCCGCTCACTTTGTTTACACCACCATGTGAAATGGATTGGTTGCTTCCTTGTTAGCTATCTCTATTCAACATATAAAACCAGATCGTTGTACCATGAACCAAACAAAAGGTGGGTGTGAAGGCACAGAAAATAAAAGTTAGGTTGTATAACTCATGACAGGGGTCAATTAAGAAGGGAGGAAGAAGTGGGTGAGGGACGGAGAAGGTGAGAAGCTGCCAACTTAACCTTGGTAAATCAAAGCTGATCTAGTCAATACAGAGCAATCAGAAAGACTTGACAAGAAATGGAGTGGACAAGAAATCACCTGATGAAGTTGGTGAATGGATGGAAACACATAAAGATACTTGTGTGACCAATCCTTGTTGAAGGTATTACCTGCCAGAGTCAGTAAATGATGTACAATCAAAAGGAAAGGAGCTTGGAAAGACACCCATGTGTGGAGAATCCCATAGATGGCAAAAAAAACCTTTTAAACAAAGGGATCTAATGCCCACATAATGGGAAAATATCCAGTTGGGATGGGAAAGATTATCCACAATAACAAAGAAAGCACACTTCATAGGACTCTTAACAATATGAACGCAGTGTGTGTGGAGGCAGTAAAAGAGATTTAATAACCAAAACATGGTTGACCTTTAGTGGGTGATACGTGCCACCACTGTAGAATTGTCTAAAGAAATAATCCACAGACAAGGCTGGGCAAGAAGAAAAAAATAACTTAATGCTCTTTGTATGGGCAGAAGATAAAAAACAGCAATATGTAAAGCACTGAAGTATGCAAACCAATGATTCAAAGTGTTATTGTGATTGACCCATATTCCCCATGCCTGAAAGGTGTCATTTATGAAAAGATGTAGATCCAATAATAGGAAAGAAAGTGTCATACCTGCCAAAATTTGAGTATTGTCCAGCTACCAATGTAGCCTGTCTTGTAAGGAAGGAGAAAGGGAAATAGGGATAAAGGAAGGATCCCAATCATTTGTGTAACACCCTCTGAGGTTATCATAAATGGGTATGACTGAGGGAAACCAGTGATGTTATGGAAGACCAAATTCCCAAAATAATCTCAAGTACAAAGTGACTAATCCATGAGGGTGAGGTGAACTAAAATTATATTAGCATTGTGAAAGGAGAAGACAATGTTTGACAGATATTAAAGTTAAAAGAAAAAAATGGACAAAATAGTTGATGGGTTGGAGAAAGGACACTGCACTTTGACCCACTAGCCCATCTCAGCCACCACAGAAAGCAGCTGCAAAGTATAAGTAGCTAATTCCAGTTTAGAGAAAGCCATCCAGCCATATAATAAAAAAATCAGTTCCTGAGCATGGAGATGACAAGCAAAAGCCCAAACAATTCAATCAAACACAAGGTCCATACAGTGATTAACCAAACCATAAAGGACAAATTGAAGAAAAGCATGAGTAACAGGTGATACAGGCATATTAGAGAAGCATAGAAGACGTTTGTAGGTTAAATCCACTACTGAGGATAAAAACACTTTCCTCAGGGAAAGAAGGATTCCAAGGTAAACTTAAATATTAAGATGATGAGATGGTGGTAAGAACAATTAATTACCCATCTCCAGTAACCTTGGGGACAATGAAAATGCGAGAACAAAAATCCCATGAAGTATGAGGAACAGTTTATTTGCCAGATGTCAAAACAATTATTGAACTACTTATGACAGACATTGGTCAGCCACAAGAGGGGGAAAGGAAAAGTCCATGAAATGGGTCTCTAATTAAAACCCTAAGATAAATGAACCTGAGCCAATATAGCATCACAACTGTCTGAAAAACAATAGAAACCATAAATAGAAAACTAAGAGCAACTTATTGTTCAAGAGCCACCCCACAAACAGTAATGAGAATCCTAAAAATTACTGATCTAAAACTTGAAAAACAATCTGATGGAAAGAAAGGATTAAATAAGATGAAGTCCTCAAGATGCATGGCATATTAATCTTGTCAAGTAACTGTGAGTCTAAACTTTGATACAGCATGAACCAGAATATCAGGAGGAAGAAAACTAAAAGTGATGAATGGTTTTGTAATAAAATTGTAATAATTGGTTTTGTAATAAAATAGAAATTGTCCTACAAATTACAAGTCAGATAATCCCACTCCTGTAGCAGAAAAATTTTAAGTCTCATTTTCAAACATACAAATATTAACCATAAAGAACGTTTTAATATTTACATCAACATTCAACAATCTAACAATGTATTTAAATCTTAAGACTGATAGCGGTGTGATTGGGATCTACTTGTTGTCATCTGTAGTAACACAAGCAGCAGAGTGCTAAAACAGATCAATGCAGTCTCACAGACAATCCATGAGACAAATGTTATTGGAGTCAAAACTTGCTGTTATGGATTACACATAACTATGAGTCTGCAGTGGAGCTTAAACTAGCTTTACAGATATTAAACCTAACAAATACTTCTATGGAGGCTTGCCTATTCTCTTGACCGTAATGGCATAACTTTGACAACAAGATCATCCTTCCTTGATTTTGACTCCCCGCTGCAAAATTTCTACTATATTTTGAATAACAAGACAAGAAGATTACAGTTTTGAAAGACAAGTTAAGATCCAGCTATGACAGTTCTATTATTCTAACATTTGTGACGGGTTATTTACATCAAGAAATGAGTGCTGCTAACTATAGTGGGAGTTACCACTTTACTATTTACTAGGGTTTAAATAGAAAATCTACAATTTCCTGGAGAATTAAAATTGTGAAATAGCAAATTATGCTTTCATTTTATTATGATTTTGTTTATCATTCATTTATTATACCTTCTATAATTTAGTTTAATTATGAATTTTTAGTTATATTAAACTCACTTTTCAGTTAGAGTACATTGAATTTGATTATTTGTAATATAAAACTGTCAAAAGCTTATTCTATAGTGATATAAAGATATTGTTGTGAAGGGTTATGTAAACTGGCTCGTCACACGAGATGTAACCTCTTAGTATAACTACTGAATATGCTGCTTTGACCTTAAATGACTTAATTCATAAGGTGTAGTAAGAATGAATTATAGCTGACTTTTGCTTGATATTGTTACTGATCTTTACGTGGTTTATCTTTAAAACATTTTCTTGGAATTGGGGTTCTATTTTTCTTCTGTTTCCCATAATTCCTTTAATTAAATTAATAACTTTTATACATGTATGTTTTATTAACATCTTATCAAGTCCTACTCCTAGAGATGCACGTGTTTATTAACTGCTGTAAGTTATACAATTTATATTTCAATTGTTTAAATTTTATCTTCAATTTCTATTATTAAACTGCAACAACAACAACAAACTGGTGGTTTTTTTCGAACATGATTAGAATGGGATTTTGTTTTAGTCCATTACAAAATTATTTGATTTTTTTCTATCCTTGAATGTAGGCTACCGAAACAGCTTTGAACTTGAAGAACAAAATGGTTCCTTACTGTCCGTATGCTGGTTATAGTGTATAGTTTCGATTAATCACAGAATAATCTCACATCATTCATTAAAATTGTAATTGTTACATTGGATTCCAACTATTACAATTAGCCCTATTACTACTTCCACTGCTACTACAAATTAAGTGTACCACTCACATACATGCTTTAATTACTAATTTACTTTATTTCGATTTTTTCGACGGCCCATCACAAAGGCCATTTCCCCAATACTTCGTGAAATTCTAAAAAATAAAACTTAATAAAACACGACATTAACACAAACTTAAACTTACGAACCACAGTTGGTTACGTTTCTGTGCCGAAACAATTCTCTAATACTTGAACATCAACGTTATTAAATACCATAATATTCAACGCACAACACACATCTCGAAACAGTGGTTAAAAGTTAAAAAAAAACTGTACCTTAATGGCCATGCGCAACAAACGTTACAAACGTGTACGAAATAATTTGTGGGAATAAAATTTCGTATTTGACAGTACACAAAACGACCTTGTTTGTTTTTTTAGCAAATTAAAGTGTTTTTCTTTTATGTTTGGTGTATCGGACAACCTCTGTTGTCAAGGGTCTAGGGTGTTACTTTCATACATCTTTTCTTAAAAGTTATTTTAATTTGTGCTAATCTACGCTCTGGGTTGATTAATACAACCTCAAAGTATTTTTTTTATGCTTCACAAGCTTGATGCAGCTTAAATTAAGTCATAAACATCTACTAACAACTTCACAAACTTTTCGTCACAGATGAACTCCTTTTTCACTCCGCCCTGACAATGGCCAGGTGGTTTAGGCGCTCGACTCTTAATGTGAGGGTTGCGGGTTCGAATCGCCGTGGCACCAAACATGTTCGCGCTTTAAGCTGTGGAAGCGTAATAATGTACGGTCAATACCATTCTTAGTTAGTAAAAGAATAGCCCAAGAGCTGGCAGTGAGTGGTAATGACTAGCTGTCTTCCTTCTAGTCTTACACTGCTAAATTAGGAACAGTTAGCATATATAGCTTTGCGCGAAAATCAAAAAAACGTTTTTAATCCCCAAAGTACAAAACTATAAAACATAGTGATGATAATATAAAAAAATGTTTATAAAATTAGTGCAGTTACAAAACTAACTTTTTATATAATAGTAGCAATATTTTAGTTTGACAAATGAGAGCAATACATTTAAAATAAAAATGTCTTGAGCAATTGCAACTAACATGTGAATAATTAAACAAATTATAAAATTACAAATATATTATTTTAAAGCAGAATGTGGTACGATGTTAACGCAGTTATTCAAAAAGTAAACAAAAGAAAAACAACAACGTAGTTTTGGAAATGTACTATTAACCGGTGAGTTCATATTGGAACTCCACACTGGAAGCTATGTTTATGACTGGGGATAATAACAGGCGTTGTTTTAGGAGTAAAAATATCATTCTTTTCATCGGCAAAAACGGTATGTTTGTTTGTAATTAAGTACAAAGCCACACGATAGGCTATCTGTTCTCTGCCCATAAGAGTATTGAAACCCAGTTTCTAGCGTTGTAAGTCCGTAGACTAATCGCTCTGGTACTGAGGCGTCTTATTATTACGAAACGCACCATATAAGTAAGTTTACTGAGAGAATTTTGGAAAGAGCAACAATTTTGTTTGTAGTGAGCAGTACGGAATATATAACATCTTATACAGAGGGTGGAAAATTACAAACGTATGCTGCATTATACTATAAAAGTTTGTTTGTTTGTTTTGGAATTTCGCACAAAGCTACTCGAGGGCTATCTGTGCTAGCCGTCCCTAATTTTGCAGTGTAAGACTAGAGGGAAGGCAGCTAGTCATCACACCCCACCGCCAACTCTTGGGCTATACTATAAAAAAGACAACAATGTTTCCAACTGCTTCTCTATATTACCTTACAGTAATATGTATTTGTACAAACTCAAAAATAACATTTTTAACTGTTAGAACTAAAACCACAAACAAAAGAAAAACACACATTTATCGCAAAAGCATTTTTCAGGAATAACAAAAAAAATGAAAAGAAAATACTCGTTTTGTAAAAATCCACGTACACTTCTATCACATTTTCAAATACGCTCAATGATCCCGAAAACGACTATCTTCAAGGGATCTTTATCTAACATCTTAATTAACACTTGCAAAATCACGCTGAGCAATGTCATTTTCAATGTAGTAACAATGCATATTTGGATGCATCAGAATATTGACATTTTTTATAGTTCATAATTATAACATGTCGAGGATAACTTACAGATTTTTAGAATCCTTATCATACACCTTAACACACATCAAACAGTCTTGAACACGGCTATTTTTAACGTTGTAAGAATAAATCAAACATCTTAAATGCACTATTTCTGCCGGCGTTATGAAAACTCACAATGATACCAAAAACGGTCATGTTCAGAGGCACTTATGGATTTTCACAAACTCATCATATAACATAAAACACCCAGGTACCAAACAATTTTCGATATAGTCGTTTCTAATGTAGTAAGAATATTTAAAAGTACTGGAAGTCCAGTATTTTCCATCGAAACTTTAAGAGATCATAATGATGCCAAAAAAAATCCATGCCTATGAAAACCTAAAAATTTACAGAAACTTCCCCACACACCTTAACATAATCTTACAAAACAATCCTGGACACAGCTGTTTTTAATGTAATAAGAATTAAAAATATTTAAAACATTCGAAATCTATCATTTTCTATCAGTATTTTAAAAGTTCGCAATGATATTAAAAACGAACATATCCAGAAGGTTTTGTGGACTTTTAAAAACTTCAACATACATCATAACACACAATTTACAAAAGATCCTGGAAATAGAATTTTTTGATATCATTATGATCTCTCACAAGCACTGATGCGAAATAATAAATTTCCTTGTTTAGCATGATTCGGTATGTGTTCCTCAAGGCGTTAGATGAATATTAGAAAAATCTTTGAGATACCTTAAATAGTCATTTTTGGGATCATTAAGTATATTTCAAAAAAGAATAAAATCAGAAAATTTTCGGAAAGGAATGTTTTTGTGAAGTACATATTTGATGAGAAATGGAAATTGAAAAGTTTGTCATTAACATCAATCATCCATCATGCGCTTTACTAGCACCCCCCCCCTCAAAATGCACAGTTCACTTGCAATGCTAGAAACTTGGTTTGGTTTATCTGGCCTAGAACTGAATATTTTGTTGAAGGCCCACGTCTACGAGCAAATTAATTCTTCGTTGGTAAAAGAGTAGCCCAAGAGTTGGCGGTGGGTGGTGATGACTAGCTGCCTTCCCTCTAGTCTTACACTGCAAAATTAGGGACGGCTAGCACAGATAGCCCTCGAGTACCTTTGTGCGAAATTCCAAAACAAACAAACAAACAAACTGAGTTGATATCGTTATGCCTCGCCTAAGTTAGCGCTGTCTTTTCAAAGCCGACCTTACCCTTTTCCAAGCTGACTTTTTACTGAGGAAGATATCTAATGTTCTCGGAGAAATACTAACGTCTGCAGTTAATTCACTAAGATGCAAGGTTCGTAATGATCGAAATCTGTAAACGTTCCTGGTTAAATTCTGTAGTTTTCGATTAATAAGCGTTAATCACAACTATAGCTTTTGAAGCTTATGGTATACTGGCTGCAGCTGACCAATAATAATAACAGTCTCTCGACTAGCTGCTTTTATATGTATCATGCGAGATTCTTGAACGTTCAACAATGCTCGAAAACACGCTGGCTTTTTCATAAAACAAATATTATTGATTCTTGCTCTCGAGAATGAACTACAAATGTACTTAACAGAGAGGACTAGAGCAATACACAACCAATAATTAACGGGGCGTTATAATGTAACGGTCAATTCCACTATTCGTTGGCATGGCCTAGCGCGTTAAGGCGTGCGCTTCGCAATCTGAGGATCACGGGTTCGCGCCCGAGTCGCGCCAAACATGCTCGCCCTCCCAGCCGTAGGAGCGTTATAATGTGACGGTCAATCCCACTATTCGTGGGTAAAAGAGTAGTTCAAGAGTTGGCAGTGGGTGGTGATGACTAGCTGCCTTCCCTCTAGTCTTCCACTGCACAATCACGGACAATTACGAAATTTAAAACAAACAAACATACCTACGAATGACCGACTCATTCACACCACAACTATACGGCACCCTCAAACCTCTCACCCGATTGTCCACTACGACCCATAATATTGAGCTATGAATCATTTTACTACAACCTCGGTGAATATATAGTGCAAGCATTTTCTAAATATGTTACATCAGCCAGCTCCTTTTCAAAAGACTCTTTTAACTTTAAATATATCCTTAACCAACTAACTCATAAAGCCTTAATGGCCAGTTTGATGTAATCTCCCTTTTTACAGAAAGTCCCACAACTAAAGCCTGCAAGATAGTTTTAGAACTTTATATCCAAGACCCAACCCATTGATACACATCCACAGTAACCAAATGGCAACCCTTATAGTATTAATTACTACCAAAACTAACTTTATGTTCAATAACCAAAACTACCAACAAATAAATAGCTTAAATATGAGGAATCCCGTGTCACCAGTTCTAGCCAACATTTTTATAACACAGATTGAGTCACAAGCGATTAATTTAGCTTTACACCCTCCACTATACTGGTATAGGTATGTTGATGATACAGCTGCTGGATTCACATCAACAGAGTACAGACTTATTATTTTCAATCATTTTAAATCTCTACTCCCCAACATTAAGTTCACCTGTCAATAGGGGAAAAAAAAACTAAGCAAATAGCATTTCTTAATATCAAGATCACTAAAACTAATACACAATTCAAAACAGAAATACACAGAAAAATCATTCATACTGGATTACACATTCCCTGGATGTCAGCACATGAAACAAAACAAAAACTTAACATATTAAGAAATCAAATAAACAGAGCTACAAAACTATGTTCACCTGATAAAATTAACGATAAAATCAGCAAAATAAAACAACACTTCATCAAAATTAACAAATTTCCTCAGGAAACCGTGGACAAAATTACACGCACACACCTAGACCAACAACAAACAATCAAAAATACTCCGAAGATATAACAAACTACAAAACCTTATACTGCTGAATACCATATATTCCCAACATCAGCGAAAAAATAACCAACATTTGGAAATAACTTATAACAAGACAAAACATTCCAATAAACACCACATTTATTCAAAACCCAGGTACATTGTTTAATTGTTTTAATTTCGCGCAAAGTTACACAAAGGCTATCTGCGCTAGCCGTCCCTAATTTTGTAGTATAAGACTACAGGAAAGGCAACTAGTCATCACACCCCACCGTCAGCTCTTGGACTCCTCTTTTACCAACGAATAATGAGATTGACCGTAATATTATAACGCCCTCATGGCTGAAAGGACAAAGGTGTTTAGTGCGACGGGGATTCGAACTCGTGACTCTCAGATTACGAGTCGAACGCCCTAACCTAGCTGGCCATGCCAGGCCCAAAACCAGGTACAAAATTAAAGTCCATATTACGTAAAAACTACACTGACAAACACAACAATAACATAATTTATAAAATACAATGCAACAAATGCCACGACCTCTTTATCGGATGGACAAGCAGAAAAATGGAAACTAGATTCAAAGAGTACAAAAAAAACAACACTTTCACACGTTTTTGAACTGTGCAAGTCAAATAAACACAATATAATAACAGAAAAAACCAAAATGCTAAGTAAGTAGAGAAATATAAACAAATTCAAAATTAAAGATGCCCTACTTATACAGCAACCAAAACCATTAAGAACATCTTTATGCCAATGCGAATAAATAACCTAACATCCAATGGCAGCGCCATACAATCCGTATCCGTTTATAATCTCGTCGATTTTTTGACTCATAGACCAGGGAAGGTCAGGTTCTATTAGACCTCTTCTTCCTTGACAAGTGAACTTGTTTTTTTTTTTAATTTCGCCAAAGCTTCACGAATGTTATCAAATCATTAAGAAAAAATCATTTAAAATAACAACAGTAATAATAGAACAGAACTAAAATAAAACAGGCCACCTACATTTTAGACTTATTAAAAATAAATAAAATAATTTTAAAAAATCAAAGAACAATATAAATGGACATTGTCCTGGAAAGGACCTGACTAATCTTATGATATAATTCCAGCCATTCGGTATTTACTCAAAATACTCCAACAAAGTTATGGAAGGAGGAAGAGGTCTAGTGTACCTGACCCTCCTGGGCATACAAAATATATATACCCAAACACCAGACACACAGAGAGTGTGTGTTATCAGTGTCAGCCGTCCTCGCGTCTCTCAGAGAACGAGTCAAGCACCTTAATCACCTGCTCATGCCGAGATGAATATTGTTATTTATAAGACTAAATGGTAAGTTGTATATGACACTCGTTCTATAAACAATCATTTTATTATGCATATATTTTTTTAATGCATGTTGTTTTGAAGTAATGACACATAACGTTAAAATGGGAAAGAGACGAAACTCAATTCCACTGAATTCTTAAATTTACTAACACTCAATGTTATACATTTTGCAAATGTAATAGAACGTAGTAGTTGCAACCCTAATTTAGGCTCTTCCTCTTTATTAGTTCTTTAAAATGTTAAAATAAGAGAGAGAAAAAGGGGATCCATCAGTGATGTCGAGAAACCCACTTGTTGAGAACTTTTATATGCAAAAAACGGCTGTTCTGGGCCCAGAAAACACTTCAAATAGAACAACTAACCCCTAATTTTGTAAAGGTAAAACTTTCAAAAGATTTTAATAAATACACAAACATTATCCAAAATTTACAGAAAAAACTTCTTAAAGCCATGTTGAACACAAAATACAAAGAACTACATGACTTACAAAAACAAAAAATGAACTTAGACTATCAACTAGCATGCTGCATTAAACCAGAGATTTACGGACTAATACAACGAAACATAAACCAAATCAATACTAAAAACGATAGAGACAAAAAGATCCGCCACAACAAAAAACTTGAAAAACTAAGATGTAAGCAACAGAAAAGACATCAACATGACAAACCGTTGACCAACCTCATAATTAACAGATCTGACCGACAATTAAACACAGACGAGATACATCTACTTAACAAAGGACTCAACTTCGCAATAGCACCAAGGTACATTCCAACCATAGAAATCAAAACATGTTTAGAAGACCTAGCCAGGAGACTTGTGATACTTTCTACAGAAAACAAAAACAACAAACAGAAAGAAGACAACTTAGATAACTTTATTGACATCCAACTGCCAAACTTCCCAGGTAAAATTACAAATTTATATTTTCCAGAACCACCTAAAAACATTATCTTAAACGATTTTTTCAAAGAATTTTCTTACAAAACTATCAACATAATTTCACAAAACAGAAAACTAAAAAACAACCTTACAAAAAGAGACATTAATTCCATTAGAAACCTAAAACAAGACAGAAACATAAAAATTCTAAAAGCAGATAAAGGTAACGCTATAGTAATAATGAACACGAATGAATACATACAAAAAATGAATAACATCCTATCAGACACGAACAAATTTAAACCAATACACACAAATCCAACAAAGACACATGAGACGCAACTAAACAAATTACTACTACAAATGAAAAAAGCCAACACAATTTCACAAACACTTTATTCCTACCTACGTAAAACCGACTCACGCACACCGCAAATATACGGCATCCCCAAACCTCATAAACCAGATTGTCCATTACGACCAATAATGTCAACATATGAATCGTTTAACTACAATCTTGGTAAATACATAGCATGGGCATTCTCCAAATATGCAACATCAGCCAGCTCATTCATCAAAGACTCTTTTAATTTCAAGTCCAATCTAAATCAACTTAATCATAAAGCCTTAATGGCCAGTTTCGATGTTATATCCCTCTTCACAGAAGTTCCAACAACAGAAGCCTGCAAGATAGCCTTAGAACTCTATATTCGAGACCCTAACCCGATCATAGACATTCCCAGTAACCAGTTAGCAACCCTCATAGAATTCACCACAATAAAGACAAACTTCATGTTCAACAACCAAAACTATATACAAACAAATGGCCTAAGCATGGGCAACCCAGTATCGCCAGTTCTAGCCAATATTTTTATGACACAAATTGAAACACAAGCAATTAATACAGCATTACATCCACCACTATACTGGTACAGATATGTAGATGACACGATTGCGGGATTTGAATCTACAGAACACATACTTAACTTTTTCACTCACATTAACTCTATACATCCCAACATTAACTTCACATGTGAACAGGAAGAAAGCAATCAAATATCATTTCTTAACCTCAAAATTATAAGAACCGACACACAATTCAAAACAGAAATCCACCGAAAAATCACCCATACTGGACTATACATTCCTTGGGACTCAGCACATGAAGCAAAACAAAAACTCAACATACTAAGAAACCAGATAAACACAGCCATAAAACTATGCTCACCAGATAAAATTAACGATGAATTTGATAAAATAAAACAACACTTCATCAACATTAATAAGTTTCCTCCACAAACCGTAGAAAACATTATACGCACACACCTAGACAGAAAGCAAAATCAACCAACAAAAGTAAATATATCTCACGAATCAAAAAATCACGAAACCATATACTGCTGTATACCATATATTCCTGACATCAGCAAACAAATAACCAACATTTGGCAAAAACTAGTAACAAAATATAACATTCCAGTTAACACTAAATTTATTCAAAAACCAGGCACAAAACTAAGGTCTATACTATGTAAGAACTACACTGACAAACACCACACCAACATTATTTATAAAATACAATGTGATAACTGCCACGACTTCTATATAGGAGAAACAAGTAGAAAAATGGAAACCAGATTCAAAGAACATAAAAAGTCACCTTCACACGTTTTCGAACACTGCAAGTCAAATGGACACAACATAACCATAGAAAACACTCAAATACTAAATAAAGAAACAAACATAAACAAACGAAAAATTAAAGAAGCCTTACTTATACAACAACTCAAACCCAAAATAAACCAATATAAAGGAACACCATTATACCTATATTAATATTATAGACAAAATTATATATTCAAACCGCGCCCTCTACATTGCAACACTCAATTATACAACCCCTCCCGAACATGTGGTCAGCTTCCGACCAATAACCCTTTCTTTGTGAACCTGACGATGACCGAAGAAGGTCGAAACGTTGTTCGCTCTTCTATTTGAAGTGTTTTCTGGGCCCAGAACAGCCGTTTTTTGCATATAAAAAAGGGGATCCATTGAGGAGTTTACCCTAAAGCCCGTGCTGGCTCTAGATTCTCCTGAATATACCTATTCCATTTATCACTTTTTATCAAATGGATATTAAGTTTTCTACCCAAGAGAACCGCTACAGTAGAAATAATGTTGGCTAACAGAATGGCATCAGCAACAACGAACATCTGACACGCAACAAACATTGAACCTTTCGGAATATACATATTTCATCTTCAGCAAATTATATTGAACATGGGAAATTATTAGGTACAGAGATAATTAAAAAGTTTAAACATTATATAAAAGTACACCATAAAAGCATGAAATAATTTAATAGACAAAAAAACAAAACAAAAAACGAGCTAGATTAATATAATGATATTTTTCAGGTATTCAGAACATATGTAACTGTAGTAAAGTTTTGTTATAATTTAAATTTAAGAGTTCATATGAAACATATAAATTTTCTTTAATTGAAAATTCAGTATTTGATGATCCAGATGAGATATCTTTGAAATTCGTGATCAAGACTAGGTGGCTAATGTTTTCACTGTGTATGCGAATCGTAGAGTTTGGTAGATTTGTTAGTTTTTTACCGGTTCCTTTTGATACTCCCATATCTTTGCATGTGTAATTGACGTATAGTTTTGCTAATGAAGTGCCATTACAGCCACTAAATGTGTATTTATATACAATTCTGAAGCGCATGAGGTTGGGTAAAAGATCCTTGGAACGAAGTATATTTTGTACTTTGAATGGTTGTGGATATATTTTAATTATTCTTAAACTTTGTGATTTTAGTATGAAACTTATCTTTTGTAAAAAGTAAAGATAAATCGAGTTGTTGTTGTTTTGAATTAAGCACAAAGCTACACAATGGGCTATCTGTGCTCTGCCCACCACGGGTATCGAAACCCGGATTTTAGCGTGTAAGTCCGCAGACATACTGCAGAGCCACTGGGGGGCGATAAATCGAGAAAAAAGTTTATTTAAAATTATTTGTATAGTTTCTTCAAATGGAATGTTTGTGAATGAAGATTCAATGTCAAAATTAGCAGTTGGTCCAGCATGGCCTAGCGCGTTAAGGCGTGCGCTCCGTAATCTAAGGGTCGCGGGTTCGCGCCAAACATGCTGGCCCTACCAGCCGTGGGGGCGTTATAATGTTACGGTCAATTCCACTTTTCGTTGGTAAAAGAGTAGCCCAAGAGTTGGCGATGGGTGGTGATGACTAGCTGCTTTTCCTCTAGTCTTACACTGCTAAATTAGGGACGGCTAGCACAGATAGCCCTGGAGTAGCTTTGTGCGAAATTCCAAAACAAACAAACAACCAAACAAAATTAGCAATATGTTTTGATTAGAGTTATTAATTTTAGAAATTTCTTGAGCAAAGGAAAAGGAATATTTAACTTTAAACTCTTTGGAAATGAGTGAATTGAAAATAGAAATGAAAAATTAAACCAATTTATGGATATTTGAACCGATGCTTGATAAAAGTGGTCTTCAGGAATGTTGTAACCCATACACAAGACCAAGGTGAGAGGCAAATGCCTTTAAGAAAGTTTTCTGAAATGTAATTGCAATATTTACAATTTCTTAAGGTTCATTGTATTTTTTCTTCACATTTTATGGTGAGTTTTAGCCAATTAACATCAAAGGCTTTGAATTTTGTTTTATCACTGAGTATACTTTGCATTTTGTCCATGCAATTCAGTTTATAAAGTTTAACCAAACCTGTACCTTTATGTCAGGTGACAATGATATTCTTTTTATTTACTAATGCTTTTAGGGCAGTATATTCTTGGTGAATAATGGTGGAAGTAGGTTTACATGACCTGCAGCTGTAAAACTTCCAAGCTTTTACTTGTTTCACAATAAACTTCAATGAAAAATTTATAACACTTCTTTGATTAAGGTTAGGTTTGTTTCCAAAATGGTTATTACCATACAGACTCGTGTATAAACGGAGGTACAGGAAGTTTGATGTAAATGTGATTTATGAAATAATTGTCAAAACGAGATTTTTAAAAATACCCTTGTTTCATTCAAACAAAACGTCAATCAAACACCATACAATGTAATGTGCAAGATAAAATAACAATTGTAATTTTCCTTCTTGGCAAAAAAACAATGACATAACTAATATAAACACTACCTCATCACAATCTCTTTAACATCAGCCTACGTGCACTTTTCTCAATCAGTATTTAAGTAGCAAAGAGTTTTTCCATATTACATTTCAAAACGTTAAAGTATGCAATGGTCTCATGTAAACCTGTTCAACTGAGTGCATTAACCAATAAAACAAGGCAACATTACAAAACAGGTAAATATAGCATGCTTATTTGATCTATATATACAACAAATACATGGAAATTTACAGATCATATTTAAATAGTTTACAGATCTCTGAAAACTTCTAATGACCTTATTTGCATAAATGGTACATATTTCTGTCATGTTTGTTAAGATCATTATAAATAATAAGAATACTAAATATAATTATGATGAATTTCTGCTTGACATCAAACTCAAACTTGGCCATTATTTAAACAGTGTTAAATTTTATTTATTGCAATAATGTTCTTTGCATAATAAAAAAAGAACTCTTTGGTTTTTAGGGACAAATCCAATTTTGTAGCTGCATACCAATTTATTAAATTACATTAGTTGTAATACACGGAACAGCTGAGTGTCAGAGGTACTACTTATTGTTATGAAGGTATATCACATTATTTCTTTGGCTTTAGCACAACATACAAGCTTAAAAAGGTGTCTTTGGTATAATCATCATGCAATAAAGTTGAGGCTCCAATGGTTACACTCATTCTACATGTAGGCATAAAGTTGAGGCTCCAATGGTTACACTCATTCTACATGTAGGCTAGTCATACTTCAGCTTGTATACATACATTTAAAATGTGCATTGGTTGTTTTTTTTGTCCAGAAAACGTAAATAAGATGGTCTTCACAGCCACTCGATAAGTTCAAATATTCTGAGAAAAACATTTTACTAAATATTCATAGCACCAAAAATAACTATCATTTGACATTAAATCCTTGAAATCCTTGTGTGGAAAACTGACATTGTTCATAAGCTCTTTTTCCATCTTCTCCTGAAAAGTAAATATTATAATAAGATTCCACACAAGACAACATAATGATTTATCAAACCCCATAAAAGCGGTATAAATACGTATGAAAATAAAAATGTCTTTCCTTCTAGGTACAGTATATTTATAAAATGCAAATTATGTATTTTAGAGTTAGTTAACAGAATATTGATTTTATTTCATTTTAATGATATATTTTGATGTCCTTGCTGCATGAATATGTGTGTTAGATCCGTTGTCAAGTCATATGAAAGAACTTACCCACTAATAAAACCTGGAAATGTATCTAATATTATCGGACATAACATAATGTTGCTATTAAATATGAAAGTTCAGTACAATTACTAGAATGATAGAGAATGATTTTCAGTCAAAGATTTGTGGCAGTTTGGTAAAATCAAATCTAAGCCTAGCTTTGCAACTAACAAGTTTAGCTTGCCCACTTCTTAAGTTTTCTTTTTTTAAACAAATAAAAAAAACTATGACTGATTACACAAATTGCATGAATTCAACTATTAATACAAGATAATAGGATCACTGAATAATAATTTATCAAGCACTGAAAACAAAATTAGTTATTATGCCACATATATAATTCCAGATAATAATGCTTTATCAAGCAAAATATATAAAATTAGTTATTTGACAATATATTAAACACGAGTAAATAGTTATCAATCACTGTTATGAAAATTATTAATCATGTGATACATTCATAAAATTCATAAAACACTACAAAACCTTTAGCTGAGAATATGTACCAGTGTTTAAATCATTAACTTCTTTTTCTAATAATATTCATTGTTTTTTGTGGCTAAAAAATTTATATTGGTTACACTTCCAGTACAAAACAGAGATGCACGACTTTCAAATATTGACTTAAATACTAATCATTTTCCAAAGGAACTTAAATTCAGACTAAAAGCTAACTTTAGCCAATATAACCTGCAACATGATGGACAAATAGTTAATAACAATGACATGAATGTTTCTTTGAATTTTTCAGTATAAAGTAAGAATGTAGTTTAGGTGATTGATTATGAATTTAATAATAAGCATGTTACAAAATAATATTTCACATAGAAGAATGATGAATCAGTCTGGAGGTTACATCAACACAGAAATCAAATGTTCTCCAGATTTCACAGTAAATCCTAAGAAAAAAAAATCATAATCCAGTATGACAGAAAATTATTTTATTGGATTACATTTAACATATAAAATATGACTTTAAAATAACTATTCATCTCTTCTATTGCTCCAGGATTAAATTGAACAGAAATAAATTCCCTAAAGAAACAACTATTCAATACATTAAATAAAATAAACCACTAAAATAACAAAAATCAGCAGCTCATACGTTTCTAACATTAAGATTCTTCATTATAATTAGCATGCATTAAAGGCATCTCCTCACCAAGAATGCTAAGGTGTAGGTGTAGCACTGTTTTCAAGACAAAGATTCTGATGTTTTTGGAGTATAATTTTTATGCAAATAAAAAATAGCAATTCCATGCTGCTAATAGGAATTATTTTCAAATATTTAGAACCTATACTGCATGAGATCACAATTAATTTGATGAAATAGTTTTTATTTCTGCCAGGTCATTTTGTTACCATCTCAAACTAGCTACTATTTATTTCTGCCAGGTCATTTTGTTACCATCTCAAACTAGCTACTATTGCAGGAAAACTTACCAAACTTAAACAGAGTGTTTTTCGCTTGTTGCTGAACTAACAAATTTTCATCCACATGAGACAGGTATACCAGCAATTCAATATGTTCAGTAGCCTGAAAACACACAAGAAATAATTGGATTAAAACAGTCAGCCACCAGGTTTATTTTTCTAAGACACGTAACTACTAACGCAATGTTTATCTAATGTGCAAAATGTCTACCTCAATTTGTTTAACTCATCATTAATATCTAAAGCTTAGGAAAAAAGAACTGTTTTAGTTACAATATCAACTTGTATAAAAAAGGTTGCTAAATGTTAATACTGAAAACAAGTTAAATTTTGTTTAGACTGTTTTGCAGTTCTTGTTTTTAACTGTTTCACCAAGAAGTATATTTTTGCATGACTAAAGTTTTATGCAACTTATGTGAATCTATAAACACAGATTAGATTCAGAGCAACTCTGGTACAAGTTTGATCACATAAAAAAATATCCAACAATAACCTAATGCTACATTATTGAAAACTCAATTCAAAAACTTTTGGAAGGAAGGTATTCTTCTTCAGGGATAAACTGAAGTTCAATTTACCTTTGAAGAAGGATTGTTTTCCTTGAAGTATTATTTCCTCAGGTTATTAATTTTATTTTGTATTTTATATAATTTTTTATACTGACTGATTAGTACCACAAGCAAACAACATAAAAACAATAACACGGAACTTACCTTCAGAGTTGCTAATGCACAACAAGAACCTTGACGTACATGTGAATCATCACTTTCTAATCCTTCCAGAAATACAGATATGATCTACATAAAATATCATAATAAAACAACAAAAGTGGCATAACATTTATATCAGTTTTCAAAAATTCAGGATTTTGTAATCATTGTAAAACTCTAGTAGATTATATAATTATTTTAACCTTTTATAGGTTTCTCTGAGATCTTCAAAAATCTGTGAACTTTTATAATCTTCTAAATTTCTGATGTGTTGACTCAAATATGAGGGGTTTGTTTGGAGTCAGAGGAATTTCTTCCTTATACATTTAATATGAATAAACTGCAGCTAATGACAGGGGCATAACTGGGAATTGGTGGTCAATATTCTAAAAGGTCTGCTATTTCCTGATTTTACATGGAAACACGTTACTTGCATAAACCACTAACATTTTTTGTAAATAAGTTTTATATATATATATAAAAGAACCCTCCTCCAGTTTGTAGTGTTTGGAAGACTCCTAAATAAGTAACCAAGTTATTAGGTTATTATATGTTCACTGATAATATCACTGTATGTTTCCATATAGATGATATACAAAAACACAACAAAATGGAAGCCATAAGGAGTACTGATTTTAAATAATATGCAACAATATTTGTAGTTGAGAACTTTGACAAGTGTCCTTTTTAATTCTACATAAAAGTCCAAACCTTTTAATCTTTTATGGTTTTGACTTTTAATATCTTGTTTTCACTTTATAGAAGTAGCAAGAAACAATAAATATAATGCAACATAATGTCTGTTAACACCATCAAAATTTCTGGAATACATTTCTTAGTTGTAAGAAATAACATTTTATTCTTTCTGAATAATCTCTGGACTTGCAAGTGTATTTATTACTTAACAACAATGCTTGATCATTAGTGACATTTACTAATTAATGATCAATGGGCCAATGAAACCTACAAACGTGGGTAGGTGCCAAAGTGTGCACTCCTTGACTTTGCACAGAATGCCAATCAATATGGTAACATATGTTTGATGTATAAGTTATCAGGCTTTCATTTAACCCATATTGCTGAATTTACAAAAGTCTGTGATACAGAAGAGAAAATACCAGATATATTATATAGCGATACTGAAAATAACTATAGATACATATTTTAGAAGACTTTTAAAGGATGTATAAATGTAAGTTGCAAACTGTACAATGGACACTACGTCGCACTTTGACATGTCATTTTGAGCCCAGCTGATTTTGGAATTTCACAGACATATCTTCAGTACAAAAACTTCAGTAACACATTTGATTTTTTTGAACAGAAGGTGTATACAAACCTGTCATATTTTATAAAGGTACACTTCCATAAAGTTGGAATAGGTCAACATTATTTCTTCAATACAGGGTCAGCCCAGTAAAACATCTCAATGCACATTTATGTGTAGTGTTCCTCATACCATTATCTCATTCTCTTGCAGATCAAAACAAAAGCAGTATAAAAAAATGCAATGGCCTGAGAGTTAGCAGCAGGTACTACCAATCAGTTGTTAGTAGTTCAAAATTATAACTGTCATAACACAAACAAGGCGAGTCCAAGATTATTGAATTACAATTCTAAAATTCAGTTTAAAGTCACAAAGTGGGCAGAGCTGATTATGTAGGTTTAAGAAGCATTTGAGGGGCTTTATTAAAATTATAGAAGCTTCTAAAAGAGAAAATTAAAATTTCTTTTGTAAGCCATCCATACATACATGTCAGTTAAAGAAATGATACTAATGAGTGTAAAATGGAAGTTTTGTGAAAAAGTTTGTCCTAACAAGAAAATGTATGTGTTACACTAAATATACAAGACTGAGATGTATTTACATCAGAAGTAGAAACCAACAGTTTTTCTTATCTATATAAACAGATGTGTTTGTAGCAGAAGAAAAGGCTACAGAAAAGTTTATGTTAACCTAATTAAACTAGGAAATGAAATACACACAAATAAGTAGCCATTTAACAAGTTCTGTATATATCCAGTTTTGGTTTTGTTCCAGTGAATTTGCAAAATTAAACAACTTGGACAAAGCACCTGCTTGAGGACTGGACATATAATGTTACTTGATAAATTGTAACAATACATGGAGATACGTATACAATTTCAAGTTTTCTTTGTACAAAATAAGCTCTCTCTGGTAGTTCTAGAGTTCAGTTGTATCTAGGACTACAGGAAAAAGGAGATAATCAGAAAAATGGCAGTTCTACAGTCAATCCAAAATCTTCAGCATACAAACTCTCTGTAAGTATTCAATAATATGTTCTTTAGTCTTCCAATGTATAATGTGTGAAAATAATAATAAGATAAAACCCAGTTGTAAATCTAATAAGATTTACTGAAGTGTAATAGCTTTGTTGAAAAATAACTTACAATTCCTAATCAGAACGACCTCACTAAATTAAATTGAATAATGTCTGAAGAGTTCACTTCATGTAAAAGCTCACTAGATAGTTTGATCAACATAGTTTCTGATCCAATGAGTTTTATACAAGGTTTAATTATGTGTGCAGAATGAGAAATTTGATATTTTTTGATGTAGAATATTTTCTGGAAAAATTTTAGAGTTTGCTGATGCAGAAAACACTAACATTTGTAAATAAATTCTTATATGTTGTTTGTATTAGCAGTCTCCAAGTGAGTTTCTTTGTTCTAAACATAAATTTTCTCAAGTTAGTGGCCTGTGTGCTCATTCCAGCTACACAAACAACTGTCTTCCTGGATTTTTAAATAATTTAGTTTATAACTTGTGGAAAGCTGATGCAAATAATTAGACTTCCTAGGCTCACATATTACATTTGTGTTAAACAATAAACAAACATAGTGACAATATTTCAATTACTTAGAGAGCTGAAATAACTGAAAATAGTAATAATTAGACACTAATTTCAATTAATTGATTGTTTTCATAACATTAATTAATTTACTTGTAATTCTAATTAGTTAACATGACACTAATTAACATAATTTATGCTATAAGTTATTTATCAATTAATTCTATTAGTTCTACTTAAAAAAAAATTATAAAATGCATACCTATAAAAACATCTTAAGCAATCAGTTTAAGAATCACAACTCTGCTTGGAACAACACAAATTTTTACAGCAATATCAAAGTTACTACTTCCTGTATCTTATATAAAAAAAGGAAATACTTGATAAATACTTTTAATCCATCCTCATCTTCATAAGTTTTTTAAATTTCAATACTTCCTAAAACGAATACTTTTTCATTTTGTAATTTGATTTACAAATTTTAAAAGATAAATTTTAACAATAAGGTACCATATGTTTCAAAATGTTTAATATTCAAAACAGGACAATTAAGACAGTCTATTAAAAATCTGACAAATCATTAATCTAAATGAATTTTGCTACTGTGCTGAAAAAAGAATACTTACAAATTTTCTTGTTGAAGAATTCTTAGCCACATCTTTCAAATATGATTCTAAACAAAACATACAAATATTCAGATTATAGTACACAACATATTATGAGCTAATATGTTTTCTTAAGATAGTTACAATTTTTCTACACTGAAAATGTATTTTTGATATGTACTTAACTTCATCTCATGGAAATAACTATTCTCTTTTATTACTACACTCCAAATGCACAAATCTTTTTCACATGCCACAAGTTTTGAGTTCTCATATGCCTAAGAATCAGCAGGTTCAACTGTGTTTCACATGTAGGTTATCATACAACAATCATCTAAAAATAAGAGTGTAATACACTCTCCTGATGTATGTTGCTCCCTCTATTTAGATTTTACAGAACTGTCACTTTGTATTTTGGAGGAAAATGAAAACACCTTTCTGAAATATGTTTTAAGTGCAGAAAAATTATAACTTCTGACATAGTACTCGTCTTTTCTCACAAGACCAGCTAGAACTGGTGATATGGAATGATAGCAGAAATGCATGAGTGTCTGAATGATACTCCTGGAAATGAGAAAGTCAGATCTGATGAGAGAAACTGCAAAACTTCTGAACCAAGCATACTCTTTCTTTATCATTGAACGGTGCAGAAAATAAGTGCAGATAAATCAGAGTAGGAGAAAACTGTGGCAGAAAAGTGATTCTAATCATGAAATGTATATGAAACTCAATCCCACATACTGTAAAGGTGAATAAAGCAATGGATATGCCCCAAGGTCTAAAGAGTAATCAGGGTGAACTCTGTAAGTCAGCTATATCCAAAAACCTATGCTTCTAGGAACTGACACCTACGTGGCAATCAGCTAAGAATCATACTATCCTTACCTCATGTTCAAGAGACCAGAGAGAATCTAAAATCACTCCAACCAATGAGCATGACATAAGATATATTTTGATCTATCAATATGGGAACCTGACATCTGGTATTGAAAGGTTGTTTATGTAACAGAAATCAACTCTCTCAGCAGAGAAACTGACCAGACCCATTTAAGAATCAATTAAATCTTGAACATAAGATATAATGAGGGATAGTAAAAAAAAGACAGAACTGAAACAATTCTCCTTACCTCTACTGTGATCCACAACATATAAGTATAAATAAAAGAGGCATACAGACAACCAACTTGACATCTTACTCCTTTGTGATTGTATAATGCATATTGGAGAACATAATGTCATCTACATCTGCAGAACATCACTTCTGTACTTTGTACTGAATGGTTATAACAATCTTTCTGTGGAACTCATTCAAGAAGGTGCCAACAGAGCAACTTGGAACTGAAAAAGTGGAAAGGACTTCTGTACTTTACTTGAAGAAAAGGAGAGTGAGAACATGTTAGAAAGTCTGGAGGAATGTCATCAGCAGAGGACAGTGTGATAGATGACTACAAAACCCTATTTTGAAAACAGATCATACCAATTTACTCATATAAGGCATGGCAGGAATGGGCAGCTATTCTACATGCAGTCCATGGTTGATACAGTTTGGAACAGATACGTTTATGAAGGAAGTACATTGCAAGGTTATTTGTCTAAAAGCAATCATGCATAACACCCCATCTTGAGGAGGAAGGAACAATCTATATAAGAGAGAAGATAGATCAAGTGGTAAACTCTATGTGAAACATCAATGGCAAACAAATAAGATCTATGACATCCACAGGCTAAGAGGAGAAGGAAATATGTTTCAGGGGAAAAAAGTGAAACACGAATCACAAGGAAATAAGTTCAAACAGAAGTGAGAAAAATGAAGACCATTTTAATATCTCATTCTGGAAGACTAGGTTTGTAGGAATGACAAATTTGGAAAAAAAGAATTAACATGGTAAGGACAGAGAAAGCAAAAATTTGACAGTATCTGGAAAAAAATGAAAGATCTGGAATAAGGCATTCTGATAACACTATAGCAAGGAAACCAAAGAACTGTGATTTAAAACCAATGTGAGAAACTCAGCTACATGAGCCACAGTATGTCAGTCAGTCGAGAATCCCTGGTTGTAGACCAACTGTGGAATGCCTTCCATTAGTGCTGATACACTTCCACTAAAAAGAACATATGGATTGAGTTAAAGGAAAGCTACTTGATGGGAGAAATTTAATACTGAAGAGAAAATGTTGTAATAATAATGAATGGGTAGACTGATTAAAATTACCTAGAAACTAAAGTAGCAATTAATACCTAACTTAGAACAGATTTAACTTAATGGAGAAAACAAAGGACACACAAGTATGTAATGTACCAAAGGCCAAGCAGTGATAACATGAAATACTTAATTCTGCGGTGTGTAAAAAACATCAAAGCCATGCAAAGGGCACTTCAGTCTTGTCAACCATGGATATTACAACCAAGTGCAAAGTGTAAAAAGTGAAAAACTTACCATCAATCCACTAGAAGATGTGGAAGCAATAGGAAGAAAGGCAGAGAAAAATGAACCTCCATCAACATAAGGGATGTGGAGGCATGACAAGAAGAGTATAATAAATACAATTAGTAAAATTACCCTTCAGTGATGTCGAGAAACCCATTTGTTGAGAATTTTATATGCAAAAAACGGCTCTTTTGGGCTCAGAAAACACTTCAAATAGAAGAGCGCTTCTATTTGAAGTGTTTTCTGAGCCCAAAAGAGCCGTTTTTTGCATATAAAATTACCCTTGTCATGAACAAACAGAAAGAACTAGATATGCTTCAACAATTGAGTTGAGTAACCAACTGTGTGTGGAAGGTGAAATTTTCTCAAAAGGTGTAGAGTATGACAGTCCAAATTGGTAAGTTTCAAAGAATCATCTTCCCCTTGACTGTAATCTTCATCAGCAACAATTTCAGGACAAACATATGAATTTAGCATGCTGTGAATTAAAGTCATATCAGTAGCACTGACAGTTGGCATGGGAACTACAATAGTAAATACAATGATTGTGAATTCATACAAAATTCTCATATAATTTGATAAGAAAAAGCAAATGCAAAATATATATGTATAGCTCATTGGAACTATTTGATACAAACACAGAAAGAGAAAAGTGTTGAAAAAAAACTGAAACAGGATAAAGTATAATCAGAAACAGTAGTTACATGCAAAAACACATCTAACAGAAGCTGTGTCAATCGAGACAGCGAAAACACATATCTAACAGAAGCTGTGTCAATCGAGACAGCGAAAACACATATCTAATAGAAGCTGTGTCAATCGAGACAGCAAAAACACATCTAATAGAAGCTGTGTCAATCGAGACAGCAAAAACACATCTAATAGAAGCTGTGTCAATCGAGACAGCAAAAACACATCTAATAGAAGCTGTGTCAATCGAGACAGCAAAAACACACATCTAACAGAAGCTGTGTCAATCGAGACAGCAAAAACACATCTAATAGAAGCTGTGTCAATCGAGACAGCAAAAACACATCTAATAGAAGCTGTGTCAATCGAGACAGCAAAAACACACATCTAATAGAAGCTGTGTCAATCGAGACAGCAAAAACACACATCTAATAGAAGCTGTGTCAATCGAGACAGCAAAAACACACATCTAATAGAAGCTGTGTCAATCGAGACAGCAAAAACACACATCTAATAGAAGCTGTGTCAATCGAGACAGCAAAAACTAAGCAGGAACAGAAGAGAGCTAGGTGTACAAATACAGTTGACAATATTCTGTTGTACATGTTCAAATGTGGTGAAAACTGATGGTGCAAAACTTTAACAATCCTTGGAAGGTAAAAAGAAGATTGAGATAACATCTTTGTGAGAGGTGGTATAACCATATTGGAGTAATTGGCATCATTTTTGTTGATTTTGATTTTAAAAAAATGCTAAATAGTACAATTAATATTATTCCTGTTATCAAGTCATAACATCTAAATTGTGTTTATGATAACTATGACTATGAAGTGCCAGAACCTACAAAATGGCACAATATTTTGGCACTTTACACACATGACAATCTATTTAAATAGAACTATCAACCTCACAAAATGCTTACCAGCAAGTTTTGGTAATCCAGAATCAATCAGTGTAAACAACCATCCTATAGCAAGTAAAGTTCCGGAAGATGGCATACATTTTTTGCAAGTTGAAAGAAGTTTTTTTATTGCAGGTTCATCTCCAGAATGAAGTATTTCTATCTGAGTAACTTCATTAAAAACATCATTAGACATATACTTTTCAAGTTCTTTCTAGTTCAAACATCCAGAGTCTAATAAAATTATCTAATGTTATTCAAATATAATCATGGCTTTATTTTGTAATTTAATCTCAATGTTAAACATAATTTAAACACCATCATTTCTGTTTTCTTACAACTTTAAATTCTCATAGCTGAAATCATTCTATATATCATTATTAAAAACTTAAGAATTTGATATCTAAGTATTGAAAATAGTATAATAGTTAACATTACTTACACTAACACCTGCAAAATCCCTTTTAGATGTTTTGTGTTAAATATCTTTTAAAAAAGTATTTTTACTTGCTGAGAAATTTCAGCTTACTTATAATAGTAATATTTTCGGTGTCAAGTAATTATGATTACAACAACTGAAGTTGTTAACGAAAAGCAATTAAGTTCATTTTAAATTCTATTTATGAATAAATTAATTGACAAAAAATAAATTTATATTTTAAGACTGTTTACAGTGCACTTGCAGGACAATATTATTTTGTAACTTTCTACTATCACAAGATAACTGTGAAACACATTTTGTACAAGTTTCAATTGTGTCCTTACCTTCATCTATGAGCCTGTTGAAGAGATTTATCAGAGAACAGTTCTGGTTTTCATAATACTGTTGCAGCTGAAGCACTGTTAGTATATTGTCTGGTTCACATCTGATCACATCTAGCACTCTGCAGATGAAATGCTTTGCAACTGTAATTGTGAGAGAAAACAAAGAAACAAGCTCTTTAGAACTCAAAAAAATAAAATCTAGTTTCCCAACAGTTTAAACATTATCAAATATTTGGCTTCCTTTAATGAATGCATATGGTGCCTTTGCAAGACATTTATAACAGGAATATCTCTCACTGTACCTAATATGGTATGTGAGTACAGCAAACTGTACAATTCACTTGTTTTAGTGTCACTCATACTTATAAAAGATATAAGATGGTTAATTCTATTACATATAATACTCATGATACATTTTTAATTTTGTAAGAATATGTGGTTAGACATCTATAAAGATTTCATACTGTGGAAAATGGTCTAAATCATAACCATGATATTAGGTTTACAATATCTTTTTTATCTTTATACTGTTGAAAAGAAATAGATGTAAGTCATTTTTGTCTTTTAGAAACATAGGTCTTGGCAGAGGGTAAATACAGATCAAATTTCTAGGAGTAACATGAATCCATAACTTTCAAATGAAACTTCACAATTTTTGGAAGTTTCTTTTTTCTAACTTTCTTTCTTGTATCTTTCTGAACCTTTCATGTGGCATGTTTATAAGTTAGTGATAACTCAAATTTTGGATTATTAATTCTCATCTAAAGATTTTGTTTGCTTGCTTTTTGTAAAGTTAGTGCAAGTTTTGTATCTTACATATATATATTTAGAGTAAATATAAACTTGAGTAATGCACAGAATCTTTATTTATATTTACAATGCAATTTTTTATAACAATTAAGTTTAGTTTACCAGATCATCAAACAAAACTAATTACATAGTACATCAATATGAATTCATCGTTACTTGAAATTAATAATTTTTTCATACTATTTTAAGGTAGCTTATAAGAAAAATATACTTAATTGTAATTATGAATGGTTACTTTTTGTTTTAATAAAATACAATGACACTTGTTATAAAAAGAACAATCTAACATTAGTAAAATCATTGGAATAAATACTTTAAGTGTTGCGAATGCTTTTTCATTACTAAAGTTTATGATAAAACAAAGTCAAAATATTTTAGTTTATTGTTTATTTCATGAAAATCTACAAAAAAATCCTTTGTGTGGCTTGATAATAGAACATAGATTCCACTGATTTTTATCACTTTACAATCCTACACATTAAAATTTAAAACCTACCTTTGGTACAGGTTTGATGAGATTTTTTCTGAAACATATCATTTAAGAAACCCGTCAGAAGAGGTACAATCTGCTCGGCACTCAAACATAACATATCTTGTCCTCCACAACAATTATCCCAAAAATTTTGAAGCTCTGGATAGTTACTCAATAGTACTTTTCCTGAAATATTCAATTAAATGTAAATGAAAAAATGGTCATATCACTGGAAATATGGTACTTTTATGTACTAATGTAAAGCAACAAAACAATATAATTAGTTAGTGGCAAGATATGTTTTAGATGCACACATGACAGTAGCACTATAAATTACAACATTAAAAATAGAAGTATAATTTCTAGCCCATCAGTAAGTGCAAATAACCTCATTAAGTTTTTACAGCATCTTGTATACATGAACAAAATCAATAAAACTGTCTAGTGTACACAGAGGGTATTAGAGTTAGCCATCAATAATTCTGAGTGACAGAGGGAACCAGCTAGTCAACATCAATTATTGAGTGACTCATGTCAGATCAAACAGTGTGATTAAATGATCACTCTCAGTTTGCATGTACATTGCAGAATTCAATTTTATTTTGTGATAGCTGAGCACAAATCTAGGAAACTTAGCTTCACAGCCCAAAACTAGTCATAGGCCTCATTTGACCTTTCTAGCAGTCTTAAATGCTTTCTAGGTGTAAATCAGTTGAACTTTTGATGACAAGAAACCCACTTGAAATAAAAATTTATTTTAGAACAGCTAGTATGGGTATTAACACTTTTATTGGTAAGGAGAGAACAACGTTTCGACCTTCCTAGGCCATCTTCAGGTTAAGAGGATGACCAGAAGGTCAAAATGTTGTTCTTTCCTTATCAGTAAAAGTGTTAATGCCCATACCAACTGTTCTGAGATACAAATTAGTTGAATAAAACCAAGTGTTACTAATCTTTCTACTTAAGACTGTAAATCAGGAAAATAAAATTGACTAACAGTAGGAATGTGTCCACATGAAAAAATCAGCCAATTATCAATTAATTTACTGCCAACAACTGGCCAAATAATAGGTATCTGCTAATTATTTTCAACTGAATTTTCCTTAAAATCTAATTCTGGGTTTGTAGTCTTTAAGAACTGTAAGAAATGAACAGGGAATGTTCCATTTGTGGAAAATCTTTTATTTTCTTTTTATTAAAGTTCAACAAAAAAAATGTGGTAATGAAAATTTTTAATTGTGAGTCTGTGTTTTCATTGCAAAGCTACATCGAGCTATCTCCTGAGTCTGCCAAGGGGAATAAAACCCCTGATTTTAATATTGCAAATCTGTAGACTTACTGCTGTACCAACGGAGGACTTTTAAATATGTGAATACAATTTTTTAACAATGGAATAAATATTTTACTTTGTAAATCACATGTTAATTGCTTCATACAGTGTATGGCTAACACTTATCATGAATATTAAGTACATGTGATTAATGTAACAAAATAGGAACCTATCCAACTATTAATGTTTGAAACAAATCATACATAATAATGACAACTGATGTTATTTCTCTTCATGTAGTTGTATTCCTAGTTTTAAGAATGAAAAATACAGTGTTTGAAGAAAAGCTAATGAGTTTTCAATGCAAAAAGGCACATTTTTTCCTCTTTGGCAACAGCACTCTACACTGATTGAAATTGTTAAAAATTACAATAACGCACATAAAAATGCGCATGTATTTCAGTGGCGAATATGTAATACTATGGGTGACATCTGAACATTTATAACCTAAATAAGTCAAGCGAATGTTGAATAATTCGTACATATAGTTCATTAAATACATCACAACCTATCAACTAATATTTCTTGCATTGTTATATAGCATGAAAAGTTAAGTAATAATGCCAATAAAGTTAGCCTCACTGTAAGTAAACTCTTGATGTTTGTAAATTTGAATATGTAAAAAAAACAATTACAGGTTGAGGTTATGGAGTCAATAACATTAAATTTAATCTTCAAATAACTTTTGCATTAATTTCAATTCTCTAATTTAAATTCAGCTGTTTGTTTATTATTAATGTTTTAACTGTTATTTACAGTAACTTGACGTAATTGTTATTAAGATTTCATTCTTGAATTATAATTTTACTCGCTACTGTTAAAAATCTAGTAATGTACAAAAAATGATTAAAATCTCGCAGAATAATGCTTTACCTTACAACAGATTGTCAATAAATACCGTTACTGTACATTGAACATTAATAAATTACATTCAAATTATTTTAATCAAGAAATTAAATTTCAGCAAAACTTTACGTTAATGATTAATTTTATTAACAAAGGTCAAGACATGAAATTTTCAGTACTTTTTGTATTTTTTAAGTTAAATAAATAAAGCTATAAGCATACTGGCTTTTTGTGTTATGTAACTTGATTAGTTAAAGACTGTCTGTAGTCAAATGCACGTACAAGTATTTATGTCCCAGTTAACGAACATTACATCTGCTGTATGTGTAGCCTCTAGAAAAAAAAAAGTATTAACACAAAGAACCAGTATATGTTTGGAGTTGAAAATGTTTCTGGAAGAATATCAGTGTTTTGCAGAGAAGAAGTGTAAGTATATGGTATAAACCCATTCCTGAAAATACAAAATAAAATTTGTAATATTTTTGTAACTACATATTTAAATTTGTACATTTTAGTAAAAATGAAAATAAAATTCAATCCTGGATTTTATTATGCCGAACATAAAGAGGAACTGGTTGTTACACAATTTGAGAACAGTATTAAACTTCCTATTTATTTTACCTGATAGCAAAACTACTTTTACTTTGTTGTACTGCAGAAACATTGTGTTCACCAAATTTGTCAACTCAGGTTTTCATGTTTAATCTGGCATTTTACATAAACTTCTAGTGTATACTTCCTATATCTACTGTCTATGAATTAACCATTGAACCCTACCTCTTCTGTATGTAATAATTTTGAAATAAAAAATGGCTTCATCAAATACCAGTCATAATCCTCAAGTTGCATTAATTCTGTTAGTTGTTTTTGAGATGTGACCCAAGATATGACAACTCGCCCATACTTGAGTACGTAATCTCTATCCACTTCTTGTCACAAGTGGGTAATATGAAGAAAATTGGAAATAATACTTATTAAAAAAATGCTCAGTCTGTTTATCCATATTACATTGAAAATTATGTTTATCATTTTTTTTGTTTCTGTCTACAGTCATTTTCTAGTTCCAAGATATAATAGTTGTATAACAGAGAACTGCTACATTTAATTCCAGAAATAAAAGCATATCGTGACTTCTGAACAAACTGATATGTAAATGCAGAACCTGTATGTCTGACATTGATCTATATGCCTCAATGAGCTGCTTAAGAATAATTAAAGGTATGTGTGGTAACAATTATGTAGGTGCACATAGTAGTTGGAATGTGCACATATCCTGAAATTGTGTAAAAATAGCTGTAGATGAACTTTCTATATATATACATAAAACACTACTGAAGAAAGTAAGTTGAATGACCATTGAGCAGACTGTAACTTGAGATGAAGATATCCAAAACTTTCTGTGCAGTTGGTGTGTTTTTGTAGCCTTAGAAGTGAAATGTTTGCATTTATTTTAAATTTTTATGTTTTTTGTTAATGGAAATGCTTTTTCAACTAAAGGAATTGTTCTAAAAGTAATACACATTTATTTAACTGGATGGCAAGACTTGAACTTACACAAATGTGTTTCAAGTGAAGTAATACACATTTATTTAACTGGATGGCTAGACTTGAACTTACACAAATGTGCTTCAAGTGATGTAATACACATTTATTTAACTGGATGGCTAGACTTGAACTTACACAAATGTGCTTCAAGTGAAGTATACTTCTGTATCAATTCAGAGCCAGTAAAAAATAGTCAAATGTGAAGGAACTACTGACAATTTATTCAGCATAACTGTTTTTGTTGTGTTTGATAACAAAAAAAACTATCTGTCCTGCATAAACAAAGTGCTGTTCTCTTAAAAATATATATAGAAAATTGGGTTATTGCTACTTTCCCTTACATTTTTAATTGAAATGAAAAATGAAATTGTAAAAATTACAAAATCTCGGTTTTAAGTTAACTTCAGCATGCTCTGAACAAGAACATAAGTTTGGGAATTTCCTGAATTTCATCTGAACAAAATACAGCACTCATAGTCCTTTAGGATGAAAGTTGAAACAATTTCTTTTGCCAATTTTTGATTGTCTGATACATGAAGAGGACAAATATTACTCATTCAAAATTCTTCCCAAGCATTCTTTTCCAGCTCAAAAAGAAGAAAGCCCAAATCAAAAGTAGCCCTTTATCCATGTTTTAATCCATAAAAAAAGTGTTAATCATGTGGATGAATTCAGAACTCAATAAGTTATTTAAATATTTTCATCAAATTGTCTGTCTCTTTTCTTTTTTCTATTTGTTTTCATATAGCATTTTATCCACAAAATATGTGGTAAACATTGCGACACGCAGTTACACAACCCCTTCCAAACATGTGGTTAGCTTCCGGTCAGTTACCTCTTTCTTTGTGAACCTGACGATGACCGAAGAAGGTCAAAACGTTGTTCGCTCTTCTATTTAAAATATTTTCTGAACCCAAACGAGCCGTTTTTGCATATAAAAAGTGGTTTATCTGTGTTCCATGTATATTTAACATAAAAATACAACATTCTTTCTACTGTAAGTTGATGTTTGTAACTCTAAATACTTTAATTGACAAGGAAAAGCACAGTTTGAAGTTACTGTTTCATCAAAATTCTATTGAAATAAAGGAATAATAGCTTATATAAAATTTGAATTATAATTTACTTTATACTAATAATTTCATTAAAATAGATTGATAGTAAAGTGGTTTAATTAAGCTTTGAATGTAATGCAGTAGCATGTTCAGAAAGAAATTTAAAAATCACACCAGTTTCGTTTAGGATTAAATATAATGTCCAGTTTGTTTACTCTCTTATCTTAAACAAACTCAGATGGTTTTAGTTAAATTAAGATTTATTCTACACTTATCTTGCATGAATATACTGTTAAGTAAACCTAAGTAAAACTAATGTAGAAATTAGTTTCACCTACAAATACCACATTATCACAGTTGTAAGTAATGCCAATAAAATATACCAATGGTAACTGGCTTTTAGGTAACTATAACTGAAAATTAATCACTTAATGTACCATTAGTATTGGTTTCTTTCAAATACAATTGTGGTGACAAAAACTTACCAGAAGTAAGCCTTTCATGATCTCTCCAATTATAAATTAAGTCTAATACTGTCTTCAAAACAGGAGCTTGTCTTCTAAGCTTGTCTAAAGAATACAGTTCTCGACATTTCAGTGGTCCAAATGAGCCCAAATCCTGGAATTCAGGATGACCTGTTTTATGTACTAGATGCTACATGTTATTTACAAAACAAAACCAACTAAATTCAAACAATGGCTAGCATGACAGTAACACAAAATTTAACAAATGGTGAGTTTTACCTCAGAATTAAATTTATGTATAATATTTCTATGCAAAAAACATCCAACTATCTCAAGCCAACAGTAAGACCATCTTAATCAAAAATTAATATTCGCTGCTTTGACAAACAAAGAGGCAATTTACACTCTTACTAATATGTACAAAGTTTATAGAAAATCTTATAGTAATAGCAACATTAGAATCCCTCAATTAGGAGTAATCCTAGGATAAAAGTTGTCTCTACATTTTCCAATGAATTCAAATGAAAACTTCTTTATGAGGTTATACAAATGCTTTCAGTAACTTTCACTGTACTGTCACCATGAAGTTCACTGTGGTGACGATGGAACACTTTTATAGTTATGTTAGTAAATGATTTGGAAAGTGATTATCATTCTTAAGAAGTAATCTAATGGTAATACTAATAAATTTTGTATAATTGCAATGTAATAAAGATAACAGAATACTTAATGGAAGTCATTAAATGATACAATTTGATATTTATGAAGGCAATGGGATTACTCTCTCAATACAATTTATCCACAAAAAATATTATCTACAGTAAAAATACTATTATGAATGTAATAATTCATGAGTATGAGTACTGTACCGCTGATCAAAGGTACATCACTTTCAATAACTTAACTGTCAATGTTGTAGTTTATCACAATAAAAGTCCTCATGGAGCATTTAGTGATGCAATGGATCACACTGATAATAGAACAGATTTATAGTTGATATTTCAATAACAAACCTTGCCAAATAGCCAGTATTACTTTTTTTCAGAGAGCACAAAAATGATACAGTGACAATGGTGACATACGTTTATGGGATAAACAAATTCTACATTTAATTAAAATAATTCCTTTTACACCACGTAATATCACAGTTTATTAGCTACAACAACAAAATACTCAATTTTTGATTCAGTTTTTCAATGTCAGAGAGTGTACTGCCAGTGGTGTTTTGTTCTTACTGATGACAGTGACAACAGAATCTCTTTTTGCAACCATTTAAAAAAACAACACAAAAACTGAAATAAATCTAAATTACCTTTTTTATTCTCAAGAATGACTTCAAATTGTTATACAAAATTAGAACTGTTTATCCTAATTAGCTTCAAACTTGTAATTGTATACATCTATATGTATTTTATTGTTTTATTGCTTTTTGAACTGTGTCTAACTACTATTTGCACAATTATAAATTGAAATCACCGGGGAAGGAGATGTGGCTCATGTTACAGCATCAAACTCAATACTGATGAGCTATACAAAACTGCTTGTGTGTAGGCCTTATGAAGATTGCTTTTATCATTGTTATTATGTACTTTAGCTAAGCTAACCTGAACTAACCTTTATAAAGAGTTTCTCATTTTTACATTTTATTTACTTATGATAATAACGCAATAAACAATGTTTGTTTAATTATATAATACACCAAAGCATACAGAACGATAACATACAAAAAGCAAATAACGTACCATAACCATCACAATTTTTCTGGCTTTCTAAGTATGCAATAAGGATCATTACAAAGTACCTGATACACTTCCCTGGAGAACAAAGCTTGTACTGAAAGAAAAATTGACAATTTTCTATATACACTGCTGGCCAAAATCTTAAGGCTAATGAACATGAAGAAAAAATATGCATTTTGTGATTTTAGACTCAACCACTTATTTTAGTAGAGCTTCAATAGATGAAAATAGGAAAAGGGAAAATAAAAATGAAAAACTTTTTTAGAACAGGGAAAATGTGAACACTATGAAATTAACCTAAATACTAGCTGGTCAAAGGTTTAAGACCATACCAAAAAGAAGTCCTAAACAGAATATGAAATGCCAAACAAGAGGTCCCAGTAGTGAGTTGCATGGCCATCACTGAGAATAACTGCAAACATTCTCTTTGACATGGTTGACATAAGTGTTTGCAGAAGGCTTGCTGGAATTTTATTCCAAGTGGTGAAGATGGCTTCATGAAGATCATGCACTGTTTGGAATTTATGTCCATTTGTATAGATTTCCCTTGCCATCCACTCCCAAACATTTTCAATTGGGTTCAGTTCGGGCGAACACACTGGATGGTCCAAAAGAATCACGTATTTTGTCATGAAAAAGTCTTTTGTCCTGTGGGCATTGTGGATAGCAGCATTGTTCTACTGAAAGATCCAGTCATTTCCACACAAGCGAGGGCCTTCAGTCAATAAGGATGCTCTCTCCAACATGCCAGTGTAGCCAGCTGCTGTTTGACATCTCTGTTTAACCTGAAGCTCCATTGTTCTATAGAAGGAGAAAGCACCCCAGATCATGATGAAAGCTCCTCCACTATGTTGTGTAGAAGAATATCCTTATCTTGCCAGTAATACTAGAAGCCATCTGGGTCATCCAGGTCAAATTTTTTCTAATTAGAGAACAAAATCTTCTTCCCCATTTCTATCTCCTATGTTTGGTGCTTCTCAGCAAAGTTGAAGATGTTTATGGTTTTTAAAGCCTTTCTCTCACAGATGCTGTCTTATTATTCTTGAGCTGCATTCTGCATCTGTAAGGGCCTTAATCTGGTTCAATAAATTGCTGGTGTCTTGCCAGACAACCTGTCAAATCATCCTGCTCAATGCTGGCAAAATTTTCTTGGGCTGGTCACTTGAAATTCTCCCTCCATATCCCTTAGGATTTTTTAAGAAATTTGCAACAGCAACTATGCCTAATCTCACCAGCAATGGCACACTGAGAGAGACCTTGCTTTTGCAGTTTGACAATTCTACCAGGTTCAAACTGTGTCAACATTTTAGCCTTTGCCATGTTTTTACCCAATGTAACACAGGTGATTTCAGTGGGAGATGTTGACACCACTAATGCTTGAACACAAATGACTAACTTTCATTATGTGTTTACCGATTAATGCTTCATTTCAGTATAGTCTTAAACTTTTGACTAGATAGTATTCAAGCTAATTTCATAGTGTTCACATTTTCCCTATTAAATGGTAAAAGTTTTTTATTTTTATTTTCCCTTTTCTTATTTTCATCTTTTGAAGCTCAACTCAAATAAGTGGTTGAGTCTAACAATGCAAAATGCACATTTTTTTTTATGTTCATTAGCCTAAAGCTTTTGTCCAGCAGTGTATACTATACATGTATTTTTATTTAATGTAAGCTTTACTGAGCATCAGAGGTTAAGGTAAAGAAGGTTCAGTAAATTAGTGTACAGTACAATATTGTCTTTCATATTTTCAGTCAGTTTGAAAAATATCAGAAAATTGATTTTCAAAAACAGGTATTGTTGATGTTATGTTATTTTCTTCTAACTTCTGCTTTTCATATGGCTATGTATTAGGCCATTATTCTGAATAGCACCATTTATTATTCAGCTTAGAAACAGTTAAATTTTTCATTAGAGAACCAGTTAATAAAATTAAAATGTTTCAAAATGCTCCTTAATGTGACATTAGATACAGGTAAGACCAGAAGAATAGCTATGCTATGATGCTAATTTAGAAAACTCTTATTTTGGAGTTGTGAGAATAAAAGAGCAAATTTCATGCTTATTCAGATGTTTCAAACTATTATACCAGGATACTTTAAAACCTACAAACTCCAGTTTTAATGAATTTTCTATGTACATTGTTATTGTCCTGTAAGCCAGAAATTTGGTGTATAAAGTTGTTAAGCTCCTTTTTACCAAAATGTTCAAGTTCACCAAGTGAATTTTGTTCATATTTCATAGTTTATTAATTTAAATGTTAGAAAAAATGAATCAAATGTTTTCTTTTGCATTTAAGTCACCAAATATTTTGCTCACACAATCAACTATTCAACTCTTCTACTCTGAAACTTCATTAAGATAATCTGTTATTTGTGACTCATTGTACCTAACCCCATAACTCACTTTGGACTGTGTAAGGCATTTATTAATATCTGAGCATAAAACAGCCAGACAATCCTTGGAAGGTATTGTACAGCACATCTAGTATGTAGGAGGTCAATGTTATCTTGTTTTAAATTCAAAACGAGCTTTGTTTGAGATGTTACAATTTCATAAAAAAAACAAGAGATTTAACACAAACTTCTCATACTTGACTCATTTAGATGTTTTCTTTATCTTACCTCTAATAAGACTACTCTAACATATTTTTTTAAATGAAAAACAAATATTTTGTATCCTTTTATCAACACATTACATGTTTTTACTTTACAGTGAATTCACTATGTGTCATTAACTTTCTTTAGGTTTAGCACACCCTCCTCCATGATGTTGGCTAATTCCTTTATGTCGTGTAGACATATAATAAAGTGCAGAAAGGTCCAATAGTGTGTCAATAACATTTTTCTTAGCTTTTACTCCTTTAAAGCTTTTATTGTCAATTATAGTTTGTGGTCTGAACAGCATATACTTCTAACCATGGGTAGTTGTTCTGATACACTCCTTTTGTAGTGTACATTAACACTTGCACCATCAGCCATTATACTAACTATTTTTGTATGCAAATCTGTAATACCAAATTCAGAAAATGTTGTCACTAAAGTAATTTCAATCCTTCTGCATGAGCCCATTTTACTGTCTGAAGCCAATAAAAACCATTCTTTGCATATCCAACATTTGTTATGTAGAACACAAAGAAGACTTCCTTTTCTGTGACACTGGTGCCAGTAACTCTATCAAAAGTATTCTGCATTAGTAAAGTTCTTCAATAACATAATGCTCAGAGCTATACATAAAATATAGCATCACCTGCAATGTTTTACTGTGATAATTGTCAGTGTGATAAACCCTAATCTACTCAAAATGTTCAATTTATATTTTGAAACTCTAAGTTACTGTTAATAAATATTAACAGTTTAAAGCATATTTGACACAGAATTATTTCATATTTATATATATATACACCAGACTATATATTTATTATGTTGAAATTATAGACGTAAATATTTTACAAAGAATTAAAATTGTTTTTGCTGGATCTAAATTAAATGTGTTATATTTAACATACTGCTAGTACTGTGTATAGTATTCATATAACGTGTATATGTATAACAAATGTTTATTTCTGTTAATAACACTAAGAATTGGTCACAATCTGGTTTTTAACTAATTTATTAATCAACTGGATCATCCAGGTGACCTTGCTAGATCTTAAGACCTATAAATTAATGAAAAAACTATATATTAAAATTATCTAGGTACAGTTGGTAGCCTGTTAATTAAATAGAATCTAATTAATATGAACATCTCAATACAAATTAATAACAGTGGCCAACTTGAACTAATCCATTTTGTAGTTCCTTTCCAATAATCATTGTGAATTTGGAACCTTTATATTTGAGGCTTGTCTGACTTGTTGGTATTCATGGTGACTCTCAACTACTAAAATTGCTGGAAGTTTCTTAAATGGAATCTTTTGAACAACTAAGGTGCAGACTGTCTCCATAAACATCCCAACCTGTCTTCCCTCTTCTGCTGAACCCATGCTGAATGATTTTCCAATGGCTGTTTCTGCATAAATTTGCTCTTTTGTTGCCTCTGTTTTAAAAGAACTGTCTGCTTCCAACAAAATATTCCATGTCTCAGTGTTTTCTGCAGGAATTTTTTTGATTTTTGATCAGTTATTCCAACTAAATAGGCATTGCTGAAACTCCTGATGTGCTTAATATGATCTAAATGTTTCATACACAATTTACATGTGATGTAAACAATTTCCCTCCTTTCAGGAAAATCCAATTTTTTTGATTTTTGATCAGTTATTCCAACTAAATAGGCATTGCTGAAACTCCTGATGTGCTTAATATGATCTAAATGTTTCATACACAATTTACATGTGATGTAAACAATTTCCCTCCTTTCAGGATAATCCAACCACTGATTTTCAGATTCAAAATGCTGCATCAAATTTGAAATTTATTCACTGCAGAGTTTGCGTGTCTGGACACGTTTACAATAAACCAAGCTGAGGCTAAATGATATAAAACCATTAACAGTGTTTATTGTGAAACTGCACATCTTTAACTGTCAGTGTTGTTCTAGGCCGGTGTTTCTGCTTGGTCTAGTATATCTAACTGTGTGATGTCTGGTTTCTAAAAAAAATCAAGCAACATGGTGATTCACATCAATGATATCATACAAAAATTATATGACATTACTTTCCTGACACTGGTTCATCAGCACAATGCACCTAGAGGTTGGTCTACAGTGTGTACAGCAAAATACAACTGTCAAATGAATACACAATGCTTCAAACATAAGTAGCCATGACTTAAGTGTGACTAGGCCTTATCACCATCTAAACTGTACTATTTATTATTTGACTGTTGAACATATTTTGCAAATATCATTTGTATATTAATATGCAAATTTAGGTTACACTGTCACACTGGGCTTGGCACATTACAGAAGTGATTAGGGGTGTTGAGTTTGCATAAGAATGTTGTTACAGAACTACCAACTTTCAGATGAATTTAAAACAGGTCCAGTTTAGTCTAGAGAAACTCATTAAAGTAAGAATAAACCCATACAAACCGAGATCTTACTACTTTGTAACTAGTATTTATTTGCACCATTAATCTATCCACCTCCCATGCTTGTATACACTAGAAAAATACAGTATAAAGTGAAATTTGCACTCACTGCTATCATGATTATTGTATGTATAACAACATGCCAGCTGTACATCACAAACATGACCATTCTGAGTCCTGGATGTAATACATCACTTGATAGATGAAAACATCCACTTTATGTAAGTTATAAGTAATGTAATATTAAACATAAGAGAGAACTACTGATAAATCCTGAAAGAGTTGATGTGATAGGTGGGTGTGGAAGAATGGTCTAATGTTCTATTTTATGGGTCTTTGACCAAACAAGATTGAAGGCTATGAAAATTATGCTTTCTCTGAGCAACTTCCTTATCAGAGTGAATAATTTGTGTTGAATTTTATACTTATTGGAGGGGTGGTAAAAAAATTAGAGAAGAGGGGATCCCCAGAGAAAAATATTATATTTCTTATATTAGGGGAAACAAAGGATTGATTTTTAAAAATATGGTCTTATCAAATTTAAAACTTGTATGCTTCTGAAATATGGATTATTAGCTGCAATTTTATGCTATACTAATTGGTATAACATAAACAAAAAGTGTGGAGCTGGTGTATGACTGACCACATGACACCTTTCCACTTGTTTAAAGTCTTTGTAGGTTTAATACCACTAAATTTTAATACAGTGTGTACACTTCACAAAATTTGGCACTATTTCACTTAACATTATGAGTCTTTAATATACAAAAAATCATATTTTTAGTGTTTCTAATCAAATAAAATTAGTCCATAAATATACTGAATATTTGTTTTGAATAGTCCATGTGCAACGTAATTTTAATATTTCTTTACCTCAAAAATCTCAAATTTCTTTTGTGCAATCCCTAAGATCTCCTTTTCCAAATGTTTTTCCGTAAAACTTGATAGCTTATATGCTATTTTCTTTAACCTAACTCAAAATGGGAATGGTAAATCTGACTGACCTTGTAACTACCAAAAAAAAAATCAAAGTAAATCTAAATAACCTTTTCTTTAAATTCTATAATGACTTCATATCCCAACATAAAACCACATTTATTTAATTTAAAAACCTCTAAGTTCATAACAGTATACATTTATTTATAAATAAATTTACCATTATAATTGTGACTAACCACTGTCTGTGCACTTATAAGTTGTAAATTACTCAGGGAATGTGCAGCTTATGTTGCGCTATCAAATTACGTGACACAAGAGCTACTACAACTATTATAAGCAGCTGGCATGCACACCTCACAAAATATTTTTATTTTATTATTACTACTTATTTCACTTAATCTAATCTCACCTAATCTAGAAATATCCTTATATTTAAATTTTAGTTGCTTTTATAATTATATGCAAAGAATATATGTGACAAATAAGAAATAAAATACTTATCAAATATTTTTTTTTTTCCTTTTGGTTGTTAAAGACAGTTAATCCTAATACTTTTATAGTATCACAACTAATAACTTTTATTTAATTAAATAATGCTCCAAACAACATAAACAAAAATTAGGTATTTGTATGAATTCACAAAATGGTATGGTGATTTAAAGCAGTGACTTAAATTTCTGGATATAAAGGCTCAAAAGCTACAGCTTGATACAGCAAAGTGAGACATTAAATGAATTCATTTAATAGTACAGTATGTTACAGAGGTAATTCAACACTCTAAAGAGATATATATTTATTATACTTGTGTGTTACGTTTCTCTTCAACAGTTTACCTCGACCAGCCTCTGACAATATACAAGATGAGTGTATATCACCCGATCCAGTTGTTCAGAGCCAGTAGATGAAGGATGAAGACTTATCCCAAGGCTTGGACTTATTTGTTCTTTCTGGTGTTCAACTAGGTGTTGGGCAAAGGAATCGAGCTCCAAGTCCGATGTTTTAGCAGAGTTGTCTGGATTTACATTGCGATTATGCTCAACAATAACACTGAAGAAAAAGAGCACAAGTATCACACGTTAGAGAAAATGTTAACATTTTCTTAAATTAAAATTTCATTTACAATAAAACTTACCTCCTCTCACACTACAGTTGTTACTTAACTGTCATTTTGGAGACTAACTTCAACCAACTTTCTCTACCAAAAAGCATCTGCATAGATCATAGATGTGTCAATAGAAAATTGTCACCTGAGTAGGCCAATCATACTACATCCAGAACATTTATGCTCTATACCTGGAACTTATTTTACATACTTCGGGTGGAGCTTTCTATGACTTATTGTCACTACTGCCAAGACTCCAATAAGATAGCTGAGGTTCCACATCTCAGGGTTGGAACTATAGAGCCATAATCCCTGTATTTTGTGTTGATGGTTAGGATAATTAAACCATAATATATATAATTAGACTGTTATAACCCAAAGTAAGCCAAAACAAAAATAAATAAAAAAAATGCTGCACTAGCAGACAGGATCTCAGGGTACAAAATATTATGTGGGATATGAATATAAAGAAATAAAGTAAAGGAATAGCAATAGAAATAAAAATAATAGATACAGAAATTAGGAGAGTAAGATGTGGGTGCTCAAATCCACAACACTCACATCTAATACAGAAGCATATTATTTAGATTTAGAAATTAAAATAATCAACAAAGACATCAATCCAAATATTTTGCCATTCCAATTTATGGTTTACCCTCTTTTAATAGTAATGTACCATACCTTTTTGTTATAAGTATTATAACTTTACTATTAATCAGATATTAAAATATTGTGATTTATTACAAATTTTACATCAGTAATTTTGAAATACTGATGCAAAAATAAAGAAACTTTAAAATAAAAGTATTAAACTATTCTGCAAAAAAATATAAGAATGTATAAAGTAAATAAGAAGAAATAATATTAAAGAACTTTTGCTAAAAATTTCTAATAATTATTTTTAGTTGTGAATAAGATAATTTAACAATTTAGTGCTACTTTGTGCAGATGTACACCTTGCCACATATATTGTTTAGAACATGATAGTTACAGTAGACTTAATGCTTGGTGGTTGGGAGTTATACTGGTTTATTTAGATAATTGGATGGGACCCCACATACTAGTATAATTCATTTACTAGGCTACCAATTAGTGCTTTCTATCATAATGGGGGCTGGACTACTAACTTAAAGAGGTAAGTTTATTTAACTTACTTACCCACAAATGGTAGTACCTTATATTTCGTATTCTAATTTCAATTAATTTTTTCTTCCCATGCTGCAGGCAGTGAAGGGTAATATAGATGTAGCATGTTGTGGGTTTGAGCACCCACATATCACTCTCCTTATTTCTATGTTTTTTTTTATTTCTATTGCTTTTCTTTATTGTATTTCTTTATGTGAGACTGGTGAATGGAGGTCAAGACTGATAGTCAGTATATCCCCACTGCAATGTGGGTCCTACTTCTGCAGTCACCTTCAAAATATAGGGTACATTTTATATCCCACATTACAGCTTGTACCCTTGGATCCTTTAAGTTACTGCAACATTTTTTATTTTTTAATTAATTTTTGTTTTGGCTTGTTTTCAGTTATAACAAATTAATACAATCAGTCAAAGGTTTGGGACTCGCTGTTTTTAATGCAGTCTTTCCTTTTGATTTTATTTCAATTTACTTAACTCTATCAGTATTTTCTCTAAAAAATATATACATGTATACTTATGAGTGGATCCTAACCTTTAGCCATAGAGTGACATGTTCCAAGCCACTGGAATCATGAGTGGATCCTAACCTTTAGCCATAGAGTGACATGTTCCAAGCCACCGGAATCATGAGTGGATCCTAACCTTTAGCCATAGAGTGACATGTTCCAAGCCACCGGAATCATGACAAGAAGGTATGCAACAAGAAAGTGAACAAACCTTTTATTCAACCTTTTTCATGTCCAAAAGTTAACATCTGAGGCTTGAAACGAGGGGATCTTGCATGCCTTATTGAATCTGTGGAAACAAGACTCATCTGGTTTGGAATTAGAAACACCTATCCTCACTCCCCATCTCAGTGAGTATGAAGAATTCCACTTGCCTCTGGAATTATGGGGAGGATGTGGAACAAACTGTGCTCAACTGAGATCTTATGATGTAACCATTTTCCATGTAGAATTAGAAGAATACAATGGACCCTCTGCCATGAATAATGTATTGAACCAATAACGATCAAAAGAAAGCAGCACCCTCAACTCAACTGGATAGCCATGAATCAAATCTGAACTGGTATTATAAGTAGGCTCTCATGTAGATTGGTGCCTCTCCTTCAAAAATCTGGGGGAAAAAAACTTTCAAAAACACAGGTAAGAGGGTCTCCATCTCCACTCTCTTCTCCAATAGTGGAGGAATTATGTTTTAACACTCTTTAAAATATGTCTCTGTCCACCATTCAAGCAACTGTAAACCAGATGTGGTAAGGACTCTCTATCTCCATTAGAAGAAATTGGGGGTAGTGCATGTTGGGAAGTCCCAAAGATCAGTGCCCTGGAAATAATGCAACAGGTGAACAAACTTTCCTGAGGTTTTAAACTGAAACTGACTGGCATTTATTCAATCCAATGATTGTCAGGATCCCCTTAGGGTTTACTAATGATACTTCATGAGTGGCAGTCCTAAACAGTACAGTAATCCACCTGGTCAGCCTTATAGAACATATCAATTCCACAGAGACTGCTGAAACCTAGAAAAAGTATACTGAATTAGTGGATGCCAATGCAGAATTGGTTTGATGAAAGCACACCTGCCTAAGCAACACTCTCCTAGTGGGATCCTGTGAAAATAAGGAAAAGGACCCTGGAAGGTAGAAAAAGAGACAATGAGAGCAATAAAAATACTCCTCTGTATAATTTAGCAGCTGTGGTTAAGACAGTTAAAGGGGGTAGTTGAACACCCTTAAGTGAAGATACTACCATTTCATGCAAATATTTGTGAGATAAAAGTATTAGAGGAGGTTCACATACCAGCCTGTACAATATCTTCAGTAGACAATTAAAACAAACTGCTTAGGTGATGAATCTATTTAGATACAGTCAGTCATTGCTGCCATGTAGTGATCTATCAATGGCTTATGTACAATGACAGGATCAAGTTCTGAGAGAGCTGTGAAAGAGGGCCAGTTGACCTGGTCCAGCTTCCATTGAGGCATGTGGGTGGCATCAACCATGGCTAGCCTCCCTCAAACTGATAGGAAAATGATAACTGCCCTATGGGTCACAGTTAATCCTTTGAGATAAGAAAGAAAAAGTGAAGGGGTGCAAATAGAGAGATCAATAGCAGTAAAAACGAATTAGGTGAAAAAAAAGTATAAGAACCAGTACTGAAGACAGAAAGGTTGTTACCTGCATACACTCTATGGAACAAACCCTCTCATCATTACATTATGTAACAAAATTTTTACTTTTTCTTGTTCCTGGGCAGAAAGTGTTGTTTCCCAATTGCTTATGTCTAAAATAAATGAAAAAAAACCTATTTTTCTCTTCAGACTTTGCTTTGGTGACCTGGGAGTGTATAATGAAAACATGATGGAAGACTATATTTGGGGGCTGATACGTGAAAGTGATTTACAATACAATTGCAAATCTCAAAAAAAAAATACTCACTTCTAAACATTTTTGTACAACTTGAGAATAAATACATGTAAATCTTGATTGATAAGTTATATTCAGACCTTATGTGAATGAAAATGTGTAAATTTGCCCATTTTTACAGAGAAAATGTGTTAATTTCTAAATTTCATTATCCACATTATAAAAGCTAAGTTTGAAGGGAATAATGGCCATTTTCTAAACTTTTACAACATAAACAATTTAGAAATAACACGTACTATCCAAGAACAAAATGTGTGCTACATAGTGTTATAAGTACCACCTTAGGGGATTTGTGTTCATTAAAATCCCCCATGATTAAAAAGAGAGATTCTAACTGTTCAATGATGGCATTAAGGTTTCTCCAGGAGACAGGTAGAGAGAACAAATATTGATGGTATGACCCAAGGAAACACAAATGGCTACTGTTTCCAAGGGTGTATTGAGAGGCAAAGACAGGGCAGGCATACATTGATCAATCAGCAGTGCTACTGCTTCATGTGCTTATCCATCACACAACCTGTCCATTTCTGCACACAAAAAAACTTTCAAAAGTTAACTGCACTGACAGGTTTCAGAAACGTTTTCTGTAAGGAGAAACAGCAATATGATAAAAATCAATGAAGTCCTTAATGCCATCTACGAGAGGTCTGTTCAAAAAATACACAGACTGACGTCATAAAACAAAAGGTACTTTATTTAGAAGTTACAGGTCTGGGACCCCTTCAAAGTACTCTCCTCCACAACATACACACTTATTCTAATGGTGTTTCCACTTGTTGAAACAGTCCTGGTACGCTTCTTTTGTAATGTCCTCCAGCTCCTTCGTTGCATTTGCCTTAATCTCAGAAACAGTCTCAAATCTTCTTCCTTTCAAGGGTCTTTTGAGTTTGGGGAACAAGAAAAAACCACAAATAGCAATATCAGGTGAGTAGGGGTGTGGGGCAGAACAGTGATTGAGTGTTTTGCCGAAAACTCATGAGTTCTGAGGGCTGAATGGGCTGGAGCATTGTCGTGATGGAAAAACCAGTCGCCACTCCTTCACATTTCTGTCCTTTTGCGACAGATGGCATCCCTCAGACGTTTCAGAACTTCAATGTAGTAAGTCTGGTTCACTGTGGAGCCTTTGGGGAGGTACTTGTGGTGAACATTTCCCTTAACATCGAAGAAAACTGTCAGCATCACCTTGACCTTAGATCGAACTTCGCAAGCTTTTTTGGGTTTAGGGGATGTTTCACCCATCCACTGAGATGATTGGACCTTCATTTCAATGTTATATCCATAAACCCATGATTCAACACCTGTTATGATCCTTGACAAGAAGTTTTCATCTTCTTCTGAACAATCAAGCAGTTCCTGACAAACCTGGACGCGATGGGGTTTTTGTTTGTCAGTCATCAGGCGTGGCAAAAATTTCGCAGCAACTTGGTGCATCTTCAATTTTTTGGTCAAAATCTTGTAACAAGATCCAACTGATATCCCACACTCTTCAGCAAGCTCCCTGACAGTCAATTTTCCCGCACCAGGGTGTTGATTTTGTCAACGTGTGGGTCGTCATTTGACGCGGAAGGATGTCCAGGACACTCATCATCTTCAATGGACTATCAACCACCCTTAAAACATTCATGCCACTTGAAACATGCCGTATGCTTCATAGCAACATCACCATAAGCAGTGTTAAGCATAGCAAAAGTTTCAGTTGCAGATTTACCAAGTTCAACACAAAATTTCACACCAAGTCGTTGCTCCTTCAGGTTATTCATTTTGAAATCTGCCAAAGAAAAAAATCGCACTTCACTTAAAACTACATAGCTAACACATAAATGAAGATATCTGCAATCGGGAAATGGTGTCGTAATCAGCTGATCTGTGCAAACCTAGCGACACCAAGCGGATTCCCCTGGAACCAACTGGAACCTCGCAATTCAAACAGTCCACGTATTTTTTTAACAGACCTTGTTTTCACATAGAAACCTCAATAATTTCACAGTATCAAAGCGGACATATTTATTTAGGCAGAGAGCCCTTATGTTTTCAACAATGTCTTTTTCTTTATTGGAAGGGGGTCTATCAATCCTGATAGATTCAGTAAAGATTCTAGCAACTGAGGGCATGAACAAATAATTGTACGGTGTCTAAGGCCTGGATATGAATATGGATCCAAGAAAACAACCAAACCCACAGCTAAAGGAAGTGGACCTGGAGAGCCATCAGAAGGAATGGTAGGGAGAGAGAGATGAGAGTAGATGTAAACTCATCAGCTCTTTTAACCATGGAGGCAAAAGACTCTTCATATGCTTTATAAATGATTCTTTTGGATGCATGTAGGGATCTGTCTGAACTCCCACTGTAGTAATGGAATGGAGTGCATCATCATATGTCTGAGATGGAGTAGTGTAAAGTAATGTCCAAGCCTTTGAGTATAAGATATTGTTCAGTCATCAAATGTTGCAGCTTTTCTCCAACACCCACTTAAGGCAAGAACTGGAGTAAGTGGGGTGTGAACCACTATATTGGAGTTAATACAGTGTGATTCCAGTTTGCACTTGTAAGTGTTGTGTTTTTTGCCACCAGAATAGGCACATGTTAAAGAACCATGAAATTATGTCTTTAAGTGACAGAACTTCTGGAAACAACTGAGAGGGTTGGGAATGTAGAGATAACTTGCATTCACTGTGGCAGGTGGACATGGTGATGCAAATATCAAAATCAAAATGTGTAGGCAGGCAAATTCTGTCTTTGCAAGAGGTGATTTGGAGCATCTCAGAAATACCTTGGCTGGATAAACCTGCAAGGATCTCCAAGTCAAAAATGTTCCTCAAGCCCCTCTTAACAATAACATCTCTTGAGGAATTCAGTGTAGCACGAGGAGTAACCTCAACGGGCATATCTCCAATGCTCTTCAAATTCAGGAGGAGTTTAGTGTGTCGTGGTGAGGATGTTTTCACCAAAATGTCTCTGGAGCATAACATTCTAACTCACGTGGGGGAGCTAACATGCTCCTATAATCCCTTTTGAATAAAAAACACATCTGCCCCAAGGATTTCTCATATAATAATTGCAAAATGAGAGATCTAGTTACAAAAATCAACTGTGATGGTGATTACTGAACATAGTCATCAATTTGGGGCTGTTTACCAATTACTGTTTTTTTCTCAATTTTATTTATTTTTTCTTCATGAATGGGATTATATGTAATAAAGTAAGAACATTTCAGTGCCCACTGTTCCTTCCCATCAAGGAGCACTAAGAGGGGACACACTGCAATGCCAAACAAGGTTACTGCAGCAATCCCAGTATTTGTGAGCACTACACACAAACACCATCCCCACAACACCTATTGAGAACATTCAACACTGGTACTCGGTTTACCCTAGCCCAAGTTGAGCAGCTGACTGATCCTGGGAGAGCCATCTCAAAGCCAACTGTCTACAGGAATTCAAGACCTGTGTTAGACCCCTCATCCACCAGGCTCTTCTTCTCCCCTTCATGGCTCCCAACATATGGCAAATACATAAGTAGATTTTCAGATCCCAAAGGAGGCAAACTGAAAGTACAGAATCTTCTTTGGAAGGTTCCTTCACTACGTACAGGAATCCATCTCAAAGGGGGTGGGTGAGGTAAGAGAAACCTGATTTGCCTCTGCACTGAATATAATAATGGTAATTCATACTGTATATAAGCTTGCAGTTTTTTTTCCTTAAATGAAAATAAACTAGGTGACACAGAGAACATTCAAAGTATTTCCAATGATTCTACTACAGAGAAAGCAATTAGTCAGTGCTTTGTAAAGAAAAAATGATGACATTATCTGAATGAGGTGTTTTTATACAGTACCAGGATAGAGTGCAAATTCACATAGGTAAAGAATGTCATGAGACAAATATCACCAAGGAAAATTAATTAAGGTATAAAAGGCTGGGCTAAGCAAGAAAAAGCCAAACCAATGTTTAGATGGACAAAAGAAGAAACTCTAGTAGCTAATTAATAGTTGTATAATGAGAGAGGTGAGTATGCTGTGGAATAGTTCTTCTTTCTTTGAATTGATCTTTCATTATGATATCTGTAACATCTGTGTCTTGATAGGTTAATACTTTGATTATGATTCACAATTAGAAAGAAATACTTGAAGGTTTAAATATAAATGTGTTGTTAAAAACAACACTGTAATATAAAATGTCTCTAGCAAATTACTCAAAATTTAGTGAAATAAAACAATAAAGTCCTCAAATTTAAAACTACAGATGACCAAACTGTCAACTGGTCATTTTCAAAATAAAAATATACAAAAATAAATCTTACAAGAATAAACTTTTTGCTATTCTGTTAAACTGAACTATCTGGACTTCCTTTGAAGTAATTATAGTAACAAAAAAAAAGTATTTTGAAAATGCACTGAGATTTTAAAATTCCATAAAACTATTATTCGATAGTTGGGTAGGACCCGACAGTATCAATAAGTTACTCTTCTAATATAAATGACAATTCAATTAAAAAGGATGTGAAGACCTTCTTTAAGACACAAAATAACAAGACTGTGTTGAGAAAACTTAAGATGGTAAGGAAAATTCTGAATACATTTTTTATAATAAAAAAGTAAATACTGCACAAAGAAACAACATTTAAAATTTATGAAGAAGAATTTGAGATATTTTTAATGCAATGAAATTCTTCCATCCTCCATTTTACATAGTTTTGTAAAATAATCAATGAAGTTCAAGAATATTATCTGGTATCCCAAACACAATAAAAGTACTAATACTAGATGAAACTGCAGTTGTATAGAGTTAGATTAAGTTAAATGTAACCTGGATGTATCTATATTTATCATACTTGTAAAAAGTTAAAATAGTTTTGTTTTGAAGTTCAAATTATCAGAACTTATTTTATGATATCAGTACACTTAGAAATAAATATACAACCACTGGAAAATATCTTCAACTAAAGACTTTGCAATAAAATATACATGAAACAAAACAAAATAAAATTTTTCTTGCCTTTCTTCAATCACTTCTGAGTCACTATCTAGTGCTGAATTAAGAAAATCAAAACATCCAAGAGCACTTTCTACAGACATACTAACTCTGGAACCTGAGGACTCTTTTCCACTGCCAACATCTTTCTGTAATTCATGATGAAAAATTATGTTTAATAATACATTTTGAAATACATTTCTAGTATTTTATATCACAAATTATGTACAACAGTGTCATGTAAATGTTATGTAAACGACAACCATGTCATGTCATGTTTGAATTTCCATATTTATATTATTGTTTCGAAGTTCAAACCAATAAAATATGTTGTTATTCATTTAAAATAACATTTAGAAATTTCTAGAATTAGGTAGATCAATCATATGTTTATAAATAATTTGTATGTCGGCCTGGTGTCTTGACGACGAGTCTCGTGCAAAAACAGACATGCGCACATTACTCTGGAACTCTGTGGAAGTTATGCGATTGTTCGAGGACACAGTAAGCCTACTAGTATAAAAACAGACAGTGACGCAAAAAAAGAAAAGTCAGAGAAATCGGTCAGTCATTAGTTTTTATTTTGATTCAAGAGATATTGTCGTCTTTGTTTGAGAAATTTTCAATGATTGCTGTGTGTTTATTCAACTTGGATTTGTGATTGAAGCTAGATCTACAAAAACTGTGATTTTATTTCGTCAATCTTTACGATTCATTCGAATTAGTGGTTATACTGAAAGTCAACACGTACAAGACTATATAGGGGAGACTGGCGCAAACTTCAGAATTTCTTTGTGGGGCCAAATTCACACCCTAGACTAGAATTTTGGATTTCTGATCTAGACTTTTGGGACTTTCATTCTAGATCATTATATTGGACATAGGCCAGTACCATTTCTGTATTGTAATTAATTTTGAAAGTTGAAACTGAATATCTGTTATTGTTATTATATAATTTATATCTGTTACATATTTAATAGTTTATTGTAATAAATTATATAAGCTGTTATCTGTGTCTTTCTGTTACGTTCAGTCTACACACACAAAAAACATAACAAACAGAGATAGAATAATTAATCAAATTATGTAGCATCTGTGAAAAAAATGTAATCTGGGAAGTTTAAAACTAGTTACAAACAGCACATCCAAATAAAAACTCACTGAATGTTGACTGCTATATAAACAACCTCATAATAAATTCCTCGTTTCTCAAAGTTAAGTATTGAATAAGGCCATATTTTGCAGCAGATAGTATAATTAATAACAATAAAAAATAAAAAACAAAAAATTACCCGAAAAACTCTCTCCATTTCTATTAAACTCTGTTGCAAAGGTAGTAATTCAGGATATTGTCCCTGAATGTCTTCTAGACATGTCCCTAGACTATGTACAATTTCATACAAACTACTGCTGTCCACATGAGATCCAACTGATGAACTGCCAAAGTCCATACTACAACATTCGGAACTATCAGCACTCTGGATACCTGACCACCTTTGGGAGGTTGTTGTCTCTACTAGCTGCAACTGGGGTTGATCTGCTTTCTGGATTTGACTAGAATGGATTGAAGTTGTTAATGCATGTGTTGTCATAGCAACTGAAGATGAGCGGAGAAGTCGACTGCTACTTAACCCACCAGTCCTACTTAAGAGAGCTGAATGAGCATGAACACTAGATGGCAGTCCCATTGCCTCAACGTCAGGAGTTGTGACTGTAGAACCTGGAGCTGAAGCACATGCACGACCACAATTACTTCTAAAATTGTGCAACATTTCCATTCTATGCGATCCATGTTGGGAAGAAGACCACTGAAATATTTCAAAATTCAGATACAATTTTAAGGATAGTTAATTCATAAAATTCATGTTCATTATCTGGATTAATCTTAGACTGAAAGCAATAATAGAAGAAAATATCTTTAATTTTTTCTTCAAAGGAAGTTTTAGCTAGAAATTTATGCTGTAGTCATGATGCCCTCGTGTAACAAAACTGTTGAGGGATATACATCAAGCTAATATAATTTTCAGCATTTTTTTCCCCTCAAGCCTTCAGCTTCAACATTGGAGCCTTTGGTTATCAAACAAGTTTTCATGAGCAAAATACAAATTGTTTTACTGACAAATTTTCAAAAGCAATATTGTAATTTCTTCTGGTAAGCAATAACTGATTTCATCAACAATTAATCTTTTTCTATAACTAAAAATATGGAGAAGTTGAAGATATTTTGAATGTGGTATCCTCATAGAAAATGAGGAATCCATTTATAAATCTTTCACAATGGGTTTGATTGATTCAACCAAGTTTTTGACCCCAAAGTGATCACTATAGTCTTCATACTGTAACATTTAATGCTTTACGTATCTTCATAAAATTTTAAGTTTTTAGTAAACATTATGAGTGTTTTTGTATTAAAAAATTTGTTTTTTACTGTTATGTATTTTTCAATAAAAATTTTGCCACAGCTATACAGAATCATAGCCTTGTTTGCTTTGAGTGCAAAGTGATGTTTATGTTAAGAATAAAAATACTTTTCTTCATGTGAAATGATATTTTATTTATGTAACCTTTAAAACATCCTAACTAAATTTCAAATGTTCTTTTTAAAAGTAAATCTCCATATTTTCTATATTATACTGCATACAGTTAATTTGACTCACCTCAAAACCACTATAAAAATATATAAAATAAATCAAGTTATCTTTCTTTCTAGAATGACTGAAAATTGTAAGAGTAAACTACAGTTGTTTATCTAAAAAGCTTGAAACTCGTTTGAATAACATATACCTATATCTAAATAAATTCTATTGTTTTATTGCTATTTGAAAAATACCTATTTAATAATTCTGCTGCACTTTGTAAATCCCTTGGAGAATGTGTAGCTCATAATACTGTATCAAATCGAATAATGTGCTGGGAAGTGTGTCTCCTGTAGAATTTTTGTAACTAATTTCATTACTTCACCTTGTCTAACCTAACAACTTTCTACTTTTTACATTTTAGTTACTTTTATAAAAAATAAATAAAAAACACAAGAAAAATAAGAAACCCCATTTTATTTATGTAACCTTTAAAACATCCTAACTAAATTTCAAATGTTTCTTTTGTTGTATTTTTTGCTGTTAAATGTTGATGAAACTAAAGCTTACTTTTTTATACTAATGGTACCACAGCACTAAATAGTTTTTATTGAATTAAATAATGACCAAAGAAAACAATCTAAACAATATCTTTTAATTATCATATTATCAGCAAGCTTAGCTGATGTGCTTCTTGTGAGAATACTTTCAAACTAGAGATAAAATGTAGTTTCATGTATATAAAATTATACAGTATGTCATTTAATAGATTAAACCTTTGGTTTTCTATTGGCTACAACTAATGTAGTATAAAACATCAAAATATTTTACAGCAATTTGTGGAAGAGAGGATGTAATAAGTTCTGTATTTCCTGAGAGATGGTAAATAAATTATAGAACAGGAAAAACCTAAAGAATAAAAGTCACAATTCTCATAATATGGGAAATTGAATATTTAAAAGAAAACAAAAACTTCCTGATAAAGTAAGCAGTTGAAACTTAATATTAAAACCTGATCCAGTAACTATGTTTTGATGCCACATTTATTCATGATAATAAAGATGTTTAATTACATTTTAAATGTAAATCACATTTCTAAAAAGTTGTGACCTGTGCACATTGACCTACTTGTCATAAGTGTATTAATATCTGCCTCAAAATTATCAATAACATGAATTATAATAGATAGTTATAATCCAAAAAAGCTTGGATGAATATTCTCCTTATGAACCTGTGCTTTTAACCACCTTAACAAGATGTTCAGAATTGTTAATCAAAACTTGAAAAAAAATTAAAATGTGGGTGAACTAATATAACAAGAATTTGTCTGAGTTTGGGATAATCAATGATATTTCGAGTTGTTTCTCCTAAGAAGAATGAAAAGCAAAGAATAATATGCTACAATAGATCATAAAAGCAATTTGTCTATTGGCATTAACCAGAACCATAGCTATCTTTTGATTTCTTGCTGATTATCAATTTGTATGCAATTACATATAATGGACAAAATACTAATGGAGTCCTCATTTGATGAATTTTTCTAAATTTTTCATTAATATTGCTAGTTAGCTGACTTTAATAATTAGAACCATGGTGAAAACTCATCTTGATTATCACTTGTTAAAGAAATTTATTGGATACAATACACAATGTTAAGTTTAAACAACTGCCCAAAATTTTTCTATTATTGTTTTTGTTGCCTAATTTTCTGTTGTTTTTTTAAGACTAAATAACATAAATATATATCTGAGCTTTTATTCTTAATTACTTACTCCTTCATAAATATAATAGTTTTATTTTTCTGGTAATTATTCAAAACTTTCTGTGAAACCATTATTGAACAATAGGGGGCATTTCAGAGGTATGCTTTTGAATGTTCTATTAGTACAAGAAGTTACATTATACTTTAGAAGTTTAATGGTATTATCCTAAATTATTAGTATGCATCATCTCTGTAAATATCTATTAAACTAAATTACACATAGCTAAGTTTATGCTCAGTTACTTTCAAAACATCTAAGATAAAAACAAACAAACAGCATGTCAGCTTACAACTGAACCTGGAGACCTGACTCTGCAATTTTCTCCTTCTAAGAAAGACTGAGGTGAACTTTGCTGCCTGGAAATTGGAGAACTTAATGTGCTAGACAAAGAAGGTAAAGTTCGTGAAATGGTATCTTCTGTACAACCATGCAGGGGACTGGAAAAAGGTAAATGATATTTCACATCTTAGAGCAATTAATTACATGCAACCAGTTATGTATAAACTCATTACAAAAGTAAGATATTCATACTTTACATAAACACTCATTTTTAGAGGGAACATTTTACTGGTCAAGTGCAGCATAATACTTCATTTTAATTTTGTTTATAGATGAAAGAGAATAAATGATAGGCAACGTGAACTTCTTTTATTAGCTTGCTTAATATGCAGTTTATTAAGTTCAAAAAAATGAATAAAAGTAATATGAAATCAAATTTTAACATTATTAAAATAGTCTGTTTAAACTGGATTTTCACTTATACAAATAGAAAACATTTTGTTCTTCAGTAACATCCTTGCACACCCAATTTTAAGAAAAATAAGAATTTAAACCTATCCCTTATTTTTCAGGAAATCACTGAAAAAAATCATTTCACTCTGCAAAGTATTGGTCCCTACTACTGCTCGTAGCAACAAATTCAAAGAATAAAACTGTCTTAATTGAAACTCAGTCCCTCTTTCCAAGTCTCAAACTTGTGTCTTCTCATCCTACTATTTTCAGAATATAGTGCAAAGAAATCAGAGATCTCTACCAAAACAATGCCCACAAAATCTTGTAAAATTCTACAACATAATATCTGACCTTCCATTTGTCAAGAAAAAATAAATCATCTTAGCCTATCCAAATAAGGCAATTCTCACCATCCCTGAAATTGTTTTATTAACCTTCCTCTGAACCCTTTTCAACAAATTAATATTGTTTTTTAGGTATAGAGGTCAAAACACTAAATAGTATTCAAAGCGAGGCCTAATAATTTATTTGTATACAGACGTATACTTCTTTTGAGTTGCATTCACTGTCCATGAATAAACCTTAAAACTGTATTAGATTTATGAGAAAAAATTACACTTCACAAACAATACAATTCACACAATAATAGTTGTTGTAAGGTTCTCTACTAATATAAACAATGTTTTACCCTCTACTGTGCCTGTTGTATTTCAGCTGGCTTTTTAAGAGCCTTAGTACTGGAAGAAAGGTCTCAGTAATGCTGAATGTACGAGAGAAAGTGTGGGTAACATGTTATCTTACACTACTTCACTCATAAGGTCTTAATAACAACTAGCAACATAGCACTGCTTCAAGAGCTTGAGTAACTTATCCATAGCTACACTCTTTCCTTCAGGCATGTTGTTAAGTTAGTTTCCCACTTTTAAAATGTGTGAGGTACAAACTATATTAACATTGCAATTATTATATTTAAAGGCCATATACCAACTTTTTTTCTAATTTACCTATTATTGTACCAAGGTATTCTTTAATACCTCAAAATCTTCAACGAAAATAAAAATAACCAAAAGTGTAACCTTTCCCAGACAGGATGAGTCTTTCTGAATTTTTTTTTATTTTAAAAGTAGAAATACTTAACTGAAATGCATCAAACTTAATAAACATTATCTAATTTTTGACTTTAAAAAATTATGTAATTTCTTTCAGTATGTCTCTCCTTTCTAAACATGTGAAAGTTTCAAAATTTTGTTGTTAAGACACTGATCTAAATTTAATTTTTTTTTTTATTTATCAGAAAGTTACATTACATCTAGTCAGTTTCAACTTCAAATCATTGAACAAGTTTATCAAAGCTTTTCATTTAAGTTCATTCCCATGATGAATACAGCCTGCATTAAACTAGCATTTTTTTCTATAAATTTCAAACTGTGTATATAATAAAAATGCATGCACACATTGTTTTCAGTGTCTGTTCAGAAATGAATAGTATTTCATTTCAATCTCTAGGCTGCTTGACCTTTTGAAAAACAACAGTAAAATATTATGATCATAAAAAAATTCATTTTTTTTATCAATAAAGATCATATTAAAAGACAGTGAAAATATTGGTAGTTAATTCCAAGTTTTAATATAAAGACATAAATCCATGTGGTGGGATGCACACACACATTTTCCAGTGCATGTTTAAAAGTTAAACTAAGTAAGCTGCTTAAAAACTGCCCCCCACTAGTACAGCAATATGTCTCCAGATTTACAACACTAAAATCAGGGGTTTGATTCCCCTCGGTAGGCTGAGCAGATAGCCCTTTGTGGCTTTGCTATACGAAAAACACACAAACACATGCTTAAAAACTTGAATTGCATAAATGGTTTGAACTACTAGTGACCTACCACTAACATTGTTATTAGTTGTACCACATTAATGTAAGAAGTGTGTAAAAATGCAAAGTGAAATCTAAATTTTTATGTTGAAACCTTTCATGTTACTAAGAGAAACTGGCTGAACTAATTTCAATGACATTTTGTACAAACAAATTAGGTTATGGATAACTGATCACATAAATGGTTTTAAGGTGGCAGCAATTTCAATTTTTACTAGGTGCAGCAAATGTTCACATGAATACCTTTGTGGACTGCAAATGATATAAATGCATGCTATTGCATCATGCAGTCCTGAGAAGCCAAAAACTAAATGCCACTAGATGTGAATGCACATTTGCTAGTACATTTATATTTTTGCTTGCAAGTTACTTTGAAAAAGTATTAAAACCATTTTTCACCTATTTGTGTACAGCAATAGATATATTATAGTGGGATTAACACATAATTTGAGCACTGTTGATTAATATGGTGTCAGCTGAAATTAGAGACAGGAAAAAAACAACAAAAAAAACAAAAAACTAAAGTTCTTACATCTCTTTCAAGAATGCAAAACTTGCGAGAATATAGAACTTTTAACCTGAATCTTCAAATAAAATAACAAACATCAGTGATCCTTCCTTCTACAAATATAGTGCCAAAATCTATTTAAAATGGAAACCAAAAAATAAACTTTAGTTCTCTGACCTGTTCAAGAGTAAAACCAAATATTGATTCTTATTCTCAAAACTAAGGTGTCAATATCTTTAAAAAATGAGACCATCTAAAATGATTCTCACTCATAAAACATGTGTCAACATAGGTGTTATGAAACATGTAAAAACTAAGTATATATACATGTTTAAAGCTGCTTTGTTAATCTATTGTCTTTGGTCTAAAATTTCAGATTAAAAATTATATGTTATACTTAGATATAATGTTAACGTGTTTTGCGTTTTTTGACAAGTTTTTGTTCAACCAGTTGAAATTCATAGAGTTATTTAATAGCATTCGAGTGGATAAATGTGCAAAAATACTATCACAGTATTCACATCTATTAAAAGTAGACACTTATGAACTTGAATGTTATAAAATACTCTGTTAAACCAGTTAAACACAAGCTTGTTAAGAAATAAGTCTGTTAACTTTATAGATCCTACTTCCTCAGCATATGTAAAACATTTGTATTTGCAAGCCTGACGTAACTTAAAAATATGGCTGCTACTTGATATAGTTCTTCGGTAATGCATCTTGCACATCATATATGCAAAATTTGAATTTGCACTAGAGTTTTCATTTAGTATATTAAAAGGAAAAGGGAATGTGCACTATACATGACTTAACAATCATGTAATATAAAGAAGGCAAAAAAAAACGCACAAAAAAAAACCAATTTTGTTAAAGTATTACAGACGTTTCAAGTTACAAACTTACTTCCATGTTACAACAACATTCAATTTCAGTGAACCGCTAGGGTTAAGATTAACAGTCATGAGTTGAGGGTGAGCACTGAAGAGTTCTTTTGTGTCACAATATTTCTGACCAAGAACTATATTCTTCCCAAGGCCTTTCACCTCTACAGCCTACATAAAACAACAAAAAATAATTAATGATCTTTTTATACTCATAAAATCTGAGAAAGTTCACATAATGAGTAGGCCAAGTGTTGTTTAAAGGTTGGTATCAGATGTGCAATTACAAAACTTCATGTCCTAAAATTAATTTCATTCAGTCATGTTGACTCTAAAAAAAGAAAGAAAAAAATCAGTTTACCTTGTTTTCCCCTCTGATTCTGAGCTTCTTCTATAATGTTTTAGTTTAATTTTAGTATTAATTATATAATAAAATTTTCATTATCACAAATTGTTAGAAAGGGTTATTTTACACATTAAATAGCCACAAAAATTAATATGAAACATTTATTAAATCATCATGAACTAAGATAGTGGTTCATAATAGGGATCACCCAGGAATTTCACAAAAAATTCTAATAGAATATATGGGCAAAATCCATCTTAAAAAGAAGACTTGTTCTTGAAACAACTCTCAATACTTTCTATTTCAATGGCTAAGGCTGTTGAAATATTGGTAAAAGTAAAAAAAAGTTGATTTTTCCAAATGTTAACCAAAATTCATATTATTATTATTATTGTTTCAAAACTCTTCAGATACAACAGTTAGAAATATTTAATTAAATTCTGGGGAAACCTACTAAAACAATCTCAAGCACTACCTAGTCAGATATGCTCTGTTTTATTGGAAAAAATGATGTGTATAAGTGTCCTCAAGCCTTATTATTATTGATTATAGTTTCACAAGAAACTACTAAAAAAACAGCTATGACATGTTTAATTTAGCATTTATTACTGTTGCCTAGGTTTTAATTAAATATTCACAACTAAAAAAACAGCTATGAATATTTAATTAAAACCTAGGCAACAGTAATAAATGCTGAATTAAACATGTCATAGAACAGTTTTAAAATTAATTCAAGAGCCTTGATTTTTTCACCATGAAAGCTTTCTCCGAGTCTTTCACTTCCCATCACAGAAACAATCTAGTTTTACTTATTAGCATTAATTAGAAAATAATTTATTCAAATCATAACATTAATTGGAAGCTGCCAAGTTGATGATTCCTCTTTTCTTGAGTCTGCTTTTGTACTTTGTTTCTGTGTGGTTTTCTACAACTGTTATATTTTAGTTTTCTAACAGTAGATTTCTTTACTTTCGTGAGTGGTGGTTTATTCTGGTAATTTTTGTACTTTGCTGAAAGTTAGTGTATATTTTATTATTATTATAATACATATTTTTGTTTCACAACCTAAAAGCAAAATTATGTTGGTATTTGGCATCAAAACCTAGACAGATATACTGTAAGAAATATTGCAAATTCCACGCCCTATTTAAAAGACTGATTATTTTCCCTTGAAAGGTGATTTACTTCCTTTGTTATTGATGCCCATTAAATACATGTTTACATGAAACCTCAGGCACAAAACACCTAATTGAGTAAATAATGGTTAGGTGGAGAAAAGCCAATGCAGTAGTAAACTGTTAAAAAACATGCATATACATGTACATGCAGTTCAAAGTTTATTCTCCATAAATAGACATAAAACCATTTATAAAACAATACAATTAAAAATGTTAATTTAAAAAGGAGAACAAGGATTATCAAAACATACAGAAGTAAGTAGAATTAAAAAGCAAATATTATATTTTCAGCCTACAACTAGGAACTCTGTAAAAGTAAAAAACAATGCAGAAACAATGTCTAGATTATTGTCTGAAGCTACAAATTCCTATTTTGACTACAATAAAATTGATAAGCATTGAAGTCTTAAATTTATAAAAATAAAATTATGTAATTAAGAAACTTATATATGAACACTACCATACAAAAAACACTTACTAGTGGAGGGAAAAGATTTAAAAATATCCAAAGGTGTTGATTTTGACAAGTAAAATAAACAATAAAGTACAGTTCTATAAACATTTTTTAATATGTTAGTTTATTCTTTTTTTCCTACTTTTTTTCTTTCAGTGACTCATTTCTCACCTTTATCTTATTTAGAACAATGTAACACTTTTAATTAGCTTAGAAGCAATGATGATAACTATAAAAATAATTAACAGACTTTGAGATAAAACTAATTACTTTTTATTGGCAATTTAATTTTTTTGTTGAAATAAATATCTAAAATTAAAAACTATTTACCTTAATATACAATACTTCTCCTATTTGTGCTTTAAATATCACTTTTTTGTTGTCCCATGCTTGGTTTTCACCCTTCAAAATCTTGCCTCTTGTTTTCCACTTTTGATGACCATTTTTCATGGTTACCTCAAACACATCTCCAGCACACAGTCTTGCGAATCCTTGTATACCTTGATTGAAAAAAGAACAAAATAATGCAGCAAATGTATTACTTTTTTGTGGTCATTATAAGACAGCATTTCTGAACATAAATTTGAAACCTTTTAGAGAAACTTTTGTAGAAAGTAATTTTCTAAAGACATAAAAGCAACAAAGAACCATGGAAAAATGAATATTTTATATTCATTGTATATAAATACATTTTCTCTGTTCTGGCTATTGATCACATCTATGAACTTCAAATGTTGACACAAAAAAAAGGTTATTTGCTTCTGACTGCAACTAATTGTACTGTGCCAGTTAGAGGGATCATTCTGTGATTTTTAGTATTATAATTCCTAAAGTTTATCACTAGGCCATTGGGGGTGCATATGTCAAAATGCAGAAATTTCAAATTTTCCAGAAGGATGAGAACAATTAAATACATTTAAATTATTTTGTTATATTGTTCACATCTGTCAGTTTATCATTGCCTGGATTGTTATTTTTTTTCACCAAGAGTTATATCAATATAGAAAATTATAAATATTAAGTTAGTTAGATTTTGGCTACCTTGTTTGAAATTAATCACTCACTTCTTCTTTATTTATGTAGAGAAATATTTGTGGTCAAAGGTTCTTGAGACAGAAATGGTTAGAAACCATAACAAGTGGAAAACAGTTAAAAGCATTATTTAAATCCAACAATAAAAACTATTGTAAAACAGATACACAAAAGATACATGTTAAAAAACAACAATTGAGAATAAGACTTACCAAAGGTAGTCTTTGAACCTTTTTTGTGTTTTGTTACTGAATAGTCATCAGACTAATGACTATGAAATTTTACCCCTTAATTTTATATAATTTATAAAGAAACAAAAAGTTTTATGTTTTGCTACAGGAGAGTAAAGACATCTAAAAGTTAAGCTACTGAACTTTTTGCAATATCTCATTTAATCTACTTAAAGATATGATTAAAATTCTTATTTGTAGTAACAGTAATCAAAAGAAGTCAGTTCAATAACACTGAGAAGCATTATTAACAAGATTAAATTTTTAGATTAGGACTTGATGGTGCAAGTATCAGTAACAGTAGATTAAGTTTCGTACCTTCACTTTGTTTGCACAGTTCAGCTTGTTAGTGAGTTATAAGACAGGCAAAATAAATTTTGTTATTACACAAGAATCATTTAAAGACTAGTTACTTAATACAAAAGTGGGAGGATGAAGCAGTAATAAAATTGTGCAGTATATTCAATTCTTAAATGTTAGGCTTAATTGTGTTGTCAGTAGACTATTCCTAAATAACAATAGTTAAGAGTACTGTAGGTGTTAGGCATTCACATTTTGTAGGATGGAATAGTTGCAGAAAGCTGGTTTTATAAAGAGACTCAAGGCTGGAAAGCACTTTTAAGGGAGCAAGTAATGAAGATATTAAATTTGATTGTAGAGTTTGCAGGTTGAAGAAGAAAATAGTGGCTATCCTGAATAAAGGGAACAGAAAAAGTGATGTGTAAACAGGGGGAAATGGGAGAACAATTTCAACAGGATCTCAATCATTTACATAAGAAGATAATTATTATTTTCAAGTAGAAAAACAGTGTTATTATAATTACAAGTTCTGGATTTAATTGTAATTACCAGATTGTACTTAGTAATAGTTTTTGGTTTGTGTAAAAGAAAAGAGCCATGGGAAAAAGATAAAAATAAGAGGTATGGAAAAGCTAATGAAGTTAAAGGTGATTTTTTTTTGGCATAGCACAAGGATAGGATTATCTATGGGTAAAATAGGGAGAAAAGAATCATATATTGCTATCCAGAGGCAGATGTGAAGAATACAACTGACAGAGTAATGATATAGTGATAGAGCTGATGCACTGCTTGTTGTGCACATAAGGGCTAAGTTTCATGCAGTGTTTGTGGTGCACATAAGGGCTAAGTTTCATGCAGTGTTTGTTGTGCACATAAGGGCTAAGTTTCATGCAGTGTTTGTGGTGCACATAAGGGCTAAGTTTCATGCAGTGTTTGTGGTGCACATAAGGGCTAAGTTTCATGCAGTGTTTGTTGTGCACATAAGGGCTAAGTTTCAAAAGCAAAGGTGAAACTGTTTGATTAACATTTAATTCAGGTCACATCTTGTGTATCCACAAATTATTTTTCAATATAGTTTATTTTTGCTGCACACAAGCTCCTCAAAATGTTGAGGTGTTTAGAAATGACATTTACATTATAGTCCTTTAGGTAGAATGGAAGACTGATTATTCACAGTGTTCCATGCATGCTCTTTGATAAGTAAGCATAAACAATGTATCGTAAAACACATGTAGCCAAAGTTGCACTTCAGACACATAAATTTATATATGACATGAAAGTGATGTGTAACTGGAATCGCGTATTTAGATTTGAATTAATTACTTACATGAAACAATGGTTTAAACACAATTTTAAATTTATCATCAGGGTAAATGTTATTATTCAAGATGGATTTAATCTTCTTCCTTTAATTTTATTGAATGGTTACCAGTGAATTGCAAAATACTTTTAAACTATTTCTTTATTTTTAGCTTTTTTTTTTTTTTTTACTAGTTTTAGGAAATTAGAAATTTTGAAAATAGTTCTTAATAACACTATCAATTATTCATAAAGGCAAACTCTTTTTTTGTGAAACAACCTTCATGTTTTGTATTTCTTTACAAAATGAGAAAAAAAATTATGTTATAAGCTCAATGAATTAAATTATAAATTGTTCTTTTTAATTTCTAAAGGTAAAAACTGTCAAAATGGAAATACTCATCCTTGAAAGTTGGCTTATGATAATGTTTTGTGTAAAAACTTCTACTTAAATTAACTATTAAATTAATAGTAACCTAATTTGTTGTAAATATTAAGGATATTCACAAAATATGTTCACAAAAGGTTTGTTGAAACAATTGAATCTATGTAATAAAGAGAGAGTGAAAACAGAGAAAAAGGACAAGTTAAAAAAGCCATACAAACTTAATGAAATGAGTAAAAAAAAAACGTATTTTGGAAAACAGTATAAATAAGAGCTAAACTAAGCTTAAATAAATTACAGAAACCATGTGAACAAAATAAATTAATAATCAAGCTGTTATTATAATACAGTTTTCTAATAAATGACCTCCCATTATTATTCGACACTTCCTATTAACCTTTAAACATCAAGAATGTTTCAGGTAGTACCATAAAATAATGATGACTGCTGTTTAAGGGTTAAGCCCTTCAGGCTTCCTGATGATAATATTTGTCATGAAATTTGTCATTTTATATCATTCCTAAAATATAGGACTTTTTCACTTTTTATCTGTTTGTGTAATTTTCTTTTTTGTTGTTTTATTCTTATTAACTTTTTTCCATTGTATGTTTTACCTTGTGTCTTTATTACTGCTACTGAAAACAACTGTCTCTAAACGAATGAGAAATTAGTTGGCTCATTGGGTAGAAAAAAATCAGTGAGTTGTAACAAATGGAGTTCAGTAAAACTGGAATAATGTTACAAGTGTTATGATCATTGTTCTTTTTGATTTACATTAATGACATACATGAAAGAATAATCAATAACTTCCTTATATTTGCTAATGATATTAAGGTTTTAGTCTTATACTCCTTGCTATAAAGAACACTGAAATGTTGGAAAGGATTTTAAGATGTTACACTCACGTGAAACCAGATTAAAATCTCTGATTTTTTTTTCTTAAAAAGAGAATTTGATTAACCTGTTTATGATTGTGAAAGGAATTCAGTGTCAATACATCATCTCTCTATTTTATAATTAATGGTGAGAATAGAACGACTGGAGGATCCAAATATAAATTCTGGCTGGGTAGGATTCACCTTTAGGGAAGAATTTCATTTTTCCAACAGCCTTTGGAAGAGGTTAACTTCAGATGAGGTAGATGGAGTAAATTTTAAGGGTATTTAAGGTGAAGGTTCAATAAATATTTGAATGATAAAGGGTGGATTTGATTTTAAAGTTATATTTAGAGTTGGTTGGTTTGCAATGTAAATAAAGACCACTCTACCTTTAAATAATATTTCCCATCTGTTATGTTTTTGACCCAATCATATTATCAACTTCAGATTTACTCTGTAATTATCCTTTCATAAATCTCCCATTTTAAAATGGACCTACCTGATACTCTTTGAGGAAATCTGAGAATACCAAGAGGAAAGAGAAATTCTGAAGCAGTGGCAACAAAATTTCTTGGGAAGTTCTTTTTTTCAATAATGTGCATATTGTACTTTCTTGATTTTTTTATATTTAACAAGTTTAATCCTCTAACTGTAGATAAGTTAAAGCACATCTTTTAATTTTTCAGATTTACATTGAAAATTTAATTAGACTGCTTTCTTACCATTGTATAATACATATGACATTTTAATATTATACAAGTTTTAAGTTGTTAATTTTGTACAAATATGTTTTTAAATCATCAATATCCCCTAGTAGGAGAATTGTGATAATTGTTCTTTAAATCTTCTCTCTTTTCTAATTTATTTATCACCTCTCTAAGGCATACAGAATTTAACAAAAATTACTCTTGATAATATAAATATTATCAAGAAAAAGACTAATTTTTATATTCGTTAATCTTATCAGTTTATGGCTCTGTAAAAGAGAGGATGTACCAGAAGGGCAAGAAAAGTTGGTAATAGTTTTTCCCTGAAATTTTTACAACATTATTAATAACTAATAGACAACCAAATTTAATGTATCAAATGACATATTAAATTACATTGCTTTCTGTACAGAGTTTTGTCTATTTTGTCTTCAAATTTAAAACTTTTTTCTCACAATAATGACACTGAGAAGTTCAGGTGAATCTATAGAGGCTCTTACTATATCAGAGATGCCAACTATTTCAAATTACTGAGTGTAATGATTGTAGACAGAGCCCTTTATCATTTGCAGCTACTAGGCCTGACCAATGTCTCTAAGCTGTTTATTATTATTATTATAACTATTATTATTTATTACTGCTATAGATTGTTCATTTATGACCATGTTTTGTGTAGTTAATAAATTAATTAAAAAAAAATATTTTGAAATTATGTTTTTTATTTAGTTCAGAGTAACAAACATACTGGTAAAACCACATTGAACATGCACAAACAGTAAGGAGAAAAAGCCTTTGTGTAAACACTAGTTTATATCATGTTTATGACACTTATTGTAATGGTTTTGCAGCTGTTGCAGCCTTTGCTTTCATGAGAATGTCTCTGGATGGTTGGGAGTTACAACAACATTGTCCATTTGACTGCATACACATCTTGTGTGTTATAATACTGATCAAAACTGAGGTGCTCAAGTTTGGTCTGAACTTGCTTTTGTTTTTAGTCACTAAACTAAATATCCTTTCACTGTCAGCATTAGAATGGAAGATTGTAAGAATTCCAAGTATAACCCTGTACAGAATTTCATACTTCTGGTTGCCATTTCCATCCTTAACTGTAGACAGCTGAACCCAAAACTTGTCAACATTCAACTGAAGGACAGTTTCTGAGAAAGTATCAATTTGATAGTTCAAATATTGCCCTTCCAACTTGTCATTGGTGTTGTAATCATGAGTATTGACAAGGACAGGATACCTGTCTGTGAAGAAGCGTAGAGAAGAGAAATCTTTGCTGACTTTCAGTTTTGGATCAGCAACCTCTGCGTGAATCAGAAGTTCATCATTTAAATGGAAATGTTTTATCATGTAATTTGTAGCTGCAATGTAGTATTTTTTGACACTGGTGTAGAAGCTGATTAGGTCCAGGTCCTTTTGATGTTTAACAATGTATTCCTTGGCAGCATTTCCAACAGAAACTGCCTTATCAGGTTTGTGTAAGGATTCACTGTGGTAGTCAAGTTCAGTCAATTGCCTTCAAGATATTCTGGCTTGATGTATCTGACACTTATATTTTTAACTTGTGTAATCAGAGTTCTATACAAAATGTGTATGCAAGGTTCTTCTCTTTACAATATCAAATTGGCTTGCTCAAATAGAGGAATTGCAGACTGAAGAAAAAGACAAAATAACAAGTTCATTTTGTTGTCCAAGAAAACTATTAACTTATCTAACTTGCTCTGCACATAACTTTTCTTGGTAACTTCCTTGCTAGCTTTTGTTTTCTTCTCTTTTTTCATTGATTGTCTCTTCTTTAGTTCAAGGTCAGACTGCCTAAACATACATTGAGTTATATCAAATGTTTCTTTGCTTTTGGAGACTGTTGTCTTGTGTCCCTGTGTGGTTGGGTGGGTGTCTTGACTGTGTCCCTGTGTGGCTGGGAGGGTGTCTTGACTGTGTCCCTGTGTGGCTGAGAGGATATCCTGACTGTTAAAGTCTTGCTGCCTGACTAAGCTGTACGTTTAGATCCTTTTGAATCTAGTTTTTCCTTTTCACAGTGAAAATACTTCTTCAGTGGTTTCCACATGTCCAATGTTCTATTGATGCACACTCAAAGTGATAGTCATCTTGTGTTAACAAGCTGAAGAATTTTTCTTGTTTCTTTGTCATACAATCCTTGAAACTCTTTGAAATGTTGTTTTCTGCTAGTACTTTTGTCCAGAAAATAGTAGATATCTACCAATATGTCAGAAACTGGGCAGGACAGTTCTATGGAAGCTTTCTGGGCAGTAACATTCATGAGGTGACAGGCACAGCCCATAAAGTAAATGCTAGGCTGTCGTCTTGAGATGTGTCCCATTACACCTTTTCCTATACCATACATAACTGAGGCATTGTCTGAAAAAAAAACTAAGACAGTTTTCCCATGAAATTTTCCTCTTTGTCAGTTTGTGGTACAAAAGCTTGCAAATATTCTCTCCCGTTGAAGCTTCTTTTCATTCTACCATTGTCAAAATAGAACAAACAATTTTTCCAAGCAAAGAGTCAAGATATTGTACAAACACTGGATACAGTTTTGAGTCATCCAGGTCTGTGGATCCATCTGTGGCTAAACTGTAAACACTGTTAGTAAGTATGCTTGAAATCATTTTGTCATCTTCAGAACCCAACATTTGTATAATGGCTGTAGTTTTGGTTCTAGCACAGCCATAGTTTTTCGTTATATCAGAGTCTGGGAACATTTTTCTGAATAGATATCCTGCATGATTGGCTACAACTAGGGTTAAATTATGAGCAATGACAAATTGCGTGAACATCACTTCTGCATTTATGGTTTCATATTCTGAATTCTTAATCATAAATGTCGTTATCTGCATTGTTTTTGTCTTCACCTCAGCCTTTTGTTGGTGAGATGCCGATTTTGTATGTCTGGAACAATTGTTTATCCCGCCATGTGCCACAGAAAAATCGATGTGACAAACTGTACAAAACACATGACTGTCACTGACTTTTGATGCAATGACTGGATATTTTGCACTATACTCTTTACTAAATTTGCCAGAAACAAGACAATCTGGTGAATGAGGCCTCTTTTTTTTCCACCTTGTAAACAATCACATTGGTGTTTCTATGCAACTTACAAAAAATACCCATCTATGCGAGCACTGATCAGCTGACAAGCACTGATGATGTAACTATGGATTCCCCCACGTACCCAGTAGGGAGGAGCACTGCAGTCAAACTATTGGTAGGTGTTGGAAATACAAATAATTTTTATTATTTCAAGCACAAACACGATTATCGCAAGTAGCCGTTTGGACTGACTTTTATTTATTATCAAAATTTATTTGAATCACACAGGAAATTTTCTTTTCACCTCTTTCAAGCCCTGGGGGAACAATTTATCACTTTATTGTATAGGCCTATATAATATATAATAATTTGGGAGTTGCAACAAGTCATGATATATTTCTGTATGAGCATATAATTGTAATCTATACACCAAAATCGTGATGATTACACTCAAATTCTAATGGTTGGCATCTCTGCTATATAGTTAGAAAGCCAGATAAATTATGGTTGCTAAAATGCATTATTTGCCTTGTGCATGTTTCTATTCTGCAATCTTAGGTACATTATTTAATTTATTAAAACATTATTCAGTGTTGCAGTACCAACAGTGTGAAAAATCAAGGCTTGAGTTTTCTCAACAGTCAAAAGCAAAAAATAAGAAGACTTGAGTAAGTACTATATTTATTACTGTAAGACTAACAAATATGTTAAAATCAGAAACTTATGCATGAGAATGAAAATAGCAACAATAATAAAAATCCCATTGGACATATGCACCTGATGGATGGTCCCTGTCAGCAAAAGCTGTTTTCCCAAAAAGTGAGACAATGAGCACCCATAGGTAAAAACTGGGGTGGTGAATCTCTTCAAACTGGGAAATATCCTTGTAACAATTAGCATGGATGTAGAGGACTATAGAAATAACTACCACAGCCAAGTAGCATAACTAGTTAAGCACAGTGGAGTAGGTTTATTCATTAGGCTGAGTTTAAGGCTTAGAAGAAGATTGTATCTGAGAGTAGCTGCTTATGTAGATAACTTCGCTACAAGTCAAGAAGATATCTTTGTGGATATATTCATTAAGAGACATCCTACTTGCATTATACAGAAATACCTGGAAGTGAGGGATATCGTCATCTTGACAGTGGCAGGTTTAATTGGGACAAGATATAAAGTGACAACAGTGAATTAGCCAACACCAACAAACAAAACACACACACACATACCTGCTGGCTTCTGGTGAATGGATGGGGCCGATCCAGATTTTCCCTCGTGGTACATGCTGCAGCTTAAGCCAATGATCATTCTAACTAGATATCATATGGAATGGAAGAAGTGTAACAACTGTTTCAGTTGTGTTCTGGAGTGGGGGTAGGGAACCAGTGTATGAACTGCTTGCAATTTGGCAGGCAGCAAGGAAACAGAACTATTGGTACAAGCTAATGTCTCAGCTTGTACCAACAGCAGGTTAAGGATAATCATTAGCAAATGGTAATGTTCCAGAAAACTAACAAAAAACCAGTCCAGATATCAGCTTTAGAGGAGTACAGTGCATTGCTTGCACCAAAGTTTCAGAGTGGTACAATGTGTGAGGAAAAAGAATCTTTTAACATTAGAGATGGCTTGCATAAGTTTTGCACATTAAGTCTGTGTAAAATGCTTATCAATAGGAAAATGATGCTTACGCAGAAGGGGTGCAAGAGGAGAGTTACATATCCTACATAAACAATGTTTTGATGCTTGGTCACCAATTAGAGTTTGAGACTGTGAACCTGACAATGGTATTCCAGTAAATAAATAAAGTGGGCTTGAAAATGAACCTAAGGAAATGTACATTCACATATATAGAACTGAAGTTTCTTGGTCACATTGAAGAAAATGGACCCAGCTAAGATAAGTATGGTTAGAGACTGGCTTCGACTTTGAACAAGCAAGAAGCCAACATATTACTCAGTATAATTTCACATTAATAGTTGCTTGTGACCAATTACTCCAAGACTGTTAAACTATTGTCTGCTCTCACTAAAGCTGAGATGCAATCAAGAATTCCAAACCCTAACTAAAACTTGTTTTACTGGATGTTCTTCTAGTAGCATATCCATGAAAGGACAGTGAGTTACTGTTGGACTCGTGTGAAAGTGACAATAGAATTACAGTTATAGATTAGAGTACAAAATGGAACCACCTATACTAGTCATATACCTTACCCCTCTCAAATGCAGACACTGTATGAGAAATAAGGAAGTTCTCACAGTTGTGATTTTTGTGAAACCACTACTGTTATGATAGAAGATTCACAGTCCAGGTTGGCCATGTTTCATTGAAATGATTGATGAACTTAAAAATATAGAAAGGATGATGGCACAGCATGTTGATAATAGTGTGCAATAATATAATTATCTGAAGAATTTTATGGAGCACCGACTTGGTCAACAAAATTGAAATGCAGATGGACTATGTTATCACATTATGATACCTTGATACTTTGGGAACTACAGGAAATGTAACTACATGACACACATCTAGCACAGGCAACTTCCTTGTTGTGCAGCACCGAGAGGCATATAACATGGACTACACATAGCTGTAATACCTATACCATTAATAACAAGTTCAGGAAGATGTGCTATCATTACACTAAACCATCAATCCATGTTCCTCAAACTGTGCTGCAACTTTACAATGTGAGATTTTCTAGACTTTAAACAAAACAAAGACTTCAGAGTATCAAGATATTACTTGCACTTGTCCTTCTGACCACATTCCAGTCACGATGTTTGCTGCAAGTTGGAATAATGTGTATCCAGAAAAAGAACTAACTGAAACAGTGTAAACTATAATGGAGAACTGTTGGATTTCCTCTAAAGAAGATTGTTGTGGATAGAGATGAATACTACCCAAGGACAGAGAGAAATCACTTATACATACTCTTCACTATTGACTACTTTATGAAGTGGGATGAGGCCTAACCACTGGTTACTGATGCACTGGCAAAGCACTGGAAGAGATCCAAACAGATCAGGAAGTCAATTTCAACAGGCAAATGTTCTCCAAGTGAAGTGACATATTTTACCTCATTACCCCAATATCATAATTCACGAGAATGTGCAATGCAGTCTACCGTGCAGAAGATTAACACGTTTGCTTATCCAGATCAAAATGACTAGAATGAACACTTCATCACATATGACATAGGGTGTCCATATTTCTGCAGAAAGTACTATTCCACATTAATGCAGCATAAAGTCCTCCCCCACAAAAAGACATCCCATATTGCGCACTGGGATACATGAAGAGGTTAAAGACTACATTACTTGATACACACAAGTTTGTCCATGAAAAAAACAGTAAAGTCACTCAAAGAGAGATGTACTATAATAATGAAAAGATGGAACCCATACAAAGACTGGTGCTAGTTTTGATTCATGCCAACATCATGAAAGCAGTCTGGACCAAAATGGACCAGTCCATATCTCATTCTCTGGTAGATTAGTCCATGTGGGACATGTTGATAAGCTGTTTCTGTAAGCCACGGATGAAATTATTACACCCTGGCTAAACCTGAGGTTAAAAATAACTTGTAAGAAAACTGCATGAGTTAGAGGTGAAAGACAGCACTGAGAGATTTTCACCTTGATGGCATTGACCTTCCAATCAATACTGGTGTGACTCATTGATCATAATAAGCTAGAACAGCTGTTTAGTTTTCCAGGTTCTTGAAAGGTGATGTTAACTACCATGGATACGCTATAACATACATCTACTACTTACTCATAAGTTAGGATATTTAGTTGGCCAAGAAGCCAACAAATGAAATAGTGTCAGGACTCAGCTTTCCAAAACCTAAATATCCTCTACTGTTGTGCAAAATTATATCTGTATATAATATATTGTGGGGCTACTACTCAGTAATTACAATATTAATCTGTTTTGGACATATGCTCTAATAATATTTTTGAAGTAATTTTAGTTAGTTCATCAAAGAATTTGCAATTCATCTGTGGCACTGATGTCAGTTACCTTACCATTTGATAGGTTAATTTGTTGTTTCTCAGTACGTGTTTCTTGATAAGCCATTAAAGATGGTATTTGACAATATTTCTTTCTCCATTCTCAAAACGAATATATTAAACAAAATTACATTAAATTTGGTGCAAACTTTCTAATAGTATCCGGTTTCTGAATGAAAAAGAAATTCACAAAATTTAATTTAGCACATGTAAATTTTTAAAATACTTCTGAATTTCATCAGCATTAAGCCAGTATCATCATGTAGAATGGGGCAGTTAAACAGATATGTCAGGAAAACAACTTGTGTTCATGATGTGGTATTTTTTCAGACAGATCCTTTTTGTTGCATACTATTGTCTTGTCCAGTTAGACAACTTCTCCTATTTTATAAGATACTGCACTTTGGTGAAAAGAGTTGAGGAGTATCACTTGTTGTGGGTCTCTTTCTGAATGGTCCTTGTTACACAAGCTAATAAATATTCCTTTGTTTTCCAATACAATCAAGTACATGAAATATCCCCATCTTTGAAACTAAATCTACAATCTGAGCATGTGAATATTTTACACTGGAAAGAAATACATAATTTTCTCAAAGGTGGCTAACTTTCAGAAGCATTCTGCTATCTTTGAAATGCAAAAACATCAAAATATGGTTTTGAAACATATCATTTCATTACAACTTTACACTGGTTGTGATGATCACGTGACTTGATACATTGCATATTCGAATTTTTTTAATGTATAAATGCACTAATTTCTCTGTGTACATAAAAATATGTTTATCCATTTAAGATTTCTGAGGTAGAAATGGCAGTAATAAAGATATTTCTTCATTGAATTAAATTTTCTTACGTCAAAATATGTACTGAGTTACTTAAGTGTACACTGATATAAAATACTTCCCATTCTAGCTCCTTATACACATGTAAATAAATGGTTTTTACTGAAGCTGCTGATGCAAGTACATACAAATAAAAAAATTCTGAATAGTAAATCATGGCATCAGTTTCATTTTGTGATAAAAGAACCATTTTTCCTTTGAGATAGTAGTAATAGAAAAACAAATAGCAATGGCATTGCACCAACTGTGTTGAAACAAATCTTAAAAAACAAACAAAAAAACAATTCATATTATAATATTACCAGGATACACAAGTCTGTGTAAACAAAACTCGCACAAAAGTTGAGTAATGATTTTGTGTTAGCTCTCAATGACGAGTTGATTTACTATATTACAGTCATCATGCCAAACTTTGATAAAGTTTTGTATCTGCAATAATGATTTTTCATTGTGACTGTTTCCCAAACTTTTATGAAAATAGAAAACCAACAAATGTGGATTTGTAAATGAACTATCACTTTGTAATTAAATCTTTAGTCAGCTATATATATATAGCATTTAAAATTTATATGCATTTCTGATTTCATATCAAGAGATTGTGAGATATTTAATTCTACAGAGACAGGTTTCCTTTTCTGCAAATCGTGAGGTTTTAATTGTTATGTTCAAAATTTAGTCAAGCAATTTTACAATCAATATATGACAAAGAAGTTAAAATTTACATTATAAAGTTTTATATTATCTAAATTTTAATTTCTTTATTTCAAAAGAAACTGTAAAAAGAATTGTACATTTTATTTATCTTGTCATATGGAGCACAAGTTCACAAAGTCTGAACTTTTCACTCCTGTGCCTTGAATACTTCTACACATGCACTATATTTCAATGTACAGTGAGAAACTAAATTAATTGCTCTGATTACACATTCTTTTTTTAGGCTCCTTAGGACATGTTCCAAAAAATAAAATTCTTAGAACTCTTGGCAGAAGCCACACCAATTTTCTACACAAAAAGTCTTGATTTCTCAGCTTATTGTACTTAGTTGAGTAAGATGTTTATAATCAATGGAAGAGCACAGTTCAAAATTTGATTTCCTACAGTTATGTTAAAATTGGTGTGAACAAAACAACTCGTTCAAATTGCTGTTAGCATTGTTTACACTTTTGTCTTTGTTAGCACTTTACCATTATGTCTTACCTAGAAACATGTTAGTTACATAGACAGTTAAATTATATTCAGGTTTTACTTTTATATTTTAGTTAATTATGTCTTATTTGTGTTTTATGATGCATATTTAAAAGGATTAAGCATTTTTAAGGTAGAAACCACCTTTTTCTTGGTTCATGAGGGTAAGCAAGTGTGTCTTTTTGCCAGTGGTTAAAATGTCCCAGCTCATATTGTAATGTAGTCAATGATACTCATGGATGTGTGGAACAATAAAAAATAACAATGAGACAGGAAAGGAAAATAAAACATTAAAAATAGGTTATTAGTGAAAACATAACAAAAGAAGGTGTTTCAATATTATTAGATGAAATTTAAATGTATATACACATTTACTTAATTTTAATCATTTCCTTACACTATATGTTGTTGATTGTAGCTCAAGTTAGCAATATAACACAAAAAATAGAAAATAAAATATAAATATTTACCTTATGCTATTCATTTAGATGTTTCTAGGAGCTATGAAAATGCAATTTTAAAAATATAAGATGGAAAAAATGTTTTGTTATATATCTAAAATGAAAATAATCTTGCATTCGAAGAATTTAGGTCTGAGTGCAAATCACTATAATAAATAAATAAAAGCTTTTATTGGAAATACCTGAAAAAGTTATATAATTTTCTTGTATACAAAAAGATTTGTGATTATAAAAAAATATTACTACTTTACATAAAGGGACATCAATACAGCTCAAAGTTATGACAAATATTGTTGAAATATGCATCATTTTCTGTATGAGCCATTCTGAACCTCCATACAGTTAATAGTAAAATAGTTTTCTGAAAAGAAAACTACACATACACACAGGAAGTGAACGAACAAAAGTGACCTCCCCTTGCAAATGTTTTTCATTTGTTATATATTTTATTAAATAACATAACAAGATGTAAAACTATATGTTTTTTGAGCACACCCAATAAGGTCTGTTCAAAAAAGATCTCATATCCCAATTCTAGCATTTTCAAGGAAGGTCACTTTTTTTTTCTACCCCAGTATATATGTATATACACTAAGCAGCTAGTTTCAATTTTGAAAAACAGTTTTTACTATTAGATTTTAGTTTACACCAAATTAGATGAAGTTTACTTTACAAACAAACTGACAACCAGTTATTACTTTGCTTATGAACCAAGAGACTGTTAGCTAAAGCAACACTCATGTGGCACTATTCTTCATTTAAAAATTCTCAACTTTATTTTGTGTAATCCCTAGAAACTCTTAGACACATTTCAAACATTTGTTTTCAGTAACACTTCATATTTTATCTGTCATTTTTTTTACCCTATCTCTACATGAGATCAGCCAAGTTGATTGATTCTGTTGCAACAAAAAGGAAAAAAAATGTTTTTTTATTATATTATTATTTATCTAAACTAGTTTTAAATAGCCTAGAATGATCCATATTTTTACATTACAGTTACTTTTGAAATGATAAATAAAAAATAAACATGAAAAAACAAAAAATAAAGTACATACACAACCGTTCCCCAGAGGTACAGCTGTATGTCTGCAGATTTACAATGCTAGAAACTGAATTTTGATACGTATGATAGGTAGAATAAGGATAGTCCATTGTGGAGTTTTGTGCATTATACAAATTAGTATCACATAAAATAATACCTGATAATCCATAAACTTTAACTTCTTAATTTTATAAGGCAAATGTTTAAAAATTCTGAGCTTTTCATGTATGAGAAGTGGGACATTTTATTTCTAAGTATTCCTTATTCTATAATTTGTTCACCATCCATCATACAAGTAAGAAATTTAATGTAAACTACTCTTCACTATATTCCTTGTATAGAATTAAGATAAAGAAAATAACAGATAAATTATAAAGTTTTATGGGGAAAAAACTGTTTGAATGTAATTAAGAGGCATTAGAGATTATGCAAATAGAATGAGATTTTTGAAATGAAGAAAAGTATTTTTAATTTTAACATGAAAAATCAGCTTGCATTTGTACTAGTCAAAAGAACTTGATATATTCAATGATAAATGTTACTTTTTAGTTTATTAAAACTGCTACATTAAAAAGTCTTCTTTTTTGCATGTAAAGGATTTGTTACTGAAACTTTGCCAACTGTTGCGAAGATATGCATATTATATTAAATGTTACTAGTATCAATACTGTAACAACTTTAAATTAGTTCAAAATGATCAAGAAAGTTAACCATAACAATGAAAGGCTTGCATTTTACTGTAGCAAACAATTAGTGAATAGGAAGAAAATTTGGCTAGGTAACTTCTTTTAGATGTTGTATAAAACATAAACATAAATACAACTTTGATCACTGATTTTATCACTAAGTTGAACTGGGAATATCATTATGACATTGCTTGAATATATTAAGATCTGTATTATTGTCATTTTCTATTACTTAAATATAACTCTCTAAATGTGGCTCTCTGTTTGATGGAAGTGTGCATAAAGACTTTTCTTTGAAGTTTGGTGTATGTTTATTTTCACTAGGGTGGAATTTGTTATGAAAAACATTTATGGAGTTTTAGTTTTCTAGAGAATTCACATTGGCCAAAATAAATTCAAGCTCATTAATACAGCTGTTATTTGGGTAGGACTGAGACCTTTACTGAGGGGAATGATTTCTGTCTCAAAAAGAGTTATATCTAAAAGATTAACAATGCTAGAGATGTGTGGAGAATACCTATATGACTTATAAGGTCACTGTTATTTTCCACAGACTTGTCAGTTTGAGAAGGCTTTTGCATATTAGGGGATGAAGTGTTTTTATAGCTTTAAAAAAATGTTTCATATGAAATAAAGAAATGTTAATAGTATGTGGTAGAGTACTTCATGGTATGATCTTTTCTTTATGACAGAGAAGAGCATTTGAAAGAATGCTGGTAGAACCATTTTTTAAATTGGTATTATTGGTAGGAAGATGAGTTTTGTTATTCTTTTTAAGAAGGAATGCATCAGTTTTCTTTGTAAATTTTTGTACTTCTTTTTCTTCCAGTGAAGGACTGTACAGGTGATAATAGTGGGAAATTTATTTTTCTAGAATACTGACAGAAGGTTTCAATGACATTCATTGTTTCTCAGAACTTGAAAGCACGACTTCACCAGTCTTAACGGATTGTTTCAAGCTGTTTGTACCAAAGTGACTTGATAGAAAATTGACAGACTCAGGAAGAGAAATGGCCATAGCTATGTGTTATGTAAATGTGTAAATATTTTGTAAACGACAACATGTCGTGTTGTGTTTGAATTTTCATTTGTATTATTCATTTTTCCATATTTATATTATTGTTTCGAAGTTTAAACTAATATTTTGTTATTTATTTAGGGTAGCATTTAGAACTTTCTTGAATTAAGTAGACCAATCATATGTTTGTAAATGAGTGCTGGTGACTTCGTGTCTAGACGTGTAGTCTCGTGCAAGAACGAACACGCGCGGATTGCTCTGGAGTTGTATGGAAATTGCAAGATTGTTCGAGAAGTAGGCCTACTGGTATAAAAGACGGTGACGCGAGATAGATTCAGTCATCAGTTTTTATTCGAAAAAAGAAGATAGATTCAGTCATTAGTTTTAATCGAAGAAAAAGAGTGAGATTCAGACATCAGTTTTATTTCAAAAGAAGAGAGTTAGTTATTTGAGAAAGATTAAGTGTTTGCTGTGAATATTCAACTTGGATTTGTGATTGAAGTTAGATCTACGGAAGCTATGATTTTATTTCGTCAATATCTACGATACATCTGAATTACTGCTTGTGCTGAGAGACGGCGAATTCATTGAACTGTGAACTGTTTCGGAATTTCTTCGTGGGACCAAATTCACACCCTATACTGGAATTTGAGACTTTCATTTTAATTCATTATATTAGATACAGGCCAGTACCATTTTTGTATTGTGATTAATTTTGAAGTTTGAAACTAGTATTATTTTGTTTTGTAATTAATTTCGAATGTTGTAGCTTAATATCTGTCACTGTTATCATATAATTTATGTTATATCTGTTATATTTGTTAATAATTTAGTGTAATAAATTATACAAGCTGTTATCTGCGTTTTTCTGTTGCGTTTAGTCTACGAAGAACATAAAACATTAAAAAATACGTAACACTATGGCACTATTTGTTTTTGCTCCATTGATGGATATTGAAAGAATTGGGTGTTCATTAATAAACGTTAAGTGTTTGTACAGGTACTTTAGCACTGAATCACCTAAAATGCCTATGCTAGCAAATAAAAGAGTATTCTTACCTCAATTGGGTTCATGTTCCTTAAATAGCAGTACATTCATGATGTCAGAAAAACAAGGAGATTAAAAAAGTCTTGATTCTTAACAGTTTGCCCCTGAAGAAGAAAGGGCCATCTTTCAAAAGCACGAAAGGATTTTTATCACTTTCTATTAAAACGTTTTGAACCTACATGTTCTTCTGACATTATGAAATCAATAAAAGGTATTTGGGCCATGTTCATGAGATAGTGATCACAATGAAAATTCATCACATTCATAATTTATATTTATTTAGAGATAAGCCAAATAAATCTTAGCATAAACACTCAAATTCTATTTCTAAAACAATCTGATTCATGCACTATCCTACATGTTCTAAGAAAGAAAAACATATATTTAGCTGGTATATAATACACATACCTTTTATATTAAACAACATTGTTCCCATCATGCATTCTAGCTCAGCCTCTATATTACACAGTGTGTCAGTGCACTCCCTGTATCCTGAACGAACATTATGTAGTGCAGATTCTTTCTCCTTTCCTGGAGACAAGACATATGCATAGGCCATTGTACGAACTCCTGCAGAGCAGTGAGGCACAAAATTTATAATACTTGAAGTGTAATTACTAAAACTAATTAGTATTTATATACAATATAAAAAACAGTTTATCTGCTCAAAATTCTGATGTATAAAATTTAGAGTTTTTATTCATCATTGGAGCAAAATTCTTTCAGGAGAACCTTATATGTATTAAGCTAAATTCTAGGTACATGGACTGTTAATAATTAAAAAAATAAATGTATATCACATTAAATTGACAGCAACTACAAAATTAAAAATAACATAAAGGCTCCTTCAGTGGATTACTGTATACTACAACATGTAAAGTTTTTAAGTTTTATTATTTTTTTCTAAAAATGTATATGCTTTGAAAGTATGTTATAATAAAACTATTATTAAAACAAACAAAAACTTGCAGTGGACTCACCATCTCTCATCTTCTGGTGAATCTTATACTGGTCTTGAAGTTCTTCAAGCTATTCAAACATAAATGTCTGGAGTTTTATTTCAAGGATATCAATCTTTGATTCCTTTTGAAGAAATTCAAATACTCAAGCATTCACAGTTTCAACAAAACCAATACAAATTCCGTATTTTTAGCAAAACGAAAACTCAGAAAAAAGCACTTATATTTTATATTACAATTTTGTATAAAATAAGGTTGAAACGTTTTGGAAGTTTACTGTCTGATTAATTTAATTTTTTTTTAAGTCTAACATAATTTTAGAGTGAATTAATATGCATTTGTTTGTCCTGAGTAATATTTCAAACATCTGAGTTTAAAATTAAAAGATCTCTACTCAAATAAGAATTTAAATGTCTAATTCATCTATTTTAAAGAAAGTGATTAAAGTCCAAGCTAATTACTGATAAAGAATGAGAGATTGGGGTGTTACTTTTTACACATCATGGTAAAAAGTATGATTAGAAGAGTTTTATATGTTAATTTTAAAATTTCGGAAAAAAGAAAATACAACAGTGTACTATATATTGTAAAACATATCACCTTTGCCAACTGAAATTCAAGGCGTTTCAAGTACCTCTCTGCTGTCTTATATTGCTGAAAGTAAAGACAAGAGTAAATCAACTCTCTTTTCCCTGCTACTACAACTACTAAAAAAGACAAAAAGGCATTTGCATACCTAAATAGTTGTGTTAATTATATATAAACTGCATTTCACATTCATCAAAGAGAGGGAAATTATAACAGTCCTGGTAACATTCATACATATACACATGTGGGTGTGAAGATATATATAAAGAATCTGGAACAAAATTTGTCCTTATAATTAAGAAAATATTCTGTAGTTACAAGCAGTTGAACATGTACAAAATATAATCATTATTTATGTCCCTGTGTAGGAATACTTGGAAACAAGAAGTATTTAAACTTATTACATTATAAGTCTGAATTTTTTTAACTACTTTTGACGTTTTATTTACAGAGAATTGATTACTACAAGTCTCCATGGTTTTAAATTTCATTCAAAGACAAATTAAAATTGTTTAAACACAGAATTCACGAAATTTTCCTGGATTCCAAAGTTTAATTATTGAGTTTGTATTTTGAAAATTTGTCAGAACATACAATCATAAGTAAAGCTCAAAACACCTAAGCATTTTAGTTTACACATAAAAACAATCTCTTTCACTAAAACAATGTCAAAAAAAGAAAGATTATCATTTAAGTTACCAGTAAAGATAAGAATTCTTCAGTAGTTCCAAGCATAACATGCAAACATGCAAAACAGCAAACTCCAAAGTCTTACCTTTTCCACTTCATAAAGTTTTCCTTGGAACTATGAAGACCAAAAGTGAGAAGAAAAGAAACCCATAAGATAAAATGTATACACACACATATATATATGTAATAATAACAATAAAACATACCCAAAATACCAAAGAATATAGAGAGGAAAAATAAAGAGCAAATAATTTCTAATATTACAAAAGGCAAAGTAAAAATGCACATTTTAAGATGAAAGAGAATCTGATATTTAAAGGATACATCATGTAGTTAAGCATTCATACATGTAACAAGAATAGCTAACAAATAAAATGTAATGCAATGAACATGGAAACACAACACAATAAATAAGTGAAGAAATACAAAAAAAAAATGCAACGAATAACTTGTATGACACAGTGTAATATCATTCCTTCAACAAAATGCAATTAACAGCTTGTAAGGGAACATAACATGAGTAACTGAAACTACTCAACGTCAATAAAATTAAGAACTTGCACAGACTGAAATACTAATTTTGTTTGTTACTAGCATCAGTAAGCAAAACCAAAATGTTGTTACACATTTTTGTTTTTAAATTATAAATTAGTTAACTTGTTCAGTACTGTAGACGCGATAATTTGTCCAAACCGATCGGTAACACAGTGCCATGGACAAGTTCATTCATTCTCAATAATACCTAACTTCAACGCTAGATGTCAGCACCATACATGAATCTGACCAACTTACAAAGTGTTTCACTTTTAATCCAAAATGGCGTCACAAAAAAAGTTACAAAATTAAGAAGCATTAGAGTTGTATTGTAACAGCTGAAATACTTGGCAGTCAACAGGTTAAACATTTATATATCTTAAATGAAGTATGGATATAATATCCCATTCATCAATGAAGCAAGGTAAATGATGAAATATTTACTACAATTATAAATTTTGTATACTAAAAATAAGTTATATTTATATTATAACAAGTACACATTATTAAACTTTTAAACATAATGGTGTGTCTGACATAAGTTAGGCCGAAGAAACTCTTGTATGTATGTATTTACACATTTAGAGGTTGGACAAAATTAAAAAAAAAAAGATTCAACTATTTAACTCCACATTTTAGTACCTAACATATGAAAATGTAATCATATGGTAAAATATAACTATACATTAAATTGCTGCTTTTTGAGAGAAATGTGCTAAAAATACCAAAATCTGTAAAATTTCTACAGAGCAAAAAAGTCCAAGTAAATGTCTAGCAAGATTTTAAGTGACACAAACATTTGAAATAATAAATATATCCTAAAAATTGTCTTAAAAATGATGAGATAAAAACAAAAGTATGCACAAACCTTTGTGTAAGTCTATAACAATTAAAATAATTCAGAGGACAGTGCATGACGGGTTAACATAATAAGTCTGCCATTAAAAAATCAATATAAAGATCAAATCAAATTGCAAAAGCACAAGGAAAATGGTATCAAAAACATAAAAATTACACCAAGGATCAACAGAATATTGAATTTTTTTCAGTCTCACCATCTTTTGTGGTTTAATCATCAATTTAATGTTTTTATCTGGGGTGAAAACCAAAACAAGCTTAGAATCTTGAATGTCTTATGTCAACAGGTTCTGTGATGGTGTGGACAGATTTTATTTGTGAAACAGTTTAAAGTCCATTGTGAGGTATGGTGACAACAAACACTTAGTTAGGTGCTAATGCAGATCAAATTCATTGTGTGATAAAAACTGTTTCCCAACAGAATTAGATGGTTCAGGAATACTGTGCACAAATTCATGCTTTAAAGTTGTTAATATCTTGTTCAAAGAACATATGGAAGAGTTTGGACCAGATTTAAATATTATAAAGCCTTTATAGTCAGATTTTGGAATCAACTTATGAAAAAGAATTCCATCATCTATATCTCATCAACAATTAGAAAAAGCTTTAACTGATAGTTAGTCATAAATACTATTGTTTCATACAATAACTTGTTTCATCAATCTTATATCATCAGTGATGAAGAGAAAAATGTGTGTGTAAAAACAGCTGGTTTGGGTTGAGAAAATCTTTATACAGAGTGTAGGAATGTAGAGGGCATTTTTAGATATTTGATTATATTTATTAATATAGATATAAAGGTGTTCCTTTGTACTGGTTTATTTTGGGCTTGAGTTGTTGTATAAGTAAGGCTTCTTTAATTTTGGGTTTGTTTATGTTTGTTTCTTTATTTAGTTTTTGGATTTTTTGTGGTTATGTTGTGTTTATTTGATTTGCAGTGTTTAAAAACATGTGAAGGTGACTTTTCGTGTTCTTTACAGAAGTCCCAACCACTGAAATCTGCAAGATAGCCTTAGAACTCTATATCTGAGACCCTACCCCATCAATACACATTCCCAGCAACCAATTAGCAACCCTCATAGAATTCATCTCAATGAAGACAAACTTCATGTTCAACAACCAAAACTATATACAAACAAATGGCCTAAGCATGGGCAACCCAGTATCACCAGTTCTAGCCAACATTTTTATGACACAAATTGAAACACAAGCAATTAATACAGCATTACATCCACCACTATACTGGTACAGATATGTAGATGACACGGTTGCAGGATTCAAATCTACAGAACACATACTTAATTTTTTCCATCACATTAATTCTACACATCCCAACATTAACTTCACATGTAAACATGAAGAAAGCAATCAAATATCATTTCTTAACCTTAAAATTACAAGAACCGATACACAATTTAAAACAGAAATCCACCGAAAAATCACCCACACTGGACTATACATTTCTTGGGACTCAGCACATGAACCAAGAAAAAACTAAACATACTAAGAAACCAAATAAACACAGCCATAAAACTATGCTCACCAGATAAAATTAATGATGAATTAGGCAAAATAAAACAATACTTCATCAACATCAATAAGTTTCCTCACGAACCATAGAAAACATTAAACACACACACCTAGACAAATAAGCAAAATCAACTAACAAAAGTAAATATATCTCACAAATTAAAAAATCATGAAACCATATACTGCTGTATACCATATATTCCTGACATCGGCAGAAAAATAACCAACATTTGACAAAAACTAGTAACAAAATATGACATTTCAGTCAATTCCAAATTTATTCAAAAATCACTATTGATTGATGAGGAAGTATTTAGATAGATCTGCAGTAGTTAATAAATCACCATAATTAAAATGTTATGCAAAGGTGGTGACATCTAATTACAAAACTTAGACCTAAACTATTTTACAGTACTAGCAAATAGTTGCTAATTTTTTGTCCATACTTATAACTTTGGGTCTGATTCTAGTAACATCATTTTATTTTAAATTTATTGTATGTATGCCACAATTAATAATTTTACATATCAAATGTTAATGAATATGTTTGTCCTGTTTATAGGTATAATTCTTCTGTCTCATGTTTTCCTTTCAAATATTTTTGGATATCAAACTTATTTTACTATATGTACCATTGTTTTCATTCAAATTACTTAAAAATAGTTAAAAAATACTTGATTTATGTAAAAAATTGTACATTTAGGTCATGAGTTTCTGGGTTAATAGCTTATGCTAGTTTGCTGCTAACAACCACACTGTACTGAAAAAGGTGTCTATTGTTAAGAGATATAGTTGAAATTCCAAATGTTAGAGAAGCATTAAAAGCCAATAGGCTTATCACTTGTGTTAACCAAGTAAAAAATAAGAGGAAAGTGAGAGAATCATCTGACGTTTACATGAATCATATTTTATTAGTATCTCCATAAAGCAACAACACTGGTGATGAAACATTACTGCAGAGGATGAAAGTTGTGATGGATTATTTTATATTAAGCACAAAGCTACACAATGAGCTGTCTATGCTCTGCCTGTCACAGGTATTGAAACCCAGTTTTTAGCAGTATGAGTCTGCAGATACATGGTTGTGTCACAGGAGGGCAGATGCTGCGAGTCTAACTGGCTGGTCTATAAGCTACTTTCCTTAGCAAACAACCAAATGAGTTGTAGATGAGGTCTCGCTTTTCTTCTTTCCTGATAATTAGCCTTGATGTGCTATGCAGCTCAAATGGGGATTGTAAACTGAATTGATATTGGAAAATGAAACAATCTTTTTAATCATAATTATGATATGATAACATTCTGTGCTCATAATATTCCAATACACGTTACTGAAATATATGTATTACAGTGTTGATACTTAAAAGCAAGAATTTAAATATATACCTTCTGAAATATGTATTACAATTGTTTTTAGTACCTTCTATGTTTTACTCACAAAACTGCAACACTAATCAGCAAGTTATTAGAATGTTTTATTGATTTTGAGCCTTGAAAAAGTATTATGATTGTGACCTTTATAATTTTCAGTTTATATATATATATATATATATAGTTGGAATTAAATTATTCAAGTGCTGTAAAGCTTATGCCTATTTTGGATCTCAAATATTTTTCAGACAAGTTCATAAAACATAGATTTATTTGATGCACTTAAAAATATATATGCATGCATCTATGTCAGTATATTTCTATATATTTTATTAAAAACACATTAACAAAACATTTATGTCATAAGAAAGCTGATAAGAACAAGGTTAAAAACTTTTAACTGAGTAAGGTTGAACAATTAATACAAGTATAGAAGAACATGAGTATTAACTAGCATACACTTTCCACCTGCAGTCTGTAGATTAATAAAGATGATTAAAGCTAACTTTGACCCCCAGAAAAGAAAGAAGCTTCTTTTGATATTTGTTTTTTTATAAAGAGGTACACATGTAATAACAATGCTTAACTGTGAAACAGTACTTAAACAATATAATACTGTTAGAAACACTGTTCAGAAATTAATCTGTTTTCTTACAAATGGTTGTTTCAAAATTCCACTTCGACTGTCTAAGTTGGGAATAGATAAGGTGTAACAAAGTGTGTGTGTCTGTAAGGTGTAACGAAGTGTGTGTGTCTGTAAGGTGTAACGAAGTGTGTGTGTCTGTAAGGTGTAACGAAGTGTGTGTGTGTCTGTTTACTCTACAAAACAAAATAATTATCAGCAATTGGGAGACCTAATACTTCATAGGGGTATGTACTTTATGTATTGACTTTTTATAAACCATATAAAATTTTGGAAATACATTCATAGATTGAAATATGTCTGTTCTGTGAAGCTAAATCAAGGTGATTAATGTATACAGATCAGTACATAATCCAGATAACACTGTAAAACTGTAGAACATTGTTCTATTATTATTTCTTTTGTTTCAGTTGTCATTGAAACAGTTTTTTTATATACTTTCTACAACTTTAAATGTAACTATAGTTAATCATTTATGATAATAAAATACTGAATCTTTCTCTGCAAAAGATCTTGTAATTTCTCACCTACCTGAGTGTTAACTGTAAAACCTTCTGCTGAAGTCCTGAGATTTACAATATCATCTTGAGTAAGATTAATACACTCCCTGAAAACATTGGTAGTAATATTTTTATGATAGTGAAAAGTTTCATTCAAAGGATATCAATTTTAACTACTGCTTATAAAACCAATTATCAAATATTTACATTTATTGCAACACAACTGATAGATCTCACAGAAATACAAAATATCTCAAGTTCTTATTTAAATAAAGGAGGTTACAGTTAATTATCTGTAATTTTATTTTCAACTCTTGTCACTTTCTTTTACTTTTTTCCTTCAACCTGTTAAAGCAGGCATCTTCAAACACAGCTTTTTACCTCAGTCAATTCTCAAAAAGAGAGATGATCACAGTAAAGAAAATAATATATTATTGTGCACATGCTCACACAAAGTATGCTGATATTCAACAATTAATATTTCAAATTGTAACACTTTAAAAATGTGTTCCAACAACTTTAAAATATGTAACTTGTTTATTCATGCAGTTTAAAAATTTAATGTCCTACTACTGCATATACAGTATGACCAAGAGAAAATTACTGTCTTGTAAGACCTCTTCTCTCTAGAATAATAAGATAATAAACTACAAAAGGTAGTTAACATTTGACATATGAACTTCAATTTCAAGAATAACAAAACAAAAAACAACCAAGTTAGCATTTAGACTAAGTTTCAATTTAAAAAAATCACAAGAGCAATTACATACTTTAGATTTTGATTCTGAGAATGTTTAAACGTTTATGAAAAATTATTATAATACACATTCACATCTTTAACAAACAAGAGAGAATCCTCAATAACCATGGCTGTAATTAATCTCAAACTAGTTAAGAGATAGAACTATGAGCTACAAGTTTGTACTTGAAAAAACTCAGAGTTAATCTATGAGTTGTTATGTCACAGCTATAAATTAATTAATACTTCTTTTATATCGTTACATATTTAATTAGCCTTTAAACAGCAACCATCACTAATTGATGCTGGTACCTAGAACATTCCCACTGTTTAAGGGTTAGAACCTAATCAACAGAAACAAGTCAACTTAGCAGTACATGTATAAGCAATATCATAATTATTTTTATATGAAGTAGCAGAAAAATTTTTATATGCTTCCAATATTATACTGGAAATGAACCAGCAACCAGAATTTTTATGTTGTAAAAATAATGTAAAAATTCAATAACATTAAAAAAAAACTTTCTTGTTACTGATGTATCACAATAGTGTTTTAACCAAAAGAATTCAAATATGCAACATAAAAATATTTTAAAAAACTATAGTAAAATATTTGTGCCTGTATGATTAAAAGAAATATAACTCAAAACTTGTTTACTGTTGGATACATAGAGTATAAAATTTGTTTTTGTTACCTGATGAAATATTTTATTCTGTACATCTAACAATTCACAAGCTTTAAGGTTTATGTTTGTGACTGCACATCTTGTTAGGATACCCATGAAGATCAAGTGTTTTTCAGTGTTAATTTGCTCACATCAATGATTTTACACATTTCATTAAAGTTTTATCAATTTAGAATGAGCTTACATTAAATGATATATATTTTTACCTCTTTGTTAAAACCAGTAAAATGTTTCAGAACATACAGGGTGTATTACTTATTAAATATTATTTTAGGACCAGCTAATTAAGAGTGCATTTATATTTAAAAGTTAAAATTATTTCTGTTCTGTTAAGATATCAATTTACATCAGACCACATAATCACAAATAAAATTAATTTTTAAAATCCATCACCCCTACAAAGTCAGCAATTTGAAAAGTTATTGATAACATGGAACATTCACAATATATACATGAAAACCAAATTCACGTTTATTCTGGTCCACTGGAGCACATTTCAGAAAATTACACAATGTAACAGCTTCATCTTGAAATTTACTTATATGAAAGCTACATTACATAATTTGAAATATCTTAGAAATGACTAAAATTATTAACAAAAATAATTATGACTGCTTGTATTCACAGAACTTTTTAAGAGCAGTGTCATAATTCAAGAAAAAATAAAGTGAATAGAATATTTTGTGAAATAGCATGCCTTAGATACTCTAATGTTCTTAAATGACTAATTAAATTAATACATGGAAGCAAAAATATGTCTCATAAGTAAAATATATGTGAAAAAAACTAAAGTTTCATTGGTATCATGGTACAGGCATTTACTGAAATCTATGTCTACATGTTCGTGATTTGGGAATAGAGATTAGAATATGATTTTTTTTTACATAAGCTAAAAAAGAATAATTACATAAAGCTCATTACCTTGTGCAACCATAATAAACAGATAAACATGACAAATGAGCATATGACAAACAGTTCAAATGTATAATGAAATACAAGGGAAAAATTACTGTAGCAAATGGTAGACATTCAAGATTAAGTAAAAAAAAAGGACAGTAAACATTTAAAATAGTTTATACATTACAAAACTATCGATTCTCATCATACCTGAGTCCACTGTTCACTGCCTGAAACATAGCCAATGCTCGTTCAGGACGTGGCGCTTTGGGTGGTTTGCTTAACCATGTAGATGAGCCTTCTAATACTCGCCGTGTTGTATTAGGGCTGTAGTACTGCCCTAATACTGAACCTTGTTAAAATAAAAAACAACATGTTTCATAAACAAAAGGTTAATATAAAAGGCCTACCTAACTGTTGTAGATGCAAATTTTAATCTTACTTTGTCTAAATTTTTCATTTCATTTAATGTTTTTCTTTAATTTATGCATCATCTTTCTGAACTTTATGTGTGTAAATACCTTTACAGCTATTAACTCTCTCATTAGTCATAAGGAATGATCTTGTTACCATTCTGTGCTTGTTATAGTTTACATACTCTAACTTTTAATACAGTATGCATGTCTTTACATTTTGCAAACTATCAGTAAACATTACAAGGCTATTATACATTAAATAGTATATTTTTGTCATTAAGTTTTACATTTTTCTAGATTTGCTTGTGCATTTTCTTCTTTTCAAATGTTTACTGCCCAATATGCAGAGTAATTTTGATTTTAAAATTAAAAATACTTTTATGCTTCAGAAAATTGTCAAGTTTCACATGCAAAATCTTCATAACCTTTTACTAACCTCTAGATAGTTATGAAATATTTTTGTTTATATTTTATTTGTTAGTTCCACCACTGTAACTCTTAATGGATTTGGTCAATTTGACTGACCTTGTTACCACCACATAAAGTTAGGAAATTGATAAAAAATAAGTTTTTTTTGTTGAAGAAGGACTACAAATTATAAAGAAAATCCCAAATTTTTTGTTTAAATAGTTTTTATCTCATAAAATTATACATCATTCATATATATATAATTTGTATTTTACTTACCTTTCAGCTGTGTTTAATTAGTACCATAGAAGTTGCAATGACACAGCACACATTCAGTTATATTATCATATCCAACACAAGACAGGCCTTTACAAAGTAACCTGTCTTGGCTTTGTCCAAGTGACCAGTATTTTGTAAAATATGATTGTATAGTTCTTCTAATGCATTACATATGTACAAGTTTATATATATATGAATTATTACTATTTACAAATATATTCTTAAATTAGTTATTTTTTTAAAAACACAAAACAGTAAATAAAAAAGTATAGAAAAGAACGATGTCTTCCACAATTGAACTTTGTACTCATTTGACATGTATGTAAAATTTCACCCATGGAAGATGTGGAACAAAATAATTTAAGTTTTATATCTGCATTTTGAAATAACAAAAAATCATAAGTTATTATATGAATACCACAAAAATCCATACAGTTTAACAAGTTCAGTAACTAAGTTTTATTTGTGTGTACAAAAAAAAAAATTTAACATCTTCACTTATTCGTTTTTTTTCAAGATTTGAGATAAAAAAGAAAAAATATTGGAACTTTCTTCTTTTGACAGCCAGAAATCCACAATGGGAAAATTCTAATCTTTCAAAAGATTAAAAAGCTGTAAATGTTTAAAGCAGGTGTACTTAAAGTATTTCCAGCAGCTGAAGAAGTAAGCAGGGTTATTGCATTTGATTCACTGAATATATTGATATCTCAGCAAACAGAAAAGATAGGAGATTCTTATTTTATATTCTAGCTTGATAATATTAGTAATTTGAGTTTTCAATTTGTATGAAATATACACTGTATTTGGACATCAGAAATATGATTTGAACCACAGCTATATTAAACATACTAGGCAGCACATAAAAAAATGTTGAGGAATTTATTTCTTATATTTACTTTTAATTTATAGAATTAAAAGGTACAAAACACTAAAATCTGAATTAAAATCTACAAATATACTAAATATACTGATAGACATTCATAAAATAGTGGTTCAATAAATTTTTAAATGTAAGTCTACAAAGATCATGACATGCCCTTTGACCCCTGATCATAGAAAGACCTGTAATAAAAGGGTTAAATCCAAAATGTATTTTAGTAATACTTTTATCCCAATACCTTTAATGTCACAATGTTAAAAATCACCACTGAATAATAAAAAATGTTTCAACTTTTATATGAATATCAGCTACATTTCTTAAAGCTGTAGAGCCCTATCTTTAGCAGAAAGCTATTTAGTTGCACAAAATTCAATTATTCATGTGAAAGTTATTATTTAATGATCAAATGACTGTTACATTCTGTGTTTAGTGAATGTAATTTTGTAATATTTATTATGATTTGTAAAGTTAATTATGCACTTTTTAAAGAAAATCATTTTGAATGGAATATGTTAATGATGCTCAGAGTGTATACACAAAAAGAGAGAATTCAACAACAAATTTAATAACCTGCTTCTGAGGATCTTTAAAACATGGATTATAAATTTCTATAAAAAACTTCCCTTAATATACTATTTTTGTAGAACTAAAATTTTTTTAAACAATCATGAATATCTAAAAATCTTTTGAATAATTTCAAGCTTTAAATACCAAAAGCATAAAATTTAAATATCTTGACTCCTTTACAATCTTCTAAAATTATGGCAACAATATTATCAGAGCCTCCATTTACTATCACATTCTTCAAAGGGTGAACTTGATGATCTCAATTTATGCCCTTATTCTTTCCATTTGCAGTCTTTTCTCTCACTGTTTTCCCTCTCTCTTTCTTCCTCTCTTCTCTGCCTCTCCTTTTCTCTGTTGACACTTTTCTCTCTTTCTAGGTCTTATTGTTTATCACATTATTGTAGATTGCCATCTTTGAACCCAAGTTACCCATCCCTCCATAATCTCTTATTAAAGTCAATCAACATGGTTACCCAGTATGGCTGTAATCTCAACAATATTTTTGCCACTGCTATTGCAGGGTGTATACAGGCCTACTATACTCACTGGTAAATTATGGAAAATGTGGAATCCTGACTAGCTTGCTAGTATTAAATTTCATATATGTATGGGCTAAATTCTTTTCACAATGTTTACAATGGTGTTCAACAATATACAGTGAGCATACGAGGGCTGTTCAAAATTGATTGATTGATTGATTTAGTGTTTTATGGCACAAAGCAACGAGGCCATCTGCGCCAAACAACCGGTAAAAATGTAGTAAAAGACATAAATGGAAATGAAGGTAAAACAAAAAAAGTATAAAACCAGTGTTGACACCTAGTCTACAAGGTTAAGATAGAAGGCAAAGTGTAAAAAGTTGTAAGGTAGGTATTCTATCAAAAAGGTATAATCATAACCCGCCAGGAAGACTAACGAATAAGTTCAAGACCCACCGTCAGTCACCTGAAGTTGGTCTTTCCAGTCCTGGTTCTGGGTTATGTGTCATAGCAACTAGTATCAAAATGTAAAAGAATAGAAGTATTAAAAACACACAGCAAAAGCGCAACAGTGAGTAACCAAATGTTCAGTAAAAAGAGAAAAGTCACGTAAATGGAGTAAAATTTGTAAAGGAAAATGAAGGTAAAAACAAAATGGCAATTAAAACAGGAAATGGTGCAAAAACCAATGACAACATCCAGTCAACAAAGTTGTAAAGGACAAGGCTGTTCAAAAAATACACGGACTGACGTCATAAAACAAAATGTACTTTATTTAGAAGTGACAGGTCTGGGACCCCTTCAAAGTACTCTCCTCCCCAACACACACACTTATCCCAACGGTGTTTACACTTGTTGAAACAGTCCTGGTATGCTTCTTTTGTAATGTCCTCCAGCTCCTTCGTCTCATTTGCCTTAATCTCGGGAATCATCTCAAATCTTCTTCCTTTCAAGGGTCTTTTGAGATTGGGGAACAAGAAAAAATTGCAAGGAGCAAGGTCAGGTGAGTAGGGGTGGTGGTGAAGAACAATGATCGAGTGTTTGGCCAAAAACTCACGAGTTCTGAGGCACAAATTTCACAGCAACGCGGTGCATCTTCAATTTCTCAGTCAAAATCTCGTAACAAGATCCAACTGATATCCCACACTCTTCAGCAAGTTCTCTGACAGTCAGACGTCGATTTGCCAGCACCACGGTGTTGATTTTGTCGACGTGTGGGTCTTCAGTTGATGCGGAAGGATGTCCAGGACGCTCATCATCTTCAATGGACTGTCAACCATCCTTAAAATGTTCATGACACTTCAAACATGCCATACACTTCATAGCAACATCACCATAAGCCGTGTTAAGCATAGCAAAAGTTTCAGTCGCAGATTTTCCAAGTTTAACACAAAATTTCACAGCAAATCATTGCTTCTTCAGGTCATTCATTCTGAAATCTGCCAAACGAAAAAAATCGCACTTCACTTAAAACTGTGTAGCTAATACATAAATGAAGATATCTGCAATTGGGAAATGGCGTCGTAATCAGCTGATCTGTGTGTACCTAGTGACACCAAGCGGATTCTCGTGGAACCAAGTGGATCTGCATAATTAAAACAGTCCCCGAATTTTTTTAACAGACCTCGTACAGTTTATTTGCTTGATAATAATTTGTCAATTAAACATACAAATGTTCATTACACAACTGATTATGACAGTTACAACCAGAGCTTTAAAAAAAAATTATATATTTTTGTCAAAATCAAGAAAGGTTGGTTTAATTACCACAGAATACAACTGATAGGATGAATTATTCTCTACTCTGATAAAACAAAACATAGTGTGATAACTTTACTTTAAAAGTTGCTACTGTATGGTTAATCCCAAAGTCTAGATCCAGTTATCTACCAAACTAACCAACTGTCCAATTATAAGCAAAAAACTATTTTTTGCATGCATATTTATAGTCTGAACATCCAAAAATGTTCTATACACTTGGAGATATTACAGTGCAATATTACTCACAAAAAAGCAGAAGAAAACTTAAAGGCTCTCATAACAGGATGCAATAATGCAAACACCAATTTGCAACAACTGAATTACACAACATATGATTTGTGTACGATTATGTAAACAAACTTGTAATAAACTATCACTTCTAAATATAAACTTAAATTGAAACAGTCATGTATATCTAACAGAATGAGAGCCATAATCACCAATATGTGCTATTTACAAGATACAAGAGAGAAGGAAATCATTTATGTGTGCCTCACACATTTGCAATATACCAAATTCTTCAGTGCACAATATTCATATTTGAACTTAACTGAAATAAACTCTCATGTTTCTGTCAAGATTTTGTAATTACTAACAATGACTAAAACTTCATTACTTAGTTTATAAAACTGCATATAATTACATTTGCTGAAAGACTCCAAATGTTTGTTTATATATTTACCTTTATATTTACTGATATCTATTGTTTCAAATACCACAGTAGGTGTTGTACAATTGTAACATAACTAAGTGAATTTCTGTTCTTCTTTCTGCTTTGTTATTTACAAAATTCGTATATCTCCTGAAACACAACCTCACTTCATGTGGAATGACTCTGAAAAGTATCTAAAACAACTAGATTTAAATACAAGTGAACCAGTCCATTTGCAAGGTAAGCTTGCAGTGAAACAGTGAAGTATCAAGAATATAGAGTTGGTTTTTGATTTAAAGAATCAGTATATTCGAGTCAGCACTCCTAAAATTTTAGATATATCTTAGTTATTGCACTTACTGAGTCACTCTACAAGTATGCTGACTTTCACACAAGCATAGTGCAGACAGTATGACTTTAACCACAGACTCATAAACCACAAAGTTACAACACATTTATGTCTGTACAGAAGCATTAGTAGAGGTAAAAAACAACAACTGATCTATCATTGTTATGTTCACTGGATACTGCATTATTTTCAGGATAGAATTTAAAATAACCTATAAATAACGACTTTGTTGGATTGAATCTCAGAGATGTGCTTGTTTGATGTGAAAAATACTACTAGTCTATTTTCATTGCAAAACAAAAAAAGATCACCATGAACTATACAGAAGTCGAGTATGTTATATTAAAAATGGTTTTCAATTCTCATCACATCATTACAATCCAGCAACATCTGGTCATGCTCTATCTGATAATCATGCATCATGGTAATGACCCTACAATGTACTTTTTTTTGCAAGACTCTAATGTAAGGCTTTCATCTCCAAAATACACAACTCCTTCCTGCCAGCCTTCATAATCCATTAGTGCATGAAGTTAAAGGTTCCCAGTAACTATTTCAACATACTAATCACAAATATTCATAAGTTCTGCATCTGACAACTTGACCAGTATATATCTTAGCAAGGAATAGCATTATTGCCCACTTCATTCTCCAGCTGCATGAAGTATGTAATGATTGAGCAGATATATTATGGAAGCAATATGAATACATGAATTTTGTTATTTTTACCTATCCAAGATCCTTCTAAACTATGTTGAATACTGTTGTCTGTGGTACAGGGATGGCTTTTGCCAGTGATGTTGGTATTCATGGATTCTAACCTGTTACAAGACAACTCTTTTTCTCACAACAGTTTGATTACACTTGTTGCAGGTCTCTTTCTGGTTGGTCCTGGTTTCCTAAGCAGATCCATACTCCTTTGTGTTCTAACGCCATAAAGTACAAAAATATCCCTGATGTAAAAATGCCATATATCCAATCTGAATACATTTTTATGATCTCAATGAACATTATTTCTTGTGTTTTTGTATGTATATTAAAATTTGTGAAACATAAAAATGGTGTACATCACACTTGAAGATGAATACTATAAACATGCAACATATCAGTATTCGTCTGATTTTTATATTAAAATCTTTAGATATTTTTATTAGCTTGATTATCGTGTGACTCAGTTTTAGTTCACCTAAATATTTGATATGTGAAATTCTGATAATGTATAATTTACAAATATTACTAATGGTATAATTATTTGAATTATTATTCTTGTTTTTGTTATGTGTATTGTTATTTTAAGAATATTTTGAACAATAACTTCTCCATCCATTGTGAAGTATTATATCAAACATTTTATGTGTGTTAAGAGCAGAAAGCATTTTTTTGAATTACAAGGATTTGAGTTCCCAAATCTGTGATCCTGAATACAGATACTCTAACCACTTGGCTTTCAGGAGGACAATTTATCCGGTGCTGGTACTGGCACTATTTGTAACAATCACTACGAAGGGTGTTCCTGGTACATATTCCATTTCTATGTAATCCTGAAAATGCTTTAAATAAATCACATGTTCAAAGTTAAAAATAGTGACACTTAAAATATGAGAATAGCATAGGAAAGCAATTGTATGGAACTCTTTATCTTTTATTGGGAGTTAATTTTGCATTTTTAGGCCATTGGAGGGCTTGGTGTCATTTTGTAAACTATTTGATTGAGTAAGTAGCAAGATAATACAAATTTATCATATTTTAATTGTTTTACAAGCAAAATTCACTGGGAATAACCTAAAAGGAGCACAGATGAAGACAAAGACCAGAATAGGAAGGCTGACCATGCCTTGAATACCCTAAAGCCAGTTTGGAACTCAAAGGTTTTCTCCATAAATTAAGGATTTTCAATTGCAATATCAAGACTGTCCTGCCATATGTTTCTGAAACATAAACAGCACCACACTTAATAAACTCCAGACTTTAATTAACAGAAAATCTTTCAATTTAAGCGAGTAAAAACAATCAATAATGATCTCCTGGCAAAGAACAAACCAAGAAATAAATCATCACAAGCTACTTAAAGAAAATGGAGTTGAATTAAGCTAGACCTCAGAAAAAACAGTGGACAATATCATGAGATAAACTTTCAAGTGGATTTCCCAAGGACAGGCTGAAAAATGTTTATTTGCTCCAAACCTTAAACTGGTTTAAAATGTGAAAAGGTAGACAGGTTTATATATCTTTTTCAAAATGGTTGGCAAAAACACCTTCTGAAATACCACTTGTTCCATTAGCACCTAAAGCATTGTGCAGTAAATCATGAATATAATTATTATCAAGATTTATTTTATGAAGAGAATTATGAAAATTTCAAGTTCCTATACAACATGTTTCTTAGATGATAGTTGATATTAACAATTTTATGGTTTGTTCTTCCATTTCATCTCATATGCCAAGTGAATCTACAAATACATTCCTCCATGTGGATAAGTTTCATCTGGAATTAATTTGTTTTTTTATCACAATTTTCAAGGAGCAAGAACATTTTTCTGAGACAGATACGTTGAACATACTTATGTGCCATGTTGTTGGTGTATGTTCTTCAGTAGTAAATTGCCCCTGATTTCAATTAGTTATTTCCATGACATTAACTGACTAGTTTACACAACAGAACTCAAGTTAATCACTGCTCATAGGTAAATGACTATATTTATTTATAAAATGTAACATTCTGCTTTATCTCTGACAGGAATAAGAGCCCACACTAATAGGTTAGTTCAGTATCTTTAACTCCACATATAAATTTAATTTTTGAAATATGAACAAAATAAAGAATATTTAGAAATGTATCTCCAAATTGTTGGTATTGGCATTAACACTTTTACTGATAAGGAGAGAACAATGTTTCAACCTTCCTAGGTCATCTTCAGGTTAACCTAGATTACTACTATAACTGCTTACAATAAAATTGATTTTGTCATCAAGTGAAAAATTTGAATGCAATCCCATAACAAAATATTCATGTTATTGTATCTTTCTTCCATTATGATTATTGCTGCATGTACAAGAAGGAAAAAATCTTTACTATTTACACCTACCACGGGATAAGGTGCTGCTGTTGCTACTGCCTCCAGCACTGATATTGCTACCATCTGTATAAGAACTAGTAGGTGTTCCACCTGATGATGCTGTTCGACGATGAGAGAAGAGTCCTATCAGAGACCTACTGCGAGACAACACCCCTGGTGTTGAATCAGGGGAGTGTCTTGCTTTTAGTCGTTCATTTATGGACATCCCAAAGAAACCTAAGAGAAAAAATGAGGGCAGCAGTTTCTTTGATGTGCTTTTGTCATTCAGTTGTAGTTATATTTGATTTTCTGTTTTAAAAAAAGAAACTTGTAAAGCATTTTAATCTGATTATTATCTCACACATAGCAATGAGCTGTTGATTTTGTTAAAAAATGAAGAAATTAAATTTTGAAATTTTGTTTTTTCTTGTAGGAGAACTACTGAAGCATTTTTCTGATATCAAACACAGTAATCTACTATATTATTTGTTAAAACAATGCATTATAGTCCAAGATGAACAAATGTAATTAATCTTGTTTTTAAATTTATATTTTACATTTTTTCTCAATACAAACTTCTTATGTTAATGACATTTGTAATCAGACTTGATCTTAAAGATAATTATGCACAGAGGAAATGAAACTAGACTATCTATTCAAATATAACAGTAATAAAAGGACGAAGAACTACTCTTTTGCCTGGAAGATCAGATTATTACAATAACCTATGAAAAAGTTTTAACTCATGACAAAGCAAAACTGTCACTGATTACAATTACAACCTATGGAAAAATATTAGTTCCAAGTTAGCTTCAAGCTGAATGATTGGTTATGTTAAAATCATACGTGGATAAAGTTTTAGTTTGAGAGTGATAATAGTTAAAATAATAAATAATATACAAAAAAACAGCTTGCCTAATCACTATACAGTTAGATTTGGCAACAATTTTTCCAATTTAACAGTAGAAGGTTTCCTATCAATTTATTTTATCCTCACATGATCAAGCAATTATAATAATATACTGACAGATGTATTCTGTATTCAGGGCAGGAAATATTTCAAAGTGTTACAAATGACACTTCTGTCAAATAAAAATGACTAAAATGTTGATTATATGATTAGTTTGTTTTCTTAAGCTGGTTATATATTACAATTTATTAGGTTACATACTGTGATTTCAAATAGCCTAAAATTAAAATTTAACTGAGATGTCCTTTAGAGTTAATTAAATTTCAAGATGTGTCAAATTTATATTTGCCAATAAGACTGATACACAGTTTTTTTTTTAATAGAAATATATTTTAATATACAAACAATAATACAATTTAAAATAATATTTATTATATAGAGTTAAAACAAATAATGATTTACACACAAAAAGTTTACAAACTTACAAATAATATTAAGTCTTCTTTCTGGTCCAGAACTTCCTTAATATCTTATTGAGGGTTCACAATGAGAGAATTAATTCCAAGTTAATGTAGATACAATTCACTTAACAAGGAGCTAGCTAGCTGTATATTCTTCACTGACCTCACATCATCTACAAACTGATTTTTCACCTTTGAAGCTATGTAATGTTTTCGTAAATATATTGATGTTTGATGTAAAGTCACCGAAACTAAATATTTTGTAACATTCGAAATTTCTAAATGCTTTCAAATATCTGTAGTTTCCTGATTAATAAGAATTAATCACAATTATAACTTTCAAAGTTTATAGTATAACAATTGTAACAAATCAACAATATGTACTGTCTTTCAGCACGACAGTTCATAAACATTAAGGCGAGGTTCTAGAAATCACAGTTGGCCTGACAGTATGCTAGTGCTTTTGTAAAACCTATACTGTTGATTCTTACACTCAAGAATCTTTTACAAATTTAAGAAATAAGCAGGAATCTTACAATACTCATTTAACAATATAAGATACCTGCATTTCCAAATATAAATTTAACCACATAAACTGCGATATTAAAATAAATATATAATAGTAAATCTGTTATACCTTCTTCCTCAGAGTTAAAAATTGACAGACAATTTTATACTACTATATACATACATTGAAAACAATGCATTAAATATAATACATTATCAAAGAATTATACAACTCAATTATTGTGACAGTATATAACACTGTCAATACAAATAACCTAAAACTGCATAACATGTGAAAGTGCATAAACACAAATATTATCTTGTCAGTGGAAACTCAACACAATCAACAATCACATGATTGAGAGGTTCTTCAAAAGATGGGATCAGTGGAAACTCAACACAATCAACAATCACATGACAGAGGTTCTTCAATAGATGGGATCAGTGGAAACTCAACACAATCAGCAATAAAATGACTGACAGGTTCTTCAATAGATGGGATCAGTGGAAACTCAACACAATCAACAATCACATGACTGAGAGGTTCTTCAATAGATGGGATCAGTGGAAACTCAACACAATCAACAATAAAATGACTGAGAGGTTCTTCAAAAGATGGGATCAGTTTCAAAGGAGCAACAGGAGGTTTTTGACCAACTGAGAGACAAGACAAGTTTTATAAAATTGAGAAACATCTTAACCAATCTTTGGCCAAAAGAAGTATCTCACATTTCACAATGATAAGCTTTCAGAACAATGATTTGATAACCTACAGTCTAGTCTTCTCAAGCTCTTACTTCTGGTGGTCTACATTTTTCCCATTACACACAATTTTTGAAAAAAAAATAATCATTTGAAACTTTTTCCAGTTTAAATAGACAGCTAAGAGATCTGAGGATCCTTTTCTTGTTAAATGATAAGTTTACTTATCGTAAACAGAACTTCATCAGGTGAACTAGATTCCTGACACCCTTCATTGTAACCCCCCCAGAGAATCACCAGTAGGAAAATCACACAATTTCTGTAAGACCCAAAAAATGTCTGAGACAAATCTGTAATGTCATCCTCTGAACAAATGTCTATTTGTTTTTGGCTTAATTTGCTAGACTGAGCTCAAATTACAGCACACAAAAAAACAAATCAGAATTCTACTTGACAATAACATCATCCTCAGATGAAACAGTGATTGGTTCACTAACTACTATGGATTCAACAACTTTTCCCCCCAGCCAATTTGTTTCCAAACAATAATAATACACCATTACTTGGCATAGCAAGTCTTACTCTAATCACACCTGATCACAAAACCAGGTTTGGTGCTAAGGAAAAGTTATGAAAATGAACACTAATAGCAAAACCATCCACAATACCCTGAGCAATAAGACTAATCAGTGGCAGAACTTGAATCTATACTTCCTAACAGCAATGACTGAGTTGCACCAGTATCACACAGAATACCTATGAGTACAGGACTGATAGTGCCATTTGTCAAAAACACAGAACCAACTGACACAAAAGGTCTAAATTTCTCCCAGTTACATCTGCTTTTTTATCAGTGACCAAATAAACAAAATCGGGTGATCTGCTAAAACTACTTCCATATACAAACACAAACATATTAGGTGTGCCTTCTTTTCTTTTTCAAAAAACAACAATTTGACAGAATGTGCAGATTTTTAACAGATATGTCAGGCGAGCCTTAATGATTTTGATGAAGATTTATCCTGACTCTCTGAGTATTTGAATAAAGAAACTGGATATTTTAGAAAAATGCTCAACTTTAGTGGATTGAACAGGTATAGGTTCTTCCTGAGGTGGCAGGAATTTCTTTTTATGAATATTGGTTTTATATGTTAAAGTGTAATCATCAGGAAGAACAGCTGGTGTTTCAATTTTCTTTTCATCCAAACAAGTTTTAAGGTTGTTTAAATTCCTCAATTAGACATGTGTCTTAGTTTGTTGGAAGTGTTGCAAATACACACAGAATTACAACATTATTCAAAATAAACCTTTTTTTGTGGGCAAATTCCATATAAGTCTGACTGTCTTACTTGAGATAACCTTGAAACTTTTGGCATTAAGTCTCTGGTATTCACTTGTGTGCTTTATGAATAGCTGCTTTAACATTATTATAATTTTCAACACAGAGAGTAACATAAACTTCTTGTGCTTTACCAGTTAAAATACTCTAAAATAATAATGACTATTTTTCAGTGTGCTATTCCATGTTTGGACAGCTTTAACAAAATGTTGGAAATATTTATCAACTTCATTTTTGTTAAATGGTGGTTCTTTAATACATGAATTGAGTTCAATGTTACCATTTTGCCTTGGTTGATTGGAGTTGAATCTAATTTCCATTTCTTTCACAGCCTCGATAAAGGCTCGTCCGGCCTGGAGACGTTTACTTTCTATTTCTGCTTTGACACAGAATTATTTTTCTGGGCTTTTTCAGCCAAAAGACATTTATTTTCTCTTTCAGTTTTGATAAAAAATACTTAAACCTTGATTTGTTTGAGTTCTGATTGGATATCTAACTTATCTTTATCACTCAACTCTAGATGGTTAATGGAAACACAAGAGCATTCTGCTAATACTTACTCAGACAAAAAATCATTACTGACTAGTATTTGAACAATATGCTTTTTTATTTCATTTTTTTCTCACTAATTTTTAATCTCTAAGATTTTGGCAATTTTGAGTAACTCAGTTTTGTTATATTTTTCTAGTTGTTTGAGAGAGGATGGTTCAAGAAAACCTTGATAGTCAGACAAGATCAAATCTTGCTTGCACTGATAAACTGAACTAAAATTTGAATTTTAAGTCTCTGATTCAGATCATGGACATGAGCATCTCATTTATTGTGATATGTACTACAATTGTGAATAGCCTAACTCTCGAGTTAAATTTTAATTTAGAAATTAATTAAATGTTAAGATGTATCAAATTTATGCTATTTGACAACAAAATTGAAACACAGTTTTCTTTCTCAATAGAAATATATTTTAATATACAATAAATTATACAATTTTATAATTATCATTATATACTGTTAATAGAAATAAAAATTAACACACAAAGGGTTTACAAACTTAGAAATAATGTTGTCTTATTTTGGGTCTGGAATGCCCTTGATATCTTATTGAGGATTCACAAAGAGCAAATTAATTCCAAGTTTATACAGATTTAATTCATTTAATAGGGTATCAGCTGATTCTATATTCTTCACAAGTATCACGTTGTTTACTAAGTGATTTTTCATCTCTGAAGTTATGAAATATTTTCTTAAAAATATTAGTGTCTGATATGAATTCACTGAATCTGAATGTTTTAGTCAAATATCTGTAGTTTCCCAATTAATAAGCATTAATTACAATTATAGCTTTCAAAGTTTATAGCATAGCAACTGTAACAAATCAACAACATGTATTGTCTTTTGACATAACAGTTCATAAACATTAATGTGAGGTTCTAAAAACTTCAGTTGGACCAACAGTATGCTAGCACTTTCATACAACATATACTGTTGATTCTTATGTTTGAGAATCTTCTAAAAATTTAGAAGACAGATGGAAATTTGCAATGCATATTTAACAGCATAAGTTACATGCATTCCCGACTATAAAAATTTGGACAAACATTGATATTAAAATATATAATAGCAAATGCATTACAAGCTGTAAATGATATTTTGTAATTTTACTAGAAAGATAAATTCAATGCATTTTAAGACTAAGAAGATCGTTTCTTTTGCAGCTTACAAACCTGTAACAAACACTGTGGCAATAATTTTCTGTAACAAATTTCAATAATGAGTATTCTTTGTAGAAAGAATGTTTGTTTATGAATTTTGCGCAAAGCTACATGAGGACTATCTTACAATAGCCATCCCTAATTTAACAGTTTAAGATTAGAGGGAAGGCAGATAGTCATCACCATCCATTGCCAACTCTTGGATTACTCTTTTACAAATGAATAGTGGGACTGATTGTCACATTATAATGCTTCCTCAGCTGAAAGGGCAAGCATGTTTAGTGTGACAGGGTTTCAAACCCGCAACCCTCAGATTTCGAGTCGAGTACTTTAACCAACTGGCCATGCTGGGCATGCAAAAAGAATAACTAGGAGATTTGTATCATTTTAGAACAAAATATAAAACCAATTACATTTACAAATAAATTTTCTTTCTTCAGTTTTTAAGTATAAGGTCAAAATACTAAAATTGGGGTTTACAGAAATGTCATTTATTCTTACCAATACACACACAATGTTTCATTTTTCTTGTATTTTTTTTAAAAAAACTTCTTTCTGCTCCAAATTGACACATCATTACAAGATGCATGTACTAATATAGCTCTTAATCACAATGTTAAATAATCCTTACTGTAATTCTGTTGTGTAGTGATATGTAAAAACTACTTAAACAATGATCCCAATTTCATGGCTTTCACATGTCTCTCATACTCCAGCAAATCTAGTCTGGTTCACACAAAATATAGTTTTAGTATTCTTACCAACAGCATGTAGCTCAATATTGCATGGTATCTAGTTGACAAAATGTTTATGTAATAAAAATCTCAGTATTATAAGATGTTTACCGTCTTTTGTAATTTTGAGCATTTTCCTAAAAAGAAAAACAAAACAAAGTAAAATCAAGGAATATATGCAACTTTACTAATTCAGTATGTTGCTTGCTAAATGACTTATCTAATGATCAATGAAAACACACATTATACATTTGGTTACAAATAGTGCCACCACATGCTAACTCTCATTAATTACTACTTCAATTGCATGATGTACAGTGAACAAACTGCTTGACCTAATGATACTTCACGAACAACATTTGCACAACGACAATAAGGCATAGAGCCAAGTAAATATTAAGTACCTCTTATGGGATGTCAGAAACAAACCACCGTATTACTCACCGAGTTTATTGCAAAATCAAAATATCACTAAACTGTAACTGTTAAGCAACTGAAACATAATAAACAACTTCTGAAACAAATCGTCAACTCCACAGTTATGGAAGTGAACTGGACATATAAACCTTGTACTTTATACTTACTAGAAATTTGAATAAAATGACAAATACTTTCTTAAATTGACTGGACAGTATGAAGAAACAAAATGCTGAGGTAATCAATATATGAATATTGTTAGTTAGTAATATCAAGACGTGAAATCTTGACTTTTAGTTTATGTTGATTTGTTTGTTTTCATCACATACATATACAAATTATAGTTGGCTGATTTCAAGAACCAAAGGCCTTTGATAAAATTTATTAGTTTTTTGTTCTGAAAATACAATTATGCACCTATAAACACTTTTAACACTTCTATACTTGTGATCTGATAAAATTCATATTATTTAAAGTTTTGGATAATATACCAAATCACTGGTTTCCATTAAAGCAAGATAATGTATTAACATTTAAACTACTTTAACTGTACAAAGGCACCACTGGGCAGGCCTTTATTTAATATTACAATACATCGAGATGACCAAATAGAGTCCAATTATAAAGCATTATTAGTCTAGAAAAGTGAGGTTTCATTAGAGTTCATGATATCCAAAAAATGCATAGGTTAAAAAATGATAAAGATAAAATAAAAACTCCATAACCAGAGCACTTTCAAAGGCACAAGGGATAAAGAGTTTTTATTTTATTTTATTAGAACTGTTACTCTAAATGGCCATTATACTTCGTCACCTTTGGATATAATAATCATAACTATTCTCGCTTAAATAACTGCATTTTATTTTGGGAATAATGATTTTTTGTATGGTCTTTTTTATACACTTCAGGGTTCCAGTTGTACGCAAACTCGTGCAAATAAATGATGAATATTTTTCAAGCACAATCGTAAAACCTTGTATATCTAATGTAGCAGATATTTACATACTTGTTTAAATAACTGTAAAAACAATGAACTAACTTGAATACGAATACCTGTTTCAATTATCTAGTTATAAAATATACCTTTTAAATACTTTGAAAATCATATTTATAATTTATAGTGCATAAAACTTACACTGGCGATATATTACAACTCTCTAGGTTATGGGCACAATATGAAATTATAATAACGCTGATAATAAGTTTAAGTACAGCCGAAAAGCAGACTTTAAGAGCCTAAAATGGTCTACTGCATCACAAGTCGATAAAGAGAGAGGTAAATGTGATTTCAATGATTGAAGATAACTAACATTTTAGTTGACATAAACAATACAAAAATGCCACGCTGCACAGATTAACTTAATGGTGGGTAACATGGGTCAAATTTATGGTTTAATATAGAAAGTATAAGAAACAGATGCGATCTCATTCGGACAGTTTCTCTGTGTAAAATGTAATTGATACTTGCTTAACATGTTGGGCACGTGAAGACATTAATTTTCATAAGTCTTAATCTCATGAAGTTTTGAATACAATTAACATGTATGAAAATGAATAGGAATGGTGATATATATACGTAACATTAAATACATCCACGTTGGGAGAAATGCACAGCTTTATCCAAAACAGCTTAACGACAGTAATGGCTTAACTCGCAAATCTCTTACACTGGGAAATAACTAACAATTATTTGCACATTGTGCTACGCATTCTGGATTCCTCTGATTCATGTGTGAAAGAATAAAATAAAGAGCTTGCACAGAATTTTTATAACTCATCCCAAACAGATTATTTGCAGAAGAATTGTGCAAAAGATATACCTGGCCTTCTTTCCTAATTTAATGTATGGTACCAACTCAAAAATTTCTCGGACAGTTTCAGCCTGTTTCTTCTTAAGAAATGCTGCAGATCAACTTCCAATCCAAAATGTGGCAAAGATATACTCTTGGGAGACCTCTGTGATACATTAGCAGTTGGTCACCCAATGGGAGCTAAGGCCCATAATCTTTCACCCTGGCTATATCGATAACAACACATACTAGTATTTTGCTTGTCCTTTCTGTTAAAGAGCCACCATAATGAAATATGATGATATTAATGCTCACCCCAATTCTTATCGTACAAATTGATTTACATCATCAGATATGTAATAAATATACAACTTTGCAATCATTTCATAAGTAATTAACAAATAAAACAAATTACTATACTATAATTAAATATCTGGGTAAATTAGTGATCAACAGTTTCAAAATCATGAGTGATAAAAATAAACATGCCAGAAGCAATCTAGCTTACCTGTCACTATAACAGAGCAAATTTTATCCAAATCTGACATAAGCTATTTCAGGTCCCTACTGATAACATTTATGTTGAACATTCTAAACTTGAAAATGTGATCCAATTCATTTACCCAAATTTTTATAATACTTTAAAATGCTCGTGTGTGTTTTTCTTATAACAAAGCCGCATCGAGTTATCTGCTAAGCCCACCAAGAGGAATTGAATCCCTGATTTTAGCATTGTAATACTTTGAAATGCAGATGAAGAGAACAAAGCATTTCGAAGAGAAAAGCCATAATTATTATTCATGTTTATGGAAAAAAACCCACGCAGCAAAATGTTTATGACAACAAAAGGCTTTCAAACAATTGTTAGAAAAGAAAAATTTCCTGTCCCCGGAAATTATTAAACTTGACATATCTTCTTTTATTGTTAATCAAACAGTGAACAAAAATTAGAAATTAACGAAAAACCAGAAGCTTTCAGCTAAATCTTGAAATTGGCTCTTGAATTCAACTTTTATTAGTCGTTTTCTTTCTCCAACGTGTTAGAATCTATTTTTACAGAGAATGTTATAATGTATTTTCTTTACCATTGGATCTTTAGGTGGTTTGATAATTTCGTATTGTAGCTTCTGAATACTGATTTGGCTTTATACTGCTTAAATATCCTCTGACATAAGGGTATGTAGCTACAAGCTATGAAAACAATTCATGTTGGATTACCACAATCTTACCAGAAGCATTTTACAAAATCTTGCCAATGTAAAAACTGTGGTTTCAGGTAATAGTTTTCAATGATAGTAATCTAACTTGGTACGATAAATAATGTAAATGAGGTTCTATGCATCAGGAATGGAACAATAGTTCTCATAAAATGTAGTTAACATTCAGTATGTCTTCGTTTTCATTTGTTACCAGCATAATGATGCTTTATTTTATTTACAATGTGGCACCAGTGGTTATATGCCACAGGTGATCACAACCCCAACTTTCAAAATACTTACTATAACTGTCATAGTAATCCTAAATTGACATATACACATTTGATTGAATATGCTCAAAATATTTGTCTGTATTGGAAAAAACAATGCATTAATAAAGAAAGAGTACAAACTTAATAATGTGCATGAAAATGACACTCCAGTTATTGTTGTTTGTATGATTATTATTGATAACTTACCTGTGGGCAGCCTCAGTCATCTTGTATCCCCGGCAGAAGTCAATAAATGGGGCCCCACAATGATAAGAAAACTCAAAGTAGTTTAAAAGGCACTGCAATGGAGGCACCATTCCATGCATGGTGCCATGGCTAATTTGCTCTGTAAGTCTACCTATGAACTTATCATTGCTAACAAAGTACTGTGGTTGCTGAACGTGCACCTAAAAAAATAGCTGCATGACGTCATTGTGTGCCACATTAATATTTTTATAACTGCTACTTATTTCTTTTAAAGCAGATGCCAAATTTACTTATTTCAATCAATTTGGCAAACTGAGAGCATCCACATCTAAAAGGAAACAACAGACAGAAAAAACAAACAAATTTGACCTATAGACAAAAATTCGCAGCATGCAATTTGGTTAATGTGAAATAACGTTGTCTTTGGATTTTCAATGCTAAAGTCAGGAATTTGGTTGCTTTCGGTGATTACGGCAGATAGTCCAATGTGGGTTTGCTACAAGAAAACATGTACACACTCGATAATATAATGGCTACGAAAACGCAATACATATATAATAATAAGCGAACTTCAAATAGTGAATATCTTTTTGAAATATGTAAGTATATTCACTTATGAATTAATGTAACAAACGTGAATACAGCCGAATTTTTTATTTGAATACCCTATACTTAGATGTACATAATATCATATATATATGATGTGTGACAATATCCTGCCAGTTTCATGGCTGACCTTGTGAACACACCATCTTGGATTAACACTGGAATGGATTTACAATTATATATTTATTATCAATGTTTATTTCGTTAAATATACATTGAGAAATGAATGTAACTTATATTATTAAATGTTTATTGCGAAATTCCCTCCTATTCTCTAAGTCTGTAGATTCTCGAGCATAAGAATCAACAATATACTGTATGTATATGTAAAATGCTGGTGATTCGAGAACCTCACTTTAAAGTTTATAAATCACAACACGCAGAAAGACAGCTTAGTATTGTTACTGGTTTGTTGCAGTTAACATATTATAAACTTGTGATAAACGCTGATTAATTGGAAAACTATTGATATACAACCAGGAACGTTTATAGATTTTGAACATTACAAATTGTTTAACTTTAGATAAAGTAACTTCGGACTTCAATACTTTTACGAAAACATTAGATATTTTCCTCAGTGAAAAGTTAGCTTGTAAATGCCTGAGGTCAGCTAAAAGAGAGCTAGCTAGCTTACCTGTTAAGTGAAATGTGCCTATATCACCTGAATAGATTCACTCGTCATGAACCGTCAATTAAATATCCAGTTACAGACCAGACTGAAAACACAGTATTGTTTGTAAATCCTTTGTACATAAATCATTATTTGTAATAACTATTATAATTTGGATATTACTATATATTTGTGTTAAGAAAGAAAATTGTGTTTCATTCTTGTTGGCAAATATCACAACTTTGTTGCCTATCGATATTCAATTAACCTCTAAATTCAAATTAAGCCTTTCAGTTATTTGGTATCGTAACATGCAGCATATTAATTGGAGACTCGTCTGAGATAAATTATAATACGTAATAACACCAATAACAGTTACCAATGTGAGATATTTTGAGAACTATTATAAATAATGCTAAACTTTCCCATAATAGGCTAGCTCCTTCACCTCCAAGTTATTCGAAAAACATAATGTGTTTTGTACTTTATAGGAGAAGGTGAAAATATTTGTTTTAATTTCTAAGTAAAATAAAGCGAGAATATAGGGTTTGTGAGCCAACTATTAATACTCATATAAAGGTAGGAAATGGTGCACTGTTTATCAAAGAATAAGGTGAATGAAAAACAACTAAAACTACAAAACACATAAGAACTGAAGGTTTAATGACTTAAATTAAGGATCAGATTCAACGTCATATTCCTCTGACTCGTTTGATGACAACAGAAAAGGCCCGGATGATCATTGAGGAGCTATACAGAAAATTGAGCACTGAACCAACACCTAAAGTTCAGTGCACGTACTGGATGATTTGATAGGTTAAAAAAGAAGTGTGCCCTCCAAAATGTTTGTCTTACTGGTGAAGCAGAAAGTGCAGACATTCAGAAGGCTGCAGAATGTGAAAATGGTGATTGCTGCATGTGATTATAGATCTTACCAAGTGTTCAATGTTAATAAAACCTATATTAGCTTGGAGCAGGAGTCTGCAATGGGATTTAAATTTGCTAAACACTAGCTGAAATTGTTCTTTTCTATAAATGCTTCTGGTGATTACAAAACTAAGCCAATGCTAATCTGTCACTTAAACTCCAAGGAAATAAAAGGCATTCCACATTATCTTCTGCCTGAATACTGGAGCTTGAATACAACAACTGCTTCTGCTCGACAATATAAGATGCAACCAACAATATATTAAAAAAAGCAGCAAATGCACAATTTAAAAAAGACTGTCAAAGTTTTCATGTATGGATAGGTCATATTTTTTACAATAAGTGTTTGTGATGTGTTAACAATTTATTTCAACAATAAACAAATGGCACACATTGTACTTGTTTTAAAATAATATATATCTAAACAAGTAAAACGTATATACAAATATTTGTTTTGTAGGTAATCACCACAGCTGTATCCACAGCTTTAAACAATCCTCTATTTTATCAAACTCCATACACACTGTTTATTCATCCTGCTTTGTGATAACTTCACTTTAGGAATTGCCACAATGGGCTCTTTATGGCTAAACTCATAATAATTCAGTCTAGCTCTGTATATTCTGTTTAACTTTAACTATATGATTAACATCAATGACATTTTGTAATCGTATTCATAGCGTAACTGAAGCCAAGAACATTCTGCAACATACTATAATGAATTTATATTAAATTAAAACAAGAAAAATTTACAAGATTCCAGTAACATTGCAGAATAATACAAGTGCTACTTCACAACAACTACACAAGGATTCAGACATCATATGACATTATCATTTCAGTCCATATCACCAGAAAGCCATTATGTACATCAAGACGTGTTACATAAAACATGTATAGAAGCAAAAAAATTAGAATCATAAGTTTCTGAAAATTATCTGGTTCTAGCACAACCTACAACATAGCTAATACCAGCATCATGGATACAATTTTAAAGTCACAATATGCTGTCCAACTGACACTCGCATTTATGAACTAACCATTAGCAAAGCATACTTCATCATTTTGCAATATAAAATATATAATGACTGTATGTGTATTCAGTTTATTTAATAAATACGTGCAATAGTACACACAGATCAGAGTACTTTATATGCAAAGTAACTAGAAAGAAATAACCTTTGCTGGGAACACCTAATTTATCAAATATGCTGCACTTTATAGGAAGCAACTTCACTAATTCTCTTTCCTAATATGTGTAGACCTTTTTAATATTGGTTAATTTTTAGGGCTACACTGTTCTTACTGAATTGAATAGTCACATCATAATCACCTGAGAACACAGAATTGACATTTACAACATAAAGTTTCTTTCTTTATGCTATCTATGAATGAGATAGCATCTTAACAGCAAACTCATAATAACTATCAAAGGTTCCTCCCAACTGAATATTCAAACTAATATTTCTCATAGCTACCACAGAAATAGTCAGGCTACATTTTTCACTTGTCTTGCAGTTTTGAAGGAGTGGTAAACTTTTGTTCTACATTTCAAGTTCTGGATCTCTTCTGCACACACACACATAGATAAATGGTATAACAATGTGCAGATATGTTACTCTTATCATTTTATCTGGAGAAATCATAAGGAATTTCATCCACATTTTGGCAAACAGAAATGACTCATAACCTCGTATCTGGTTAGAATTTCAAGATTACTCAGTATATCCACATACTTAATCAGCATTCAGGCCATCAGTTTGGATTAACGACTTGGAACAAAACACAGATGTAAGGACAAAGTTATAAAAGATAATCCTAAGATACCTTGCAAAGATTAACGTGGTTTTATATTTATACTTCAATGAGGTTACTGTGTTTCACTATGTATTCTTCATTTCAGTCTGTTTATGGTAGAGCCAACATTCCTATCTTTAGCCTGAAACTAATGAAGGTATATCCTGTATCAGAAAATTTATTATTAAAATTGGTACACTATAGAAATATTTGCATAACATCAGCTTGTCTTCTCCTAGTCTGATCATGTTAATGTTCATGCCTTTTGTCACACTCAGTGTAACCTACATCACACTCTTTACAAGGCCTCCTTGACTAACTACTTACTTGGGTTTATTCAGGAGGATACAAGAAAACTTTCATTTGAAATGTGTTTGTCACATTTTCCTTACTTATAGTCACAGTTAAAGTAAATAACATGAATAATGTTTTTCAGTATCTTACACTTAATCGTAGAACTACCAACAAGATCATTGCCTTGTTTGCATTCCTGGTTAAAGTAGATATATTGAAATTTTACTAGCTTTTCAAAAAGGTATTCCAAACTGTTACATACAGAACATGATTTTGTTGATTACAGAATTTCTATTAACATGAGTCTCATAAAGATGTCATCAATACAGAAATTCCAAAACTTAGAGTAGGGTAACTCCTATATATCTTACATATAAATGACTACTTTCATTCAATTTTTGAGCAGTTGTTTATATCGAGTATTGTAACAAATAAACACAAAATATCTCAACATGATGGAATGTATAGTCCCCACTGCTATCTTACACTGAATTATACCTGAAGCATTAACTAATATATTTGTCATATTTCTCCATACTTGAAATAAACTTCACTTTTATGCAACTTTTGTTGGAATAATGTAAAACATACATAGTTGTGCAATCCTTCCTGTCTACTTAAGCATTCCTACTGTTGTCAGCTATAAATCATTAGAAGATGGTATTATAGGCATTCTATTACCAGTCCACTGTTTTAACTAACAGCAAGATGTAGTTTCTCAAACTAGTGCTCTCGTTGTGCTTCAGCTTAATGTCAATGCTTTTGTTTTAAATGATACCAATAAACTTGTTATGTGCAAGTGAATCATAAAACACAAGGTACACTTCTGGAAAAACCTGATTAAACATTGTGTTTTAAATCATTAACATGGTCTGTAAATATTTCTCCTGTCAATCACTCTGCCTCTTAGCATTTTCTTCTGATGAACTGTTCGTAAATAACTCAACAAATTCTAATGAGCTTTCTATGATATATTTTCACATAGTTTCGTAAATCTACAAGTGATGTAAGTGGAACCATTCTCTTATAAATTGTAAGTATCTCTATTCGTGATTGCACTTATACAGAATGTTGCTGGAACTGTACTATGACAAATGAATTAGCCTTTGAAAATAATGTCTGATTGTAAGGTTTTATATTACAGCTGGCTGCTTTAGTTTATTTGGACTTTACTGGTTTCTTGTAGCACAATTACTTTTATAATCAAGATATTCTTATGACGTTATAATATGCAAATTCACATTTTGTACTGAGTCATCCTGATCATCAACAGTATCAATTTTAAATTTCATTGGACTCTTTTCTATAAAGATAATATTTTGATTTCTTACCCTTTACTTAGTCTATAGCATGAAATTGATGAGTTTAACAGAGTTCTATAAAATAACAAATTCAAATTTTCTTCATAATATTGTGAATGTTAACTGGCTAACTGTTAACTGTTAAAGAAAAATATTATAATATATCATACAGCATCTTACATACCTATTCATGGTACCCAAATTTTTCTGAATTTGTTGTAATGTTTTTCATTTATCTTTCACATTTAAGGCTTTCTTTCTCAAGATTTTGTAACTTCCCTTTTTACTACTCCATGTTTTCACGCATTTATGGTGTCATTTACACTACTATTACATAATACTTCCAAAATATTTTAAATTTTCTTGCAATTTGTAGAATATGAAACTACTTTTAATGGTTCAATTCCATTTTTAAGATGGAATGTTAACTAGAAAATTTTGAGCTAGATGATTATGGAATCAACAGATGTATGGAAATATTGAAATATAAAACTCAATATCACAAAAATGTTCAATATATTAACAGTAAATACTTTAAGATAGTGTAAAGGCTCAGAAACTCAAGGTTCTTTTACAATAGTATGTTCCACCATTTTATTACAGTCTTGAATTTTTGTTACATTACAAAAATCAGACCTCATCAGATTATGTGTCATGGAAAATAAATGACATTTCAAAAACAACTGTTATAAAAGACATCTGTTCCCTCCCTCTCATGTATTTATTGTTGTAAAAAGTGTCATCAGCAGAATGAGGTGTTCCCAATACTGTTTTGACACAAAAATGAGGCAGAATCTCATCCACGATACCAAGCGTATGTAATTGTATTTAGGATTTGAGATTCAACATTACATCAGTTTAAAAATGGTTTGAAACAGACTTCATAAGACTAGCTTATGTGTCTCGTTCAGTGAAATGCAAAACACTCGCAAGAAGGCAAAATCAGCTCACTTGCAATTGTGCCAAGAACATAACCACTGAATACACAACTTCTAAAGCAACATTATTTTTATGAATGAGTCAAGTTTTACTTTGAAGCTATATAACCTGTCTATACTTACTTTCAGATGAGATGTAGCTTGATACATTTTCACAAAAAAGCATAATGCACATGTTAGTAATAAAAGTATGATATGAAAAGGAATAATCAATTTTAAATTTGCAAACCTCTCAGGTCTATCTCATATAGAATAATACAACTAATGCCACATTATAGATACCACATCCTAAGAGCCTTTGGCATTTCCATATGAAGAAAATATATTATGTCAAACACATTACATCTCCAATATCCAGTGCCAATGAGGCCTTTTGCCCAATATCAGAGCACAACAAGTTTGCTAGGATACAACTGATACAGCAGTGACCTTACCACAATATATATATCATTGGTTTTTATTAAGAGAAATAGTTACAGTGTAACTAGATTAAATACATGAACTGTAATTATTTTAATTTTTATTCAAACTACTTACAAATCAGATTTGTATGACAAGAATTACTAACTCAAAATTGTTTTATTTTTATTTTCAATTAACTTTACTATCATTCACAGTAAATAGCAAACTATCAAGATAATCTTCTGGTTTTCACAGCATCAGTGGAAGAAAGCTACAGACCTTCCTTCCCTACAATGTTAAACTAGTCACCACATTCACTGAAAAAGGAATTGAACAAACAGAGTTACTTTTACTCTAGTTTGATTTCAATAACATCAAGAGTGAATGGAAAGCTCTTGGAAAAAGAGACCATGTTTCATAAAGAGAATACAGGATTAAAGATGCTCTGAAAATAGATCTTCTCAACACTTGGATTTTAAACATGCAACACTGGTTTCCTTCTTCGTGGTGATCATACTCTGTATTAAAATGAAACGACTCGTACATATTTAAAATAACATAATTCAAATAATCATTTCTGAACACTGTTTTTACTAAATAAACAAAAGTGTAGATAAAGAATAAATGTTTATAAACTTACAAGCATAAGTTAAACTGTTTCTCACTTTAGTCATAAAGAATAATTAATTAAATACAAAAGGTTTTACACAATAAAATGCTATACCATTAATTAGATGCTTTGCGAACAGATGCAATACAATTCTTGTGTGTTACCTTATACACAGACTTGTCAATACCTTTTAACCTTCTGGATCCTTCTAATGCAGCTACTTAACTAAGATTTTATTGCAGTTGCGAGCAGTGATAAAAGCAACAAATCTGGTGGGAAACTACATACCTAATTATTTAAGAATAGGAGGTACTTAAAATTTCCTCTGTGCCTTAAGTTTTCAGGTGTCCAAATTGATCACACATGTATTGGCTGCACAGAAGCTGTGAGCTGCATTTTAAAGTAAAAAATGTAATTCTCATATGTTCTACACCAATTAAATACCAAGCAAGATTATTACCACAAGTTAAGTCATACTTTTCTTTGTTTCAGATAATCTGCCAACTTACTTTGGAGCCTTAAAAAAGTAGAGAAGAATCTTAAAGTCATATTTTGATGATAGATCACAGTGGTTCTTAACCTTTTTCATCGTCTTACCCCCTGAGACTCTTCAGGGTATTACCGTGACCCCTATAATAATTTTTGTAATGGTGAACTTTGCATAAAGGTAGAATAAAACAAAACTATATAAAGATCCTAATTTATTGAAAATGTTAAAAATAAATGACTTTGAGAAATACTACAAGTGCTAAACAAATACAAAATTAATGGAATTACTGAACATCATACAAAACCTACTTATTCACTCAGTGTGAGGGTTGATATAATATATTTGAGAAAATATACTGAATATGATGGAAAATTTGATATTTAAATTTTAAGTTCAATGTATCAATATTATATAGGTTAAAAAATTCAGACAATTGAGTACGTTGTAATATATGAAAATTTTTACTCAAAATTAGACAGGTGGTTGTGCAACAAGCATCTCGATACTAAAAATGACAGAAGAGAGACAACCACAAGGAAGTGCTTGTGGACATAAAGATGCAGCATGTATTTGTAAACACAGATCAAGGTCATCAATCATTTCTGAAGCTGGTGTGGATTTGCGTCTTTTCTGTGGGCAGCCAGGTGGCTCCATAGAGCTTCACAATGCATTCACCCTTTAGACGGACAGAAATGTGCATACAAGATCAATCCTCATTGAAATCACATAAATTCTGAGTGAATTCAGAAAGGGAGGCACAACTACTCTTGAATGCAAATATCATGCCAAGTACTCAGTTGCTTTGTATAACAGGGGCAAGCACAATTGAAGAAAAGCAAACAAAAAAATTAGCAATATTGATTACTAAATAGACACTTCAGTTTTAACATTATGGATGATGATTTAAAAAAGATCTGCATAATTTTCATCAAAAGAGTCAGTTATGACTAAACATAATATCACATGTCAGTGTAGTAGTCATAAATCTTTTGTACTAGAGGTAATCATAAATATACAGTTAAAATCTAAATGGATGTTTGAAACCTTATTGGTATACAAAGTTAAGTAATAAGGTATGCTTAATGCTATTTGTTATTGAAGGTGTAATAAAACTTTTTATGATATGATTGTGCATTTTCATCAGTCCCACAGTGCCAGTGAATAGAAAAAAAAGCCCATCAAAAACATATAATTTAGGTTTGAAGATATTCTACATATTCAGTCAGCCAAAACATAATAATTTCAAACTGTCAAACAATTTCTTACCGTTTCAAAGGTATAAGACATTAATAAATGCAACAATTACAATTATTGATTAGATATTATTGTGGTATGAATGATAAAATTTTGTGTCATATAGACAATGTTTAGCACTTAGTCATTAATAATAACTTATTTATTATAAAAACAATGTTAAAAGTAATTTTGTATTAACAAAAGTATTTTGCCCTTTTCATCGGTAGCTCAAAATGTTATGAGAGAGCTTTAGACTATCCAATGAATAATAATAGTGATGAATAACTTGCATTGCTGCAAACGTTTTAGGTAAAAAAGGTTTCTAAACAAAAATAAAACTGGATGATTATGCAAAAATATAATACCTCCATATGATGGTATGTTTTAACCAGAATTACAGCATTTATGAAAGGATCTTTCTGATTAATTAGATTAAAACTACACGAGATAAAACTTCCAGTAAATTGCGATTGTTCCTGAAGGATATTTGTACTCAAGATGGCTGCACCATACTTGAACTTTGAGCACTTCTAAATGGCTATGCCATCTTAAAACATTTTTATCACCAAGAGATAGTGACCTAAATGGCTGTTGAGATTTACACCCGATGTTTCAGCTTAAGTTTAATATAAGAACTATGATTTAGATGGTTTACATAGTGCTAGTGTCATATGCAGTTATTTTTAAAAGCAATATTTTACAGTAAGTTTGTTTACGTAACTGTTTACAAATACTATCTGTGTAGTACAAGTGCTACGAATATCAGTTATGTACAATTGTAAGATTATTGCATTATGTTGCTAGAGCATTCTGAATTTCTCACTGGTTTAATTAAGTATTATTACATTAGTATATATAGTATTGCATGGAATGTTCTACACTTCTGTTAAAGTTTAGGTCTTGAGAAATCGTTACTGAGTTCTAAGCTTCAAAATTAAACACGAATTTGGTGGATAGGTGACCAAAGCCAAAGCACATCCACTATGGTCATCTTTAGGACTACACTGATAATAGCCTGTTGAGTAACTCCAAAGAACTTATCAGTTGAACCTCAACCTGCTGAAGAACCAAGGTTTCTTTTCAAAAATATTTCCAGAAGATCACCTAGGTTGGAGCTGTCAGTTGACTCACTCAATCACTTACCCAAGAAGAACCTCCCCAGTGATGTGATACCCAGTGACAAGGGCTCATTTATATACCATAGTCCTCAAAACAGAAGCTATAATAAGTTAATGGACAATTTAGTATCTAATTTTGGCAAAAGAATCATCCAAAGGACTTCAACAATTGACAAAGGGGTAGTGTTGTAAGCTATATTATTTTTAAAGTCTTAAAAATATTAATTTGTAGCTGAAAGATGCATTACTGAAAGTTCTAACTTGACTACAATTTTCTTCAGCCATATTCAAATGAAGGTTATAAATATGAGACAAAGTTGAAGAGTATATTTAGTTAACAAATGTTATGGGGATAGAGTGAATCAGTGTATTAGCTATTGCAATTACTTTGTGTTATTAGGTTGGTTTTATTTTCTCCTAGTTCTAGAATTATTTAAGAAGTGAATGACATTTGTAATGTATGCCTACCATAGCTTACAGTGCAAAATAAGGTGAAAAGTTAAGACATATGACACCTTTTATTTGAACAAAGGTAACATTCTGAGCACGTTATTTCAATATTCATTATACGGTAAAACAAAACAGAATATGTGCACCTTTTCTACCATGTTTTTAAAGCTATTTTATGTAATAACATAATGTTCAAAACTATATTTTCAATGTTGTAATTCAGATGTTCAATACAAAGTACGTGGCATTACGATTTAGATCAGTCATGAAAAATAAATATAAAGTATTATCTAATATGTTGAAAAAGGGATATTATACAAATATGAGTATTCAGATATTGATTTAGATGCTTTAGTCTCAGAAAATTTATGCAGTGTTAATAGTAAGAGTTATAAGGTCTATCTTGATATTCATTTACTTGTTGAATTAAAAACCATTTATTGACCAAAGCCATGTGAGATGGGCAATAAGTACTATTAGTTTCAAAATTTATTTTGAGCTGATGTAGTTAGGTCTTAAGGTAAATGTGGTTAAAAGAAATAAATTAATTAATTTTTGTTAAATGGACTGTATTGGGATTAATGCTTATCAAAGAATCCAAAATAATTTGTCCAGTGATAAAGAGCATTACAATAATTGTAAAGAACATAAAATATTTTACCTAAATACATTTCACATTTATTTGTTACAAAAATCTTTATAATAGTGCTTACTGTTTCACACAAAGTTGGAAATTAATGTTTATTATATTATTAAATGATATAAAGTTACAATATTCAGTTCATCACTTAATATAGTTTCAATAAAATAATTTCACAACCATAGTTTTGGTTAAGGTTCATTTGTTGAATTCTGGTCTTTTAGAACACATTTCTCTAATACTCAGCACTTGTTTGATTATATATGTTGGTCTCAGGTCTTTAATGCATGTCTGGTAAATCCCAAATTGGGGTCATATTTTAAATTAGTATGTTCTTTAATATGAAGAACTAGTAGGTAGGAACTGCAGTCTAATGATACATCTGAGTGTCCATGAAAGACCAGAACTGAACAACACCATTATACTTCTTAAATGCATATTATATTTATGCAATAAAAAACAACAGAGTATATCCTTGAATGAATGTTGTTCCACAAGACACGAGGTAAGATATTTGGACAAAAGAAAATAAAGATCAAATTTATATGTCTAAATGAAAACTTTTTATAGCTTTGCATAGTGCAATATCTTGGTCAAAAGCCCTTGGTCAGACACTGTAACTCAGTTTTTACTGCCTGATGAAGGACATCTGTTTAAAGTGTAATACAAAATAACAACATTGGTTGATGCATTTTTACATTAATGTTAAATCTGTTAATTCTGACAATGGTAGTACTGAAACTTTGTTAAACATAACTACTACACACAGTTTATAGTATTATGACCCAATGTATATGCAAATCATAAATGAATTAAATCACCTTTTTCATCCCAACTATCATGGGACACTGTGTGTGATAAAAAAAAAACACAGAGAGAACAATCTCCAAAACTGTCCTGTTTTTACAAAATGAGAGAAGTAAAAATATATAATGTCACAAAAAAATATGCAATGCTACGGACAATAAGAATTCAGTTACAATTGTGTCTACATAGTTTGGTATGAGATCCACAAACAATAAAAACTTGTAAAAAACACATAACAAAAAAAAATCCAACAGTTTGTTAAATAAAATTCAACTTATTTCCATATCATTTTACAACATAGCTTTAACTGAAAAATCTCCTTTGTTGATTATCACAAACCCACAAAACAAAAAAGGTCTTGAAGTAGGTCACTGTTATTTAAGATACAGCATACTATAAAAATATTTTCAGCATCGTAATAAATTCTGACTCGGGTTTCTAACATGACACTTATGATGATTCATTTTACATTTGGTTGTTGTTATGCACAAAGATACACAAAGGACTATCTGTGTTCTAACCACCATGAGTATAGAAACTTGGTTTAGAGTGATATAAGCCCACAGTGCATCTAGAACTACACGAGATACAAGTAATATGGCATTGTTGCTCACAGGCAAGCTAAAAGTTTCAACCATTTACTTTATTGTAAATGTAATATTGGAAACAGACAAGATATTATTCAGTGTAAAAATCATATTTCAGATTTTTAATATGTACTGTGAACAGATGTCCCAAGTGGGATAGTTCTACTTCTTGGGAGGCAAAAATGCAACTCTTTGGAAATTAGTGAATCTAAGTTTCTTGCTTTATCAAAATTAATACCAGTATGCACTGCTGTAGTATGAATTCACGAAAGTTTTGCCCAGTCCTCACATATCTTTTATTTTCATATATTAATGTTCTAACACACATATATCTAATAATATATACAGTCACTTTAAATACAAGTTATATTACCAATATTAAAATAATCAGAAACACAAATGGTATTATTGTGTTTAAGGTTAAAGACCTTGTCATGCAGTTCTAAGAATTGTGAATTGTATTTACATATTACATATATATATATATGAATTTTGTTTAAAATTATGTATGTATTACATACTGTATTTAACTAGCTCGGCTAAAGTTGCGAAAGCCGCAATTAACCTATCGAAACTGAAAATATAAATATGAGGTGTATATGGAATCTGTTGGGGTTTTACACATTTTTATGCATTTATTACGTAACAAAAGATCTTACTTTTATACATCACACACCCACACACATCTCTATACATAGAAGGAGAAGGATAGATAAAAAGAAAATCAATTATTTTATTTTATATTCCAAGACTTACACTTGTTTTCTCAACATAAGGAAGGCGAAACGTATGTTATTGGCAATCACGAAACACCACGTGAAATGTAGAAAGAACTTTACACATACCTATGCTGCAAAAATTAGGTGTGGTCGTTTTATATCGATTCATAATCGTAAAGCCTATTTTTGTAACGTGTTCTAACGCTGGGCTGATTATTTTGAATTATTTGTCTAACATAATGCCGGTCCATGCAAAGATGAAAAATGATTTTATTTCATTAAATTAGTGAATAACGTTTGTTACAGACCACATTTACTGGTAAGTTGAAAGCCTAATTCAAATACAAATATTTCAATACAGAATGTTTAATAAAACTTCTGGAAAATAGCGTACACTTAACTTACAAATACAAGTTATTTCTGTTATATACGCAGTAGTCTTCCCTGTATTAGTGTAAATTATACCCGAATCAAAGACTCAATAGGTCTCACTACTGACACTGAATACTAATTGATTACTAATAAATTCACCAATTCTGATAAGTATAGTTTTCTTTACCAAATACATATATAAACAAAATTTCTAAATCGTTGTAATATTATTATGACGTAATGGCACGCATCCTCCAGCAAATAAACACTAAACCATTAGCTGGTGTACCTGTCTTCGGTGCAGTATTTATTTATTATCCGTAGTTAATAAAAGGTTGCTTCTTTTATATGTAATTGAAGAAAACGCAAAAGCGCCCATGAAATCTGCAAAACAAAAAATGTAAAACTGAAGATTTGTATTTCCCAATTGACCCACGAAACTTTCATGCTATTGATGAAGGTCCATCAACAGGGGGCGAGGTAGCGGGAAAAAACGTAACGCCCATAAAAACCACAAAAGTGAAATATGTATGTATCTCCCATAGATCTAATGAACCTTCATACCAAATTTAGTGAAGATCCATCCATTCTCTGCAAAGTAATTACAAGGACGTAAAATAGACAGAACTATCATATTTATATAGATAACTTATAACGTTACGAATTCATACAAATAAATTTGTTGAAGGTGCGGTGCATATTTGATAAATGTATATATATATATATTCCTTAACATAAAAGTTATGTGCACAGTAATAAAACTTTCCTTAAAAACTACAGGCAAAATAACAATAACACAATGTTACTTATGCATTGCAACACATCGTACTTACTAAAGAAACTAGATTTTTGGTTTAAAGTAGCACAATGCTCAAAGAAATCTGTTTATGTAATAATGGCATATAGTAATTTATTATAGATATTAGAAGTTACTTTCAATTAATAGGCACGTGCATACGTTCGACAACAACAAACAAATCCTAAAAGAAAAGGCAATAAAAATGCATATGTAGAGAAAACGACAACGAAGACAAAGAGTTACTTCTTATTGTCTACCGTGTGGCAACGGTAAGTTCAGGGCTTTATAACGTTGAAATCCTAGGTTTAATTCCCTGCGGGAGTCACAACATATAGCCAAGTGGGTTATGCTCTAAGCAAAACAAATACGTCCTACGATGGAATTTAGCAGAAGGTAACGGCATAAGCTATCGTGACTGCCGGTATAATTGTGCATATACAAAAGTGACTACAATCTTCCCATCGTAATTGTACGAGTTACTGGAATGTTTACCTATATTATATATATAATATTTGTGAAATATGATGTTAAGTGATAGAACTGAAAATGTTGTTGCGCATTTAATAAATTAATGTGGATAAAATGTTTTAAAAAATCTTCAAATCATGTCTACACCAACAGTGTAATGCAGCACATACAAACTTCAGTCAACAAAAACTCAATATTCTCAATTCTAAAGAAAACCAATATACAATGACAAGAACAAAAAAGTCATATCATGGTCATATAATGATACGGAAAAGCCTAATATGTAGACACGCGAACAGAATTTTACATTTCCAGTCGGCTTTGCTAAGTCTTCGGATTTACAACGCTAAAACGAAGGGTTCAATTCCTCTCGGTAGACACAACAGATAACTCGATGTGACTATTATACGAAAACACACGGATTTTACAGTATTACGGGAAAGTCATTACAGTTTCTCAAAGCACGAAGTCGAAACACACGACTTCACGTTCTAAACATTATGGAAAAGTCATTACATACACACACGAATACACCGGCAATACGTAACTTTTAAAACAAACAACTATCTAGTAAAAGGTTGACATACACTAGGATAGAGATGAGAGAAATAGTGACCAAATGTCAGTTCATCCATTAGAAAAAGTTATAATATAAAAAATTAAAAAAGACCTGACTCCACACTGTAAATAGTGTGTTTAATCCGATACCAATTAAAATCATTGACGTTAAAAGTGGTTTAAAGACCACATAAACATTATTTAATCTCTTCCTACTAAATCACTCCATAGAATTAAAGGTTAGAGTGCTTGTAGGAAGAGGATGTAATTTTAACCAATAGTGTGAACAAAGATCTCTTGATTACAAACAAACGTTAACTAATCATGGCAATTAGTTATGCAACATGTAACAAACTTACTGCTATACATTTATTTTAATATCAAAGTTAATTTCAGTTTTATACATATTTAGAACTGCATGAAATGTATATTGCGAAAGTTCTCTAAATTGGTAGAAGATAACGTGTACGATGTGTGTATGTAAAATACGTTTTTTTTTTTTAAGTTTGCTAGCCGACCCTAATTTATCATTGGAAGACTAACAAAAGGTAGCTAGTGATCACTACCTGCCGCCAACTCTTGGGCTTTTCTTTTACCAAAGAATAGTGGGATTGACCGTCACTTATAACGCTCCCACGACTGAAAGAGGCGAGCATGTTTGGTGCGACGGGGATTCGAGCTCGCGACCCTCGGATTACGGATCGAGCGCCTAAGCCATTGTCAGGCCCATGCTGGGCCAAAATACAATTATTATTGTCACCTGAACTTTCGAGAATCTCGCCTCACGAGTATAAAAGGTAGAGGTCGTAACACGCTGGGAGCCAGTATACAATAAACCTCGGAAGATATAATTGTGATAAACGCTTATTAATCGGAAAACGACAGACATTTACCAGTAACGTTTGCGACCTTTGAACATTACAAATTATTTACCTACTGTAAATTAACTTCAGACGTTAGTATTTCTACGAGGACATAACATATCTTCGTCGGTAAAAATCGTCAGCTTATAACTGGCCTGAGACCAGCAAAGAATAACAAACTAGTTTTCACGTTAAGAGAAGTGTGTCAACATAAAATGAATCCGCTCTCCCTGAACGTCGATAACTATTCAGTTCCAGACTAAGTAAAATACTTAGCATCGTTTGTTAGTTTATAAAACTCTTGTATATTAACTATCATTTGTAATAATCGTTATTATAAATTGTAGAAGATACTCGAGCGTAAGAAGCAACAATGTCTGTATGTAAAATTCTTGTTTTTATTTTTTTATTTTGCTAGCCGTCACTTTGTGTTAAGAAAATTGTGTATCAATCCTTTTTGGCAAATATCATATATTTAACAAATATCGTCATTTAATTGACTTCTAAATTCAAGTTCAGATTTATGGCTATTTAAAATAGTAACAGAAAACGTACGTAATATACTAAGTCGGAGACTGCCGAGATAAATTATAATACACAAGAAACATTAATGTTGAAAGTTAACACGTGTATATGGAAGATTCGCGATGAATGAAATAATACAAATATCTCAGTTTATGCCATGAACATAATTATACTTAGCACTCTCAAGTTACACTGAAAGTAGTGTCCTTATTCGAACTTAAAATTTTCTAGAACGTTTATTATAAAATTAAAAATAATCCAAAAACTTCGTCATGGAGCCTGAATTTATACTATGTTTTCTGTTGAAACTGGAAAAGAAAAACTATGATAGTATACGTGATCACGGTTTAACGATAGAATCGCCTTATTTTAAAACTATGTATCGAATGTTTTGGATGAAAAATTATAGTTCAAAAGCGTGTACATATATATGTGATCATGGCTTTACACAAAGCTAACACTTCTTTCAATGTACTCTCGTTTACAGCTCTAAAACTAGCGACTTGTTTCTAAATTGTTCACATAGTGCTTCTACATATTCCTTTGTTACAGCTATCATTTGATGTGTATAATACATAAAAACTAAAAAGTGTATATATAATGATTGGAATTAATTGTCATACTGATGTTTGGTTTCATTTTATGACCGACTGACTTACAAGTCTAATTAGGGACACTGTATCAAACAGTCATTGACCCACATGGAATTTTGTGCAAACACAGCTAAGAAAAACATTTAAAAGTTTACTCCATTTATTTAATTTTGTTTAGTGCAAAACTACAAAATACACTACATGTGATGTGCTTACCACGAGTACAAACTCGAATTTCAGCATTTAAAGCCCTCAGACTTATCCCTTAGTCACCAATTCCCCCCCCCCAAATTAGTAATTATGAGATAATTCAATACGCAATAAATCACTAGATTCAATACACTGCAGTATTCAGCTTCATTCATAGACACTTGATTACATTAGATAAATGCGCTTGCACGTTTTCCCGGCGATTGTGTTGGCTTTTTATACAGTTTAAATAACGCACAAACAATTAAAAAATATTAACTTGTTTTTAAAATACATTATGTGCACTTAACAATTAATACTGCCTGCAAGCAACACATATCTATCTATACACACGCATCTCTTTCTATATTTATATGTATATATGTTATATCTTATCGCCGGGGGAATGATTGGTGTTAGCTTAAACTGTTAAATCAATAATTTGCATTTATATGCATTTTTTTACATATAATTTACTTAACGCATAAATTATAATGTCACAATTACTTTGTTACATTCATTAATTCCTTTCTATAGCCTCAATATTTCTTCATACTCGAAATGATTCTTTATGGACCACATTATAAATTATTTCTCCGATCTAATATTTTTTGGTAATGCTATGTTTGAACATCCAATATAGAAATGACCATTTGAAAAGCATGGGGTTTTCAGGTGTAGCCCTGCCACTTTGCGGATGTGACCTTTGTGCTTTGCCTGCCATTTTTATGGCAAAATTATGAATGTTTGATAATTTTAATGAAATAATCCAAAACTTAAGAAAATTTCAAAAAACAATTTCAAGAAAAAAAAATTAAACAAATTTCAGAAATAAAATTGGATCAAAACTGTGAAGTCATTAGCTAAACAAACATATTTTTGTTGTGGGCAGCATCGGTGTCAAAGGATAATAACTGCTCTGTGACATGCCCCAAGCTTGGTTGTAAATACCACTGAATAGATCGTGGACAAACATTTTCGTTCTTTTTACTCTTACAAGTATAGATATAAAAATACACATACATACTAAACGACTTTCGACTAAAACATTAGTATAGTATATACAGGTTAAAATTCATTTTAATATTTTTCACAGCAGAATTTTAGAGATTAATTTGAATAAAAAAAGATTAAGGAAAATCTCCATTCAGGAAAAAGGCTATTTTCAAATAATGCAAGTCATACAAAGTTCCTGAGATGATAAAAATAACCAAGTTTCGTTTATAAACTTTAAAATTAAGCTTTGTCCATTTGTAACGAAATCACTTATGTCTGTTTATTTTTAATATCGATGTTTGATTTGGTTAAATATGTATTTAGAAATGTATGAAACTTATACTGTTAAATGTGTATTGCGAAAGTCCCGCCCGTTCTCTGAATTTGTACACGATCCTCAAGCGTAAGAATCAACAATAAATGTAAAATACCAGTATTGTTGCCTTAACTGAATATTTTTAGAAAATCTCATCTCAAGCTTATAAAAGGTAACCAACGCAACACGGGGGTGAAACAGTTTAATAATATTGTTGGTCTGCTTGTCAGTATGCTATAAGCCACTGAAGCTATAATTGCGATAAACGCTTATTAATCGGAAAACTAGAGATATTTGACAAAAAATATTTATAGATTTTGAACATTATAAATTGTCCACCGCTAGTACAGCGGTATGTCTACAGATTTACAACGCTAAAATCAGGGGTTCGATTCCCCTCGGTGGGCTAAACAGATAGCCCGATGTGGCTTTGCTATAAGAAAAACACACACACACATTATAAATTGTTCTCCTTCAGAGAATTAACTTCGAACGTTAGTATTTATATGAGGGCATTAGATATCTTCCTCGGTGAAAAGTGAGCTTATAAACCGCATGATAATGGCCAAGAATAGAGCTAGCTAGCTTTCCTGTCAAGAGAAGCGTATCTACGTATCAACATATAATTATATCATTCTCCGTGAACCGTCAATAAAATATCCAGTTCCAGACCAGATATAAATCTCAGTATTATTTTTCAGTTTATAAAACTCTAAGATAAATTATAATACGTCACATATTACGTCAAATTACCACCAATGTGAATTGATATTTGCCTGCGAAAACAATAAATACAACGACACTTTACCACATAGAACTTGATCATTATATAAAAATGCATTCCGACCTCACAATTATATTAGTAAGAGTAAGAGACACATAACTTAAATTTTAAGCGTCTATACTGCGTGATGTTTTCTAAATGTTGTTTATGCTATACATGAGTACATAACAAAAAATAAATTATGACAAGACAGTAATAGGCGTCACGAACCAAGGAACACAGTGCACTCGTTCAAAGTCACGATTTTTATTGCCCGGATTACTCACGAAATGAAAATGATAAATGCAAGTAGCTGAACTTTCCAGGATCTTGATAAAAGTAGTTGAACAGTATTGCTATTATCACTCGTCAAATAGTTTTTTCTCTCTCTCCCACGTACAAAAAATATTTATTGAAGGAGAAAAATTTATAACTAAAGAGTCGAACACTAAAATTGGTTATAATTATTTGTTTTCGATATATATATAAATATCAATGATAATAAGGCATTTCACAGGATTCCATGCAACGATACACAGAACTTACAAAAAATGTAATAATGTTTGGAGATGTGTACACTTACATGGTTGCTGCAGGCGTACATTGCGAGTCTGTGTAATTAATAAAATCTACTGTCTCACAGAAGCACATGAAACTACTCTGTCTGGCATGTGAAAGAACCCACACACGAGTATTAGGTGTAGTATCACGAACAAGGTTTAACCCCACTATACATACATACATGCTTGTTATAGTTTAGTATCGAAAAGAAAATTCAATTTCTCCCAAATATGCATCGTAATAATTTCGGGTACATGTTCGCAGAAGTCACGAACATTTTTAGGTTTTAGACAAAATTTCAATGTTTTCAGAGTTCCTTTTCAATGACCGCGACTGCTTCTTTCAGCTAGATACAGAGTATGACATGTGCAAAAAACTATCTTAAGTTTTTTAAATGATAAAACTGCGGTCATAGCCACAAAATCAAGAGCAATGCAGATGATGTTACGTGCTTTTTGAACACCTAACCAAAAACACCTCCTAAAATTCGAAGTATTAACCTTTAGAATTATGGCACTTTAACCTCACATTGAGTGTTTTGTTTTGCTTTTCTTTTGGGAAGGAGGGAAACCTGAAAGAATTAAAGAGACTGCAATAGAATACTAAATTTTACAGTCTAGAACAAAATTTCATTCATCTAAGAATACTGAAGTTTACAGAAAAAAAATGACTAACATACTCCAGAAACCACGTGTTAAACTGTTGATCTTACACTTCAATTCACATAAACTAATGCCAAACGCGATATGATTATAAAAAATCTTTAAGGAGTTCCTCACAAGACATTTACTCAAAGCTGTAAAAATCTAGCCTAAATATTCATATCGTCTAAAATTTGGTGTCTACACTTGAAAAATTACATGTTCATTCGATTTTCGATAAGAAAAATGACTAAATGATAAACCTGTCTTGCTAGCAACAATTGATTGGATGACCCTTGTACTGTTGTAAATATAATAATAAAATGACGCATAATTTTAATATGATAAATACAATGACGGCACAAGCCGTTCAAGTCCAAGAACGTTTGGAAACCATGCCAACAATATTCTGTCGAAACAAGGCACAACAGATACAACACCATTTAACAAACTCTTAGCTAAATGTAACCATTTTCTTGAAAGAAAATTAAAAGTCTCTTTTGCGTCAATCTTATAAATCCGAAATAAACATAAATAATTGTAGATTCTTATGATTATCATTATTTTTATTGGAAAGCTTGCGTTTTTTTATCTTAATATTATTCGTCTTCTGTTTAATGTGCCTGTAACACACTTAACGTTACTAAGTATGATTAAATTGTTGTGTGTTCTTTCGGTTATCATATTTATGTGACGCTGTAACCCTTGGGAAAGACTGAAACGTGGGTTAGGATAAAATATTTTTCATTTTTTCAAGATTTATTTTGTTACAGACTTATCGTTAAACGTTTATTTTAGTGCTTATGTTTGTTTTTGCATATATGTATATTTAGCACGTGACGTGTATACTTGAGTTTGTATTGCGCAAGTCCCGCGTGTTCTCGAAACTTGTGGCGCATTCTTGAAAGTGAAAAGCAACATTACTTGTTTGACAGTGAGTTACTTTGGGTATTATTATTTCTTTTAAGACATTAAATATATTTGCTGGAAGGAATCAACTTGTACCCGATGTTAAGCGAGTCAAGAAAAAGCGTTAGCTTGGGCAAGGCGTAACAATATGAACGCAGAATCAATTTGCTCGTCGTGGACCTGGATCGTCGATAAAATATTTAGTTCTAAACAGAATACAAGACTCCGTATCCTGTGTAAGTTAGTAAAACTGTTGTACGTAAAGTGTCATTTGTAATAACTACTGATAATAACCGTTATTGTAAATTAAAATATATTTGTGTAAAAAAAAAGAAAATTGTGTGTATCAATCTTGTTGGCAAATAACAGAAGTTTAATATATACTAACTTTTAATTAACTAATAAGCTCAAATTAAAATTTCCGGTTACTTGAAATAGTAATACCTAACGTGGGCCGCGGCATGGCCAGGTGGTTAAGGCACTCGACTCGTAATCTAAGGGTCGTGGGTTCAAATCCCCGTCACACCAAACATGCTCGCTCTTTCAGCCATGGGGATGTTATAAATTTACGGTCAATCCCACTATTCGTTGCTAAAAAAAGTAGCTCGAGAGTTGGCGGTGGGTGGTAATGACTAGTTGCCTTCTCTCTAATCTTACACTGATAAATCAAGGACAGCTAGCGCAGGTAGCCCTTGTGTAGTTTTGCGCGAAATTAAAAAACAACAACTAACGTACGTAACATAAAAAACCGGAGACTTCCCAAATAAATAATACGAAACAGTTTTCACTCATCCGACCTTCTCTGTACAGTTTATCTAATGCATACTGATGTTTGCTGCACAAGATTTTATCCACACATGTGCTGAGAACATTCTGATACAGGAACCCAACACTTGTATACATTACCAACTATAGTATAGTCAATGCTTGGGAATTATTAACACTGAATGTGAATGGACTGATACTGTCATTAAATCATGGCGTTACAATACGACAGTTCAAATTTTCTGTTTATAATTGTATTCTCAGGCGTCAAAGATTACATAGTGAAGTAAATCATACACGGTAATTTCGAAAATAATCAACAATTCCATCTCAATTCATATATTTTTGTTGCAAAGGAATAACTGATTTATAGCATTATAAAGATAAGCTATCTTTCGTCTCACATACCACGAGTTTCGGCTTCCCACAAGTCTTCAATATCTACATCCACAGAGACCCTTTCACATCCAGTGTTCCTGTCACACTGGGCCATGGGGAAACGGGAAAGAATTCTTAAAATGATATATCTTTTAATGTTACAGATACTTATTCAACGGACATTACGCAGAAAGATATTTCTAATCAAATTATCATCCGTTTTTTTTGGTTTGTTTTAATAACGCGAATTCTAGTTGCTCGGAACGGTTCAATACTGCAGCACCGGTAACAACTCACAAATATGAAGCAACTGAACACAGTAACGTCGAATGTCGCGCTCCAACTATAGGAAAGCAGGGCTGTGTCATATTCACAGAAACAAGACACCACACGCAGGGTGTTTCTTTTGGTTTCTACAACGTTCAGACATCATAAAACAAATGTATTCTATTTAAACTGTTTGATAGCTCCACGATTAAACACTCCTTTATACTTTTGAAATATTCCTGTCTAGGTTTGGTATACAAGCAAACCGAAGTATGAAAGACACCACCTTAAAGAAAACTCCACACACACACATATATACTATATTGCCTCGTACACAAATTCATGTACTGGTACGCACGACTTCATTTAATTCGTCACGCTGCAATGCTTCTTACACGTTCACATGTAACTATGTTGGAAGTTTTGTGTATCTACAATATAATCTGATACTGTACACATGCATGCGTCATTTCACTGCATATAGCAATTACAATTACAAGAAATAATGAAGCCTAAACAAAGAATAGTAAAAATCTACTTCTTCATATACTTAATATAATGTGGACGATGTCGTAGATATAATCGTGGGGTGTGTTTTGATGAGTAGGTTGAGAAAATGTGTTTAACTGGCTGTGAAGGATAAGTACGTTGGGTGTGTGTAAAGGTATATTTGAAACAGATTTTATTCGACGGAAAATGAAGTTTAATAATGAATGACAGGACGAAGGCAGCAACAGTTGGCACGCACGTTCAGTAACAAATATTTAATTCTTTGACGTTTCGGAATATACATATTTCATCTTCAGCGAACTATAATGAACATGGGAAATCATAAGGTACTGACGTATAAAACATTATACAAGTAATTTAAAATACAGCAGAAAAGTATGAAATAAGTTACGAGACAATAACGTAAAGGTATTTAGAACAGACTTAATTGTAATGAAGTTTTGTTATAATTTAAATTTAAGAGTTTAATGAAAACAGATAAAATTTCTTTAATTAAGACTTCAGCATTTGATGATCCAGACGGGATGACTTTTACATTCGTTACCAAGACAAAATGGTTAGTTTTCACCGTGTGTGCCAGTTGTAAAGTCTGATGAATTTGTTACCACTTCTGCATATTAGCAGTGTTAATAGCTAACACTTTGCCAGTGTGAGTGGCATTACAGCCACCACATATGTATTTATAAACGATACTGGAATGCATGCGAGTAGGTAATAGGTCCTTATATCGTAATAGTTTTGTACTTTGATTGGACATTTAAATATAATTTATAGCTGAATATGAGAGATAAAACGTTTTACTTATTCTTAAAAATCTGTGATTTCAGTATGAAAGTTCGCTTAGCTGAAAAAGTAAGAGTATTTATGAACGGAGTATTTTTTATTTGTTTTTTTTTGGAGAAGGGTCACAGCTGTAGAAAAAGATTGTTTGGTTTGTGTTGAATTTCGCGCATAAGTTGCACGCAAAATATCTGCGCTAGCCGTCCCTAATTTAGTAGTGAAAGACTAGAGGGAAGGCAGCTAGTCATCACCACCCACCGCCGACTCTTGGGCTACTCTTTTACCAACGAATAATGGGATTGACCGTCACATTATACGCCCCAACGGCTGGGAGGACGAGCATGTTTAGCCCGACGCGGGATCGAACCCGCGATCCTCGAATCACGAGTCGCACGCCTTAAGCGCTTGGCCATGCCAGGCCTTTCTAGGAAAGAAACTTTCGTGTTAGAGCTTGAATAAACTAAAACGGCTATCTGGATAGAATTCAGTAAATGGAGCCAATAATGTCAAGAAAACTGAAGTAGATTAAAAAGCATAAGCACTGGGGGGCCCTTTCATGTGTAGAGTTCTGGAGAATTCACAGTTTGCGCAATATGTGAGACCGCCTATGGTGCAGACGACGCAAGATTAGTTCAGTCACAAAACATTCTGTTTGTGGAAATGAAGTTAATCTCTGTAGTTTAACCATAACAGACAATATTCAGTGTGATTCACAGTATGACGAAGATAAGAATAACAATGTCTTGTAAGTTGGGTTCTAAAATAATTGAAACAACTTTTGTAGCTTTCAGACATAAAAGAAAATTAGTTAAAGCTTTGGATATAACTGTGGTAACTCAAGAGGTAACAATTTATTACTGATTCTGCTGTGATAACAAAATAAAGAGAGAACTATTGAGGTTTCAGATACCATTGTGATATCCGATAGTGAAAACGTTTTGTGTCCAAGTTTGATTTACTTTAAATATACTATTTTAAAACAAGTGGATTGTATACTCTTTGTTTTATTATTTGAATTTATTACTAACAAGCCGCTCACGGGTAGTGTGGCTACGACAAGCCAAGAGAGAGAAAGCAGCAACAGAAAAGAGGAAGAAACACTGGAAGAAGATATAAAAAAAAATGAGAAAAAGGAGAAACTGGAAACAGAAAGAGAGACAATAAGAACAGTAAGAAAACGAGAGAAAAGAGACTGAAAACAGAGAATAAGAGCATAGGTTGATAATGCCAAATTCACCAACAGAAAGAAGGACCCAGAAATAAAAATTGGGTATAGGGACTGCCAAACAAAGCTGCCCAAATCAGATGAACGGAAAGATATGATTGCTTTCCTTGGTCAAATGTAACTTGTCAATTTGCCTAAGACACTTTCTTGCAGGAAAAGGCCTATAAGTATATGTAGACATGATGTCAAACGATGCCAGGTAAAAAGGAAATTGAGTTAGAACAATGGCCAAAATTCGGATAAAAGATTTAAACAGCATTAAAATGGCCAATGACCCTTAAAAATAAAACACAAGTAAGATGGACAGTGTTCACCATCAACAATGATACTGTCCAGCGTCAGGGATATACCCGTGGAAAAAATGTGTATAAAATGGTACCGTCGTAGAGAGTTGAAACGAAGGACGACAGTAAACTTGAGTGTCATAAAGGTCACACATCAGTACATCAGTCGCAGATAAAAGAAAATTATGGCGTTGAAAAACTGTGACCAATGCATAACTTAGCCAGAACAACTTCCTCTTTCCGATTCTTACGAAAACAAAATGGCCAAAAAGCAACAGAAAGTTTGATCTGGAAAAGCTTGTTATCATATTGCTCACTCCAAGTCGACTGCCAACTAGCGTAGAGCCGAACCCTGAATACAGGAGCATAGTCCATACATGGAAAACTTAGGGCAGTGATAACATTAGAGTACACAGACTTAGCTGCGGTGTCAGCGACCTCGTTCCCACGAATACCAACATGACCTGACATTCAGAAAAACTGGACAAAAATGGAATATAAAGAAACACGAGCCAGTCGGTTTTGAATATCGACAAGAAGAGGGTGAAAACTAACGTCAAGCGATTCCAGGGCAAGTAGAGAGCTAAGGGAGTCTGTATATAGAGTACAATTAATATACTGTATACCTTCTACGTTATCAAGGGCAAAGTAAATGGCGTGCAACTCAACAGTGAACGCTGAAACTGTAAAGGGGATTCTGGGAGCAACCACTGAACCACAACAAATCATGGCAGAACCCACAGTTATATGATTTTGAACCATCAGTATAAACGGGAATACACGAATGGTTCAAAAGATGTTTGACAAATAGAAAACAATACTTCCAATCGGGAGTATCTGCTTTCAACAGGTGACTAACAGACAGGTGGGAATGGTAATAATCCATGGAGGGATGGGGCTGACCAGTGTACACAGCAATGTCATCCATGGGTAGACTCAATTCAGCCACCTGTACCTGGACATAAAGGCCAAATGGAAGAATAGCAGATCATCTATTCCAAAAGAGCATAGCCCAGCTGGAATGCTGTGGTAAGAACTGCAGTTTTGAAAGATGTAAAAAGCTGCAAGCAATGTAGGTGAAGAGGAGGTTCGTGAGACTCAGTGTACAAACTGTGAACTGAATAATTTTGGAAAGCCCCCATGCACATGTCAAAGAACCATGACATAATGCCTTTGAATTCCAAACTGCTGGCACTAGAAACATCAGAAAGTAAGGAATGCATGGCTTAGATAGAGGCTGGTGGACTTGCTGATGTAAACATAAAAAATTAGAACATTGGTTGGTTGTATGATTCTGTATTTGTGAGTAGAGATATGATGTACAACAGAAATGCCTTGTCTAGTGAAATTAGTGAAGATCTTCAACTCTGGGATGTTTTTCAAATCCCTCACATCGATCGCTTCTCAAGAGAAAATCAGAGTAGCATGTGGAGTAGCCTCAACAGGTATAATTCCCAATGATCTTAGAATTTAGAAGTTTGTTGTGTTTGGTGTAGACGTTTCAACCAAAATGTTGTCAAATTACAGGTTTCTGACTGACTTGGGTGAGCCAGCAAAGCCCTCCAATACCTTATGAATGAAAAATGGAGACACCTGCTCTAAGAATTTCTCAGGTAATGAATGATGAGAAATCGAGGTGTGATAACAGAATGTGTGATCGTTTTCCAACTAGCCATTTGTTTAGTCTCACGTTCTTCATGAATTGGGGTATCCATAATAAATAGAAAAAATATTCATGGGCAATTGAACCCACCCACCATGGAGCTGTATGAGTTGGTGCACTACAATGCCAAACAAGGACACTGTAGTAACACCAGGTTTGCATGAGCACTATACCTAAACACCAGCATCTGACACAATATTCACAACACTAGTTCAACAAGACCAGCTGACTGATCCTGGGGGCACCCAAAGGTTTCTTGTCTAAAGGTGAGCTTATTCCATAAAATTCAGATATTAAAGGGATGCCAACATCCCCGAAAGAGTGAAAAACATCTGTATAGTAGAAGGAAATGTAAGTAACAGTTTGACTGCCCATTCCATAACCTAGAGACAAATAGGAGTCATTTGTGCCCTGGCTTAAAACCTTATTGAGTTGGTAAGACAATGAACTTCTCAGTTTTTATAAGAAAACCATTCTTGATGGTTTCTGAAAGGATAATCTGATTGTTGTTCTGCTAATTGATGATATGGTGCCATAAGTAGCCACACGTCCATATAATGGGAGTGCACAGGTTTAAAGTATAAAAGTGATGAAAGTTCTTCTCACTATGCAGAGGCTAGCCTAAAGGACAGACACTTGAACTGCAGAACCTGACCCTTAAATACAAAATGTAGATATTGAAGGATGACTTCTTTATGAAAATATGGAAATAGGCATCAATGACATCAAAATTAGTCATCCATAAACCTGTTTAAAAATGCCAACATTGATTGAGAAGGAACTCCATTATGAACCTCAAAGGATCTGAAAAATTTAAGATGAGATATATCAATGATCACCCATTAATCTCTTCCTAGCTTTTTGGGTACAACAAATACAAGGAATAAAATCCCTTACAAAAGTGACTAACTTTTTTATAGCCCCTTGATTAATAACTCCCCGATTGTCTTGGAACAAAAATCCACACTCCCTGGATCTGTTGGAGGTGTAAACACCACAGGTTGCAAAGATAACAGAGATATGAACTGAATGACCAGATCTGTTGCCAGAACCTGAATCACCCATGGAGCTAATGTGAAAGAATTTCAGGGGGCTAGAAAGTGATGTAACCTTGCTCTTGTAGACCCCAACTGCATACAGTAGACATTCAGTTTGAGAAAAGGACCCAAAAAGACAAGGATGGGATCTATTCTCAACACTAACAGCTCAAGGAGCAGAAGCTGGATGGTAAGGGCATGCAACAAACAGCCACAAATGGACTACCAGCAGGAGCCAAAGAAAGTCAAAAGGCCAATTATGCCACAAAAGAATATAAACGGGTGACATCAATTCAAGATTTCAATGCCTCTGGGACACCGTCAACATGAAGAGATGAGGAAAAAAGAGTCTTGTACAAGTCACAGAGAGCGACAGCAGGAGATCAATACCCTCCCATCAAGGGATTTCTAACCCAATAAATCCCACAACATACGAGCCAGCAAACTAAACAATAGGCAAAAGCCAATAAACAGACAATAGTAGAAGTCTAGAAATGATCAATTTCACCCTCAAATTGCTGTGAGGTATGATAATAAGTTTCTGACAAAATTTGGAGGGAAGATGAAATCTTAAAACAGCAGTAAGTGTCAAACAAACATGAAAATGTTTGATATGTTTAAAGAGGTTGCAGGGTCCAATTTGAAACCCCACATGTATAAAAGTGGATCAAGTCTGAAAATCAAATTACATCATTCTATCAGTGGTAAGCCAAACCATGCTGTCAAGACAAACATGAGGGTCACAACATACCTTTTTTATTAAATAATTTTGCAACAAATCTCCCAGCATGAACAGTAATATTCAGTGAAGGAGGAAAAATGAAATATTTATTCTCACACCTTTCTGCCATCAAAGATGGAGTAGATTCACAATCAACAAGAGAAAACCCCAAAATAACAAACCTGATTGACTAACTGAAGAAAAGGAGCACAAGTTGGCTGATCGAGGTTGTACCTCATGAAAAGTCAATCTATTAAATGAAGGCATTGGAAAGAATTGTTCTTAATCATCATCAAAAGCTGTCTCAAAACCCCCTAAGGAGATTCTCATGGACCAGACAGCCTCAACTGAGAGTATAACACCTAATCTCAAGAAATCTTGTTGTCACCAGGAATTTCATTTAACAATCTGTTGGTAGCTAGTGCAGATTTTGAAAATGCATATCCAAACAAGCAACATTTGCAACTGAGTAGGGTCCAAATGATATTGACAAAGCTTCTCTGGAAATGGACTGAACAACACAGAAGGAATGAATGTCTCTTGCTTCTGTCACAATTGAGCCAAAGTGTGAGCCAAGGGCAAGTTATGCATACCAATTGATAAATCCAACCCGTGAAATTGCCAGGGGATAACTCACAAGACAAAGTAAGATACCAATAAATAAATTAGTGGTTGATTTGGTGTTTTATGGCACAAAGCAACTAGGCTATCTACACCAAACATCTGGTAAAGAGTTAAAATTAAAGTAAAATTAGTAAACTTCATGAAAGAAAATTAAGGTAAAACAAAACAAAGATTAATTTTTGAATTAAAAAACATAAATAGGATTAAAACCAATTATTACATCTAGTCTACAGAAGTAAGAGAAAAACTACAGTAATACAAGTTGTGAAGGACTTTCTATAGTATAACTGTAATTATCATAACTTGCCAGGAAGACTAATATGTAAGTTCATAAACCATCATCAATCACCTGAAGTTGGCCTTTCATTTTATGGTTTCAAGTTATTTGATGTTATGGCCATTTACAGAGAGTAAAGTAATAAAAGTTTTAAAAGACTTGTTGCAAAATTTTAATTATAACTCGCCAGAATGACTAACAGTTAGTTCAAACAGCAGTATTAGTCATCTGAGAGTTGGCCTTTCCAGTCCTGGTTTTGAGTTACTCGACATTACAGCCATTTTCTAATTTCAAATCAAAAAAGATGTACTTTGATTCTTAAAAGGGAATCACATTATAAAAGGTCAAATGAACAAATAGAAAAAACTTAAATAGCATTAAAAAGATTAATGGCCTTTAAAAAAATAAAACTTTACTTTGATTGATTGATTGTTTTATGGCACAAAGCAGCGAGGCTATCTGCGCCAAACATCCGGTAAAAATAATGTAAGTGTAGTAAAAGACATAATAGGAAATGAAGGTAAAACAAAAAAGTATAAAACCAATGTTGACACCTAGTCTACAACGTTAAGAGAGAAAACAGAGAATAAGAAGTTGTAAGGTATTTACTCTAGCAAAATGGTAATGATCATAACCCACCAGGAAGACTAACAGGTAAGTTCAAGAACCACCGTCAGTCACCTGAATTTGGCCTTTCCAGTCCTGGTTTCAGGTTATGTGTCATAGCAGCTATTATCAAAATGTAAAAGAATAGAAGTTTTAAAAGACACATTGCAAAATCATAATAATGAGTAGTCAAATGTCCAGTAAAAAAGTCAAGTAAATGGAGTAAAATTTGTAAAAGTAATTGAAGGTAAAAACAAAACAGCAATTAAAACAGAAAATGGCACAAAAACCAATGTTGACATCCAGTCAACAAAGTTGTAAAGGACGACTTGTAGCAGAATGGTAATGATCATAACCCGCCAAAAAGACTAGCAGGTAAGTATAAAAACCACCATCAGTCACCTGAAGTTGGTCTTTCCAGTCCTGGTTCTGGGTTATGTGTCATTATAGACAGTACTAAAAGTTAAAGTAGTAAAAGTGTGAAATTATATGCAACAAAAGTGTAATAATAACTTGCCAGGACGACTAACGAGTAGTTCAAACAGTAGCTCTAGTCACCTGAAGTTGGCCTTTCCAGTCCTGGTGTCGAGTTATTTGATGTTCTGTAGCCTAGTGAGAACAACTTCCTCCTTCCAAACTTTACAGAAGCTGGATGGCCAGAGTCCAATATAGGGTTTGATTTGAAAAAGCTTGTTGTCGTGTTGCTCACTCCAAGTGGAGTGCCAGCTGGCATGGAGCCGAGCCTTGAAGACAAGACCATTGTCCATATACAGAATAGGCACAGGGGTGATGGTGCTGGAGCAGACAGATTTAGCTGCCATGTCTGCAAGCTTGTTCCCGCAAATACCAACATGGTCTGGTATCCAGAGAAACTGGATTGAAGTAGCTGTCAATGAGAAATGAGCCAGTCGGTTCGGAATATCAGCAAGAACAGGATGTGAGCCAATGTGTAGCGATTCCAAGACAAGTATAGAACTAAGCGAATCAGTATAAATAGTGCAGTTGGAGTACTGCTCAGCTGTAATATGATCCAGGGCAAGAGATATGGCATACAGTTCAGCAGTGAACACAAAATCTGTAGAGGGGATTTTGCGTGCAACTACTGAACCACAGCAAACCATAGCAGAGCCCACTCAATTACCTGATTTGGAACCATCTGTGCAAATGGGAACTGAATGATTGTTCGATAGATGTTCATTAAATAAAAGATGGTACTTTCAATCTGGAGTATCTACCTCTTTCAGGTTACTAAAAGAAAAGTCACATATGGGGGCTGTAATAAGCCATGGTGGGATGGGCCGACCTGTGGAATCTGCAATGTTATCCAAGGACAGACCCAATTCATCCAATTGCGTCCGGATGCGAAGGCCAAATGGAGCAATGACAGATCGTCTGCTCTGAAAAAGTACTACCCACCGATGAAGGAAAACACATTCTCAGGTGGGATGTTTTGGTAAGGAATGAAGTTTTGAAGTATACTGTAAAGATAGTTGAAATGGCGAAGGTGTAGAGAAGGTTCACGAGATTCAACATATAAGCTTTGAACTGGAGAGGTACAGAAAGCCCCAGTGCAGAGTCGAAGTCCTTGGTGATGAATGGGGTCCAGCATCTTTAAGGCCAAGGGTCTGGCAGAGCCATAGACCATTGATCCATAGTCGAGTTTTGATCGAAAAAGAGCACGATATACTTTTAACATTGAACATCGATCTGCTCCCCAACTGGTAGAAGAGAGGACACTGAGGATGTTCAGTGCTCTTGTGCATTTGACCCAAAGCTGCTTTAAGTGTGGTATAAAGGTCAGTTTACGATCAAAGATAAGCCCCAAGAACTTGGTCTTTGGGACCAGTGGCAGCAAAACTTCACTGATATGAAGTTCAGGATCAGGGTGAATACCCCGTTGACAGCAAAAGTGCATGCATATGGTTTTAGAGAGAGAGAAATTAAAGCCGTTCGCCAGAGTCCACTTCAGTACACGATTGAGGGCAGTTTGTAGTTGCTGCTCAATATATCTCATGTTTGACAACTGACAAGAGACGTGAAAGTTGTCGACATACAGCCCATTCGCAACAGTGATAGGGAGTTGTTCAGTGTTGGCATTTATCTTTATACTGAAAAGTGTGACACTCAATACACAGCCTTGAGGGACTCCAAGTTCCTGTACAAAAGAACAGGAAAGTGTCGAACCCACACGAACTTGGAATCTCCTGCCCATTAAAATTTTTTTAATAAACATGGGTAAATGGCTACGTAACCCATATGTATGGAGGTCTCGCAAAACGCCATACCTCCATGTTGTGTTGTAAGCCTTCTCTATGTCAAAGAATATTGATACAAGATGTTGGCATTTGAGAAAGAATTCTCTTATAGATGTTTCCAGATGAATTAGGTGGTCTGTGGTGGAGTGCTGTCGAAGGAACCCACACTGAGTGGGCGAGAGGAGGTTGATTGATTCAAGAAACCAAACAAGATGAGTATTAACCATCCATTCTAAGGTCTTACAGAGACAGCTCGTCAAAGCAATTGGACGGTAGTTTGAAGGAATCTTGGGATCTTTCCCTGGCTGAGAGAAAGGTAAAATAATAGCCTGGTGCCAGGCATCAAGAAAAACCATCTCCTGTCAGATCCAGTTAAAAACAATTAGAAGAATATCAAGAGAAGCAGGAGATAGATGGTGCAGCATGTCATAATGAATATCATCAGGTCCAACAGATGTACTGGCAGACCGATGAAGAGCCATTTTCAGTTCCACCAGGGTAAAGGGACAATTATAGTCAAAGAAACAGTCAGTTCGAAAGAAAAGAGGTGATTGCTCTGCCCGAGTCTTGATGGCCAAGAAGGTGAAGGAACAAGCAGAAGTGCTTTCACCTGGAGTATCAGTGATGCTCAAGACATCAGTCACCTCCTGACTATCAGAGAGTAAGATTGAGAGGGGTCAGAATTGTAGTGCCCATTAACCTTTTGAATCCTGTCCCATATGATCTTGGAACTGGTGGTAGAAGATATGCTAGTTGTGAACTTAATCCAAAATTCCTTCTGGCTTTTGAGCCTTCTGTGCTAAGTGGCAAGCAGGATTTCACCACAGACGAGGATATTGTGGAAAACATGTTGAGGTTTTAGGAATACACTGAGCAGCTGCTTGTATAATACAGCTAGATACTGCCACTACACAGTCATCTATTGATGGCTGATTTACGATGGCAGGATCAAGTTTTGCGAAAGCAGTGAAAGTGGGCCAGTCTGCCTGGTTTAGCTTCCACCGGGGCATGTGGGTAGGGTGGCATCGACCACGGCCAGTCTCTCTCAAAAGGATCGGAAAATTATCACTGCCTAGTGGATTACTGTCAACCCTCCATGAAAAATGGGAGAATAATGAAGGAGAGCAAACCGAGAGATCAATAGCAGTAAAGGACTGACTAGGTGCATGAAAGTGGAAGAACCAGTATTGAAAATAGAAAGATTGTGATCAGAGAGCATCCGCTCTACTGATTGACCCCTCTCATCAATAACAGCACTTCCCCAGAGGGGATGATGTCCATTAAAATCCCCCAGGATTAGAAATGGAGACGGCAACTGTTCAACAAGAGCATCAAGGTCTGATTGATCATATGTCTCTCCAGGGGACAGGTACAGAGAACAAACAGTGATGGTATGACTCAAGGAAATAGGGATGGCTATGGCCTCCAAGGGTGTGCTGAGTGACAAAGACAGGGTGGGCACATGCTGATCAACCAATAGTGCCACCCCTCCATATACTCGACCATCACAGAGCCTGTTATTTTTGTATGGAGAAAACTACTGAATGGAGACTGTATCAGCAGGTTTGAGAAATGTTAAGAAAGACAAACAGGATGATAGGAAGCAATCAGTAGGATGAGTGAGAGCAATTGCAATTGATGCAATGAGGGTCCATTTAATAACCACAGGCATTGTGGTTCTTGTTACCGTAACCAGTGCATGTTAAGGAACCACGAAATGACATCTTTGAGTGACTAAACAGCTGACACTGGAAACATCTGAGGGAGTTTGGAATGCATGGCCATACCCTGCAATTAAAATAACCTGCCTTGATGGTGACAGGTGGATGTAGTGATGTAAATGTCAAACTGAGGTCATTGGTCAGTATCATAATTCCATCTTAGTGAGTGGAAATATGCCTCACTGTAGAAACTTCTTGGGTGGAGAAACCAGCAAGAATCTCTGACTCAGGGATGTTATTCAAATCCCTCAAGAATAACTCCTCCTGATGAATTCAAAGTAGTATGAGGTGTAATCTCAAGAGGAATATCCCCAATTGCCATTGACAGCAAGAGGAATTCATTCTGTTGAGATGTTGATGTTTCCACCTAAATGTCAAAGTGAAGCTTCTATACTGACTTTGAAAGCCAGCAAGTCCCTCTTGTCCCTTTTAAATGAGAAAGGGAAACATCTGACCTGAAGGTTTGTCTGAAAGAGAATGTAGTATAAGCAAATGAGGTACAATAGGTGCTACAGATGTTGAAAATTGCTGCTCAGAATCTTCAAGATATGGTTGTTTCCCTATGGACTGTTTTTTTGATATTTTATTTGGAGAAACCATAATAAAAAAAAAAAGGAATACTTTGGTGCCCATTGACCCCACCCACTATGAAGCCACATGAGGGGATGCACTACAATGCTAAACAAGGACACTGCAGCAACACCAGGGTTTCGTAAGTACTATACCCCAAACACTAGCATTAGATACAATGTCTATAACACCTCTTTAGAACATCCAATACTGGTACTTGGTTGACCCGAGCTCAAGTGAACCAGTCGACTGATCCAAGGGGGCCAACTCCAAAGCTGTCTGTCTACAGGAATTCAAGGCCAAAGTGGTGTGTTAAGGTTGGACCCCTCAACCACCAGGATCCACTCCTCTCCTTCATGGGTCACCATGCACGGCAAACACGTGGGTGGATGTTTAGATCCCAGAGATTATGTTCAGATCTGCAAACACCAATAGAGTCCAAGAGAACATTTTAAGCTACAGAATTCTTCATAATAACCAAGATGATAATGAAACATAGAAACCACTGTGTTGATTGTTTTTGCTTTATAAAGAGCTATTTTAGAAAAGAACAGTGCCATACTTTAGAGTTGACAATTCATGATCTATGTTTTGTTGTCTTTCTCTCTTAGATGTGTTGAAAATGTTTTTATTTCTTAATGGAATGTTCAACTTATAAGATAAAAGTTAATTAAATATAAATTTTATTTATTATTTGTGAAAGTACAGTTTTACTTTCATACTTAAGTAGCATAGCAAACATCTAATTTTTGATATTTATCTTTCTTTGTCCATATGTACTTTTAAAATAAATCAAGAGCTTCTGAAAACTCAGAGGAATTATACACTCTGTTCCACAGTATACCTGCAGTATTGTACCTATTCATTATATAACATAAAAATGCAAGTCCAATATTGAAGTTAAACTATCTTTCTCAGCAACAGTCTGAATCACATTAAACATCTGGCATAGAATTGACGTATGATGATGTAGGCCTCTAGTAATGACTAATTGGAAAACATGAACAAGAAGCTTCTGTTACTCAAAAATTGTAACTGTCATTAATGAAGCAGATTTTCTAATTAATCTCTCACTCATTGTGCAATGCTTTACACATTTCATGTGTCTTGTAAAAGTCATTTCCCAAATACTTATTTTATATTGATACATTTTGATAAACAATACATTTAGCTTAATGTTTGTCAGCTGCAAATATACATGCAACTGAGTATTGTATTTAGTGTGAGCACAGGCTAATAAGTATGTAATACTTTGGAACTCAAGGATGATTAATATGTAAATATTGGGCTTAGTACTCCCCCAACTGTCAATGCATTTTTTCTTCATGATACTATTCATCATTTGCACAATCAAACTGTTGCAAGATGCAACTTTTATATGATTGACTACTTAGCAAAATATGGAAAGAGCACCTTTAATGTAGCAACAGTGACCAGATTTTTAAGGGTTAATATAATGTTTCAGACATACAAGCTTGAGAAAGTCTCATTAAAAATACAACAAATAAATTTATTACATAAAACATATTTTGCAGTTGTAAACACTTATCTTGTAGCAACAATAAATTTTATTTTCTGGGGTCAAAAGTTAAAATTTAATCTAGACATTATAAACACTTGTATCAATCTTTTGGCAAAGGATTTATTGATTTCTAGAACCAAACACTACAGTCAACATAAGTCATAGCCTTCTTCTTCTGCTCAGTCAGACATTATTGACAACAATTTCTACTCAGTATGACAGTCATACAAAATAATGTATATAAATATTACCATGAGTGGGTACAGAAAATTGATTATTTTCCAATCATATAGGGCTTTGAATTCTAAGTCCTTGCCATGATAGATAGATTGGGTAAACATGACGGTTGAAGTGTTAAGTAAGAATCTTAAAATGAAAGCATGGACATTTGGACACTTTTCATAAAATATAAAACAGGTGAATGTCAAGTGTTCAAGATGAAATTAATAAATGAAATGACAACCTTAAGCTAGTAAGCAATAGTAACAGTACAATAAGAACATGAACACATATGAACATATGTAAATAGCATAAAACTATGTGAAATTGCAGTGGACTTACCTTAACATCACATGCTGTCAGCATGAAAATTCACAGTGAAACATTCAAGATGTGATTTTTTATCCAGAGTTGTAACTTGCCATAGTCAAATTAATCATTTTCAAGATATCATCCTGATGAAAATCAAAGAAGAAATATTAAGATGTAGTTCAGTCAGGACGTGTTTATGAATTTTACTAGTGAATAAAATTGACAGCAATGCAATGTGTATGTGATACATTCAGGTTAAAAACAGGTTAACATTTGAAGTATTGTGTAAGTCCACTTAAATGGAGATTCAGTCAAGGTAACAATCTCAAAGTGATTCTCAATTTCTTACTCTGTTGTGATGTTAAATACAATAATGACAATGGGTAATAAATGTAAAATGCAAAAATAACAATCTCTATGACAAAATTAAACACAAGCATAGCATATGTACTGGTTTTTCCTTACATGGGATCGCTATTTTTGCTCAATTCTCTGAACAGATTTTCCCTGATCCTGTTTCTAACAGTTTTTAATTTGCAAAAAAAATGATTTTACCAAGAATGAATAATGCTACAAGTGACTACTCATTCTCATCCAAACAAATACCTCCTAAGCAGAATAGATATCATACATTCAAAACTAAAAAGGAACATAAGTACAACAAAATTGATTTAATGGCTTTCTTGACCATGTGTTATGTAAAGCCTACACATAAACAGAAAAATGAATAAATTGGAAGTAAATATTATAACAATAATAAAATAGAAATTTATACATGGTATATTCATAAACCACACTTTCTAGAATTCTCTACTTAAAACATATCATTAAGCTAAGAATTTATTCAGCTTTAAAAATCAATAAACATGCTCTGTTGGAAAAGGGAACAGAGAATCATTACAGAAATTTCATCAAAATACACCAAGAAAAAATATGAATCTTTCAACACAAAAACAAACATACAACATATAAATAAACACTTCAACAAAAAAAACTACATTTTAAGTGATCCTTTAAAAATAAACTATCTTGAAAGAAAAATTTTCTCACAGATGTTCATATGTGCTAAAAGAAAATTTACCTTGCATTGCATATTTAAGCTTCATGACAAAAAAATGTTTCAAATGGGAAATAGCACTCAATATTGACATACACGTGCAAAAATGAAACACGAAATACACTAGATAACAGATCCGGGTCAATAATGGATTTTCAAAACTGGCTGTCAGGCTCTTTAATCAATTATGATTCAACTAACAGATTATTCTTATGTGAGACTTAAACAACTGAGACAACTGGAAACATTAATTATGCTTAGTTGTTTACTTTTGTGATCCACAACACAAATTGTTTAAGCTTAACAGTTTTGATTCAATCAAAAATTATAATGAGAATCTTAATAACAATATTTGGATTGCTTGCACATTTGAAATAACTGTGAACACTAATTTTGATTAGTTGATATATTTTTGACATATATTAATTCCATTATATTTTTAATTCACTATTTATTTTGTTTGACACTAATATATGAGAGTGAAACTTATGAGTAATTGATTATGTTAACAAATTAAGTTTATCCCCCAGCTCTACTACATTATACCTTTTAACACTGATACATTCTAAAATATTCCTTTAGTACAATAGCAAAATAAATCCTCTTAAATTAGCTCTCTTAAAATAATTAAAACCTCTAGAAATTAAAACACAGAGTAGACTTCTCAATAATACATACTAAATAAAATACACTCTAAAACCTTCCAAATAATACATAATGAAATAATAGTACTAGAAAGAGCTTCCTTTAAAAATGAAAACAATCTGACTTAACAAATTTAGAAACATATAAAATACATTTACCAATAGATTTATACTGATGATACAAAATTAACTTCACAAAATGCAAAAGACACTCTGACCATGATAATCAACTAAGAAATAACTGATATGAAAGGAACACTAGTTATATAGACACACACACAACATTAAATCTTAGAAGGAGAAAGTATTTACACACTCACCAGGTGGCAAGCATCAGGTAACTTTACCTTGCTCTCACTTTAGACCTGCCAACAAATCTTCTAAGCCTACAGTGTTTGCCTTTATAGTATCTCAGGCTTTAGAAACAGCCTTTATCATATTTGGTCCACCAGCTATGGTCACAAGTGGCAGACTTCTTTGAGCTACAACAGGCATTTCTCTACACCACAGTCAATAGTCAATCTATCATATTACTGTATGGATCCCAAGTCTTTGTCCATTTTATGGTCACCTTTTTGCAGTGCCACTTGATTAAATGTCAGCAGCACAGTTAAATATGTCACCTACATCCATTTTTTGGATTGATATTTTGGGATATCTTTGGTGATTGTAGTCCAAATCCCATGAAGATGAAGGCTTACTGCTTTATAATAGCCACAGTCTGGCTATCTACTCAGGTTGAATATTTCTTATTCATAAATAAAATCCTTAAAGGTGAGGGCTTCCTAATGGGCTGTCTGCTCTTTGATGGTTGTCCTGTCATGGACAACAAGAGTTCCTGCTGAAGGTATTGATAATACCAATGGAACATTGTTCTTTCTTTCCATATCTCAGCTTTCCCCTCACAATGACCTTAACTCTATTAAGAACTTTTCTGATTCCTGAATAGAGTGGTTTCAAAAGAGGTAGATATACATTTAAAGCCTACAGCTCTGATGGGACATCTATGAAGTTTCTGATGCTGAGATGTCAATTAAACAGCACTGGTTTAACCAACAGCAGGCTTGGATTGATAAGCATAGAAGTGGTGATATACAGCATAGCAATTAGGTCAGCTAAGGTCAAATCGCTAAGGAAGAGAAATGTGTTTAGAGTGGTCAAAGCACATCAAAGGATTAGTCAACTCCAATCCAGCCAGCAACCCCAGAAAACTGACTGGTTCCTTGTAGGAGGAAGGTTCTCAACTGTTCACCTCAGGCCTAAAAACCAGAAGGGAAGAGAAGCCAGAGTTATAAAAATGTAAACAATCATGTGAGTAAATCCAGTACAACCTGCAGAAGAAGAAACATCAGAAATGTATATCTGGATGATGTCAGAAAGCTGGAAATGTGACATGGAAAGTTAATTCCAGTCTAAAACTGTCCAGTATCAGTCCAAAGTAGGTGGGGTGTATGTGTTTTCTTATAGCAAAGCCACATTGGGCTATCTGCTGAGTCCATCGAGGGGAATCAAACCCCTGATCTTAGCATTGTAAATTTGTAGACTTACTGCTGTACTTGAGGGGGGCATGTAGGAGGAAGTATCCAGTCCACTAAGATGAGTGACTTATGTTGGCTGGTCCTGTTCCAACCAAAACCAATCATCCCATGAAGTGACATCCAGGGGGAAGTAGGAAGGAGGGTTCCTACCTGGAAGGATGAACTGCAAAGAGCATAGAAAAATCCAGTCCAGAGCAACAGCATTTGTAATAAAATATTAGACCCACAGCTGAAGGATAGTGATGCTTTATACAAAACAAGAATGCTATCATCCAACTGTTGAATGAGTGGAATTGTGCAGACTCACAAGGATTCCTCCATGATTCACCATCCCTAGCAACTGTGAAGTGGGAAGGGCTCCCTTGAATAAGGGAGAGAAGAAATGTGTTGAAGAGTCTGGAGAAGCAAATTCCAGAGTAAGTGCAATGGATAACCACAAAACCCTATTTTAAAAAGCAGGTAGTTTCTCCATTGATTAGACTGCAGCCATTGTCATGAACTATTGAATGCTGATACATTCATTAACAACTGTACTTTTAATAATAAATTGTAAATATAAAAATATTGACTGCTAACAGTAAATGAGTGAGAAGTATAATTCACAATCAAATAAATAAATCCAACTTGATAGTGGATAATAAACAATACTCTAAATATGTTCAAAATGCACTAAGGAAATAGATGTTTGAACTTAAGCACTGGGTTTTAACACTGTTAGAGAAAAGTTAACTTCAAACATAGAAATGACTGAGAGGGTAGAAAGTTTAGAACATCTGAGTGACCATTGCTCCATTAGGTTCAATATTTTGCTGCACATGGAGATAAGAAATAATGATATTTTGAGTACAAATTTCAAAAACAGTTTTGAAGGAATGCAACAAGAATCATCTGTTATGAACTGGGCAGCTGAGTTATTTGAAGACATTGATCAGATGTGATAAATTTTTAAATATTAAAGGTCAACATATTCCTGAAAAAGAAAATGGTAATTACAAGTAAAAATCCAGGTTGGTTCAAAATGAGACAGAATAATTAAAGAAGAACATTATAAATTTAAGAAATTTAAACTAACTGGTATGATAGAAAATTTAAAAGATCAATGAAGTTGAAGAAACAGAAAATTAGGACATCAATAAAGAACCTTCAAGAAATTGTAGTCTAAAAATGTAAAAGTCAACACTTAAGGCTTCTTTTAATAAATTAAGGGTGAAGAAAATGTTAGAATGGGGGTAGGAACCTTATGGAATGATAGGGGAATGCTATTATCTGATGATTATAAGATGGCTGGCATGTTAAATTTTGCTTTTTTATTTTGGTTTTCACTGATGAAGATTTATGCAGTATTCCAACATTTTCAGCTGTTGATAAATGAAAATGAGATCAAACAAAATGGCTGCATTCATTCTGAGTTGGTTAAGTCAAAATTGTGAAGTTTAAAAAACTATAAGACACCTACGCAAGGTAATATTTCCACCAGGGTTTTGAATGACATTAAAGACTGGATATAAGAGCCACTAGTTACTATTTTTTGTCAGTCCTCAAATAGTGAGCAGGATCAGAAGTGAGGTATTGTTACTCTTCTTTCCAAGGGAGGTGATAAAAACTGTCCCAGTAATTATGGTTAATTATAGTCATATATTAGCTGTGGAGAAAAGTTTTAAAAACCTGTTAAAAGATGCTTTGCAAAGTCATTTCATAAAGTTTAGAATTTTATTGGATTATCAACATTATTTCACCAAAGGAAAATCTTGCCTTACAAAGTTTTTGACATTCTTTGAAAAGGTTACTGCTTTCGTAGATAAGGGTAAGGGTGTTGATTTGGAGTTTCAAAAAGAAATTTGAGAAGGTGAGCTTAAAAGGCTTGTAAAAAAATTTTCTACAGATGTGAGAGATACTTTAGTAAGTCAGATAGAAAAGTGAGTGTATGGAAGAAAGCAAAAGGTTGTTACAAAAGGAGTTCAACCAAACTGGATTAATGTTGCAAGTGGGCTCTGCCTCAGGATCATTGTTCTTTTCTACTTAGATCAATGACAAAAATGAAGGAATAGTAAAAAAAATACTTAAATTTGCAGATAATTTTAAAGTCTTGGGTATTGATAGTTGTGAAAAGATGCTGCTGATTTACAAAATGATTTAGAGTTGTGCTAAAAAATGGAAAATGGGTTTTAATTATAAAAAATGCACAATGATGCATGTGGGTTATCATTATTTGAATTATAAGTATAATTTTGATGAGAATAACATTAATAGTGTCATGAAAGAAAGGGATCTTGGTATAACAATCAATCAGTCTCTAAAGTCATCCGAGCAGTGTGCTGTTGCTAGTGGTAGGGCAAATAGGATTTTGAACTGCATCTGCAGAAATACTGAATACAAGTCTAAAAAAGTTATAATTTAACTGTACAAGTTACTGGTTAAGCCACATTTAGAATATCATGTTCAGTCTTGAGCTACTTACCTTATGAACAGCATCAATTCATTAGAAAGGGTTAAGAAATGGGTTACAAGAATACTGCCTGGGATGTTGGGTTTATCACATGAGGAAATGCTGAAATCTCTCAAATTGCTTTCTTTTGAGAAAAAGAAGAGTCAGTATGGATCTGGTTAAGGTATTTAATATTGTAAAGGGAATTGATAATGTTAATGCATCATCTTTCTTCTCATATTTAACAGTGAAAATAGCTGGACTAGGGAACACAAGTATAAATATTGAATGGGCATAAGTCATCTTTTCTTAAGACGATTTTACTTTTCAAATATGGTGGTTGACTTTTGGAATGGGTTGCTTTCAGATGGTGTAGAGGCAGTAAATTTCAAGAAGTTTAACAAAAGCTTTAAAGTTCTTTTTCAAATTCATTTTTTTTAATTAGTTTAGATTGTGGAATAGTCAAGATGAACCAACAAGCTCCAAGTTGTCCCAAAACATTATGTTAACACCAACTCTCCTCTGATGTAAGAAACAAATATCATAAGCTTTCACAACTGACATCATTTGTCATTGGGACCAATGATATTTTATGGTTATTGTTAACTTCTAGTATAGAAATGATTGAGAAGTTTGAAATTGTGGAAAATCTGATTAATGCTCAATTATGTTTGATATTTTACTGCATATTAAGATTATGAATCATAAGATTTTAGTTCAGAGATGTTTTGAAAAGGTCACTACTAATATAAATGGGGGTAAGGTGTGCATCTGGTGTAACTGGATTTCTTGAAAGCATTTGACACTAAATCACTTTAAACTTTTCTTTCTACAGAGTGTGCAGGATAAATTGACTAAGGATATCAAAATGACTGGAGGAAAAAAATTAGAAGGATATTATAAATAATTTGGTCAAACTAGATTAATTTCAAAAGTGGAGTACCTCAAAGCTCAATGCTAGGACATTTATTCCTTTTGACTTAGATAAGAATAGTCAACAAACTGCAAAACCTTGGTAATGATATTAAGATCTGGGGTGTTACTGGCTATAAGGTGGATGCTGTTGCTTCTTTACAAAAAGATTTAGATTATTTGGTGAAATGAGTGAATGTATTTTAATTATAATAAATGTAAGTGGTTTTAAATTATAATTTTGATGAAAATAACCTTAATATTTATGAAAGAACAAAGACCTATGTGTTCTCTTTGATTAGTCTTTTGAGCCTTTCAAGCAGTGTGTTGTTGCTTAAAGTAGAATTTTAGGTTGTATTTGTAGATATATTAAATACAAGTCTAAACAGACTATAATCTCATCATAAAGGTCACTGGTTAGGCCTTGTTTGGACTGTTATATTCAGTCTTGGGTTCCTTAAAATACAAGGTCATTGTATTGTTGGAAAAAGTTCAGAGATGGGTTAAAAGAATGAATCGTGGGATGGAAAGGCTGTCATAAAGGACTTGTTAAAATCTACTGGGACTGTTCTGTCTTTAAAAAAGTAAGGAAGAGAAGGAAAGAAATAGTATAGATTTCACTGAGGTGGTCAAGGTTATTGAGGAAAATGAGAGTATTGGTGCATCAAGTTCTTTTTTTGTTTTGCTGTTTATTTACACTTATTTTTATTATACATTCATTTGGCTGAAGCTTTTATTCAAGGTATATCTTTAGTTAATCAATAATGTTCTTAAAAAACTGTTACTGATAATAATACTCTCACTTTCACAATTTTTGTTATAGTTAAAACTTCAATGATAGCCAATGAGACAGCATACCTTTAGGTGTATTAGGAGAAGCAACAAAAAAGGAGTTTAATAGAATGTTGGATTCGGTATCAAAGTTAAGCATCAGAGAAAGGGTTTCTTTATGTAGCTTTGAATAAGATGGTAGTAGACAAGTAACTGTTATAGCTAGAAAATGGCTCTTACCTTGTCCACTATTCTCTCTATTAAGTCTGATAAAAATGATTCATCAACAAAACTATTTCTTAAACACCACAATTAAGATATTTTCTAACTCTTCTTTTTGCCAGTGAAAGCAATTTCTGAGCTAATAGTTTGTTCATGTATGACATTTTTATCCTAGGTACCACACTACTGCACTCTCCTGAACACTACCTAACAACTGATAGCCTTCCTAAGGAAAAGAGTCCTAATGTATATATAAAATAAATTATAAATTATTTATACTTCTATTCAGTATTTTTAAAGATAGATTGTAGTATCCTATTTGCTTTACCACTAGCAACAGCACATTGCTTTATTGGCTTAAAAAAACTGATCAGTCCTAAGCAAAAATTCTTTACTTACATAACAGTGTTAAGGTTATTCCTATCAAAATTGTAATTAAAATTATTATAACCCATACATGTTACATATATTATAATTAGCAGCAATATGCTATTTATTCACTCACTTACTAAATTACTTAAATCCTTTTCTGAAGCAGCAGTACCCTTCTCAACAACACTCAATACCTTAATAACATTAGCAAGTTTGAGGTAATTTATTGACCATTTCTTTATCTATATCAATGAAGTATATTAAAAAGGGCAAATGTCCTAACATTAAGCCCTAAGATTCTCCATTTATGATAAGAAGCAAGCTTGATTGAGCTCCATTTATAACATCCATCTGCTTTCTACTGCCCAACTAGTATTCTACCTAATGAATCAACCTAACCACCATGGTTAGAGATAACTTCTTATGAAGCATTTTATGCTGCATCTTGTCCAATGCTTTCATAAAATTTAGATACATCAAATCCACATCATTAACCCTATTTAAGCAAGTAGTAACCTATTCAAAGAATGTCAAAATTTACCTTTATGTGAAATCATGTTGACCAACAAAATTCTAACTTTTTTCCATAACTTTGTGAAACATCTTTTATTACACTTTCACAACTTTTTGCACCTCTGCAGTAAGATTAATAGGCTTATAATTACTGTGACAATTTTATCAGCTTCATTGGTCCCTTGGAAAGGAGTGGCTTTTGCCAACTTCCAATCCCCTGACACCTGCTAATTATTCATCAACTTACAAAAAAACAGAAGAAAATGGCTTATGTATCCAAGCTTTAATTCCTCCAAAACCCTTTAAGAAATAATTAACAAGTTCAAAATTAATGTGATCATGTTGTTTATATCTAGCATTTGTTCAGGGTGAAATCTCTGTTAATATAAATTTTAAGAAAGAAAGTAGAATTTAACAGCCCAGCATCCTCAAAATAATCACATACAAGTCATCTTTCATCTCTCAAAGGTCTTAATCACATCCTGGCAGTTTGCTTGTATTTAATCAACTCTATTGATCTTTTATAATACCCAAGTCTCCCATCAAAGCAGTCAATATAAACTTTTTAAATCTGTGATGATTTTGAGTTCATTATTGTACCCTTTTTTTCTGCCCATCTGGATTTTTGTAGTTGTAACTGCTCCTTCTTGTTTTGTTAATGTGTCTTGGATATTAATTTTAATATTTAATTAATTTATAAATTAATATTAATTAATTTTAAGTGAATATTATTGTCTTGAATAACATTTTTTTCCATGTATAATCAATATCTACAATTAATTCAGTTACCTAATAAACAATTAATGTAGGAGATGCACACTGTACTTGTAGCCCTGATAATTCTTTTGGAAGAACACTAGTCTCAGAGTGCTAATGTAAGTTGGATGTCTTGTGTTCAAGCCCCAGTCAGTTAGAGCAGACAGTTTAGTTACATTTAAAGTTGTTACATTGATCCTCCAAGTGAGACCTAACTAGTGATTGGCATGAAGATAATTATCTTTTCTGACTCATAACTAATTTATCCTAAAATTCTCTTTGCTTTCCTACTACTAAAAGTATTCTGCCTTGATGGCTTGGTTGACTTTTAACACTTACAAGGTCCTGTTCTTTGTCATGCAATTGAATGGGCTCCCATCTATATCAAACAAGTGATCCAAATTATAACTCAAATTCTTTATCTTGTACTTACTACAATTAAGTCATTTGCCAGGTATTAGTCCAAAATATAATTGACCAAATTTAATTTGCAGTACTTCAATATAGCTAAAAATACCCAAAATTTTAGGTAATTATATATCTCTCTGCAAATCCTTAATTTGGCCTCACATGGAATACAACATAACTATAGCTGGGGCAATATCTGAGCCAATCAAATCAGATGTTTAGCTGAAATCCAACAATATATTGATTTTGTGATGAATTGAATTATTAGATATTATTCTATCAAGGAATTATCTTAACAACTTACAGACACAATAGTACTTGAACATGACCATACATAATAGACACTACATCATAAGTCCTGGGGTGCTTTCCACTAGCATCTATGCATAATAGTGTTTCCTCCAGGATTATGGTGATTATAATAAAGGCTGCCATTATGTAGTTTAAATGGCTTCATACCAAGTTGTGCTACAAGTGGTCATTGTAGTGGAAACAACAAATACTAATCCATTCATGTCTCCATGTGTTTGTTTATTGAATTTCGTGAAAAGCTACTTGAGGGCTATCTGTCCCTAATTTCGCAGTGTAAGACTAGAGGGAAAGAAGCTAGTAATCACCATCCACCATCAACTCTTGGGCTACTCTTTTACCAACGAATAGTAGGACTGACTGTCACATTATAATGCCCCCATGTCTGAATAGGTGAGAGTGTTTGGTGTGATGGGGATTCAAACCTGTGACTGTCAGATTACGAGTCAAACACCATAACCCACCTGGCCATGCCAGGCATCATTTCAGTGTGAAATATGGGATGTAAAGTGCTGTCTCATGTTACCACATACTATATTCTTTTAAAGAGCCTGTAATGGCCACTCATTCATGCTGAATTTTAACATACTTTTAAAATTTTTAAAAAACAATGAAGAAGTAACAAGTTTAATGTTATAATATAATGAAGTGTGGCTTTACATATACAATGTTTAATATTTACAAGCAGCCATATCTACTTTTGGTCCTAGATTATCAAAATTTAATTGAACATCAGGAGATGGAAAGCCAATATTTAACACCAAAACAAATATTTGTCCCATTTCTTCTTTGTACAGTTTTGGACTTCTTAGCTAAGATATTTACTTTTTGGGCTCAGAAGATGGCTACTAAGATGATTCTAGTGGTACAAAAGGTTATATATTTATGTTTTTCTCTTTATTTTTTTCTTTATAAAAGATGAATAAGAGGTAAACTTTTTAAAGTTTACGTTATTATCTAAAGGACTGACAAAATAAAGGTCTCTAATTTCTTTGTGATATAGTTTGAGTTAAGATAGTTTTGTTTTTTTTGACAGAGTGAGAGGTTTTATGGTATATGTTACTGTTGGAAATAATGGAAACCAGCATCTTATAGAAGCGTAAAAGGGAAAATGATAATTTCTTGAAAAATTAAGGTTGTGTCTTCTAGTTAATTTTCACTAGGATAGCCTTGAAGGAACATGTGATATTGTATTTTTATTTGATATTAATTTTCTCAGCAAGGTTATTAAAGAATAAATTATATTGTGCTAGCCAATATTCATAATATAACCTTTAAATTTAAAAGAAACTGATGTAATCAGCTGTTTGATTTAAAAGTGTCTTATCAAGGCAAAAAGCCTTTAACCAAGTACTGATTAACTTTCAATAAATAAATATAATGGCACCTCAGTCAGATAATAACAACTTTCCTGTAAGAAATTAACCACTAAATGAGAAAAAAATATTTATCAGTTTTATATTAGTAATTACATATTTTAATAAGCTGAGCACTCAACACACAGATTGTGTATAACCACAAAACACAGTCATGGATAGTAGTTATTACATGGATCATATATGTTGATAACTGGTGCACTCAACACTTACTAAGTGCTAATAGTGGGTGTGGTTTTAAACTACTCTTTTACCTGGTCTTCATTTACTGATCTTTTGTAAAATACTATTGTTAGAATATTTAGATTAGTATCTCATTTTCAAAATGTATTTTAGATAACACATGATTTAAGTTTATAAAAATAAAAATGTAGGACTAGTCCACTCCATACTCTGGTAGAATGCTACAAATGTTTTAACTTGTATCTTGTTATTTTTTCATCATACAGGTCACTAACTAGATGTCATGCATTGAGGTATGGTATTCATTCTTGAGCTTCTCACCATGTAAGTACACTAAATTATTGGAAAAGGTTCAGAGAAGGCTACTAATATGATATTTTGGATGGAAAGGTTAACATACAAGGGCAAGTTAAGATTTATTATATTGTTAAGTTTCAAAAAATAGGGTTAAAGAGAATTTATATGTTGAGAGAAATAATGTTACTTCATCACCCATTTTTATTTATTTATTTAATTTTACTTAATGGAAAGAATATGATATACAAGAGTGAAGCCAGGATGCTATCTTGTTTTAATTAACAGAGTGGTTGGCTTTTGGAATGAGTTTATTCTGATTTAAATAAGTGGATGCAGTAACAAGCAAAGACATGATAAACGTATAAAATTATAAACTCCTGAAGTTTATCTTTGAGTGTTTAATTACTATTTTAAAGTTTAGTCTTCTTTACCAGTTTAAGTACTTATTCAATTTATTGATAGTGTTAACGTTTTATAGACAACGTATATTTTACTACGAACATATTTATTAAGTTGTAGTTACACTTAAAAATATCCTTGCACTGTTTTATGGTGTACGATTAAAAAATTATATATAAAACTAAAGCTATTACATCAAGTAAAATAAGCCTTAGCTAAAATAAAATAACATACACCTCCTGAAGATTCTTGAGTCTTCTCCCGTACTATTCACACATAAATATTTTATTAGTATGATACTCCAAAAAATATTAACACATACTATGCAATTGTCATCTCATATGTCTTAGCATATAGCTGTAAACGTTAGCGACATCTACTACTATTTAAAGCTAAAGAACCACATATTTTGTGAATATCAAAAATATATATATATAGCAAAGAAAAAGGTTAAATACTCAACCTTAAGTCATCGACCATTTCCACATTTATTTCTCTGATTGTATGAATACTTATATTTTTTTCTTTTTTTAACGAAAACAACAAAAATGATGGAATAAATACCTATTTACTCAATATTTGAAAATTTAATTATTATACTTCAAATTGCTCAGTTGTTTGATAAGGTTTGAATACATTTATGTGCACATGGAATAAATTTAGATTCAATTGTAGTTGACTCTAATTTTGAGCTAATGACAAAAAGTGAACAATCAGCAACATTCGCCACCGTTAAGTTCAGCTCATTGACCATAACAACTGTATTCTCTTTTATAACGCGATCAAAGCAGAAAGTGCTCAGCATTTCGTCTTGAATTCTGGCCTTTCCGATGGCCTGGCATGGCCGAGCGCGTAAGGCGTGCGATTCGTAATCCGAGAGTCGCGGGTTCGCGCCCGCGTCGCGCTAAACATGCTCGCCCTACCAACCGTGGGGGTGTATAATGTGACGATCAATCCCACTATTCGTTGGTAAAAGAGTAACCCAAGAGTTGGCGGTGGGTGGTGATGACTAGCTGCCTTCCCTCTAATCTTACACTGCTAAATTAGGGACGGCTAGCACAGATAGCCCCCGAGTTACTTTGTGCGAAATTCCAAAACAAACAAACAAAGCCTTTTCGATTTATAGCTCATCAAGCATTACTTCATGACTGACCTAATTTAGATAATAAATAAAAAATAAAATATTTCATTATATTATTGGAAATATAAAATAAGGTTCCGGTTTGGCGATTCACTCATATAAAAAACGAAAGGAAACTAGTAAATAACAGAATGCTGCTGAGAATTTGTTCAATAAATTTTAAATCCAGTTATAGGTTATAATATATACTTTAAATTATATATCAGTAATTTTTTAATTTAAAAGTGAATATTAAAAACACATCTAACTATAGATTTTAATATGTCGCGTAGTATGTTGAATGCAGCTCTGTTTAAAATTAGATGCTTGTAATATCAAAATATTAAGTCTATTGTTTCATACATTTAGGAACTTATATTGCTAATATTGATGACCTAGAATATAAAATAAGAATCATCGTATTCTTTTATTTTGCTGAAGTATGACTTATGCTATTAATCAACCATGGTGGTCCAGTTCAGTCATTTCACATTTTTGGACCCCCCGCCAGTACAGCGGTATGTCTAAGGATTTACAACGCTACAATCAGAGGTTCGATTCCCCTCGGTTGGCTCAGCAGGTAGCTCCATGTGGCTTTGCCAAAAGAAAACACACATTTTTGGAAACTGTCTTTTACATGCTATGACTACAATATGTGATATGTGAATAACCAATCGACAGCTTAGAATGTCCCCTCTGTGGTTTCCTCAGCCATTTTAATCTGTAAAAAGGCTACCATTTTCTTCTGAACCACGAATTCATGAAGATAAATTGTCTTTAGTGTGCTTGAAGGTTCATATTTTTAAAAATATAAATACATCTTAGTAACTAAGCTTAATAAATTATGGTATAATTTTATGGTATAAGTATAGTTGCTTATTCAACTGTATACAAAACCCGAAAAATAAATTTTGTTTGAGATCTTCCACGTGAGAAATTTTAAAAAGCTTAGCAATCTAAGCCCAGAAGCAACTGAGTTCAAAGATCGTAGCGAGAATAGATAATTGTTTGCTTTACTTTCAGATTAATCGTCCTATATTGTAAGAAAAAATAAGTTTAATAATCTTTATACACATATGATGTATCATAACTGAAATGTGACTTTATGTTACAAAATACTAGTCCACTAAAACATAGTTGAGACAGGGAAGACTAAAGGTCAGTTTTATATCATTTGACACATAACGTGAGAGCAGGTGAATCGCGTCAAATGCGTTATATTATGTTAGCTTGGCATGACTGAAAGTTCAATATAATAATAATAAACATCTATTGTTGTGAGGCTTAAGCCACTTATACTAAACATTCGTATTTTCATTTTATAACGAGTAGTCATTCTAGCACGAAAAAAAGCATAATTTATACTTATTTCCCAATTTTTAATGACATTTACGAGGTTGGTCGATTGAAAGATCCTACATAGTTAGAGTATGGAAAATAACAGAAAACACGAAGTCTTATTGGTAACAAACGTTTAAATTTATTTAGGAGGTTTTAGGAATTACGCAAATAATATTTGAAATGTTTAGGACAAATAATAGTTTTCTGAATTTATAACATGAAATCACTTTACACTTATACTAGTAACGAAACATACTATTTTCACAAACAAACCTTTAGTAAAAAATATTTCATTAAAATATGATTTTTTGCTTGCAAAAGCTTGTCATCTTCACTGAAAGAATACACCTACTGTATCAAAGTTGAAGTCAAAATACTTAACGTAGGCATATGTCTCGATTAACTGGTGTCTATTATACAAAACCCGATGCGAAAGTGGAGATTTGAAAGAGCTAGAAATTAAAGAAAACAAAACTAAATACTTTTAACAAAAATAATAGTGAACTTAAAACGCATGACAAAATACTTAAAAGAAAAACTAAACGATTACAATTTGGTAAATTTAAATATCAAAACCAAGAAGTAGAGACATCTAATGGGCAAAAATCAAGGAACCCCACCAGACAATATAATAAAAATCTACGTGCATATATACGATCCATCATCAAATACGCATGCCTCACATGGTTCAATACAGCATCTAAACAAATAAATAAAACACAGTCAAAACAAAATGTAATAATTACTGCAGTTTACAAAGTACATTGACAAAAGTTTTATACAAGGTCCTTTACGGAGTCCACGAACTCTTTTACTCCAGCGGACATCCTTCTAGATGGTATTGTTTGGAGGCAATACAGTAACCAATTACTTTTCAAGACTTCTTTCCTAACTCTGTCAGTTCTAACAACACAGGTAAGTGAAAATTGGCCCTTAGTATGTTAGAACGGGGTTTCCGGCATTCTTGAATGTGGAGCCACTGACTAGTAGGGTATAAAGATACCAACTCATAATAAAGTAGTTCCATTATGGCGATAAATATGTGTACCACTATAACTGTTTTCCTACTGTACTTAAACCACATACTAACCAATATTAGAGTTTGTATGTTGCTGGCATATGAACACTTGTATACTTAAGTATAATAAAAACTCATAGCATCACATTAATCAAAAGGTACAAGTCAATTAAATAACCCGTATCCTACAGAATAAGAATAGGTGTGATAGTAATTTATAAGTTAACTCTTTTTAATTCAAAATAAGCTTAGAAAGAAACTTTAGTAGTTGTTGTGTACACCTTTGAAAATTGGTAAAATTGAAACATCGTGTTTTTGATTTTATAAAAGTAGCAAATGTTAGTGTGTTTTCACTCACAGAAAATTGTATTATATTTAGCGCTGTGTGACAAAAGATGTAAAATTTAAATTATTTCAAAGTTCTGTCTTTTTTTTTTCTCGTTTTACTGATCGTTTGATAAAAATTCAATGTGTAAAAATGTCGTAGGTTTCACTAATTCTCATCAAATACTAATATCCAAACTCTGGAACTTTCCCAAGATATGTTCGGCATTCAATGATGTCATTGTTTTAATCAATTTTAATTTTTTTCACGATAGTTCCAAGAATAGTCATTCTTAATTTGACAAACCTTCTGAGCATGTAATAAGATAACATTAATAATATATAAAAAAAGTAATTTAATATTACATACTGCTTAGCCAATATTTTTACCTGAGTTTTGATAAAATGGTTTTGTTTGTTTGTCTGTTTGAATTTTGTGCAAAGCTGTATCAGGGATATCTGTGCTATTTGTCTCTAATTTAGCAGTGTAAGACTAGAGAGAAGGCAGTTTGTCATCACCACCCACCGCCAACTCTTGGGCTACTTTTTTACCAACGAATAGTGGGATTGATCGTAACATTGTAACTCCACCACGGCTGACAGGGAGAGAATGTTTGGCGCGACGGGGACGCGAACATGCGACCCTCAGATGACGAGTCGCACGCCTGAACACGCTTGGCCATGCCGGGCCGAGTGGTAAGATGGAAAATAGTAGTTGTTCTTATGATACCTAAGCCTAACAAAACACCATAGTACCCATACCGCTGAGCCACTAGGGGGCGATTTGTACAGCATATAACTACAGTAATAAAAGAACTTTACATAGCCTTTATGGTGTCAAATTTTTCATGAGGTCAGAAAAGTCTTTTGATGTATAATTTTATTGTGTAGAGAAAGTATCACTGTTGATCTTTATCTTAGTGATAGGAGAGTCAAATACTCAAATCAAAGTAGTACCTTTCTCTCTGCAGTCGTTCATAAATATCAACCCGTCAACCATCTCCTGCATTCCTTGCTATTCTAATATCCTTTTCCAGTGTGCCAGGTCTTTCTACATGGAGCCCGGTATGTCCAAACGTATTCAGGCTTGCAACTCGTAATTAAAAAAAAAGAAACAAACAAACTTTCTCCATGAAAACCTTTGGTTTATCTCACCTGGTTAATTTAAGATGTTGAATATGTTAAGAATTTTTTTTGTCACATAAAATTGATTGCAAAGTTCTTCTACCTCTATTCGATGAAAGTTTTCTTTCTTCTCTGGAATGTCGAGATTCTTCGCTATTTCACATTTAGTAGTTATCTTAATTCTGCTAACAAACACAGCCAAACCGAAAACTTATTTTGATAAATACTGTAAATGCCGCTTAAAGCCTTCCACTGGAGCATCAAAGACTGAATGATCTGTACATGCAGATAGCTTAAATATCATGCTGAGGTCATTGAAAAGTGCAGCTGTCGCTATAGAAAATTCATTCGAGAAGTGACCATAGACGACAGCTGTGAAAAGGCATGTTTGAATTAAGCCATTGATTTCGTGGTCGATCAGTTTGAACTGTCTTCAAAAAAGAAATATTTTTAAGTGTATATGGCTTCAGAGGGAGCTGGAAACACAATTAAAGACTCCAAGTGTTCTTTTTAATTCTCTTTTGGACACAAGTTTATTTGTAACGTCTTATTTAAGTAAAGCATTACTTCATCCATTACCTGTTTTATTGTACTGATACAAAAAAGGTGATTACATTTTTGTCATCATTGGCAGCTCTGAATTAAGATTTGTCAAATGACGCCCATTGTGCTTAAAATTTCTTAAACAGACCAAAGGACCAATAATCTTGACAAATACCACTAATGGCATAATTTCAAATATGTGGTGTCAGTAAGCGATCCAAACAAGATTTATTGAGCTCAGTGTTTAATGAAGTTGTACGAAATTAGATTCCAAAGGTGATCTCTTGAACCTAATCTTTAAGGTTTGTTTGTTTGTTACGCGCTTGGCCATGCCAGGCCTTACACTTAAAGGAGATGAACAAAGACATATTCTTGTTGCTATCGGTGATTCTCTTGCTATTCTCGAAAACTCTTCGCCAGCTGCAGTCACAACATAGCAATCCAATCGTCATTCTATATTCCTTGAATGCTGTCAATAAGTAGCTTTACATCCCAGTGGAGTGCAAAAGGATGATTTAGGGAAACGTTTCCTGCTTTCTATTGGCAATCTCTTTTTCAATTTGAAGCACAAAGAGAGGATATAAGAAGAAAGTTTCCTGGGTTTTTTGTTAGTCTCTTTCCGATTCCCATGGCAATTGCATCTGACAAAAGAGAGTTATAACATTCTTCAAACTGTGTCTTGAAAAGCAGCATCAAGGAAGAACGTGGCCCTTTTGTTTGTCAGATGCATTCAATCTAAGGACGAAAGTACTTCTGGGGACAGAATTTTTTTTCACTCCTTGGTGAAACAAGAACTTGAATGTTAAGTATTCTTCATCTGTTGTGTCCGAGTATCAGGTAGAACAAATTGATTAAATCAAAATTAGAGATGAAACATCTTGTTTTGATTGTTTTTCTACCAGTGCTGTTTCTTTTATTATTGAAGTTATATGCTGTACAAATCGCCCCCTAGTGGCTCAGCGGTATGTCTGCGGACTTACACGCTAAAATCCGGGTATCGATCCTCTTGGTGGGCAGAGCACAAATAGTCCATTGCTACACTTTGTGCTTAATTCAAAACAACAAAAGCTATAGAGAACAATTTCAAATATTCATTTAGTTTTCTTGTAAATTTTTACAGCTTTCTTTGTGTTGCTGAATAAAAACCACAATGGCATCTATCTTGTTTATACTTCTTTATCATGTATAATATTAATTTTGTGTCTAAGTTGCCACACATTTAGATATGCACAAATCAATCCGGATTTTATTACGCGAGTCTTCAATTTATTATTTTTAGTAGAGATAATTTATCGAAAGGTGCTTACGTAACTGTTTGAGTCATTTATTGGTAGTTCAGTTGTTGTGAATGGACTTCATGTGAATATTTCTCGTTGCTTTAGGTGAATATTTTCAAATTAACATCTTGTAGTTTGTAATAAATTCTAGGCTTCAGTCGGACCTTATACGTATATTTATAGGCGACCATGTGTGTGTGTGTTTTTTTCTTAAAGCAAAGTCACAAAGGGCTATCTGCTCAGCCTACCGAGAGGAATCGAACCCCTGATTTTAGTGTTGTAAATCCGAAGACATACCGCTGTACTAACGTGGGGGGGGCTTTAGGCAACCAAATTAGTACAAGTAAGTTGTGAAAATGAAGTTAATTTAGCTGCAATGGGCAAAATGAAAAGTGAGTATTGTAGCAGAAGAGATAAAAATGAATAATTTGTCTCCTCAAAGGTTGACCAAAAGTAATTAAATCTGCCTGTGTGAATTTAAAAAGTAAAGGAAACAGTTGTTTCAAGCTCTGGGTACAACTGTGATAATCAGTAGTGTAACGATTTTTTGTACATATGTTTATTTTTTTAAACATATTACATGCATTTTAATACAAGTTTACTGTGTAGTGTTCGTTTACTGCTACGTTTATCACGAACTAGCTACAAGCACCATAAAACTATTCACACATTTGGTTTAACCACTCTGTACACCATAATTATATTAAAATATTTAATTTCATTATGAATTTATTAACAGAAAAATACTGTAACATTTCTGAATTATTTGAATAAAGAAATTTTATCCCCCCAAAATATAAAAGTTTGTTTTAGATCAAAGTCAGATTAGACTATCTGCTGTATCTATCTTTGGAAATTAAGTTCAGGATTTTAGTATTAAATATATGTAAACTTATTATTGTCCACCTAGGTGACATATGTTCTAGTCATTTTTAACTTAACATTGGAAGATTAGAGGGAAAGCAACTAGTCATCACTGCCAACCCTGGAGCTGTTTTTTTAAACAAAAAATAGCGGAATGCCTATCATATTATAACGCCCCCATGGCTGAGAAGGCAAACATATTTGGTGAGACAGGAATTCGAACTTGCGGCCTTCAGATTATGAATCAAGAACCCTAATAACCTAGTTATTCCACGAAAACCTATAATATAATTTTAGTTTCTATTTTTTACAATAATTATATATATTTCTTTAATTATTATGTATTTAAAGAAACAGGAGAACAAACAGTACTTGTATAGCTAATTTATATTTTATTCTTACGAAATACAATTATTTTTGCCTTAACTCATAGAAGTATTGATTGCAGTAATATCTCGCACAGTGTGGCTTCAATTACTACGGGATTCATTATAGTGCAGTTTATAATTTGCGACTGATGATTCAGTTAGTATCGAATGATTCACTATAATGCAGCTATTTTTATATATGTGTAACTCCTGGGTCCTTTTTATCATGGTTGACACTTTTTAAAAATTTTCTAGAATGAGCCTTTTCAACCCTTTTAAAGAACCCGTCGTAACGTAAGGAAACGACGCAGAAGGGGCAACTAATGAAACATTTTCGTCAAGCCATTGTTGGTTCTTTCGTTATTAAAAAACGTTCGGGAATTCATGATGTTTGCACTGTAGGCGATAGTTGAAGTGCAGCCAGAGATGCTGCTGACAATTTTCCTTATGAATTTAAAGAAATTATTGAAAAAGGTGGGCACAAAGATAACCAAATTTTTAATGTTGATGTAACGGGTTTATTTTGGGAAAAAAAAAATGCCTTTTAGAACCTTTCTATCAGAAAATGGAAAAACAGGTAACAATGCGTCAAAAGATCGTTTGACACTTTTGTTAGGCGGAAATGTATCTGTCGCTTTTAAATTAAAATCCATGGTTGTGTATCGCGTGGAAACCCCAGATCACTTAGCGGCTGAGCAAAGAAGACTCTCCCAGTTGTTTGACGATCAAATAAAAAAGTATAGGTTACGAAAACTTTGTTTCAAGAATGGTTAAAAAGTTATTTTTGTCCTGCAGTTGAACGTTACTGCAAAGAATACAACTCGAACTTTAAAGCTTTGTTGTTATTAGACAATGGACTAGGCCATCCAACGGGACTTTATGACTTTAATGAAATGTCAAAATAAATTTTCTTCCAACCAATACAACATATCTACTGCAACCAATGGATCAAGATGTCATTGCGACGTTTAAAGCTTATTATTTGAGGTGAAATTTTTTCTCAAGCAATAAAGGCTACAACGAGAGAAGCTGCAATATCTTTGACTGGATTCTGGAAAAAATACAATATCAGAAATGCTATCGAAAATATCAACGAAACGTGGCTCGCAGTTTACAAGAGTAACATGAGAACAGTGTGAAAGCAATTTTTGCTTCATTGCCTGGTCCAGCATGGCTAGGTAGGTTAAGGCGTTCGACTCGTAATCTAAGGATCACGGGTTCGAATCCCTGTCGCACCAAACATGCTCAACCTTTCACACGTGGGGGCGTTATAATGTATGGTCAATCTCACTATTTGTTGGTAAAAGAGGAGCCCAAGAGTTGGCGGTGGGTGGTGATGACTAGCTGCCTTTCCTCTAGTTTTACACTGATGAATTAGGGACGGCTAGCATTATAATGTCTCCACGGCTGAAAGAGGCGAGCATGTTTGGGGCGATGGGGATAAGAACCCGCGACTCTCAGATTACGGGTTGCACGCCTTAACATGCTTGGCCATGCCGGGCCAGAAGCAAGTGAAGAGCAGGAAAAAGAATTTCCCTTACAGAAACTTAAAAATCTTTAAGGCTGTGGAAACTGCTTCAGACTTAATTATGAATCATAATAGAGACATAGAGTGCAGCACTATGCCCGACGAGCGTTAGAAAATGCCATTCGATATTACCGAGAACTTCACGAAAAAAAAGAATAAAAAGAAAATGGTGTAACTCAAATTAGATAGATTATTCTTTAATCAGGAAATTTTTACAATTTTCATTTTTTTAAAATAAAATTTTCATTGTTTTAATTTTTTAAAATATAGTTTATCAGTTAATTTTGTTTTTATTTTACCTTATAACTATTCGTATTTTATTGTTTTTTTTAATAATCAGGCTTAATTATTCCTACCATGAAGAAATTCCTTTCAATACCCACGTATTATTATTTTTTTCCTTTTGGAACTCTTCCCGTTTCAGTGATAATTCAATCAATGCGATAGTTTTTCCAATGCATTAACCACACTGTGTGAGGTATTCCTGTGTTTAATTAATTTTACTATTATAAATATAGTAATTTCACAAGTGCTCAGATTCTATTACATTTGTAATAAGTTAACATATTTCATTGTTAATGTTGAAATAAGGATTTAATAATAGAATATAGAGTAAAATTATTAACATATTTCATTGTTAATGTTGAAATAAGGATTTAATAATGGAACATTAAGTAAAATTATTAACATATTGTATTATAAGTACAAGAATGTATTACGTAAATACAATGAAGTAAGAATTAACAATGTTTTCGAAATTTCTGTTGAATGTTTTTAGTTTTTAATAGAATCATATGAACATATTGGTACTATTTTTATGCGTGTATTAACACCATTATCGCATATAAATATGAAAGCTCTTATAAAGTATAAATAAAGTAGAAAACTCAGTAGTTACAGTAGACTCTGCAAGTAAACTGAATGGGTTGTTGTTGTTTTGAATTAAGCATAAAGCTACACAATGGGTTATCTGTGCTCTGCCCACCACGAGTATCGAAATCCGGATTTTGGCGTGTAAGTCCGCAGATATACAGCTGAGCCACTGGGGGGGGCAAACTGAATGGGTGGAGATTGTAAGTTATACTAGTTTAAATAAGTTGGTTGGATTTTTATACTAATATAATTTGTTTTTGTATTACTAATTCTAATTTGAGCTTTTACCACTACAATGGAACTGAAATGTCAACGTCAGGAGGTAAGGTTCTCTTACTTAACGTCCATTTTAAGACTTTGTTATTTTAATTTTTTTCTTTGTATATTACGGAGAACATTCACCTTTGCACTATTGTCTGCAGGTCGTAAATTGTGATATAAATATTTGACATTGTGGACTTTAGTGCCCACATTTTGTACTCCTAACTTATTTTTCTTACTTATTCTGTGTTGATTCTTCCGTTTTTAATATGTGAATCTAGCGAACAGAAGTTGACACTGGTAGATTGTGTATTTCCACCATTATCTTTCTCCTACTTTGACAGTTACCTCCAAAACCTAGGGCACGTACTATATCCTACATGATAGTCTTACCCTGGTGGTGTTTTTAGTATATTCGGCAGTTTATAACCTATTTTAGGACAACTATACTAACAATTGTTAATAAAGATACCAAAAGAGAACTTCTATATTTTGAAATTAAGAAAATTATATTAGTGACTAAACCGAGATTTGGATAACTCTACTGCTTTTAATTTGAGTATTTATTAGTGTATTGCTAATTTACTAAAGAAAACTTTTTCATACAAATAAGAAAATTAGAGGTAAAAGATAAAATGAATTAAAATGGGTGGATTTTTCACAATTTTACAGTAAATTAGATATGCTATTTTATTCTAGTATTGATGTAAGTAAATTATTTTTAAAAAGATTTATCAATTTAATTTTTCCAAAATAAGAGAATTAATTAATATGATAAAAAATTGATTTTAGAAACAATCTTGCAAAGCATTTACTTGTATATGTTATAGAATATCGATTAATAGTCAGTGATTTATTAAGTTTTCAAAAAGGAAAACTGCAAATTAAACCTTTATATTTGGTAATTGTTTTTAATGATAAGGTATTCAATGACTTGCAGATTTCTAAACTTATTCCTCGATTTTTAAAAAAAATTAATAATTTCCTCATAAAACCTTAACACCTATCATGAGTTATAAATATGAAGTTCCGATTGATCCTCTGTTATATAACTACAAAAGGTTTTTTAACTAATATAAATGTAGATGAAGTTTATAAAAGATAAACTTTTATGTGAAATACTTATAAAAAGGATCCAAATACAGAATAATCACAGAATGTAATAAGCAAAGTGTTCTAAAAATCTATTTAAAAATATTGATGAATATATTTTGAAACTTAACTGTATTACATTTTATGGTTTTTAGGATGGAAGTTTTATGTACACAAGAAAATAAAATTTTAATTATTTTGTATAGGATTAAAGAAATATCATATACACTTATCGTTTCATCAGTCAAAGAAGATTCAAGAATTACAGCAAATATGTTATAATTCCTAAGGATAACACTAATTGTAATTTTGGTTTCATTTGTAAAAAGTTTCATGCAGTAATCATGATAAAAGACATCAATAGTGCACAAACATTGAAACTTGTTAACCTATCTAAAGATACAGTAATTAATAATTTAATTAAAGCTTATAAAAAGCTTTATCTTCAATCAAATTCTTATGCAAAACAAATTCTACTTTTTCTATGTGCTATTCCTAAATTACATATAACCCAATTAAATATAAATTTATTTCCAGCTAAATAAGAACAATTATTTAACAACCAGCTGTTTTATTAAATTAATCATTCACTATTTTATTTGATACAATTAAAGATATAAGTACTAATAATAAAAAAAATATTCATTTTAGATAATCAACCATTTTGGAATATTTAAGAAATTGTGAACAAGTAAATAATATTCAAACCTTTGATTTCAACACACTCTAAGTCACAGTTCCATTTTTGTTATTAATTCGTTAGTAGTTTGGAGTATGTGTGTGTTTTGTTATAGCAAAGCCACATCTGCCTATCTGCTGAGCACATCGCGTGGAAACGAACCGCTGGACTAGCGGGGAGGCTATTCATTCGTAGAACAGTTCTTTTATTTTTTTAGAGAATTGAAAGAAATAAAACGTTCCACAAAACATGAAATATGTATTAAGTTTCTACATTTATAGTAATTACGCATTTTTAATACTAAGTTTCTAAACAAGTAATAGGAGTTCCAATGGTACTTAATTCTCCTACTTGCATTGGAAATTTGTATCTTTATTTTTATGAGAACAGGTTTATTGAAAGCCGCATAATCCCGGATATTTTTGGTCTAACTTACAGATATATAGATGATTTAATTAGTAGAAATAATCCTGACATTGTTATTAATCAAAACAATGTTATTAACACAATTTATCTTATAGAATTATGAATTCAGAATACTTCACAATCTGATGTAGAAACACATTTTTTAGATTTAGAAATTAAATTATTTAATAATGATATCAATATAAATATTTCTAATAAAAGGGAATACTTTGTTTTTTAAACACATAGTTTACTCTCTTTTAACAGTTTGATTTGGTTTGCATTTCGTGAAAGCTGTATGTGGGCTATCTGCGCTAGCCTTCCCTAACTTAGCAGTGGAAGACAAGAGGGAAGGCAGCAAGTCACCACCACCTACCGCCAACTCTTAGACTAATACTTTTTTACCAACAAATAGTGGGATGGACCGTAACATATAACGCCACTACGACTGAAAGGATGAGTATGTTTGGTGTGACGGGAATTCGAACCCGCGACCCTCAGGTCTTGTTTTAATAGCAATGTATCATACCAAGTATTGTAACTTCTCGTTAAGATTTAGTAAAATTTGTAATAAATTACTATATTTTATTATTAATATTGAAATATCGATCCAAAAATTAATATTTAATAGATTTAATAAATACCTTTTTAAATAAAATTATCAAAATATTCTATGATAAATAAAAGAAAGTATTAAGTAACTATAAAGAAGTAAATGTAAAAAAAAATACTATAAGTTTATGATAAATATTTCTTGTTATTAATAATAAACGTTTAAAAATCTTGGCAATACTTCACATAGATTAACAACTGATCCCATATAAAAACTTGGTTAGACTATGAAAATTGGTAGTTATGGTAGATTTAATGGGTGATGGTTGGAAGTTACACTAATTGGTTTGCAAAGCTGGTTGAGACCTTTCATACTTGTATAATTTACTTACTGGTTTACTAATTAGCATCTTACCATCATAATGACAGCTAGAATTCCAACTTCAGGAGGTAAGTTGATTTAACTTATTTACCTCAAGTACTAATACGTTATTATTTTATGTCATTTAATTTATCTTTATTTATTACTCTTCATTTTTCTTTCTTTTTCTTTACTTTGGAAAGTAGTCACTTTCCTACAACTGTTTCCAGGTATTGAAGGGTGATATACATGTGGAACGTTGTTGGCTTAAGCACTTATATCTTGCTCTCCTAATCTTTATTTCTATCCCTTTGATTATCTTATTATCCTTCATCAGAGACGTATTTAGGATTTCGGCGCCCCTAGGCACAAGGTTAGGTTGATACTTTTGCCGCCCCCCCTCCGTGCCACAATTTGCACCAAGCATCACCATCACAACAACAGACAAACACAGTTGTTATCATTCAAAATCAACACAACGTTTATTTTCCAGCACAATAAAAAATGAAACATCAAAATCAATTCTCACTAAATATTATTCTGCGGCTGAATATATAGGCTTTCTCCTGGCCTTCTGTTCCGAAAACATGTTTATTGTATCGTCATAGTTTATTCTACAAACAATATCACTTTCAATGGCGAGGAGTGACAGGGCATTTAGTTTATCTTCTGCCATTCTTGATCTCAAGTAATTTTTCACACGTTTGAGAGCCGAGAAAGATCTCTCTGATGTACAATTAGTTATTGGAATGCACAGAAACATGCGCATAGCAATATCCAGGTTTGGATATACAGTTTGAAGTCCTTTAGCTCGCAGATTTCTGTATACTGCTAACGCAGAAGAGTCATCATTTTGCACTTTCATACACACAAGATGTGCGTGGAAATGTAGACATTCATCTACGAAGCTCACTTCCAAATCATTGGGGTAGAGTTTCAACAGTGTTCCAGCTTGACTGATGACATCAGTGGGTTCAAGATTTGTTATCTTGAACAAATATCCAAACCTTGCGTGGATTTCTACATAAGCGGTTTGTCTTCGCTGTAGTTCTGAGCAAAGTCTGTCAATGATCACATTGAAAACATTTACTCTAAATGCCTCTCTGCCTTCTTCCATTGCCTGGGTGTCACCATCTGAAAATTTTTGCTTTCTTTTTCGCTTAATTTCGTACGTCTTCATGCTGGACTTCAACATCGCCTTGTCTTCAAAATGATCGAACAGTTCTCTTGAATCTTTCACAAACTGCAGCAAGGAAGCATAAAGCTCGACTACAAGTCCGATATCCATATCAGCACTTTGCAACTTTTTACTGGGAGCATTGAATCTTTCCAGTATTGTTCCCCAAACTGTGGACAAAATAGCTGTTTCTAGCGTTCCTAATTTGGAAAGAAGTCCAGCGGCCTCATTCCTAGCGGCTGGTTTTATCATAGCATTTCCCTCCATGGTGGTGAAGGCATCAAACACTTGTTGCCAGTTTCTGTTGAGGCTTTGACAAGCATCTTTACGAGCGGACCATCGAGTGTCACTGAGTTTCTTCAAAGAGAGACTTTCTTTATTTGCGGACAGCTGTTTTTTTAGAATTTTCCAACGATGGGTTGAAGCATTGAAGAAAACATAGAGACTTTGTAAGAGTTCGAAGAATGAACATGCTTCTCTGCAACATTCAGCAGCACACGTTCCTACAAGATTTAATGAATGTGCTGAACATGGGATATACACAGCTAAAGGATTTTTCTCCATGATACGAGCCTGGAGACCACTGTACTGACCAGACATGTTGCTGGCGTTGTCGTAAGACTGTCCACGACATTCAGAAATGTCAAGCTCATATGACTGAAGCAGGCTAAGTACAACTTCTGCTAGCTGTTCAGCTTTGTGGCCCGGATTGGGTATAAAAGTCAGGAAACGTTCCATAGGTGAACCATCACTGTTCACGTACCTGATGATGAATGTCAACTGGTCAACATGGGATATATCTGTGTCGAGTCCACGCTGATTGAGAAATATTTTGCAGTTTTGACGTCCTTTAAAATGTTCTTTAGAACAAGGTCTACCATAAGCTGGATGAATTCGTCGCAAGTACTGAAAGACAGGTAAGACGTGGATCCCTTGCCAGCATTGCCATATCGGTGAATGTGATCAGCGAGGAAGGGGTCAAACTCCGCAACTAGTTCTAACGACATCATAAAGTTGCCGTTGTGTACTTAGCCAAACTTATCATTCCGACCTCTGAACGGAAGCCCACGTAAAGCCAATCTTTTCGCTACAGCTACCACATGAGTGAGTACATTTCTCCAGTATTTGATTTCGTCGTGCAGCTGTATGGCCATTTGGAGATCTACACGTCCCAGCATGTTGCCCCTTGCTACTAGAGATAAAACTGAAAACCGATGCTCAGGAGAGTTTTCATGCTCATTCAGCCAGACAATAGCATTTTTCCAGTCATCAAAGCCTTTGTCAGCCAGTTTGGATTTTTTCCAAAATCAAATAAACGACAAGGAGCACAAAACAGTCTACCTTTGCTCTCTGAATAAACCAAATATGTCCGCTTACTTTTTTCGCCATTTTGCAGTTTTCTTTCAAACATGCCTTTGGTTACAGATCTGATTTTCTCCCCGTCCTTTTTCACAGAGTTCTTGAAATCCGAGTCATCGTTTTGAAGGATGGCATGTGTGGCAATATTATCTTTTGTGTAGTCATCTATTATCCACTCTGCTGGATCTGAACTTACTTTGTCTGAAAAACTTGCTGGAACCATTGACGTTTCAGGCACGCAACCGGCAGATCTTACTAGCCTGCTGCTGATGACGTTACTTGTTCAAGCTGCAATTCGATATGTTCGGGTCGTTCAGATTGTTCAAAACTGCTACTGCTAGGCTCGTCATGTGTATTCCCTCCATCGCTGTTGGTTTGAACATCATCGCTAATAGGCTGTTCTTGCCTTTGTTTAGCAAAAAAGGCCTCCATCGTTGGTGTCTTATCCAAAACATCACGTGTGTTTTCATTTTTTAACTTTGCTATCTTCCTATAAGCTACTCCACTCAATTTTCGGCGTATGTTACTCATGACGATATCACTAGAATCCACTGATCGTATATTGAGTATTGACAGTGAATTTGTTACTTTCACATCTCAGATCATCAGGATCTGAGTCATTTTCGTGGGATCGAGCTATTTATAGCAGTCGCGCGAACCTAACAGAGATCCGTGAGCCGTTTGACCCCCAGTGACCCTCGCCCTCACAAGAATTGTGCTTCTTGTGGAGGTTTGGACACTGACAACACGATATAACTTACAGTAAGATATTGGGTGACGGAGGAATAAGTAAAAGCATAACGAACTCTACATTTTGACACCAATATCGCTTACCACGTTATTATCTATATTGTCGATTATATTGTAAATATGTTGCTAAACCATATATTCGTCCGGCAGATAATGAGTTTTATGGTAGTTGGTAAAACAATTATCGACTTGCAACCATAAGTCCATAACAAAATATACAAGAAAAAAGAGAACTTCTGCACTACTGATTTATATTACTGCCGATGTATCCATGTTAACGGGTGCTGGGCTGTTGACAATCAAATTATAAATTCTAACACACTTTACTATTTCAAATTCTATACTACCAGTAACAAATACCTGTATCGCCCAAAACTATTCAGACCCCGTGCGGTACAACCGCGTCCCCTGGGAGTCAACTTCATTAATAGAGCGCGGTCGGTGGCCTGCAAAAACGTTCACCTGCTCCAGTGACTGTGCGCCTTTCTGTTCTGGTATTCTGGAGTCTGCCACTACCCCTTCTTTATTCTAACAAATGTCTATAATTGCTAGGGAATTTGAAGGAACTATTCTGTAAGGACTACATTGGAATCTAGACAAGCGCATATTCAATCAATCAATTAAAATAATCAATTAAGCTAAACTGTGAATGATGAGGAAGAATATTTCAAAATATATTTTTCCAGATAATAGCCTGAAGCAACCGAAAATCCGAATTTGCGTATACGCAATTTTACAAAACAAAATACGTTATTAGGCTATGATAAAAAATTTTTTTGTGTAGGCGTAGCAGGTAATTCATTGTTTGGTGTGTCAACATGAGTAAAAAACATGTTGGGGGTTTTGAAAAACACAAATAAATAACTGAGGTGAGGGCGGATGGGTTGATGATGTGGGGGGGCGAGGCGTATTAGGTGGGACTCAGGGAGGGAAGGTTAGAAATCTTTTAAACTTGAAGCGACCGACCCAACGTTGTGGTGGAATAGTGAGTGTGTGTGTGTGTGGGGGGGTCCAGATTCAAGAGGTTATTGGGGCGGCATAAATGGCAGGGGGAATTAATAACCAGGGATTACATTTTAAAATGGTGTCCATTCTTTTTCTTTTTTTTGGTCAAAATTTGCCGCCCCCTAAAATCTGCCGCCCCAGGCCTGTGCCTCGTGTGCCTATGCGTTAATACATACCTGTCCTTCATGTGAGACTGGCAAAAGGAGGTTAAGACTAAATGGATGGTGTTTTCTCACTGCAATGCTGGTTTTTCTTATTTAGTCATCATCGAAACCTAAGATAAATTTTATATCCTACTTTACAGCCTATGCTCTGAGAATTCTTTCACCTGGTGTAGCGTTTTTTATTTTTGTTTGGGTTGATTGTTGTTTACAACAAACTGCTATTAGTCAGAGGTTTGGATTTGCTGATTTTAATGCAGTGCTTCACTGTCATGACATCTATCACACTAGCAAGCTATGACGTTGATATACACGAAATAATTCGCTAGCTATGGTTATAATCTTAAAATCAAAACATGCAAATCCAGAAATACGAGGTTTCTCCCACGTAGATTCATAATAATTTGATTCAATTATTTTGCTGAAACCAAACACAGTCTCTTCACTGAACTTGTATACTTGTATTGGAATTATACACTCAAGTAAGCATACTGTGCGTAATCCAGTGAGAATTGCCTAGTTAATAAGTTAAACCTCCACTGCTAGACTACACAGAAAAGAATTTCTTGGAATATGAAGTATCTTTCAACTGAGGTTTTGAGCTACTCTTGGTTATCTTCAAGTGTGCAAGCTTTGATGTTTCAGGCATTCCATTACTAATACCAGTGACACTAAATATAAAGTAACCGACCAGCTACTATTTGATACCAATTGCATATCCTTATGAAAATGTTCATTAGATTTGAAATTAAATGTTAGTTTTCCTTTTTACCCGTTAGCTAGTGAACACAAAATATGCATTCATCCCCAAAAGTTCTCAAAGCATGTCTCCACCCACCTTAATCACAGCAGTATTGTTTGCTGTTGTCATCATCTACTGATTGATTGGCTACGGATGCCTTGAAGCATGTTCAGACCCACACTAGGCTCCAGTCGGCTTCAGCTAGCCTGTTTTACAGTTGTAGAAGGTCTATTACTCCAGCAATTTAGCTGATGTTTTCTGGAAATGACACTTGAACAGTGAAAGCTGTACTAGCATAGGTCAGTTCATGATCACCTTAGGTGGACTGCAAATCTCTTATGGGACGCTTCTCATGATTTATTTACTGATAACCATTCAACAGCATCATATATCCTTTAAGATCTTCCACCAGCTAAAGCACTCACAATCGAGGTTTCCTCATTAATAGCAGAAATCACTGGACCAGTTGTCTGGTTCGTTTATATTATTGTTGCTTAGTTACTCACTGTCATTAACAAAGTTTAATTCACTTTTATTCATCCAGGGGTTGGACATTCCTTGAGATGCACCTAGAGTTAAAATATTTTATTATGTTTAAGATATAGTGATCTTATTGAAGATTCAAATAATTTTCATCAGATCCTAGTTATTGGGTGCTTCTTTCCTTTGGTTCACATCTTCATGTGTGTTATAAACAGTGGTATCGACTCTTGCTGCCACGCAGTTTGGAACATACGCTTATCCAAATGAGACAGTGTTGAGTCTATTGATCTGATACCAAAGTACTTCTATTAACATTAGAGTGTTCATCAACTGTCACCAACAGCTCCATAGTAGGGGAAATTAGCACCAACCTATTTGAGATATCGCATTAAAGTGAAGCATTTTTGTAATGTTCGAAATCTACAAACGTTTCTGGTCAAATGTCTGTAGTTTTCTGATTTAATATGCGGTTATGACAATTATCTTTTAAGATTTATAGTATATTGACTATAGCAAACCTACAGTATTATTAAATATATCCTGGCGCAGGACCTGAGGGTCGCGGGTTGTGATTCTGTCTTGAGAAATATGACTAATTCTCCTCCCTTATTGCCTTAAATAGAGACGCTTGTGTTGTTATGAAGCTAAATCGTCGCTTTTTTCATTTGAAGTTAATCCGTAACCACAGTATTTACCCAGCGATTTTTCGTACTTTAGAATCACTGCATGTACGTGTGATTTAGTAATAGTGTCTTAGCATTAGACAGTGTCAATGTTATTTGCTGTTCGGTAGTTTAAATAATAGTAAAGTTAAACAGTAAGTCGTATATTTATTATATTTAGTTGCAGGATGATAAGAGCACATTATTGGTTATGATAACTGTATCATTCAAATAATATGTATGTTTTACTTGTGAAAATGAAACATTAAATTTCCGATAGATCATTTTCTGAAAGAAGCTATGAACGGTTTAGAAATGTAAACCACACTTTCAAATTCCCGCTTACACAACGGTAATTTATCGGATTTACAACGCTAAAATCAGGGATTCGAGTTCACTCTGTAGACACAGCAGATAGCCCGATGTGGCTCTGCTGAAGGAAAAACACACACACTTCACACTTTCACAAGATTTGTGTATCAAAAATTTGGATCAATGATCAATTTCTAATAATGTTGGGCACTCTGAAGAATTTATGTAATTCTAATCTTCTGTTGAAAATGATTGATAAACAGTTATTAATTTATTTTTGTTGTATGAATGTTAATTCGTTCAGTTGTTAAAATGTGCAAAATAACTCTAGATATTGATGATGTAATAATGTGTGGGAGTATAATAACACTGTCACATCATGTTTGTTAAAATTCTAGAAACAGTTGTTAAAATCATGAATTTAGCATAATTAAAACAAGACTTTGTTCATGCATAAAATGCAATATTTTACCAATTCATGAACTCAAGTCAGTAAAAGTGTAAGTTTAATTGTTGCATAATATTCGATAAACGTTTTATTGATTATGCATGTTGAGATACATTGAAAAACAACTTGCTTTGGTAATAGTGTAGTTAATTTATGATTTAGTGTTTTAAACAGATTGCATTAAATATAGTTATGCTAAGATATCAAACGTAAGCTTTAATTATTTCATCGTTTCGTTCTTTTGGGACAATTTAAATGGTTAAGAAAATTTATTAATTAATGAATTAGTGTTTTATACTGATTAAATATATTCATGCTGGTTCCACTTCGTAAAACTTTGTCATGATAGCTTCTCATGGAGGCCTAGAAACGCGTCCTTAACAACACGTCCTCTGGTGAAATTTCTGAAACTATGGCCGAGCGCGTAAGGCGTGCGTCTCGTAATCCGAGATTCGCGGGTTCGCGCCCGCGTCGCGCTAAACATGCTCGCCCTCCCAGCCGTGGGGGTGTATAATGTGACGGTCAATCCCACTATTCGTTGGTAAAAGAGTAGCCCAAGAGTTGGCGGTGGGTGGTGATGACTAGCTGCCTTCCCTCTAGTCTTACACTGCTAAATTAGGGACGGCTAGCACAGATAGCCCTCGAGTAGCTTTGTGCGAAATTCCAAAACGAGTCAAGTGAAGGCAAATTTTCCTCCACTACTGCCGTAAATAGAGAAGCTTATGTTGCTATCTAGAGGTATGCCGCGTGGTATTCTGCCTATCTGCTCACATGAGTTATAAACTTAATTAATGTGATCAATATTTTATGCCTCACTATTCTCTTACCTAAAATTTTGTATGAGGATAAATAGGCTCAGCATAAAGTTCAGATAACAGATATTTTAAGATTTTCGTTGTAATCAGACATTAACTATGAATCGTTTTCAGTTAATTGATTTAAATACGAAGCAACTAAACAAATTTTTTTCTTGTAATCTATATCACTCTGACTTCTCATGTATTTAAAGTAATAAGAATAGCAAAAATATAGTGACTAATAAACAGAATACACATTACTTCACTCATTGCAATCATAATGAATGATACGATTGCAGTGGTCCAGTAAAAACTCCTGATCTGATTCAAGCTGATAAACCTTGGTCACTTATAGGGTTCGTTGTTCAAATTCTTGCCATTAATTTTGGGAATATATTAAGTCCTCTTTCATGGAGTGTAATATACCATTACCAGAGTCCCTTTATTCATGAATATTTTTAATTTTTCACTAAGCGTAACTGTCGTGATTTATAATGGTCATTTCCTAATGGATATGCACGAGATTGTCCTGAGAAATCATCTCACCTAAATAGGATAGATGAACTTTTTTGTTTTTTCATCTGATAGTGAATTGTACTTTTTTTGCAATCAATGAAGACCAAAAATCATAGCATTGGTGAAAATGGATCAAATGTAAGAATTGTGTGTATAAAATCCGGTAAAAAATACCAAAAACAAAATAGAATGACAAACGAGAATCATATATAAGAAAATAGTATATTATTGATACGTAGGGTGTCCACAAAATATCTGATCTATTTTATAAACTAATAACTTGAAATATATCATAAATAGAACATTGGTTTTATTATTACCTGAAGAACACCTCATGAAGTTTTTTACTGTCTTAGTGTACTGTTTGTCGCTCAAAGAAGAACGTTTAGGCAGTACTCTATATTTTTCCAGGTGTTGTTTAGCATCTCAGAGTCACAGTCCTTAATCCATCGATTATTTTGTGAAGACCTAGGATATGAAGCACAGTTTACGTAATGCAGACTTAAGGAAATTAACTTCAAGGAAAACATGAAGAAATATCTGTTCAGAATTTCGAAGAAAAGCCTTCTGCACAATATCAACTGTTGTATCAGATACACTTAGGCGCCTTTTTCTTGTGTCACATATTTTGTTTATGTTTTATGTTTTTCGTAAACTAAACGCAACAGAAAAACACAGATAACAGCTTGTATAATTTATTACACTAAACTATTAACAGATATAACATGAATTATATAATAACAATGACAGCTATTAAGTTTAAACATTCAAAATTAACAAAATGGTACTAGTTTCAACCTTCAAAATTAATCACAATACAAAATGGTACTGGCCTGTATCTAATATAATGATCTAAAATGAAAGTCTCAAATTTTAGTCTAGAGTGTGAATTTGGTCCCACGAAGAAATTCCGAAGTTTAAATGAAGAAGTTCAGGAACAGTTCACAGTTCAATAAATTCGACGAAGTTCTTTTCACGATGCCTCCGATGAACGTCACAAATTTGTCGCCTTCAATTTTTCCGATCTGCCCGGACGTGTCGACCTTCAGCACAACCAGTAATTCAAAAGAATCGTAGAGATTGACGAAATAAAATCACAGCTTCCGTAGATCTAACTTCAGTCACAAATCCAAGTTGAATAATCACAGCAAACACTTAATCTTTCTCAAATAACTGACTCTCTTCTTTTGAAATAAAACTAATGTCTGACTCTCCTTTTTCTTCCTCGCATCTTCGTCTGTTTATATATTGTAGGTCTAGACTCCTCGAAACACCGCGAAACTTCTACAGATCTCCAGAGCAATCCGCGCATGTCCATTCTTGCACGAGACTAAACGTCTAGACACGAAGTCGCCAGCATTTCATTTACAAACATATGATTGGTCTACTTAATTCAAGAAAATTCTAAGTGTTACTCTAAATGAATAACAACATATTTTATTAGTTTAAACTTCGAAACAATAATATAAATATGGAAATGAAAATTTAAACACAACACGACATGTTGTCGCTTACAAAATATTTACACGACATTTACATAACACTTGTCACATACATTACCAGTTGTTAAGAATTTTCAAATCAAGCTTTTATACTCTTTTTGCTTGGTAGGTTTTTTGATACAATTGTAAGTAATTTCATTGCACTGACATGATTGATTTGAATTAAACAAATTGAACCACACAGTGTACCTTTTTCTCAGGTGATGTCAGTTATTTTTTAACTTATTTTATTTTCTAATACCATCACTGTAATTGGTCTGCAAAAGGAAGGAGAAAAACTTTATCAGTTGTTCGTCAGGTTAAATATAACTAAACTATTTTCAACTTTCATGTTTTGCGTATGTTATCACAAGAAACTACTAACAGAATTAGATGGCAGTAGCATGAAACCAGAATCCACTTAAATTGTATAAAGAAACATGGATATATTAACATTTTTTCTTTCAATCTCATAAATTTGAATACACAATGGATAGTATTGAATTATAAAAGTGAAAACTAAAAATCTGATATAATAATATGCAAGTAGATAATATTTTGCTAACAACGGTTATCATTATGTCAAATATGTAAAAATAATCAGTGAAACAACTGTCTCGCTTAAATGTTATCATACAGAAGTGAAAAACTACAACGTTGATAATATAATCATATGATGTTAATCTTCGTTTTTTTAATACAATTTCTGGTGTTGATAATGATAAAAAAATTATGTCACACATCCTAGCAACATATCTCTAGTAATACGCTCATTGATACTGATGATGTCTCTCCTCTTCTAGCAATACGTCCTCTGGTGTAGATGAAGTAATAATTTGACATTACCTTCCTATAATAATGTGCTGTTTCCATCATTTTCGTTGCTCAAATTCCATTTTAGATATTAGAACGTCTAATGTGCAGCTTCAACGCAGCCTTTGATGGTGGTAAATTCTCTAACACAAGATTCCTTTGGGTAGATAACATCCACTATTTTAGTGACATGGTATTACGAATGAAAAAAAGCTGGAAGGACTCGTACATAGTTCTTGTCATAAACAAGAAGAGTTGTTATAAAGACATTATAACCATTGTTACGTAAATACCTTGTCTCGGACGAGACTCCAATTTATTATGTTACGTATTATGATTTCATAATGCTGAAAATTTGAATTTAGATGCTAATTAAATGCCTACACGCATTAAATTTGTGATATTTGCCAACAAGATTGATGCACACAATGTTATTTCTTGACATACATATATTTTAATATTCAAACAACAATACAATTACCCAGTGATGGCCATGTCTCGCGTGGAAGAATCACTGAACAACGTTACGACCTGGAGTAACAAGTGGAGTTTTAAATCCATCCAAAACACAAGCAATCACCTTCTATGGAAAATTAAAAAACAAAGAAAAATTTAGAAAAAATAAAATTATCACTCGGAAATACGCCCATTAACATGAGCAAAAATATCACATTCTTTGGCATCACTTTTGACACAAAACTAACATGGAAAAACCATGTTAACAATATACACTCATCAATTAGAAAATGAATTTCACACGTAATGACTCTAACCAGTAAACACTCGCAATGCTCACCAAACACCATTATCCAAGTATACAAGGCTTACATCCGTCCGCTAATAAAGTATGGATGTCAAGTTACATATAATATGTCAAATAACACACTCCAGAAAATCCAAGTTCAACAAAAAAAGAGTTTAAAAATTATTTTTTTTCTAAACAGAGCCAAATTCAATAACATTCCATGAAAGGGGACGAAGAGGAACCACAACGTTTCTGAATACCCCAGTTGGAGAGAGAATTCTTACGATTTCTCTCTCTCTAAACTAAACTCCTGCCACGTTAGTTTGCGTTTGCGTTTACAATACAATTTATAATAACGGTTATTACAAATAATGATTTATATACAAAAATTTTACAAATTCTCTGACAGAATAAGGTAAAATTGACTGAATACAAATCAGGTGTATAGTTTTCTTGTATTTTAATCTTATCTTATCTTATGTTAATCTTATCATTAAGCCAGTCAGCTATTTACTGTATAAGTTTCATTAAATACGTTACAACGTATACTTGTTTTGCTCATTTTTGTTCTAGCAGTGATAACATTAATATGAACACCCAATTATTTACGTGAATGAATATTTTTAATGTGCTCTGGCAGTTTTGTATTAGCAGAATTATGGTGAATAAGAACAGCTGGCGTACTTAAAATAAACCAGTGCTATCAGTTTTGTACTAGTAGTATTACCGTGAGTTGTAGAATTTAGATTTGGACGGAGATTTTAACATTACTTGTCTTTTGGCAGTTGTGTGCTAAATATGTGAATATGACCAGAATTAGCAAGTACTTTATTAACATCAAAATCATAAATGACTTCTGATACTACTGAACTTGTACAATCACCATTAAAAAGAACTAAGAACGCTATGTTGACCTTAAAACGATGTACATGCTTTTCTACTTTTCTAAAAGTTCCTTTGCTGTGAAAACGAACATCCAGCATTGCAATGATATTATGGCAATACAGCATTTTCTCAATTTGCAGTTCTATCAGGAAAAGCAAGAACAAGAAGTTTACTGCCATTTTAACCATATACATCTTGTACCAGTTCTGCTTAAACTATAAATATAAAAATGATGGATAATATTTTACTACTATTATAATCATGTGTGTATGTTGCAAGTTTTGTACTGTCACCATAAGCAGAATAACTGGTTTTACTGATGTCATAACCATACGTATATGGTAGGTATATAAATTTACTCTCAGTGTCAACAAGAGCAACCAGTATTTTATTTACAATATGAATAAATACATATTTTGTCATGATTTTACTAGAATTATCACTGCCAATAACACCAGTCACCATTGACTGACAATTTAACCTTGTACTTGTTTTTCAATCTTTGTATTATTAATGTAACCATTAAAAATAACATTCAATATTTTCCTAGCATTAAAACGATATACATGTTCTGTCAATTTTACAGTATGTTACAGCTTATAATTTAACACGAATGAGCCTCTGATTTATTATGCTATGTATTATTATTTCAAATAACCACGAATTTTAAATTAGAAGGTAATCGAATGTCGATACACACGATTGTTTTTTTTTAACATAAATAGTTTTAACATACAAATAACAATACAATTTATAATAACTGTTATTACAAATAATACTTTATATATAAAAGTTTTATAAACTCACAAACAATACTGAGATTTCTTTGTAGTCTGTAATCTAATAATTCATCGGTAGTTCACGATGAGCGAATTAATTTTGAGTTGATATTGTTACATTTCGCTTAATGGAGAACCTCATGCTGTTTACAAGCTAACTTTTCTCTAACGAAGATATCTATGTCCTTGCATAAATAATAATGTCCGAAGGTAATTTATTGAAGTTAAACGGTTTGTAAGGCTCGAAATTTATAAACCTTCCTGGCCAAATATTTATAGTTTCTTGATTAACAAGCGTTTATCACAGTTATAACTTCTGTGGTTTATAGTATACTAACTGAAGGAGAACAATAATATAATACTTTCTCTTGACATGCCGATTTATAAATTTTAGGCGAAGTTCTTGAAAGTTAAGTTCACAAGAATATTTTACTTATACATATAGTACATGGTTGATTTTTTTAATTCGAGAATTTCTAAAAATTTAGAGAACAGACGTGACTTACTGACATTATAACCGTATACAAGTTTTGCCAATTTCACACTGATACTAGCGCCATAAACGAGAATAACTAGGATGTACTGACATTAGAACTAAATACGTATTCTGACAATTTTGTTCTTGTAGCACCAGGAGCTAGAATAACAAAGATTTGCTGACAATGGTATGATATTCTATTGCTTTTGTATTTGTACTATCACCTTTAACAAGAATCACAAGGACTTAGTAATATCGTAATAATATACATTTCCACGAATTTCGCATTATTCCTAGCATCATGAGCTAGGCCTGTATTATATTGATATTATAACCATTGACATGAATAATGCATACGGTTGTAAGGCAGCTGAAGTGAATAAACACCTAATTTCGAAAACTCGTATAATGTGTTGAGGACATTGACCCGTCAACTGAACCAGGGACGTGTTCCTGTGCGTATATTACTAGTTGTTATAAAAACGATTAGTCATCAACTCCAGGGAACATAAAAAAAGGTATAAGATTAAATAAGTGAACAACAGGTGTGTATTTAATCAGTGAAAACATGTTTTGTTTGAGAAGTTGCATAACAACTCTTGTATAGGAGTGACACAAATTATATAATCAGTATTTTGTAAATTATCATAATTTTCACTTTTTTATATAATTTGCATTTTATTTAAAATTCTTTCACTAATCTTGCTCGTTTGGATTTGTGTGTAATGCTGGATAATCCAAGTCTCATCAATGAACTAAATAAAATCGCAAATTATTAATAAGACTGCTATCGATAACACGTTCTGCAACATGTATTCACACAATTACAGTAGATTATAATTGTAGGTTAATTGTTTGCAATTACAGGTAGATATTCATGGAAGATTTGTATGAAAGGTCAATCAGTAAATGCTCATTGTTATACTGGAAGTGAGAAACTATTCATTAGTAGAGGTGATATACGTAAATATGGCTTTCTCATGAGATTTGTCTTGTTTTATCTACAAATTATATTATTACTACCCTTTGAAAACAACAAATAATAGTAACGTTATGATGCCCCACGGCTGAAAGAGCGAGTTGGGTGGTATAGGGATTTGAACCCGTTGACCTCAGATTGCTAGTCAAACTTCGTTACAGTTAGATGTATGTTCATTTGTATAAATTACAATGTATCAGATAAATATTTAGCAAAAATGCAATTAACACGAATTATTAAAATATAAACAAAGACTGTAAAAAAATAGTAAACTTCTTGATGAAGCTTCCTAAAGTCATGTGAGAACTAATATGATCATAGAACAACCAGCTTAACTAATAACAATAAGAAAAGTATAAATATTCTAAGACAGTATCTATTAAATGATTTAAAAAATGTCTTATCAAAGCCCCGTTTAAACAAAACTTGATATATACATGCCTTTTGAAACACGTTTATTTTTGAAAGTACATAAATGTACATTCCTGAAACAAATTGGTTTCTTTTCTGGTTTGATTAGATGGTTTACTGTTCATGGAAGAAAACAAATACACAAATTACAAAGGAAGGGGATTGACAGCTTTTAATTAAATTTATTAAGATAAAAAATGTACATTTAAATCCTTCTGAGGCAACAAATACTTCTCATTCTTCCCTTATATTTGCCCTCGTCAATATAAGCATCTAATCAAATCTAGTTAACTACATACATTAGATATGTATATAGTAATGTTCAAACTAAATCACCCATGATGATTAAACAGTATCACTTCATGGGATCAGAAAGATACGCATGTTCAAGAAATCTTTATACAAAATGATAAAAGCCCGATAATTCGAGCACTTTCGAAAGGTGGATCTTTCTTCTTCAAGGACAGACTGGGAATCAATATTATTTTTAATGGTTAGGATGCATTATTTTATTAACAGAGTCCCTCCCAGTGGTTAAGTGGTAAGCCTAAGAACTTATAATGCTACAGTTTGGCCTTTGTTACCCGTGGTGGGTAGACGACAAATATTCTGTGGTGTAGTTTGACCGATAACAACAAAATAACAAATCATCAGTTAACAATAGTTTCAGATAGTAGTACGTCACAAGATTTGACAATAGTTTCAGATAGTAGAACCTCATAGAATTTGGCCAGCCTAGAAGAATTGAGTTTTTGTAATCCACATACTAAGCTAAAAATCGTATACTACCTACGACTGACGGAAAGCCACCCTGTAAAGCCTTACGCTAAAACAGTGGTAAGTCTACTGATTTACAACGCTAAAATCAGGGGTTCGATTTCCCTCGGTGGGCTCAACAGATAGCCACATGTGGCTTTGCTATAAGAAAAACAGACACACACACACACCATGTAAAACGGTGTGGTATTTAACAATTTCTCTCAGAAATGAGTGTACGAGTTTATATCAGCAGATTATACCAAATGCATGTATTAAATCAGATGATAAATCTAATTTAGTTTATTTAAAAAATGATGTGATAAATCTCTTTATGATAAAAAATGAAATTGTGGGTTGGGTTTGTGATTCTTTCTTCATCATCTTAATATAATTTATTACACAATGTACTATAAGATAACTTATTATATTATGTAAAAATCACAAGCCTAACTCATAAGTACCTTTATTAATCATAAATTCGATTTTGGTAATTATATTTTATTTTATTCAAAGTATAAAATAAATCGTAAAATCATTTAGAAAAAGGTTAATTTTATTTAACATAAAACAATAAAAGAAGAAAACCACAAATATATTTTTCAGCGATCTTTACACAGCATTCCTGAATTGGATTTCTCTGATTCCACATGCGTGGCATTGGATGGTTTTCAGTGTGTTTGACTCGATTTAAGGTTCGAGGGTTCGAATCCCCGTCACTGAAGATCCTCGTCTTTTTTGCCATGACGACATTCTGATACGACGGTTAATTCAACTTTTCGTTCGTGAAGTAGTTTTTTAAACTTAGCGCAAAGTTTAAACATGTCCGTTTGAAAGTTATTTCATCAGTTAATTGGTGTTCTTTCTAATCTATCACTACTAAGTTAAGAATGGCTAGCGCAGATATCTCTGCGCGAAATTAAAATCTGTTCTATGAGCCTCACCTGAACCTAATATTTTCTGAGCGGTTACTAATACATAACAACGTTTTTTTTTTATATAATATCGTTATACTATATTCCAACGAAGTACTAACATATAAAGCAAATTTTTTTCTAAGCTTTGCAAAACAATTTGGCTTATACTTTTTGACAAGTTGTTCAAAACACATTGTTTCTCAAGATCTCGTAATCCTGAAGCACATATTTTCCTTACTTCTGGGCAACATCACACCATCTGACGCATCTGAAGAAATTCATACTATATTCCCACTCTTAATACTATTATTTGGACGTGACATTTCCTGGTGGTGAGGGGATTGGGCTCGCAATCTAAGGATTATAGGTTGGAAACCGTTTTCGAACGTGTTCGTCTCTTCAGTCTGCCCGGCACGGCCAGGTGGTTAAGGTATTCGACTCGTAAACCGAGGCTCGCGGGTTCGTATCCCAGGTACACCAAACATGCTTGCCCATTCAGCCGTGGGGGCATTATAATTCGTTGGTAAAAGAGCAGCTCAAGGGTTGGCGTTGGGTGGTGATGACTATCTGCTTTCCCTCCAGTCTTAAAGTAGGGACGGCTAGCGCAGATAGTTCTTGTGTAGCTTTGCGCGAAATTCAAAACAAACCAAACCTTTCAGCTGTTAGAGCGTTCTAAAGTTACAGCCAATCACACCATTTGTTAATAAAAAGAAGCCTAAGCGGGCGTTGTTGACTAGTTGCCTTCCCTTTAATCTTTCAATCCAAAATTAGGAACAGTTAGCGAAGAAATTCAAAACATTCGAACTAGATCAACAATATTAACCCTTACGGCGTAAATTTTGATTTTGTCATTAATGATATATATCATAGTTACTGTATTCTCTGTCATGTCATTAATGATATACATCATAGTTAGTGTATTCTCTGTCATGTCATTAATGATATATATCATAGTTACTGTATTCTCTGTCAGTTAATGATTAAATGTATATTTTTAAAATTTTGTTTGCCAACACTATCTATCCGTTTTGCTTATTTAGTAATATTTATTTATTAGACATGATATAGCCTTATGATAAGGAAGCTCGACTTGTATTCTGCGAGATATAGGATCAAAACCTAGCGCCGAATATGCTCGACATTTTAGCCGTGTGGGAGTTATAAGGTGTCAGTCAATTCTGCTATTCCACAACGGATTGTTAAAGGAGTATCCCAATAGTTGGTGATGGGTGCTGTTCGCCTTTGGATGACAATTCAAAATTACGGGTGGTAGCAAAGAGTCATTTTAGTTTTATCACAAATAAAATATAGAAAGAAAAAGTATTTGTGTACCCCAATGGGAACATTGTTAATTCTGTCAACTTACAATGCCAAACTCCAGGAACACAGCAGATGACTTATTGTGGCTCCACTTTAAAAGACAAAGAAACAAGAACTTTTATGTGAAATACTATATTTGCTCCATATTTTCCAATCAATTTTTTCTCTCTATATTGCTTATTTATTTTATTACATGCCTACCAGTTTATATTTAATCTTGTACTATTTTACATTCGTGTTTGTTTCGTAGTCAGTGCCAAATGAATTATGAATAAATTATGCTGGTAAGTTATTAAACATTTTCATAATTTTTATCTTAAACTTTCAAATTGGTCTTTTTTGTTCCATGACACGTAAAATGATCTGTCACGCACGCTTGACACACGAAGCAACCAATTAAATTTACTTCCTGTTTTTCAAACTGTCCGCACTTTTCACTACATTGCATAATATTGCCTTTGCCCCTGGTGAACAAAGATTCATTCATTGAAATTTTTTTCGTTTTTTTAACGAGTTTATTTTTTGGTTTTGTTTGATTTTTTTTAACCTTTTCGAACTGTCATGAACATATATTATATATTACAGGTTTGAGTTGAATATTAACAGTAAGGAAAATTGTCATCAACAAAGGAAGTAAAAAAAACAAATTGTATTTCAATACTAAAAGAAATAAATGTAGAAACTGAGGGCCTGGCATGGCCGAGCGCGTTAAGGCGTGCTCTCGTAATCCGAGGGTCGCGGGTTCGTGCCCGCGTCGCTCTAAACATGCTCGCCCTCTCAGCCATAGGGGTGTATAATATGACGGTCAATCCCACTATTCGTTGGTAAAAGAGTAGCTCAAGAGTTGACGGTGAGTGGTGATGACTAGAGGGTAGCCTTCCCTCTAGTCTTACACTGCTAAATTAGGGACGGCTAGCACAGATAGCCCTCGAGTAGCTTTGTGCGAAATTCCAAAACAAACAAAACAGAAATTGAGAGTAGTATACCTGATCAGAAATATCTGCCTCACAAGATTTGCGAAATAACTGAGCTAACAGATATCTTATTATGAATTTAAATATTGCAAATCAAGCATTAATAAGCTGTTAAGTGATACAAGTTAACTGTCATGAACATATATTATATATTACAGGTTTGAGTTGAATATTAACAGTAAGGAAAATTGTCATCAACAAAGGAAGTAAAAAAAACAAATTGTATTTCAATACTAAAAGAAATAAATGTAGAAACTGAGGGCCTGGCATGGCCGAGCGCGTTAAGGCGTGCTCTCGTAATCCGAGGGTCGCGGGTTCGTGCCCGCGTCGCTCTAAACATGCTCGCCCTCTCAGCCATAGGGGTGTATAATATGACGGTCAATCCCACTATTCGTTGGTAAAAGAGTAGCTCAAGAGTTGACGGTGAGTGGTGATGACTAGAGGGTAGCCTTCCCTCTAGTCTTACACTGCTAAATTAGGGACGGCTAGCACAGATAGCCCTCGAGTAGCTTTGTGCGAAATTCCAAAACAAACAAAACAGAAATTGAGAGTAGTATACCTGATCAGAAATATCTGCCTCACAAGATTTGCGAAATAACTGAGCTAACAGATATCTTATTATGAATTTAAATATTGCAAATCAAGCATTAATAAGCTGTTAAGTGATACAAGTTATTTTCATTACAATAAATTTTTAAGATGTGATCGATCATATATATATATTGGAGAAATAGTATGTGTGAAACGTATGTGTTTAAAGTTAAGCACAAGCTACACGATGGGTTATCTGTTCTCCAACTATCACAGGTATCGAGATGCGGTCTCTAGTACTTGTGAGAAGGCAGATAAATCGCTATGCTACTGAAGAGTGAGGACGTCGAACGTATCTGGCAAATCGTGCAGAGTTGAGAGCCAGATTACAAAATAGAAGTATGTTGTTCTGGTTTACGTATATCGTTTCATGAGCTGAAAGCTTGTTTATATTATAGGTCACGTAGTAAATAGAAATACTGGCGATGCAATAACCTAGTTCGTTAATCAGTCGCTGAAAGGTGTTTACTGAATAAAACCAAGTTGGCAACCGTGTGTTTGATTTACTTACCAGAAGAACGTTTACTGCAGTAGGTAGCATAGGATATAGCTTTATTAGATATTTCTCAAGTTCTATTCAGCTGTTGTAGTACAAGATTTTTTGCAAATTATTTTTACAAGTTATGTAATATTACGTGTTTTACACACTAATATTTTATTCACTAAACAACTTATTAGTTGCTGAAGGTCTCCCACCTAACGTTCTTGATACGGAAGCTCCATATGTTTAATAGAACGTTTGAGTAACGTGAATGGGTAAGAAAAACTTTCATATACATTATTTATTTAAAAAAAAAAATCATACCTCATACAGAACTCATATATTAAATCACTCCATAATTTAGAAAACGTTTTGTACTTAATGTCTTGTCACTTTGTAGTCTTCTTCCTTTCATTACCCTCTACCCCAGTGGCACAGCGGTATGTCTGGGGACTTATAACGCTAAAAACCAGGTTTCGATACTCGTGGTAGGTGGCGTACAGATAGCCTATTGTGTAGCTTTGTGTTTAATTCAATACAACAACTTCACAAAGAAAATAAAACCAGCCAACGAAAAGTTCCGAACATCTCTTCTTTGAGAATCGTCAAAGTAGTGATTTTAAACAAGTTTGTTTGGCTTTAAATAACCATTTTAACTTGTTCATCATTCTCGGTGAGTAACCTTTTGTGTTTAACAGAAGGCAGGTGCACGTAATTCAATACCTTATGTGTAGATGATTTAAAATGAATAATAATAACTCTAGTAATAATAAATTCCTCACAAATTCACTGTATACTCTGTACGGTTTTCAGTGATTGTCATTAATCTCTTATTAAATGGTCTGAACGTTTTGGCCCTTATTTGACAATGAGTTAGTTATGTAAAGAGCCAGCTGATATCATTTAGAGAATATATTAATGCTGATAAGTACTGTAGCTTGTAACAGCATCATAACCACAAAGAGACATTCTCTCTTTTGTTGTAGCTTTACCCATTATACGAGAAAAATCATGTCGGATATTCCATATAAAATAGAATTTTATAACGAAAGTTCAAATGAATAACATTTTTTCTTAAATATTCTGATGGCCCGGCATAGCCAAGAGCGTCAAGACGTGCGACTCGTAACCTGTGGGTCGCGGGTTCGCATCAGCGTCGCACCAAACATGCTCGCCCTTTCAGCCGTGGGGGCGTTATAATATGATGGTCAATCCCACTATTCGTTGGTAAAAGAGTAGCCCAAGAGTCGGCGGTGGGTGGTGATGACTAGCTGCCTTCCCTCTAGTCTTACACTGCTAAATTAGGGATGGCTAGCACAGATAGCCCTTGAGTAGCTTTGTGCGAAATTCCAAAACAAACAAACAAATATTCTGATAATGTGATATTTAATCTTTGGATTACATTTTAAGTGAAACAGAAAAGGTCTTAGCATGTATTTAAATTTGCAACTGCAACTCTAAATTATTTACTTTGAGGATAGTTTATTTGCTTTTGAAGAGTTACTACAAAAGTTTTCCAAGCAAAAAATAAGAGACGAAATAAACGTTAATAGTACTTGCCTTAGTTCTATCGTTGTAAAATAATTATAACTTTGAGTGTAGATCATACAAGCTGAATAAAAATAATAGTTCAATGAAGAAAACATATTTCTAAAAAATATTTTAAGTGTTGACACTTATTTCATTAAGTGAAAAATATTTTATATAAATTAAAAAACAAAATGAAAATTTTCTTATTACAATTATAAACGTTAGTAAAATTGCACAAGAAGAATAGTTAAAGATAACACCACTAGGGTCATTCACTTTCACTGTTGGCCAAAATCTTTAGGTTAATGAATATAAAGATAAAATATGCATGTTTCATTGTTAAACTCAACCACATATTTGAGTAGAGCTTCGAAAGATGAAAAGAGGAAAAAAGAAAATAAAAAAAAAACTTTTTTAGCATTTAATAGGGATAATGTTAACACTATGAAATTAACCAAAATACTAGCTGGTCAAAAGTTTTAGACCTACTGAAACGAAGCATTAATCGGTAAATACGTGACGAAATTTAGTCATTTGTGTTTAAGCATTAGCGTTGTCAACATCTCCCAGTGCCATTTCCTGTGTTACATTGGGTAAAAACATGGCAAAGAGTTTGAACGTGGCAAAATTGTCGAGCTGCAAAACCAAGGTCTCTCTCAACGTGCCATCGCAGGCAAGATTGGTCATAGCAAAACTGCTGTTGCAAATTTCTTAAAAGACCCTGAGGAATACGGAACGAGAATGTCAAGTAGTCGGCCCAAGAAAATGTCGCCCGTGTTGAGCAGGAGGATTCGACGGGTTGTCCGGCAACACACCAGTCGATCATCGAATCAGATTAAGGCCCTTACGGACCCAGAATGCAGCTCAAGAACAACAAGAAGGCAACCACGAGAGAAAAGCTTTAAAAGCCGTAAATGTCTTCAAAGGCCACACCATAAAACAGCTCAGTTAAACTTTGTTGAGAAGCACACCAAACATGGGGCGTAGAAAAGTGGATGAAGGTTTTGTTCTCTGATGAGAAAAAATTTAACCTGGATGGTCCAGATGGCTTCCAACGTTACTGGCACGATAAGAATATCCCACCGGAGACATTTTCTACACGACACAGTGGAGGAGGTTTAATCGTGATCTGGGGTGCTTTCTTCTTCCATAGAATAATGTGGTTATACAAGGGCGTCAAACAGCAGCTGGCTACACAGGCATGTTGGAGAGAGCACCCTTATTGACTGAAGGCTCTCGCTTGTGTGGAAATGACTGGATCTTTCAGCAGAACAACGCTGTAGTCCACAATGCCCGCAAGACAAAGGATTTTTTCATGGCGAATAACGTTATTGTTTTGGACCATCCAGCGTGTTCGCCCGAATTGAACCCCATTGAAAATGTTTGGGGGTGGATGGCAAGGGATGTCGATAGAAATCGACGTCAATTCCAAACAGTACATGATCTTCGTGAAGCCATCTTTAACACTTGCGATAACAATCCAGCCAGCCTTCTGCAAACGCTCATATTGGCCATGCTAAAGCGAATGTTTGAAGTTATTTGCAATGACGGCCGTGCAATTCATTACTGAAACCTCTTGTTGAGTATTTTTTACCCTGTTTAGGACTTCTTTTTGGTATGGTCTTAAGCTTTTGACCAGCTAGCATTTAGGTTAATTTCATGGTGTTCACATTTTCCTTATTAAATGCTAGAAAGTTTTTTATTTTTCATTTGCTCTTTTCTTATTCAGGCCTGGCATGGCTAAGCGCGTAAGGCGTGCGACTCGTAATCCGAAGGTCGCGGGTTCGCGCCTGCGTCGCGCTAAACATGCTCGCCCTCCCAGCCGTGGGGGCGTATAATATTACGGTCAATCCCACTCTTCGTTGGTAAAAGAGTAGCCCAAGAGTTGGCGGTGGGTGGTTATGACTAGCTGCCTTACCTCTAGTCTTACACTGCTAAATTAGGGACGGCTCGCACAGATAGTCCTCGAGTAGCTTTGTGCGAAATTCCAAAACAAACAACGAAAAACATTTCTTATTTTCATCTTTCGATGCTCCACTCAAATAAGTGGTTGCGTCTAACAATGCATATTTTTTCTTTATGTTCATCGGCTTTAAGATTTTGGCCAGCAGTGTATTTTCTACGAGTTTTTAAAAATATATAATCGATAAAAAATAATATTGTGGTAGACCAATAGCTTATAATATAAAAGCGTATGTATAATTAACTATTAGTTGATATATTTATCATAAGAAAACAATTACACGCTTACATTCTAATTTGTTGTTGTTCTGAGTTAAGCACAAAGGTACACAATGGGCTATCTGTACTCTGCCCACTACGGGTATCAAAACCCGGTTCATAGCATTGTAAGCTTACAGACCTACCGCTGAGCCAGTGGGAGAGCGTATTCTAAATAAAATAATTGAGTTCTTAATTTGTTTAGGGCCAGTTTTGTTAAAAATACAAGTTAATTGTGCTTATAAACTAATTACTATCTATGAATATTTTGATAAAGACTGATTGATGTTGAATATTTTTAAATGAAATGTTTATTCAAATATTATGATGGACAGTATTATTTCTACCTAACGGAAATAATGTTAAACAGCTACAAGGTAATGTTGTCATATTCAAGCAAACCTTTATCGCATGTGATTAATCTATCATATAAATGTTTTTGTAAAACGTACCCAATTTAAAGGTAATCTTCAGACCTGAAAATACAAAATATACTTCTTAGGAATAAATATAGCATTTCATACTTAAAAACATTTAAAATGATAAATTCACATCAAAGGCCTGGAAATATATAGGTTCAACCAAAAGGTGGAGAGAAATTTTGTTTGTTTGTTTTAGAATTTCGCATAAAGGGCTATCTGTGCTAGCCGTCCCTAATTTAGCAGTGTAAGACCAGAGGGAAGGTAGCTAGTCATCACCACCCACCGCCAATTCTTGGGCTACTCTTTTACCAACGAATAGAGGGATTGACCGTCACATTATACGCCCCCACGGCTGGGATGGCGAGCATGTTTGGTGCGACCGAGATTCAAACATGCGACCCTCGAATTACGAGTCGAACGCCTTAACACGCTTGGCCATGCCGGGCCTTGTTTGAGTTTGTAAATCAAGTTCCTTATTTTGAATGATTAGCAGCGTAATAAGTCTTATTTATATATATATATACTTGGTGATTTTGGAGTAGTGGTGCATCATAGTATCTCTAATATTCTCTCTAGGGGACGAAAGGTAAAAATCTTACATGTAAAATGCACATTATTGAATAATACACTTAACCAAAACTGAATTAATATTAATATAACAGCGTATTTTCAGTTATTTTAAATAAAATTAAAAAAAGATCTAATAAAAAGAGAACTTTCGAAAGGTAGACCTCTCTCCATAAAGGGCAAACGGGAAATTATTACGTTATGAGAGATAGAGGTGGAGTTATGTTATATTTATCTGACGTAGACTACCCAAAAATGTTGTGATTAATTTCCGACAGGAAAAGACACACACCTGGAAACAAGAAACTTACCACCAAAGGAGTTAGTAGAAAGGTTTAAAAAAAGAGCTTAAGATGGAAATTATAATGGATGTAGATAAAATAACATAAATACATGATATGAACACAGATTAACAAACAATATAAAGTAGAAAGAACTAAAAACATGGGAAATTACCATTAAAAATAACGAGTCTTGAGAATGATTAGGCATAAAAATGAACAAAATTATATCAGATATGAAAAACAAAATCATAGAGAGAAAACTAATGAAGAGTCGAAAATCACTGATTTCAAGATTCACCTTTAGTTTACAAAAGTGAACTATATTTGGGATAGCTATCCATTAGGCTTTTGTCAATTCTCTCTTAACTTAACTTTTGAAAGCTCTGTCGAGACCTGGGTCCGGCATGGTCAGGTGGACTAAAGCGTTCGACTCGTAATCGGAGAGTCGCGGGTTTGAATCCCGGCCGCACCAACTTTGCTGGCCATTTCAGTCGTGTGGGCTGTAACGGGCAATCCCACTGTTTGTTCGTAAAAGAGTAGCCCAAGAGTTGAGGGTGGGTGGTGATAATTAGCTGCCTTCAATTTAGGCTTACACTACTAAATTAGGAACAGCTAGCGCAGACAGCCCTCATATAGCTTTGCGTGAAATTCAAAACCAAACAGTCTATTCGAGTAGCTGCTTCATATGCCTGATGTTGACAGCAGGTTACTTCCCTCACAATTTAAAATTAGGGACGTCTATGCCTGAATCACATAGAAGAATCATGGATATCCATTTATTTTAACGTTCCATATATTTAGCGCAATTGTTTTAACATTAACAGTTGTAGTTAAGCAGTTACTTTAATAACTTCTTTAAAGTGGTGTAGTGGTACATCTACGTACTTCTAATGATAGAAAGCAGATTAGATTTCGGTACCGTGGTAGCCAGAATTCAGATAGTCCATTGCGTATCTTTTTGCACAATTAAAAACCATAAAATGAAAATGCATTTGTTTGTTTTCAATTTGCATAGCTACTCGAAGGCTATCTGTGCTGGCCGTTCCTAATTTAGCAGTGTAAGACTAGAGGGAAGGCAGCTAGTCATCATCACCCACCGCTAACTCTTAAGCTACTCTTCAATCAACGAATAGTAAGATTGATCGTAACGTTATAACGCCCCCACGGCTGAAATGGTGAGCATGTTTGGTGTGACGGGGATTCGAACCCGTGACCCTCGGATTACGAGTCAAACGTCTTAACACGCTTGGCCATGCCGAGCCCAAAATGAAAATAAAAATATATTATTTATCACACAATCATATTTTGTTGCTCTTGTTAAGCATTCCCAGTATATATATATTAATACAAAGCACCAAATATTTATTTTTTAAATTCTGTGTTAACAGTAAAACGATTTAATGCTCTGATAAAAAAATAACACAAGTGAAGCACTCGAACGTGTAAAACGATTACTTTAAAAATCTCTTTTAGACTTTGTAAAAAGTTATAAATTATTATTAGTTCTAAAGTTCCTTAAAATCGTTAACTGTTATATATCCAAAAGTAAATATATACTTTCAGTCTGAAACTAATTATACTAATACTTAGCGAAAAACCAAGAGTCAGTGATAAGTTAATATTGATGGACAATAGCAACTGTCAATAACGAGCAAAATCTGAAATATTTATATTTATGATACAATACTGTACATTGTATAAATTGTTATAAATACAAAATTTTACAACGAGTAAATTATTGAAGAGGTAGTTTTGAGTAAAGTTTGTATGTTGTCAAACTGAAGGATATTAAGTACCATTATTTAACAATATATGTCTAATAACTTCCTCTACATTTATGAATTAACCATTACTTTTATATTTGTACGAAGATTTGCCCAAAAATGATGACTGGTGGTTATTAGTTTTGTGAAAAGTTTAAAATGTTCCTATTTCATCTCTCAAACATAATTTAGTAACAATATTTAAGGTAATACACAATAAAGTAAGTTAGGAACAAATATTATCTGCTTTATAGAAAATTCTATAATGTTTCCTTAACGATTCAGAATATTAATAATGATTGATTTTAGAATATATGAACTTGATATAAAATATCATATTCTAATAGTATTCTAACAGTTCATATTTACAGAAACATGAAGACTGATGAAAATTATAAGGGACAAGATGATACAAAGGAAATAGTAGATGTAATAGGATATTTTGGGCCGTGGCAAAGGAGGATTTTCTTTATTACCTTCATCTCCCTTGTGGCACATTGTTGGCATGTGTTGGCAATGTTGTTTTTAGCTCCAAACATTGACCACTGGTGCCAGCGTCCTACAAGGTATTCTAATATATCTACTGACCAATGGAAAGCTTTGGCTATACCTCGTGTGCAATCAAAGAACGGCAGTGCCATCTATAGTTCATGCCTCATGTACACAAACTTTACTTCACACATGGAGGATGAAAACTCAACGACCACTTGTACTTCGTGGGAATACGATAACTCTTACTATGCTTCTACAATCGTTGATGAGGTACATGTATAGTTTTTTAAAAGTTCTGATTATATACATTTCTGATTTCAAGTAAATTTCCAAGACCTATTTTTAAATATGTTCTTTTGTACATATTTATGTAATTCAAGATATACAGTAAGGGTGTCGTGCGATAAAAAAAAATACACGTCATTTAGTGTGTTATGAACAGTAATTAAAAACTTTGAGTCTTTCAACTGTTACTATAATCTCCCCGTTAATCAAAACTCTCACTTTTTGTATGTGTGGTAGATCTGCTTACCTTACAGACCAAGTTTCAAAGACATTGCTCTGACTCTTATCGTTTTACAGCAGGCCAAACTTAACCTGAACTTCTTCACCTTCTTCGTACTGGTAAAATAAAACAAATTTCCAATAAACTGATTTCTCTCGCATTTACTTCGTAGCTGGAAGGTATGTTTCTCTAGAAAGGTAAATTTAAATTGTTATGACAAAGCATTCAACATCTTCAAAATTTGTAAAGTATGCATATCTGCTACAAGACATTACATGAGTCATTCTTTTTTGTTAGTTTTAGTAACTATTTTATTGCACTTAGTGGTAAAATATTTACGATTCTCGTACTTTAAATTTCAGCATCAAAATTGTCAACCATTTATTAAGCAAACTATTTCAAGAAGTTAAGTCTTCATCATATATTTGATAATGTTCCTTGTCTTTATTTACGGATTTGATAATGTTTCTTATCTTCATTCACGGATTTGATAATGTACTTTGTCTTTATTCATGTATTTGATAATGTCCCTTGTCTTTATTCATGTATTTGATAATGTTCCTTGTCTTTATTCATGTATTTGATAATGTTTCTTCTCTTTATTCATGTATTTGATAATGTTTCTTCTCTTTATTCATGTATTTGATAATGTTCCTTCTGAGTTGTCATTATTTAATTGCCTAACCAACATGATTTCGCCTAATTTTAAATTACTACGAAAGATAAAAATCTCTAATTTTAGCTAAACTTGCTTATTTCTGAGAAGAAAGATTTGTATTAGCCAATATGTATGTTATATAAATCAGTAAAACCATTTTATCACGGTGAACTTACAAGAGTTGCTTTAATTTAGGCTTTACTTAAGCAGATTTACCTTGAGTTCGGTGAAGTTTCAATTTTACCGATGGGAGTAAAAAATATATGTGTGACCGCGTAAAGTAATTCTCACACACGCTGCTGTAGGTACAGTGTAAAATATTTATTGCGCAGGCTACATGAGAATACTGTGAGAGCTAACTCTTGGTAAGATTGTGTGAGCCTTCTGTGTAAGCTAATTTTTACCAAATCTATGCAGTCATTCTTAGACAGACGATATGAACATATCTTGTAAAGCGATACTTGCAAAGGCTACGTGAGCATACAGTGTGAAGTAATTCTTTCACTTACAGTATGAGCAAACAGTGAAAAGCAATTTGTATACAGAGTATGTGAGCTTATCAAGTTAGGTAATCCTTGCAAAGATATCATGTAAAAAAGTTTTTACACAGATTTTATAAGCATATCGTGTTAGGACGTTCTCACATAAAATACAAAATTATATCATTTAAAATAATTTTTACTCAGATTGTGTGAGCATATCACCAAAGTAATTATAAAAAAGTAATTACCGTGTTAAGTATCATGTGAATAATTCTTAGACAGTGGGTGGGAGTATACTATTCTTAGACATGCTTTCTGAGCAGACACTGAAAATTAATTCTTACGAAGATGACATGAGCTTGTAGCGCTATGTACTTCCTGCATTGACTACTTAAACAAATCGCGTGGAATAATTCTTACACAGACCGTATAACCAAACTGTGTAAAGTAATTTAGCGACATAAGGTGCAGTGTGAAGCACTTAAACAGAGTAGGAGATTCTTGTGAAAATGATGCAAGGAAATTGTGAAAAGAAAATTCTTACATAAGATATGCGTAATTCTTTCATAGACAATTTGAAAACATATTGTGTGAAGTAATTTGATTCAGATTATTTATCCACACTATATAAAGTAATTTCTCAAACAGACTTTGTGGTCATATTGTGTAAAATAACACTTACACAGATTTATGTGAGTATACCGTGTATAGTATACAACACACAAATTGTATTAGCTATAGTTTAAAGTAACTTGTACAGAAGCTACATGAACATATCGTATAAAGATGTATTTCAGGACGGTAGAGTTCTAAGGCTATCTTGCTGGCTTCAGAGGTTGGAACTTCTGTAAAGAGGGATATAATATCGAAATTGGCCATTAAGACTTTATGATTAAGTTGATTTAGATTAGACTTGAAATTAAAAGAGTGTTTGATGAATGAGCTGGCTGATGTTACATATTTTGAGAATGCCCATCCTATGTATTTACCAAGATTCTAATTAAGCGATTCATATGTTGACATTATTGGTCGTAATGGATAATCTGGTTCATGAGGTTTGGGGATGCCGTATATTTGCGGTGTGCGTGAGTCGGTTTTACGTTGGTAGGAATAAAGTGTTTTTTCATTTGTTGGTTTTTTTTCATTTGTAGTAGTAATTTGTTCAGTTGCGTCTCGTGTGTCTTTGTTGGATTTGTGTGTATTGGTTTAAATTTGTTCGTGTCTGATAGGATGTTATTCATTTTTTGAATGTATTCATTTATGTTCATTATGACTATAGCGTTACCTTTATCTGCTTTTATAATTTTTATTTTTTTCTCTTGTTATAGGGTTTTAATGGAATTAATGTCTCTTTTTGTAAGGTTGTTTTTTAGTTTTCTGTTTTGTGAAATTATGTTGATGGTTTTGTGAGAAAATTCTTTGAAAAAATCGTTTAAGATGTTGTTTTTAGGTGTTTCTGGAAAATATAAATTTGTAATTTTACATGGGAAGTTTGGCTGTTGGATGTCAATAGAATTAAGTAAGTGGTTGTTTTTGTTTGTTTCCTTGTTTTTGCTTTCTGTAGAAAGTATCACAAGTTTCCTGGCTAGGTCTTCTAAACATGTTTTGATTTCTATGGTTGAGATGTACCTAGGTGCTATTGCGAAGTTGAGTCCTTTGTTAAGTAGATGTATCTCGTCTGTGTTTAATTGTCGGTCAGATCTGTTAATTATGAGGTTAGTCAACGGTTTGTCGTTTTGGTCTATTTTCTGTTAATTGCATCTTAGTTTTTCTAGTTCATGGGCAACTCAGTTTCACCAGTTTTAGCCAATATTTTTATGACACAAGTTGAAACACAAGCAATTAACACAGCATTACATCCACCACTATACTGGCACAGATATGTAGATAACATGGTTATCTATAGATACTCAATTAAGTATTACACAAGAAACATTATCTGTTGTGTTATGTATAAAGCGTTTGAAATGCCATGTTGTTGTTTATATTATTGTTTTGAAATTTAAACCAATAAAATATTTTGTTATTCATGTAGAAATTTCTAGAATTAGGTAGATCGATCATTTGACTATAAATAGAATGTATGTCGGCCTGGTGTCTAGACGACGAGTCTCGTGCAAAAACAGACATGCGCAGATTACTCTGGAATTCTGTGGAAGTTACGCGATTGTTGGAGAACACAGTAGGCATACTAGTATAGAAACAGACGGCGACGCGAGGAGACAAGAAGAGTCAGTCATTCGTTTTTATTTGATTCAAGAAATAGTGTCTTTGTTTGAGAAAGTTTAAACGTTTGCCGTGTGTTTATTCAACTTGAATTTGTGACTGGAGTTAGATCTACAAAAGCTGTGATTTTATTTCGTCAATCTTTACGATTCATTCGAATTACTGGTTATACTGAAAGTCAACACGTATAGGACTGTTTAGGGGAGACCGAGCAAATTGGAAAACAACAAATTTGAGACATTCATCAAAAACATCGTGAAAAGAACTTCGTCAAATTTATTGGACTGTGAATTTTTTCTGGACTTCTCCATTCAAACTTCGGAATTTCTTCGTTGGACCAAATTCACACCCTAGACTGGAGTTTTGGATTTCTGATTTGGACTTTTGGACTTTCATTCTGGATCATATTATTAGACACAGGCCAGTACCATTTTGTATTGTAATTAATTTTGAAGGTTGAAACTGAATATCTGTCATTGTTATTATATAATTTACTTTATATTTGCCACATATATAATAGTTTATTGTAGTAAATTATATAAGGTGTTATCTGTGTCTTTCTGTTGCGTTCAGTCCACACATAAAAAAAAACGTAACAGAAAATTGGGGGCTCGTCCGGGATAGATCAAACAATTGAATCCTATTCCAAAATTAGATTTATATTCTATACAGATAGACAGCTTGTATATTCAAAATGGCATTCCAACTCGAAGATTTTATAGACAAATTTAATCAGAATCCCTCTTTCGAATTGATCAGTGAATTAAAAAAATCTGAATTGCTTGATGTTGGAAAACATTTCTATTTGGAAGTAAAGCAAGCAATGAAGAAAGCAGATATCAAACAAATTGTTGTTGAACATTTTGTCAGCCAAAAGTTTTACCTGAAAAAGTTGTACAACAATTGCCTGCCGCTCATTTTGACCCAGATTTTGAATTAAAATGAATGGAAATGAAATTTCGTTTAGAAATTAAAAGCAAACGTCTTGAGGCAGAAAAAGAAACCAAACGTATTGAGGCAGAACAGGAAAACAAACGCCTTGATGGTGAAATAAAAAAGAACGCATTAAAGCTGATAAGGAAATCAGTATGAGAAAAGCACAGACAGAAGAAAAGGTTGTCCAAATGCAGTTGGATAATTTTGATGCTTCCAAACAAATTCGTTTAGTGGTGCCTCCATTCAATGAGAAGGCTTTAGAGATTGGAAATGAAGAGAATAAGGACAGAGGAGAGATTGGAAATGAAGAGAATAAGGACAGAGGAGAGATTGGAAATGAAGAGAATGAGGGCAGAGGAGATATTGGAAATGAAGAGAATAAGGGCAGAAGAGAGATTGAAAATGAAGAGAATAAGGGCAGAGGAGAGATTGGAAATGAAGAGAATAAGGGCAGAGGAGAGATTGGAACATCAAGGTCAACCAACAGAAGAAAAAAGAACCTAAGAATGACAATGGAAATAGAGACAGCTGACGTAAGCTACTTAAACGTGATGACCCTAAAAGTGACATGGGCGCTTTTATGGAGAAATGTGAAAGATTTGCTTGAAGTCAGAACTAGAACAAATGTGTTTAGACAACCTTTCTAAACACATTTTATCATAGGAAAAGAACTACAAGTACGTGAAGACATAACTTCAGAAGATACCATGGACGAGGACAAATTAAAAGTGTTCTTGCTAAAACGCTATGGAATTATCAAATAGTCTTTCTTTGAAATTTACAGAAGTCAGACCTCATAATGAGGATGCTTATTTCAATTTATGGCACGTTCATGGTGATACTTCACAAGATAGAATGAGATGGCTAAGTAGGAAAATAGTTTGAAAGGACTAGCAGATCTATTAATATGTGGACCGTTTATGATCAAACACCTATGTGATATTTTACTGTTCTTAAAGGAGAGTGCGTGTTCTTCTTATATCAAAGCCACATTGGGGTATCTGCTGAGTCCACCGAGGGGACTCGAACCCCTGATTTTAGCGTTGTAAATCCGGAGACTTACTGCTGTACTAGCGGGGGGCGCTTAAAGGAGAGAGAATTAAAAAAAGTGGATAAAATTACTGGGCTATCAGAACACTATCTAGAGAGAGTATAAATGGCAAGTCGAAGAATAACCAATTAAAGTTAAAATCAGTTTGGGCTAACCAGAGACAGGATACCATGAAAGGTGACAAGAACTCAACTGATAAGAAGAAGAAGAGATTACTATATTTGTTATAAAATGGGGCCCATTACAAAGAAATGCAAGTCCATCACCAACAAATAGCAGCAGAAATATCAACATAAATCAGCTAGAACAACTTACAATGATGATTTTGGAAAGAAACAAGAAAAAGCTTCTGTATTCACAGAAGCTGCTGTCAGAAGAAACAGAATAGAGATATCTCAAACTTACCACAGTAAGGGAGTATTATTTCTGTGATTAATCATTGCTGAACTGATGGTAATCTCAAGTTAGAAAACGAGCCACCAGTACCAGAGGTGACTAGAACATGCACAGAAATGAGATACTGTCTGGTATATAAGGATCAGATGACTGGCAAGGTACACCTGTGTATGCTGATTGATGAGACAATGAGAAACTTTTCAATAGCAAAATTAAAGGTAGGTACTTCATATTGTGTGGAAAACCTTGAAACCGTGTGTGTGAAGGCACCAATCTATGTGATGGTGATTGTGAACGTACCAGGTAGTAGAAGTTTGCAGGAACTACAGGAAAAAAAAAGTACTTATAAGGCATCTGCATTCACCACAAAAGCAGAAGGGAAGAAAACCAAGCATCAAACCCAATTAATTCTCGAAAACTGACATACAGAATGTAAATCTAATTAAGGAATTTGAAAGAAGCACAGAAAAAAAAAAGACTTCTGTGCATAAAGTTTGTGACAGCGTCTGAGCGACAGTTAAGAACAAAACTAAAAGAATGACCTGCAGAATAGAGAACTGGGAAGGAGTACTGTACCATATTTACCAAAGAAGTTTTACTAAGTACATCAAAGGTAGTCAAAAACACTTCTGTGACAAGAGTGGCAAGAATCAATGTTTTAGTGTTAGACAGAAGATCGTAAAACATAAACACGTACTCTGCAGTGGAAAGAACTTTTTAAGGTGCAGAAAATTACCAATCAAATATACTGTAAAGTAAAAGTAGATGGGAATACAAAGATTTGCAGTATTAAGCTTTGGAAAAGTACTTAGAGGGGGAAAAATACCTTCTGAATAGAGCTATTTAGGTACAGATGAATAATGAAGACTGCAGGTGTGGCTGTTATAAAAACAGAACTTGAAAAGAGTGAATTTGTTATGGAAGATAAAATTCTACTCGGCCTAAGATCACTGGTTGACAATGAGACATAGAAATACATCAACATCATCTCAGAAATGACTGGTGAGCAGAAAAATGAGGCGCAAGATCTATTGTGCCAGTATCCAGATAGATTAAATAACACAAAATGTAGATAAAGACAATGGATCTTCTCATTACGAAACACTACCAGCTGCCCTTTACGAAGAGAGACCGCCTATAAAACTACAAATTTTAGTCAGACTATATGAGCAGACTTTGTGTATGAACTGAAAAGGGTTTTACATACAGTATTAGAAATTTATTGTAAAATATTTCTTCAAAGGGGTTTATTGTTGAACATTCAAAACCATTTAGTTTAAGAGTTGATATATTTTTTAGTTTTTTTAGTGATTTAACATTTAATGATTATTTAGTTTTCGTAACAAGTTTCTTAAAATTTAAGTATTTCAAAAGAGACAACTACGAAAAGTTTCTTCCTATATCCCACGAAACAAGTACACCAGTGTTACGTATTTTTTATGTTTTAAGTTCTTCGTAGATTAAACGCAACAGAAAAACACAGATAACAGCTTGTATAATTTATTACACTAAACTATTAACAAATTTAACAGATATAACATGAATTATATAATAATAGTGACAGATATTAAGTTACAACATTCGAAATTAATTACAAAACAAAATAATATTTGTTTCAAACTTCAAAATAAATCACAACACAAAACGGTACTGGCCTGTATCTAATGTAATGATCTAAAATTAAAGTCTCAAATTCCAGTCTAGGGTGTGATTTTGGTCCCACGAAGAAATTCCGAAACAGTTCACAGTTCAATGAAATCGCCGTCTCTCAGCTCAAGCAGTAATTCAGATGTATCGTAGAGATTGACGAAATAAAATCACGGCTTCCGTAGATCTAATTTCAATCACATATCCAAGTTGAATATTGACAGCAAACACTTAATCTTTCTCAAATAACTAACTCTCTTCTTTTGAAATGAAACTGGTGTCTGATTCTCACTCTTTGTCTTCGAATAAAACTAATGACTGAATCTCTCTCCCTCGACTAAAACTAATGACTGAATCTCTCTCCCTCGAATAAAACTAATGACTGAATCTCTCTCCCTCGAATAAAACTGATGACTGATGACTGAATCTCTTTCTTATCACCATCTTTTATACCGATAGGCCTACTTCTCGAACAATCTTGAAATTTCCATCAACTCCAGAGCTATCCACGCATATCCGTTCTTGCACGCGACTACATGTCTAGACAGGAAGTCACCAGCACTCATTTACAAACATGTGATTGGTCTACTTAATTCGAGAAAGTTCTAAAATGTTACCCTAAATAAATAATTGTTACGTATTTTTTGATGTTTTAAGTTCTTCGTAGACTAAACGCAACAGAAAAACGCAGATAACAGCTTGTATAATTTATTACACTAAACTATTAACAAACATAACAGATATAACATGAATTATATAATAATAGTGACAGATATTAAGTTACAACATTCGAAATTAATTACAAAACAAAATAATATTTGTTTCAAACTTCAAAATAAATCACAATACAAAACGGTACTGGCCTGTATCTAATGTAATGATCTAAAATTAAAGTCTCAAATTCCAGTCTAGGGTGTGAATTTGGTCCCACGAAGTAATTCCGAAACAGTTCACAGTTCAATAAATTCGCCGTCTCTCAGCACAAGCAGTAATTCAGATGTATCGTAGAGATTGACGAAATAAAATCACGGCTTCCGTAGATCTAATTTCAATTACATATCCAAGTTGAATATTCACAGCAAACACTTAATCTTTCTCAAATAACTGACTCTCTTCTTTTAAAAGGAAACTGGTGTCTGATTCTCACTCTTTGTCTTCGAATAAAACTAATGACTGAATCTCTCTCTTGTCACCGTCTTTTATACCGATAGGCCTACTTCTCGAACAATCTTGAAATTTCCATCAATTCCAGAGCTATCCACGCATATCTGTTCTTGCACGCGACTACACGTCTAGACAGGAAGTCACCAGCACTCATTTACAAACATGTGATTGGTCTACTTAATTCGAGAAAGTTCTAAAATGTTACCCTAAATAAATAATGAAATATTAGTTTAAACTTCAAAACAATAATATCAATATGGAAAAATGAATAATACAAATGAAAATTCAAACACAACACGACATGTTGTCGTTTACAAAATATTTACACATATACATAACACTCTCCCCCTTAAAAGTAAAAAAAAAGTTTGAACTTGTGAAAACCTTTTTTTTGTTTGTTTATTTGTCTTTTTAAACCAACTTAAAAGGGTTAAATCCAGTAGATTCTGAAATAACCTCACGAACTTCAAACAATAACAAGGGAACACCCTCAATCTAGTTCTTTGAGTGTTTGTGGCAGTAATTTGGTGGAAACGATCAAAAATACCTTATGACTCAGGATGGTATGCACTGGATGAAACTTGATGGAGGTTTAATTCATGTATGGCTTGTTCAAAGAGTTTGGACATAAAATTTGTGTCTTGATCTGATTGCACAACTTTTGGAATTCCGAACATGGTAAAGGATTTGACAAGAGCAGTGATTTTTCTCAAAGGGATTGCCTCAGGGAAACGTGTAGAAGCACACATGATGGTCAAGAGGTATTCATTTCCTGCTTTGCTTTTTGGCATTGGGCCAACACAGTCGATAATGACCCTTGAGAACGGCTCTTCAAAGGCAGGAATAGGCTGCAGTGGTGCTTTTGGAATCCCCTGATTTGGTTTTCCTGTCATTTGGCAAGAATGGCATGTCTTACAAAAGTCAACAACATCTTGGCGCATCTTAGGCCAATAGAAATGTCGTCGGATACGATCTAGGGTCTTTATTACACCTAAGTGTCCCGACAATACATGGTCATGAGCAAGACTAAGAATATCATTCCGATAGCATTTTGGAATGACAATTTGGTGAATAACATTCCACTCTTTATCAGCAGCAACGTCAGGAGGTCTGTATTTTCTCATTAGCACACCTGACTTCTGGTAGTAACAAATAGGGACAGTTCCTATTTCATTTTCATCAACAGCCAGTTGTAGAAGAGAACGAGTTTCAGGATCATTGTCCTGTTCCTCAATAAGTTTGTTTCGATGAAGAGAGTCGAAAAATGTCTTAGAGTCATCAGTAGAACTTAAAGTTGAGTCAGAAATCTCATCGATGTGAGACATGAACGTATCAGACAAAGGGAAATCCTCTTTGGACTCCTGAGAACGTGTCTGAGAACGAGTAACAGCACAGGCGGGAAAAACATCAGGAAACTCTTCAACGAGTTGCTCTGTACTGGGGTTACTAACAGGTGCTTCAATAACACGAACCTCTGGTACCACCTTACTACCAGCCAAATCATTCCCCAAAAGCATAGACACACCTTCAACAGCCTTTAAGCTTTAATACCCACAGTCACTGGGCCTGAAAGTATGTCCGAATGTAAATCTAATCTATGAAGAGGAATAGAAACGACGCCACCTTCTACACCAGAAATGAGCACATTGGCCCCAACGGATGACTTTTCAGAAAACGGAATTACACTTTCCAAAATCAAACTCTGAAAAGCTCCAGTATCCCGCAGGATTTTAATTGGTTGTAGACGTGAATTGCCAACAAAAGAAACAAAACCTTCAGTGATGAAAGGCTTAAATTTGTCCTCAACAATATCTTCAGGTACATCAATAATATTGGACTTGGAATCCACAGTGGACTGAACAGGGTCAAAATCATTGGGAACCAATGATATATCAAACAAGGGCGAAATGAAACTATTGGGTGATTACTTGTTTTTGAGCTTATAGCACTCAGAAATCAGATGGCCAGGTTTCTTATAATAAGCACATGTTTTGGATGAGAATGACACGTTTTTAGTAGATGATGAGCTTATAGAATAAGATGGAGTCTTCGTTTGAGAATTAGAAGTTTGCTCTTTCTTGTCTCTGTCGACATTTGCATAAAATTTGAATGAGTTATTGGGTTTCTTTGGTATGTGATTTATTTTGCTTTTGTATGAGAAATCTTTGTGAGTCAAAGCATACTCGTCTGCCAATACAGCAGCATCATGAATTTTGGAAGCTTTTTGTTCATCAATATAAGTTTTTAGCTCTACGGGAATACATCTTTTAAATTCTTCAACTAACATAAGTTCTCTGAGTTTCGTATAATCATCTTTAATTTCTCTGGAATCACACCACCTGTCGAACAGAGTTTCTTTTTCACGAGCAAATTCGACATAAGTTTGGCTGTCAAACGTTTTGTAACCACGAAATTTTTGTCTGTATACCCCTGGCACCAATTCATATGCATTCAAAATGCATTTTTTGACGTGCTCGTAATCATAACTTTGCTCGACTGTGAGTTTGGAAAATACTTCCTGAGCTTTACCCTTGAGAACACTCTGGAGTAATACTGTCCAATATTCGGTTGGCCATTTTAGCCTAAGGGCCAATTTTTCAAATTGCTGAAAATATGTATCTACAGCTTTTTCATTGAATGGAGGTACTAAACGAATTTGTCTGGAAGCATCAAAATTATCCAACCGCATTTGGACAACCTTTTCTTCTGTCTGTGCTTTTCTCATATTGATTTCATTATCAGCTTTAATGCGTTCCATTTGTATTTCGGCATCAAGGCGTTTGTTTTCTTGTTCTGCCTCAAGAACAAGGCATCTGTTTTCCTGTTCTGCCTCAAGTCGTTTGCTTTCAATTTCTAAACGAAATTTCATTTCCATTTCCATTTTTTTTAATTCGAAATCTGGGTCAAAATGAGTGACAGGCAATTGTTGTGCAACTGTTTGAGGTAAAACTTTTTGGCTGACCAAATGTTCAACAATAATTTGTTTAATATCTGCTTTCTTCATTGATTGCTTCACTTCTAAATTAAAATGTTTACCAACATCAACCAGTTCAGATTTTTTTAATTCACTGATTAATTCGAAAGAGGGATTCTGATTAAATTCGTTTATAAAATCTTCAAGTTCGAATGCCATTTTAAATATACAAGCTGTCTATCTGTATAGAATATAAATCTTATTTTATAATAAAATTAAATTGTTTGTTCGATATCCTGGACGGGCCTCCAATTTTCTGTTACGTATTTTTTATGTTTTAAGTTCTTCGTAGATTAAACGCAACAGAAAAACACAGATAACAGCTTGTATAATTTATTACACTAAACTATTAACAAATATAACAGATATAACATGAATTATATAATAATAGTGACAGATATTAAGTTACAACATTCGAAATTAATTACAAAACAAAATAATATTAGTTTCAAACTTCAAAATAAATCACAACACAAAACGGTACTGGCCTGTATCTAATGTAATGATCTAAAATTACAGTCTCAAATTCCAGTCTAGGGTGTGAATTTGGTCCCACGAAGAAATTCCGAAACAGTTCACAGTTCAATGAAATCGCCATCTCTCAGCTCAAGCAGTAATTCAGATGTATCGTAGAGATTGACGAAATAAAATCACGGCTTCCGTAGATCTAATTTCAATCACATATCCAAGTTGAATATTCACAACAAACACTTAATCTTTCTCAAATAACTAACTCTCTTCTTTTGAAATGAAACTGGTGTCTGATTCTCACTTTTTGTCTTCGAATAAAACTAATGACTGAATCTCTCTCCCTCGAATAAAACTGATGACTGATGACTGAATCTCTTTCTTATCACCGTCTTTTATACCGATAGGCCTACTTCTCGAACAATCTTGAAGTTTCCATCAACTCCAAAGCTATCCACGCATATCCGTTCTTGTACGCGACTACACGTCTAGACAGGAAGTCACCAGCACTCATTTACAAACATGTGATTGGTCTACTTAATTCGAGAAAGTTCTAAAATGTTACCCTAAATAAATAATTGTTACGTATTTTTTGATGTTTTAAGTTCTTCGTAGACTAAACGCAACAGAAAAACGCAGATAACAGCTTGTATAATTTATTACACTAAACTATTAACAAACATAACAGATATAACATGAATTATATAATAATAGTGACAGATATTAAGTTACAACATTCGAAATTAATTACAAAACAAAATAATATTTGTTTCAAACTTCAAAATAAATCACAATACAAAACGGTACTGGCCTGTATCTAATGTAATGATCTAAAATTAAAGTCTCAAATTCCAGTCTAGGGTGTGAATTTGGTCCCACGAAGTAATTCCGAAACAGTTCACAGTTCAATAAATTCGCCGTCTCTCAGCACAAGCAGTAATTCAGATGTATCGTAGAGATTGACGAAATAATATCACAGCTTTCGTAGATCTAACTTCAGACACAAATCCAAGTTGAATAATCACAGCAAACACTTAATCTTTCTCAAATAACTGACTCTCTTCTTTTCTTCGAATAATAACTGATGTCTGAATCTCACACTTGTTCTTCAAATAAAACTAATGACTGAATCTATCTCTCGTCACCGTCTTTTATACCGATAGGCCTATTTCTCGAACAATCTTGCAATTTCCATACAACTCCAGAGCTATCCACACATATCCGTTCTTGCACGAGACTACATGTCTAGACAGGAAGTCACCAGCACTCATTTACAAACATGTGATTGGTCTACTTAATTCGAGAAAGTTCTAAAATGTTACCCTAAATAAATAATGAAATATTAGTTTAAACTTCGAAACAATAATATCAATATGGAAAAATGAATAATACAAATGAAAATTCAAACACAACACGACATGTTGTCGTTTACAAAATATTTACACATATAAATAACAACCAGAACGACTGGTATAAGTGTTTACACTTTTATTGACACCCATACCAGCCGCACCGAGATAGAGTTTTATTTCAAGTGGGCTTCTCGTCATCAAGAAAGCAAGTAGCCCCTTCCAATAATTTTTTTACAGACTTAGGCACGCATATTTACAAACTTGTGAAATTTCTAAAACCTATATAACAACCACTAACTACCAGTGAAATCAACGTCCCTGATTCTTTCCAATTTTCACGTGAACTAGATTAACTATCAAACTCGAATACCAGTTTTTGGCTAACTTTCATACTACCTCACTCTTCACAAAAAAACAGTTTTGGGCCAACTTTCATAATACCTCACTCTTTACAAAAAATACCTCTAAATAAAACCATTGATATTTGCAAATCTGTAATTTTCCACTGAACTGGTTTGCTGAATATCGAATTAAAACCATCTTGACTCTTACAAACAAAATACCACATAATGTATTCAACAACACCTTTTTTGAACCAAGTAGATGACGTAGCAATGAGCTCTCCACAATTTCCATAGATAAATGATAGGTTTCTTTGGTATCAATAACATAAATGACTTGACGTCTGCCCCGCTGACTTCAAACCTGTTCTTTACAGAAGGTATGTAGAAAATACTTTTATTATTTTTCACAATAAAGATCACTGCTTCAAATTTTAAAAATATTTGAATTCACTACGTCCTTTCATTAAATTCACTTGCGAGGATGAAAATCATAATAATTTATCTTTTTCAGAAGTCGTCATTAACAGTAACATTATTATTCGTGGTACATCAACATTACAACCAAAAAGACGTTTACTAAACTCCTAACAAAATTTGATGTTTTTTTTCTCGTTTCCTACAAAAGAAATATTGCAATTTGCCTTTCAAACAGGGTTTAATCCTGTATTCCACTTATCTTAAGTTACACTCAAAATTTTCTCTAATACAGGATATTCTAATACGTAACAGCTATTAACAACATTTATTACAAACATTTCATACTAATAAACTCAAAAAGCTACGCAGACTACCAATGCTACCAAAAGTTAGTATATAATGTTGTCTTCTTTACATGGGTAAACAAAGTTTAACTTTTAAAATTAAAATTAAATGTAATGAATCGTTACTACCCTAAGTTGACTTTTGAAGTTTTTAAATCCATATCACCCTCACAATATTTTTTTCCCACGCTGAAGACTTTCTCCCAGTTTCTTTTGTTTTTTTCATGGCTTATACATCTTTACAAGCAAGAAGACCCTAAGGCCTCCTATACTGGCAATTCCAAATACCATCTACTAGTCAAAGCCAATAAACGTGTGGAAAATTTAATAAAACCACAAAAAGTTGAGTAACGTTATCGCTTCCTTTCATAAACCAACATAGTGCGCATCAGTACAAATTTATCAAATTTCACTATTCTTTGCAAGGTTAACACTGATCTGAAACTACTAATTAAAGACTTTCACATCAACAACGACAAACATTTTTGTTACTCTTTCACTCTCTATATTTTTAGTTTTGATTAATTTATCGTTATTGAAGTGTTGTATTTAGGTTATTTACTTATAAATAATATAGTTCTGCTTTAGATACTGAAGATAGAATCCGTAGAATTCCAAAACTTCTCTGTCTTTCCTTCCGTTATAAATAAACAACGTTGTTTATCGTTTTAGTTTTTATTGTAAACATCTTAAGTTATCGGCCTCTCGAGTTTCTCTTCTCGTTACACCTCTCTAGGGCCCGGCATGGCCAGGTGAGTTAAGGCGTTCGACTCGTAATCTGAGGGTCGCGGGTTAGAATCCCTGTCGCGCCAAACATGCTCACCCTTTCAGCTGTGGAGACATTAGAATTTTACGGTCAATCCCACTATTCGTTGGTAAAAGAGTAGCTCAAGAGTTGGCGGTGGGTAGTGATGACTAGCTGCCTTTCCTCTGGTCTTACACTGCTAAACTAAGGACGGTTAGTGCAGGTAGTCCTCGTGTAGCTTTGTACGAAATTCAAAAAAACAAGCAAACAAACACCTTGCCAGTTGAATTTGTAAACGCGCCACTTGGCCTTTATTACTAAATTAGGAGGGCTTACCTGGTTTGAAGGGATTAATGTCGTTTAAGCGTTCGTCCTTCTTGGATAATAAGAAAAAAATACATTGAAAAGAGGAAAATTATTAACAGGAACATATGCATGATTATCAGCACTGGAATAAGTCTGTTACTTTTGGTTCAAATACAAATTAAGGCACAGAACTCGAATTCGCAATCACTCACAACACAAAAAACAACAACACTGTATCACACATTTAGTTTACAGAAGAGATGCTGTAAAATAATTATTCGTCTTTGTCACTATAATTGCCCCTCTACACTGGTAGGAAGACTCAAGCATGTTCTTCATCAGTCGAGCAGTACATCAATCGGACTTGATGATATTCACCATTAGATGCTGCGCCATCTCTCCGCTGCCATTCTTACAATTATTCTGGTTGTTTTAAACAAAAATACAGTTACTGATTCAACTTTTATCAGGTTAATTTGATTTTTTTCTTTCATAAAATATATTAATTCATTAGACAGTTATGTGGTTCATTTACAGGTACATTATGATTAAAGTATAGTTACTGAATCTTCTGTTATCCGTTCCATTATTGAGATATTTATTTTTTGTAATCTAGTTACTCAGTGTACCATCACGAGGTTTATTCTTAAGATACAGTTACTAACTTCTCTATCTTCACGTTCATGTTAAGATACGTTTTCTTGAAATACTCACTAAAGCTATCGTCACCAGTTTAATATTTAAGGTGATTCATTCTCAAAGTTCCGTTACTGAACTATTTATTATAAGTTCCATTCTTAATATAATTTCTTTTCTTAAGATACCGTTACTTAGTCTCATTCGCGATATTCGTTTTTTTATTATCTAGACATAAATATTCAATACATTTTTACTACTTTCACTCTTCATGTACTTCATTGTTTATATACAATAACCATATACTGTGTCATAATATTCACTCTTAAGATACATTTCCTTGAAGACATCGTAACTAAATATTAACATTTTTTCATCATGTTAATTTTAATGTCAGTTTTTTACAATACATTTACTGCAATGTCGTCACTTTAATTGCTTTTACTTAAGATGTGTTTACTTCAATCATTGCCACTTAATTCAATCTTAATGTTTTTTTAGATACAGTTACTAGATACACTGACATCAGATTCTTTCATACTGTCTTATTTTTTTCAAGTATATAATTACTTTTTTACAATGATGTTCGTTTATAAATTACCTTTTGCCAAATACGTAGTTACCGATATTAATTTCATCCTCAAAGTGCGTTAGTCTTAAGATAAAGATGTGTAATGCGCTTTCATCAGGTTTATTCTTGAAGAACGTTTTTCTTGAGATAGGATATAGGATGATATATTATCAGGTTTACCTTTAAATATTATTTGCTTAAGATACAGTTACTGAAAATATGAGGTTTATTCGCATGACACCTTTTACTTAAGACAGTTACTCATGCACTGTTTTGGTTTCATTTTTAAGGTATAATCTTTTAAGATTCACATTCTGATTTTATTTTTATGAGATTCATTTCAATGGTACTTTTATAAAGACATACTTATTGATTACAGTTTACTGTCATGAGGTGTTTCTTTGTAAGAATTATGACAAGATTTAGTTACCTAATGTACTGTGTTCAGTATGGATACAAGTACATATGTGACTATCACTAGGTTCGTTTTGAAATACGTTTTCTAGAATTACATTTATCAAATGCACTACCAGTGCGAGCATTTCTAGGATAATGTTTTTTTAAGATACAGTTACTGTATGCCATCTCATAATTTTAATTCTTAAAACGTTAGTTATCTTAATATGCAGCTACTGAAAACGTTTTCAGATGTATTCGTAATGTAACGTTTTCTTAAAATACAGCTACTCAATGCATTTCCATTAGTCTCATTTTTAAATGCTGTTTTTGTGAGATGTAGTTACTGAATTCAGTGTCATTATGTTCTTTGTAAGGTACATTAGGCTCGTTTTAATTGTATCTTTCGATTAGCTACACTATTTCAGAGTTATCAAGTTATTTTCAAAGACTTGATTGTTTTAATATACAGCCACTAAATAAATTCTTATCGTGTTTATTCTTAAGTAACTGTTTTTATGAGATTGTCACTTTACGGACTTTCATCAATTAAATTCTTAATGCTCTAATTTCGTAAGATACACTTGGTGAATGTACTGACATCAAAGTTTTCCTTTAAAGTAGATATATATGTATATATACTGCTATTAGATTAATTGTTTTTACATTGCTGTAATTAATATTCGAAATATAATTTTTAAAGAAAATATGTTCCTTCACTTTGCTTAAATAACAGGGAAAATAAGATTAGCATTATTATTTAATAAATATTATAGCCGTGATGTGCGTATCTGGTTATCATAAGAAGTTAAAAGGCAAAATATCAAGTTGAACACAAATAAAAGATAAATCACAGTAATCCTCAATACACTTTATGACAAACTTAAGTCATAGTACACACACAGTAGTCACAAGTTACAGTTTGTGCACTCTTTAACGTTGACTTTTTTCTCTGGTGAATATACATTAATTGTTCACGATAACTTTGTTTAAAATGTGTTTTATATAAACAGATTCAGATAACAATAAAAAGTGTCTTTTCCATTTATTTTAATCCTGCGTAACTTATTTCATCAAATAACTAATGTGTTTTATATTTCAGTGGGATCTCGTCTGTGGAAACGATTGGTTGTCCTCTATGAGCACTTCTGTTTATATGGGTGGTTTTATGGCTTCTGTCTTTATTTCTGGTCAATTGTCTGACAGGTAGATCATGTTTTTATATCTTTTATAAGTTATCTATATAAACGTTCTCCCCACCCCAGTGGAACAGCGGCGTGTCTCTGGACTTACGTCGCTAAAAACTGGGTTTCGACAGCTGTGGTAGGCAGGGCACAGCTAGCTCATTGTGTAGTCTTTCTTATTTTTAAACAAACAAATATATGTTAGAGAACTATACAAATATACATATATATACCAAGAGAGAGAGACATGTAGATGGCCTGGCATGGCCGAGCGCGTTAAGGCATGCGCTTGTAATCTGAGGGTTGCGAGTTCGCATCCGAGTCGCGCGAAACATGCTTGTCCTCCCAGCCGTGAGGACGTTATAATGTGACGGTCAATCTCACTTTTCGTTAGTAAAAGAGTAGCCCAAAAGTTGGCGGTGGGTGGTGATGACTAGCTGCCTTCCCTCTAGTCTTACCCTGCTAAATTAGGGACGGGTAGCACAAATAGCCCTCGAGTAACTTTGTTGGAAATTCTAAAAACAAACAAACAAGACATACAGATTGGAAGAATTTATGTACCACATTTCGTGTTTCCACAGAAATTCGTTTGTTCTTGACATAATTAAAAAAATGATATATTTCTGTTGTGATGAATTCAACTTGGAAAGTATGTTATTAAAGTTAATATTTTACTTTAGATTTTATTAGTGTAACGGATTTAATGCACGTAACGTATATGTATTGCGAAAGTCCCGCCTGTTCTCTAAATTTGTAGAACATTCTCGAGTGTAAGAATCAAAAATATATGTTTTACATTGTTTCCTACTGAACTTTTAAGAACTTGTCCTAAAGATTGTAAATTTATGTGCTAAAAAGACAGTCTTAATATTGTTTGGTCGCCAGAGTTAGTATACTAGAAGTATCAAAAAGCTATAATTGTAACAAATGCTTCTTAATAGGATAAACAACAGATATTCGATCAGGAACTTTTATATATTTCGAACAATACAAACTTCAGTGAATTAACTTCAGACGTCAGTATTTCTGTGAGAACATCCGATATTTTCGTCGATAAAACTCACATAAGAGCATAGAGGTAGCTAGTATTCCTATCAAGTAAAGTGTATCTTTGTATCAACATATAAATGGCGCCTGCTGCACCGTCGACAAAGCATTCATTTCCAGACTAGACACAGAATTTAATATTGTTCACAAGTTTGTAAAACTTTTTAATATAAATTATTATTTGTAATAACTATTATTATAAATTGTATGGATGTTTGCATATTAAAATATATTGTGTTAAGAATGAAAATTGTATGTATTAATCTCGCTGGCAAATACAATAAATTTGGTACGTGCTGACATCCAGTTAACTTCTATATTCAAATTCCAGTTTCCATTTATTTAAAATCTTAATACATAACGTATGTAACACAGTAAATTGGGGAGGGATTCTCCAGGACTTTAATCCGAGACAAAGTTCGTTCTAAACTAAAATTAAAATATTAATTCAATTTATATTTATCACTGCCAATAAGATTTGATCACGTCTAACTATCGAGATTTTCTTAAAACACCCTCTCTCGAACAACTAATAAATATAAAACTGCCAACATCTAAGAATTTTAGGTTAAAAAATCAATGAGTAAAAATTAACATAAAGTGTATTATTGAAATACTAGTCGATGATAATTTGTTGTCTGAGAGGGATGGATACAGAGGGGGATCGGAGGATGTATTATCCCCCCACTGGCCATACCAAATTTGTGTAGGTTAATGGAAAATCAGAAATATAAAGTACTGATCATCTCAATTAGAATATTTGTGCTCTATATTTACTTGTAACATGTTATTTAGGAATATATGAAAGTTCATTGTCACATGCATGATTCAGTGTAGCGCTGTACGATTACTTGTAACTTGATATTTTAGAATAAAATCAATAAATGAGAGTTCATAGTCCTATATGTTTCTTTTTTGTTTCTAAATTAATTCCATGAAATTTACGTTGCAGTAATAAGGAAAAGTTTACTTGGGGTCGGGTTTAAGTGACTGTTACTTAGTCGATCATCCCCTCACCAAAAAATTCTATATCCACCCCTGTTGTCTGAGGAAGTATTAAAGGAATGGTCTAGTGTCTCCACAAATCCTGTATCTACCACTGTTGTCTGAGGAAGTATTAAAGGAATGGTCCAGTGTCTCCACAAACTCATTAACATGAGTAAAAACATCACATTCCTTGGCGTCACTTTCGACACAAAACTAACATGGAAAAAAACATATAAACAATATACACTCATCCATCAGAAAAAGGACTTCATATTTAAAGACCATAACCGGCAAACAATCGAAATGCGCACCGAACACCATTATACAAATATACAAGGCTTACATCCGTCCACTAATAGAGTACGGATGTCAAGTAACATACAACATGTCAAATAACACTCTCCAGAAAATCCAAGTACAGCAAAACAGAATATTAAAATCCACATTTGGCCTACCGTCATTTACGCCAACAAGCTATCTACACCAAATTAGTAATTTACCAATGATAAAAGATAGAATAACAGAACTCTTTCTGAAATATTATCTAAAAGCAGAAAAAAGAAACAAACTAACGGCATCACTACACAAATTATCAAGTGCACCAACAAAATACATTTCACCGTACAACATATTTCAAGAATCACATTCTACTTAACAAAGAATCAAAACAAATACAATCCACGTCACTAACACGAATTCCTTTTTTTTTCCTCTTTCTTTTCTTTTCAGACACAGGGCACACGACAGGCAAAACTTTTGGCGCCTGTCCTGGGAAAGTGGGTTTTCTCGGGGCACTCCCGTTTCCCCCACATCAAAATCTTCAGTCATTGGATTTACATATCCCAGCCCAGGCATCTCTTTTGCTAGACCCTGAATCGTGCCGTTTGAATTGTTTTATTTTTGATCTGGATTTGAACAATATTCATGTTCACACCTGCTCAACCTCTTCCTTACGGGACAGTTCCCGGGCTTCCTTTCCACTGCTGCCTTTGCCTCCATCCAAGACAACATTTATAAGAAACATCCTCCACCCAAATAGTCAAGAATGGTAATTACAATATATATAGATATAGATATATTGTAATTATTATTCTTGACTATATATATATATATATATATAAAACAAAAAAACACACCATTTAATCTTAATAACAATCCACGAAAGGGGACGAAGAGGAACCACAATGTTCCTGAACACCCCGGTTGGGGAGAGAACTCTTCTGATTTTTCTCTCTCTAAACTGAACCCCTGCCACGTTAGTTTAGTTTAGTTTCCACAAATCCCGTATCCACCCCTGTTGTCTGAGGAAGTATTAAAGGAATGGTCTAGTGTCTCCACAAACCCTGTATCCACCACTGTTGTCTGAGGAAGTATTAAAGGAATGGTCCAGTGTCTCCACAAATCCTGTATCCACCACTGTTGTCTGATGAAGTATTAAAGGAATGGTTTGGTGTTTCCACTGGCCAGTCAGAGTTGAGTGAGAAAGATAAGTAATCATATTGGTCTGAAGTATTCAAAGTGGCCAATTAACTTTCTATGTAAGCAGGGGCGTAGATCCTGGGGGGGATGGATTATACATTCCCCTTCATTTTAGGTGGGGGTATGGTGCATACAATCATCCCCCCTACAATTTGGTCTGTTGAATTGTTTTATTGCGTAACAGACCAACAAATTGTGTGTTTGTTCTTGTGATTCTCGTGTTCTTACCAATTGAATTACATAATTAGGTCCAGATGTAGGTTTTTCAGCAGTCGAAATGTACATCTTTAATATAGGCATGCTTCTAAGCTTTTCGATCTAAGCGATAGTTCGTAAGTATCAGTCAGTAGGCCTAAGTATACAAGCAGGGTTTGCAAGCACTATCACAGAATCTTCTAACGTCTTGTACGTAGTGCAAGATTAAGTAAAATTTTCATGACAACAGATTGAACAGAGCATGAAATTCAAATATATTACTCCCAAGCGTAAACTCCCGTGATCCAGATCTGGTAGGCCATTTGTAGCTTGTAGCTTCATCAATCTTATGTGTATATTGGGCGGTTTTCCCACGCCATTTGTTCTTATGCATTTCCAGCTGGTTTTATTGTCGAACGCCTTACTCTCTTTAGCTGACGAAGGCGCTGATCATAGTGTTCGTTCAGTGTACAGTTAACGACAGGTTCGGGCCGCTCGGATCCAGACGCGCCCTTTAGTCTGAGCCTCGATTTTACAACAGAACTCATGAAATTTCAGATTATCATCGCCCTCTAATAAAGTGTTGATGGTTTATGGTAAAAGAACAATATATTCTCCTATTATAGATAGTAAAACTATTGTATTTTCTTGTATAATTAGAACACAAAAGGAGCGATTTCAACGGTCTGAAGCTTCTACTCGAATTGTACTTCTAGTTTTTGTTTAGGTGTTGTTATTTAATAGACGTGCTTATAGATATTATATCACGATGTGTTTGCCTTTTGATAAGCTTTAACAGGAATATAATATATTTGTGATTGTTTAAGTATTTTTTGAGAAACTTGCTGTTACTTGTATTGTAACAAGCACAGATTATTGTCCCAGCGATGCCCAGGCGGTCAGTCGGCTTCGTAGTCACTGTGAGGTTCGCACGTTGAAACACCGTACAGTTCAGTCCTACTTCCATTCTGTTCTATCCTCATTCGTTGTACGTTAGAGTTTTTCAATAAAGACTGTATTTTAGCCTGCTGAGTCATCTGAGAAACAGACTTCAATTATAATCAGTGATGTCGAGAAAACCCACTTGTAGAGAAAAATATATATGTAAAAACGACTCATTTGGGTTGAGAAAATTTTTTACGTAGAGGAGGGAACGCGTTTTGATCTTCTTCGGTCATCGTCAGGTTCACAAAGAAACAAAGAAGTAATTGACCGGAAGCTGACCACATGTTTGAAAGGGGTTGTGTAACTGAGTGTCGGAATGTAGACAAAAAGAGACATTAATTCCATAAAAACCTAAAACAAGACAAAAACATAAAAATTCTAAAAGCAAATAAAGAAAACGCTATTGTCATAATGAACAAGAATGAATACATTCAAAAATGAAGAAAAACCTTATCAGACACTGACAAATTTAAACCAATACACACAAATCTAACAAAAACACACGAAACGCAACTAAACAAAATACTACTAAAAATGAAAAAAGCCAACACAATTTCACAAACACTTTATTCCTACAACGTAAAAGCGACTCACGCACACGACAAATATATGGCATCCCTAAACCTCATGAACCAGATTGTCCATTACGAGCAGTAATGTCCACATATGAATTGTTTAATTAGAATCTTGGTAAATACATAGCATGGGCATTCTCCAAATATGTAACATCAGCCAGCTCATTCATCAAACACACTTTTAATTTCAAGTCTAATCTAAATAAACTTAATCATAAAGCCTTAATGGCCAGTTTCGATATTATATCCCTCTTTACAGAAGTTCCAACCACTGAAGCCTGCAAGATAGCCTTAGAACTCTATATCTGAGACCCGAACCCATCTATAGACATTCCCAGCAATCAATTAGCAACCTTCATAGAATTCATCAGGATGAAGATAAACTTCATATTCAACAACCACAACTGTGTACATACAAATGGCCTGGCATGGCCGAGCGCGTAACGTGTGCGACTCGTAATCCGAGTCGCGCTAAACATGCTCGCCCTCCAAGCCGTGGGAGCGTATAATGTGACGGTCAATCCCACTATTCTTTGGTAAAAGAGTAGCCCAAGAGTTGGCGGTGAGTGGTGATGACTAGCTGCCTTCCCTCTTAAACCCAAAATAAACCAACACAAAGGAAACCTTCATACCTATATTAAAAATAATAAAATAAATAATATAAAATTATATATTCAAACGTCTGACACCGCCCTCTACATTCCGACACTAAGTTACACAATCTCCTTTCAAACATGTGGTCAACTTCTGGTCAGTTACTTTTTTCTTTCTTTGTGAACCTGACAATGACCGAAGAAGGTCAAAAGGTTGTTCGCTTCTCTACCAAAAAGTTTTCTCAACCCAAACGAGCCGTTTTTACACAAATAGAAACAGAAGCAGATTCCAGTTATGACAAAGAAGTGTCTGAAACTTTCCGATATTAAACAGTTCTGCAAGCCAGTTACTGGTACTACAAGTGACAATGCAGATAATCCAACAAAATCAAGCAAAGGAATAGAAACTTGCCATACAGAGGAAAGCCCATGTTCATCAGAGGACGAGTCTGAAAATGCTTGTGCAACTATTGCACATCGTGAACCACCAGATAGTTGCGAAATAAGTTTGTGCAGCAATGAAAAATCTGAATACAGCGTGAAAAGTCATATCATCCAGACGCACAACTTATATCACGAGAGAAAGCAAAATCTCAAAATATCAATTTCCATGGCTGCACTTCGACAATCAGGCTCAAGAAGTCATATGCTTTCATTGTGCCAAGGTCTTTTACGGTGAAATTGGAGAGGCCAGTGAATTATACCTTCATATCCACCGGTTTTTGCAACTGGAAAAAGGCAAAACAGAAATTTAACGAACACCACTCCTCCTGTCAGCACAGATTCGCTTTTTCTCCAGAAGGTTCACTTGATGTAACTCCAGTGACTGTCTAGCTACGTGATGGGAAAAAAGAAGCAGCAGGAAGAATGCAAAAGAAGTCTCGCCAAAATATTCAGAAGTTTACGTTTCTTAATGCGTCAAAGTTTAGCGTTACGTGGACATACTGATACGGAGGGGAACTTAATGAAGCTCCTGGAAGAGGAAGATCCTGAGTTGATGGTCTACTTGTCAAAGAAAACCACGTTCACATCACCCCAGGCTCAGAATGAAATAATGGAGATGTTCAGCCATCAAATACTGAGGAACATAGCACATGAAGTCCAGTAAAGTAAAATTTTTGCATTAAAGGTTGATGACACTCAAGATGTTACAGGTGCCGAACAGGAAGCAATATGTGTACGATACGTAGATAGGAACCTTGACGTTCATGAGAGATTTCTTGGTTTGTTCAGTATTTCCAGTACAACTGGTGAAACAATATCCTCGACTGTACTTGATCTTCTGACTATACTCAATTTACTACTGTCAGGATTAAGAGCACAAACTTTTGATGGAGTCGCTGACATGAGTGGTGCGTACAGTGGATGCCAGGCAAAAATAAAAAAGAAGCAACCGTCAGCTGTTTTTCACTGCGGAGCACACAAGGCTAATTTAATAATACAGCATGTAGTTGAAGCTAATAAATGTGTTCGAGATTCTATCCAGTGGGCACATGAATTTGGTGTCTTGCTTCAGAGGTCAGGCAAATACAAGACAATTTTTGAAAATATTGTATCGTCAGACAGCCACAATGGCCCAGTTAAATACATCTGCCTACTGTGTCCAACCTGCTGAAGTGACAAACTACAGTGACATTGTTGATTCTTTGTCTGAATTAGCAAATGAAAAATTAGATGTAGGAGTGAAAGCATGAGGTCTGCTGGACAGATTTGACAAAGGAAAGACAGTTTTAGTATTGTTGATGGCTCGGCATCCATTAGCTGCATTAGAGGAACTAAACCGTTCATTCTAAGCAAAATTAGCGATAGTATCTGACATGATTGAAGCATCTGCAATAACAGTTGAGCAACTGCTAGTATTGTGAACAGAGGAAAATTACAACAAGATATTTCATAAAGCTGATAAAAAGGTAACTTCCCCAGATCTGGTGCCTATTGAACTACCACGCATTAGCAGACCCCCCAGAAGGATCACAGGTGATGGCTCAGCACACCATTCTGCAACACGTAGACATTACTACAGAAGCCAATATTTTGAATTTGTGGACACAGTCATAGAACATCTGACCACTAGATTTAATGCAAACAACAATGACTTGAGGCAGTTTCGGGCACTTGCGAAGATGATCATAACTGGCAAGATTAACAACTCGGTTATAAACTTCTATCTAGAAATATATGCACAACAGCTCGAGTTTCAGTTGTCCATGTTCAAACGAACAATAAAAGCAGTATCTCTGAAAGATGCGAAGGATGCTTACTGTGAAATGCATGAAACAAGCCAACAGATGTTTAGTGAAATGTTCCTTTTCATAAAAATTTTGCTGTTATGCACAGTATCCAGCTGCGAATGTAAACGTAGCTTTTTCTGCATTAAGACTGTTGAAGACGTGGTTAAGGTCAACTATGTCTCAGTGCCGCCTCAACCATGTGGCAGTTTGTCACACCCACAAAGATGATGTCAATAAGATAAATATAGAAGAGCTTATGAAAGAATTCGTAACCAGATCATCACAAAGGAGGTTTACATTTGGGAACATGTAGACTAGAGGACTAAATGAATCTTACTTCAATAAAAAAGTATGAATAATTATGTGCTACATTGTACTGATGTGTAATTTTCAAGAGTTCGCAAAGACATTTCAATTATTTTTGTCAAACAACATGAACAGTTTTTCAGTAGATATAAACTTATCAAGGGTAGTTACTAATTTTATTAATATTTGAAAACGTAATTCATGCAATGAAAGTTATTAGTAACCTTGTCAAGTATAATGGCCATCTTTTATACTGTGCAGTGTGCAGGAATAAATTCATGTGGCTGTTAATTTGTGACACATTTGTCTTTATTCTACTAACATTTTGAAAACTGTTCACAACACCTCACTTATACAAACCTACATGGAAACCTTGAAGTATCGTGGCAACAAGATTACTCTGCGACTGCATGTTTACAGCTTTCAGGTTCACGTAATCAGAGATTACCAATTTGCAAATTGAACAGTCCACATAAATTGTTGCAAAAATCAATCCCCCATTGGGTGTAAAAAATCTACGCCCCCGTTTGGGAGGTTATCTAAGTGTCAACAAGACGTGTGACTTTGTTTTGTTTGTTTGTTTTTGAATTTCGCACAAAGCTACTCGACGGCTATCTGTGTTAGCCGTCCCTAATTTAGCAGTGTAAGACCAGAGGGAAGGCAGCTAGTCATCACTACCCACCACCAACTCTTGGGCTACTCTTTTACCAACGAAAAGTGGGATTGACCGTCACATTATAACGCCCCCACGGCTGGGAGGATGAGAATGTTTGGCGCGACTCGGGCGCGAACCCGCGATCCTCAGATTACGAAGCGAAAGCCTTAACGCGCTAGGCCATGCCAGGCCTATATGTGTGACAAAATTATGGAACATTTTCTTTGGTCAAAAATAAAGAAAGATATTTTCAAATGTTGTTAAATTTGTCATACCTGTCAGTTGGTTGGAAAACATAACAACTCTCTGTTGCTCCTTTGAAACCTATCCCAGCTTTCAACGAATCCCTCGGTCACGTGATTATTGATTGTGTTAAACCAAAATACAACATATGTGTTTAAGCACTTTCATGAGCTATGTAATTTTTGTCATAAGTTTATTTATATTTATTGTGTTATATATTCTTATTATTAATGATGTTGTATAATTATTTGACAATGTATTATATTTAATGTATTGCTAGCATTAGACAACCTTTAACTAACAGTGAACAGTTACTCAAAGGCTGTAACAAAAAATAGCAGTAAAGATTCACTTAGTTAGACGTTGTCTATTGCCAAATTTTAATTATCTGAGGTGGAGATGTAGCATATTTAATATTTATTTTAATATCTATGTTTTTTTCAGTTTAACATATATTTATAGATGCATGTAACATACATTGCTAAATGAGTATTGTGAAAGTCCCGCCTGTTCTTTAAATTTGTAGAAGAATCTCGAGTGTAAGAATCAACAATATATATATTACAATGTTGCCTACTGAACTCTCGAGAATTTTACCTAAAAATTATAAATCGACGCGCCAAGAAACATTTTTAATAATGTTGGGTCGCTACAGTTGGTAAACCATAAGCCTCGGAAGCCATCAATGTGACAAACGATTCTTTATTGGAAAACTGCACATATTTGACCGGGAACGTTTATTGATATTTGTAAACGTTTGTGTTTGTTACTAACATCCAAAAATATTAAACACTTTGCAAATTATGTGTAAGGACACAATCTTCCATTTTGAGTCATATCATTCAACGTACCAGAAACTCCTGTTTGAAAGTATGTGTGTCTCGATTAGCTTGAATATTCCAAGCGAACGACTCCGATGTAAAACAACGGTAGTCTTACAGACTTGTAACCCTGAAACCCGGGGCTCAGTTTCCCACGATGAAGACGGCAGATAGCCCAATGTGATTTTGCTTTTAACCAGACAAACCAAGCGAACAAAAAACAATTAAAAATACACATATACGACTAGAAAAATGAAACAGTAAAGTAGAAACTACGAGAAAATTATTTAAATTTAGAAGATTTGGTTAAAGATATCATTATATGTAATCAGAGTTGTAACATCGTCTGAGGATTATTATGTGTGATTATCAATAACATTGATAACTTACTCAGGTACATTGTTTTAGTTTAATTGGCAGGGCGTAAATGGGAGAAATTTTGTGTTACATTGTATGTGATCAGAAAGATATTTGAGAAAACAAGAACATTTCATAAAACGAGATGGCAAAAGTAAAAACATAAAACATTTCTGTTTGGAGTTCATCACGGTTATTTTGATTTTTACTAATTGATGAATCGTTTTACTTTTCCCACACTATTTGTTTGTAAACTTCAGTTGTATAAAAAGCCAAATTTCTGAAATGAAGAGAAACAGAAGAGTAAAAATTAACACGAACTTTGGTTTATTGTGTTCTACTTATACTGACGTCCACTTTTACTATTTCTCATTTTATGTTAGTTTTTCTCATTAACAAATTAAGCAGGACACTTATTTACTTTCTTCTTTTAGTATTAGTCTGAGTGGTCGTGAAAGTTTCATTCCTGATTTTATTTGCACTGATTTACCACGTTTCAAATATTGTTGAAAATATACAATATTGACAGTGTTGATACAAGGAGTGTTTTTTTCTATATGTTTGGTCTTTTTAGAATTTAGCTATGATCTGATGCATAGCAGTATAAATATCTTTAGGTTAACGAATCAACAATTATTGAGCAACAATATTCGTTTTGATTAACAGAGAACTCAGTGACACATTTTATTTGAATACATAATGAAGAATGTATATTCCCCGCAGGTATGGACGTCGACCTGTCATACTAGTTGGTGGTGTCATCTTTCTTCTATCAGGATTTGCTTGTGCATTTTCAACCTCTTTTCTGATGTTTACCATCCTTCGGTTTCTCGTGGCTTTTGGTGCTTCTGGGACAGTACTGACTGTCATTGTATTACGTAAGTAGGAATTGCTCATCATAAACATTCAGTTATTAATTTTTGATTAATTCTCAAAGAACATATATATTTAATACAAACAAATTTATGTTTTGTGAAAATTATGAGAGAAGTTGTTGTTGTTTTGAATTAAGCACAAAACTACACAATGGGCTATCTGTGCTCTGCCCACCACGGGTATCGAACCCGTATTTTAGCGTGCAAGTCCGCAGACATACCGCTGAGCCACTGGGGGGCATTATGAGAGAAATGTTGCTTATTAGTGATTATTAAAACGTCTTCTGGCAAAATCGTGACGAAAGAAAATTCATCGTTTTTAAAGTAATCGTTTTTTCTTCAGTACACATGAGTATAACACACACACATATATATATATATATATGTGCCTTACTTTCAACCTTTTCCTTATTATATACGAAGAAATATTATACATCAATAATATTAATTAGTGTAACAATCTTAAACATCTTAATCAGATCATTTCTTTTTTCAAGAGAAAATAGTTTCAGAGATGTTAATTTATCCTTCTGTGACAACACCTTCTGAACCCTGTCTAACAGTTAAATATCCTTTCTAAGGTGAGATGCACAAAACGGAACACAATGTTCCAAATGTGGAATAACAAATGACACAAACAGTAACATTGTAGCTCTGTAGTGACACAGCGGTATTTCTGCGGATGTACAATGTGAGAAACCAGGCTTCGATATCTGTAGTAGGCAGAGCATAGATAATTCATTGCATAATTTTGTGCCCAACTAAAAACAAACAAATATGATAATTTCTTTAAATTTACATTTAATGTTTTAGCAATTGAAACCTAAAACCAAATTTGCTCTATTATTTTGATACCTTAAAAGACTGACAAAACAAAACGTTAAAATTGTTATCTTTTATAACATTTTATCGGTTATTTCTGTCAAAGTTATAAAGATAATTCAAATTTATAATAACTCATTAACTTGTGTTTACTATAACTAAAAGCTGTTCGTCATTTATTCACTCAACTTGCTAAATAACAAATTATTTTCTTAAAAATAGTTTTCAGTTTCCTTTTCCCAGGTAGTAGCACCATAAATTTAATGTTAACGTCAGATATAAGTAATAAATTAACTTTTACTTCGTCTGTCGTTGATAAAAATCAAAGAGAACGAAAATTCTAACACGGAAGTCAGATGTATTCGAGTAGTGGCGTTAATCCATTTAGACTGGACCCTATTTATAGCAACAGTTTCTTTCTTCCATCTAGCCACTTTTCTATCCAATAGGCCTCTCGTACAAAGGTAACCTTTTAATAAGGCTTATATATGGTACTTTGTCTAATGCTTATTGAAAATCCACATAAACAAAACCTAGTTATCCGTTCAAATAATGTCAAAAGATTAGTAAAGCAAGATTTTACCCCAGTGAAATCATACTGAAAAAAAATTTGAACTTTGTCAAATGACTTTGCAAAACATTTTTCACCAGTCTTTCAAAAATATTTCCCGCCCTGATAATTAATGGAGAAAACGTTATCATGTCCTTTGAAATAAGGAGTTGCATTAGCCAACTCCCGGTCTTCTGGTACATGTTGTTTATTGACATATTGCAGCTATGACCCTGAACAACGGTAGAATGATGAAAGTTATTGTGATGCGTGTATAGTTTCAATGACAGACGTTTCATGATTTCAACATGAATCATACAAGGCAAGGTGTAATTAATGTGGTTATTGTTGCGAGGCTGCTTACTCATTTTAGGACAACAGGATCGACAGCTGGTCTTTGGTGAATCGTATAACTAAGCACAACGTATGTCTGGGTAAAACAAACAAAAATGCCCTTGAACTCAAAGAAAAAACAAAATGAAATCTATGGAGATATTAAATTCTTACAAGATAAAACGCTTGTATTGCTAAACGAGTAATGATTCAAGAAATGGAATGAGAGTCTTTGGCTGGTTATTCAATTAGTACTGGCAGGAATAAGACTTTATGTGATGAAATTGTTTCACATAATTTTTGTCATTGGTTCCGTTCTTTACAAACTTATGGTTCCTCTAAAAGTCATGGTGTTGTGCAATATTCTTCATGACAAAGTGTTGGCTAATTTTACTATTATTACAATGTTAGCAGGAACGCGTATGTTACTACACTGGTTAACAAATTCATATCTGTGTGTATGAAACCATTGCATGTTTTCAGTATGATTATAAAAAAAACTCACTTTGTAATCGAGACAAGGATGTAATTCATAACAACTTTCTGATGTGAATCTTCAAGTTTTCCTCACAGAGATTTTTGAAATCGTGTGTTAACAACACAGACCCATAAAATAAAGATAAAATCTAGCAACATTCTATTGCGACCAATGTATTTGTATCATCCCGAGTATCCTAATAAATATATAAAGGAGTGAAACTTATGTCTTTGGACATCTTTTTGAAGAAAGAAAAAAAAAAGAGTTGAATTTAAGATCTGATTGCAAGCTTGATAACTTTTATCTCATAAACCTTCATCAAATTCACATTTATTCCAGTGTTTTTATTAAATAACTAGACATTGGCAGAATTGTGGGAAAGAGTTTTGGAACACTGTTCCAGAATCGTACATTGATAAACTGTATGGCAGAATAAGAACTAGGAGCAGTGCTCTGTGTAAAGCAAAAAGCTGATTTATTAAATACCAGTTAATTGTACAACATATTCGCATTTTCTTATAATTGTGTGATAATAGTGTGCTCCATTAACGAATTCACCACATAGTTTCATTACTTGTGATTCCTTTGTACGTACATTTGTCTGTTTTCATAGTCATTGCAGTTACTGTATACTTTTCTATTTCAGTCTTGGAAGTAGTTGGACCAGATTATCGCACTATTCTTGGCATTTGTTACCAATTTGGCTGGGCGTTAGGCTATACGATTCTACCCGGTGTTGCTTTTTTGGTGAAAAAGTGGAGACATTTCCAGCTGGTCATTTCTGTCCCCTGGATACTTCTTTGCAGTATTTGGTGGTAATTTATCATTTATATTTTGATAATTATCCTCATTTTATTTAAAATAATTCAATATTAAAAATAAATAAAAATTATGCAAACTATTTTTTCTATGTTTGATTGATTTTCAGCGCAAAGCTACCTGGTGATTTATATGTACACTGTACACTGCATGTTTGCTTTAAAAAATGTGAAGGCTCGGCATGGCTAGGGGGCCTGGCTGCTTGACTTGTAATCTGAGGGTCGCTGGTTCGAATCCCGTCACACCAAACATGCTCGCCCTTTCAGATGTGGGTTTTTATAATATGATGGTCAATTCCACTATTCGGTGATAAAACAGTAGTTAAAGAGTTGGCGGTGGTTGGTGATGACTAGTTACCTTCTCTCTAATCTTACACTGCTAAATTAGGGATGGCTAGCGCAGATAACCTTCATGTAGCTTTGCACGAAATTCAAAACAAACCAAATCAAAATGTGTAGAATGTTTCAATAAAACCTGAAAAAAGGGAATGTTATACAAGATGACTGAACTTATATTCTAGCTATTTATATCGATCCATAAAGCGTATATAAATAAGGATAAAGGATAACTTTTATAATCATATGTTTGTTTTATATGTATTTGCTTGTGTTGTGGTATATTTAATTAGACCTTGTTTGTGCTCTTTTTAAGGTTTTCTGTTTTTGCAAAGTAATTTTAAGATATATATAATTACGTTATGGTTTCGTGTATGATGACTGTTAAAACTCGGTAGTTGTATTAAGTCTATGTCGTTAGTCGCAGATTAATCACTTGAATATATCATAAGGCGAAACGTCAAGTGAAACAAGTTGTAACTTACAACTCGTTGCTTTTTTCTTACGTATGTTTACACTCCAGTGTGTGTTACATGTGCTATATTGCCATAATTTAAGGGAACTGCACAAAGTGATTAAAATTTACTGCAAGCATTCGGAAATTTTGCCATAATATAGAGTGATAAATGAAGTTATGATTACAGTTACAAGTATTTTGTCTCCTTATTCTCACTATAATTACAATATAGGCAGCGAAGTCTTAAATTCGTGTAAAATTCTAATTCAAAACCTGTTAAATCCAGAATAGTTTGTGTATTAATTTGACCATAGCTGCCTGTTTGGTTTAATGCAGTCAAAAAATACCACCTGCTGTTTCATTGAGTTGTATCCGATATTGTTGTGAACGGGATGCTCATTCATGGTACAATGAAACAAATTATCAAGCGGTCTCATCAAATGAGAAAATGTCTACCCGTTAATCCAACAATGGTAATGGAAAAAGGCTTTCAGCACTAGCTGTTTACTTATAGTACAAAACGGTTACTTATTTTCAATGCTTAGTACGTTCCAAATTTATCAGCCCAAGATTTATATTATCTATTCTAGGCAGTCCGTTAAAAGAGGTTATTGTTTGTTTTTGTTTTAAACACTATATACAAGAAAACGGTGAAAGAATATATGAAATATTATGTAACACAAAAAATAAAATAAAAATACGCTTTAAAAGAACAAAATATTTAATTCAACTACAAAGATCTTTGATAAAGATGCGGTTTTTTAAGCCTCAGAACCAAACAGCGTGAGCTGAAACATTTAAAATTTTACACAACAGTTCTGGAATCCTTCCTAGGATTAAGAAAAATGATGAAATTAGTTCCCTTTTTTTCCCAAGTCTGATTGAAAAGAATTAGAACATGGAACACATATCTGAGTATTTCATAACGTAAGGTAATTAGCCTGACGGTTCCAGTTTGAGATAATGACTTATTATCATTTTAAACTCTATAAGGCCAATAAAGAAAGTGAAATTCTCTTTGGATGTGTTTTGACGTATGGGAAGAAAGAAGAAACAAGTGAATGGTGAAATTCTTGAGTGAGGGCAGAAGCATATTCTTAGATGTTGTTTTGAATTAAGTATAAAGCTACACAATGGGCTATCTGTGCTGTGCCCACGAGGGGTATCGAAACCCGGTTTATAGCACATGCTGCTGTGCCACTGTAAGGTACGGATGTTGGAAATATCTTGTACATCATATTACTTATTATAATTTATCTCCTTGAAGAAGAAAAGCCATTATAAAAGCATTGTAACCATTGTTACGTACTATATTTTATCTCAGACGAATCTCAGATTTATTATGCTACGTACATTACGTATTACGAATTAAAACAGCTAAAAATTGTATTTTTAACTTAGAAGCTAATTAAATGTTGATATGTGTTAAATGTATTGTATTTGCCGACGAGATTGATACACACAATTTTCATTCTTAACACGAATATATTTTAATATACAAACAACAATAAAGTTTTTAATAACGTCTGTTACTAATAATGATTTATATTAAAATGTTTTAGAAATTACAAACTATATTGTGTCTTCTATCTGGTCTAGAACTGAATCGTTTTTCGACGGTCTAGGCCCACAAGGAGTGAATTAATTCTGAATTGATATTATTACACTAGCTACGTATTCTAGCTAGCCGTCCATTATTGGCTGGCCTCATGCATTACGCAAGCTAATAATGTTAGAAACGTATAAACGTTTCCGGTCAAATATCTACAGTTTCCAATTAATAAGCGTTTATCACAATTACAACTTCCGAGGTATATACTACACTAACTGTGGCGACCCGACAATAATCTACCGCGTCTTGCGATAGGAACATTTTATACAAATTAGAGGAGATTTTCGAAAATTTACTTGGCATCAATACGTTAGTGGTGTCTTCAAACATATACTGTTGATTCTGACATTCGAGAATCTTCTACAAATTTAGAGAACAGGCGGGACTTTCGCAATACTCATTTAACTATATACGTTACATGAATTAAACTGAAAGAAACGTAATTATTAAAATAAATATACAACAGTAAATCCGTATAGATCATAAGGTTTTCGGACATTTAATCAGAATATTGTAAGTTGAAGGAATGAATAATTTCCACTCAGTTTTCGAACCTTATCTTGAACGATCTTGGAACTGGCTACGGGAGAGATACATAAAGGACATTTATATATTTAAAAATGGCTAGTATGAGTAGGGAAACACTAGTAGAGGAGCAAACAACGTTTCGACCTTCTTCGGTGAACCTGACGATGACCGAAATGTTGTTCGCTCCTCCAGCGCTTTCCCTACTCATACCAGCCATTTTTAAATATATAATTTTGCTCTACAAGTGGGTTTTCTCGTCACCATGAATAAAGGACATTTAATTTAAGATACTTCCTTGTTTTGACATCTCAGTCTGTGTCTGAAAGTCTGTGTAAGAGTAGGATATTCGCAGAAAATATTTTGTCTTATTTCTTAGTCCTCTGTACTCTCTGGCATTCAGTGTCTACTATAAACAATGATATCACAAGATATCGAATAAAAACCTGCTATAAAAATAGGTAAACAAATAACTAGACCATAAAGGAGTTAGTATCATCTGCTCAAGCTCGCAACGTTCTGAGTCCAATAACATTTTCAAAATTTGTGACCAACTGTATGTATTGTATTTACTTCTTTATGCCAATGCTGTGTCCCCTTATCTTGCATTAAAATGGTGATTTAATTGTATTACCAAAAACCATCATATTTTCATTGTTCTCCGCTGGTATAACATAAAGCCATTTATAATTTTCTTCGCTCTGTTAAATTTGATATACATTCGTATATTGCAACAGTATAAGTAAGTTTTAGTACGTAATGTTCTGTAAAAGCATTATCTACAAAAATACTATTTTTAAGTGATGAAAAATTAAATTTACAAATGATGTTTCAACTGAGATCTACCTTTTTTAGAGCCAAAAAATTAATCAGTTGGTCTGTACAAAAATGTTCATAATTTCTAATTTTCTTTAGGTTCCTTCCAGAATCTCCTCGTTGGCTACTATCGCAAGGAAAGGTCGAGCTAGCAGAAAGGGAAATAAGAAATGCTGCAAGACTCAATGGTCAAACTGTCTCAAACTGGCAGGTAGTCATGTCCCAACTTATAGCCAAAGAAAAGAAGGTAGGTTAAGGCTGACCGCCTTCTCAAATTGTTTGAAGAAGAATCTTTGTGTTTTAAATATGCACCTACTAGGATGTGATGAATGGAGTGATGATTCAGAAAAAAATAAAATTAACTGACACACACATTAGAGATCATTAACTTAAAATAGTTAAACTGTATGTTCCAAAACTTTCAGCATAATTTATCTGAAGATAATATATGCAAAGATACATAAAAGAAAAAGACCACACAAAAATCCGTCATGAAAAATGGAGAAGATGTATGACATTAGTTACGAAAAAAATAACTATTTAAATAAAATAATCTGAGAAAAGTCTAAAAATAATATACATGTTAAAATAGACCAGTGTGGAAAATTTAAAAAATAACATGTGCTAGCGTAGGATAACCTGGATAAAGTATTAATAGCTTGTTTGACATTTTTATAGATTGTAAATATATATATATTCAATACATTTACTTAAAAAATAATAAATCTCTTGAACATTATTTTTGAGAGTGAACCTGTTGCGCATTTGGCTTACGATTAGTTAACAAAATTAAAGACAAATTCAGTAGCTTCGGTAAGAAATGTTAGAAATATTAAATGTACCAGTCATAAAAACTCTTTATAACAAAAATTATTGCATAATTCTTGGCTAAAGTTACCAACAGAGAGAAGACGTGTATTTCTTATTCAATGAACACTAAAAACCATTTTGACGAAAAGTGTCGTTTGTTTGCTAGCCGATAAGTCTCCGATTTTTATCACGACAGGCCCTCAGACTTATTATTGAGTCATCGGACGAGGGGTGGGGGATAAAGAAGTAATAAAGGGCTGAAAGTAAATCTTCTGGCAAAATTTAATTGAAACAAAAAAAATCATTTTTTTATTGTTATTTTAAGGAAGAAGAAATGAAACGAAATCGCCAAGCCACATTTTTGGATTTGTTCAAAACTCCTAACATGAGAAAGAAGAGTTTGAATAACTTTCTCTTTTGGTGAGTCTCCATATTCTAAGCAGTGTTTAAGTTCACATACGAAATACAGTGAATAAATATGATCTGTACATTAGAGCAAAATATCTTTTTGGAGCCTTTGACTGCTTTTTTACATAAACAAGTACACAAAAAGAAACAAATCTACTTGAGATTCCATAGACATGGAAAATAAGTACGATAATAAAAGTGTGACAACTTTCAGAAGACATTCATTTCCAGCACTCAATTGTAATCAAAATGCCCAACTTACATACGTTTATCTTTTTATTCAACAAAGAACAAGATTTATGACTTTAAGCTATGAATATTATATTAATCAAACTAAATTCAGAATGTTATTAAGATGATAATATAAGTACGTCATATAATTTCATAAAATAATTTTTATAGAACTTTTTAAATTACTAACGTTATCAGATTCTCCATGCTCAATTTATGATAATTTTATATTGCGAGTAACTTTTATGTCAAAATAGAAGGTATCATATTGGTCTATTTGGTGTAAGTATTTTGAGAATCGTAGGTCTATTAATAATTAAGAAGCAGTATTAATATTCCAGTAGCTTAAAATATACTACTTAAATAAAAAGGTCTTCAATACTGTGTGTTGTTGTTTTCCTTATAGCAAAGCCACATCGGGCTGTCTACTAAGTATGTGGAGGGGAATCGAGCTCCTGATTATAGCGATGTAAATCCGTAGACTTAACGCTGTACTAACAGTGGACGTGTGAATAATTACCGACGAAAAACATGTATAGAAACCTTAATGAGGGAAATAACGAAGAAAGAACAAATACGTTCTTTATTTTCAATAAGGCCCAGCAAGGGTAAGTGGTTACGGCGCTCGACTCGTAACCTAAGGATTGGGGGTTCGAATCCCAGTCCCACCAAACATGCCCGATCTTTCAGCCATGGGAACGTTATACTGGGAGGGTCAATTCCACTATTCGTTGGTAAAAGAGTAGCAGAAGAGTTGGCGATGGATGGTGATGACAAGCTGCCTTTCCTCTAGTCTTACACTGCTAAATTACGGGCGGCTAGCGCAGATGGACCTCATGTAGCTTTGCACGAAAATGAAAAACAAAAGAACAATACTTTTAATTTGCTCCAGCAGAATATTCACTCTGTTATAGATTTTTTTAAAGAAAAAAGCACATAAATCTTTAATTGATATCAATTTCACGGATGAAATACAGTTTTATACAAACAAAAAATGTTTTGATATCTCAAACAATATTATATATTGTTACGTATTTTAATTTAACTCGTACGAATCTTAAATTTATTATGTTACGTGTGTTTTTCGTATAGCAAGGCCACGAAGGGTTATCTGCTTAGCCCACCGGAGGGAATCGAACCGCTGAGTTTAGCGTTGTAAATCCCGAGACATACCGCTGTTCTAGCAGGGGGCTTATTATATTACATACATTATTACTACGATTTCAAACAGCCGGAAATTATAATTTTAATTTAGAAGTTAATTAAATGTTAATATGTATCAAATTTATTACATTTTCCTACAAGAGTGAAACACATAATTTTAATATACGAAAAATACAATTTGTACTGATGGTTATCACAAATAATGATTTATATACAAAGGTTTTACAAACTCAAACAGTACTCATTTTTTCTGGTCTGAAACTTGTATTGATGGTCTAGGTTCACGAGGCGTAAATTACGCTTTTGTTAATATATAGATATACTTTACTTGAATGGGAAAGTTAACTAGCTGTATTCTTGTTTGGTCTAACGGGGCTTACAAGCTTACTTTTTACAGAAAAAGATAGATATCTAATGTCCTCGAAGAAAAACTAACGCCTCCCAGTGGCTTAGCGATATATCTGCGGACTTACAACGCTACAAACCGGGTTTCGATACCCGTGATAGGCAGAGCACAGATAACCCATTGTGTAGCTTTGTTCTTAATTCAAAACAACAACAAAAACTAACATTAGAAGTTAACTATCTGAAGTTGAATGGCTTATAAAGTTCGAAAATCTATAAATTCTTGGTCAAATTCTCCAGTTTTTCGTTAAATAGACGTTAATCGCAATTATCGCGTTCGAGATTTATAGATTGCTAATTGTAGCTTCATGTGATGCCTTGCTTTTATATACCAATCACGCGAGATTCTCGATCGTTCAACAATGTTCGAATATACGCTATTATTGTTTTTTTTTAATTTCACGCAAAGACTAGAGGGAAGACAGCTAGTCATTGCTACCCACCGCCAACTCTTGGGTTACCCTTTTACCAACAAATAGTGGAATTGATCGTCAATTTATTAAGTCCCCACGGCTGAAAGGGCGAGCATATTTGGTGTGACGGGGATTAGAACTGACGACCCTCGGATTACGAGTCGCGTGCCTGAACCACCTGGCCATGCAGGTCCTCATACTTAAAAATCGCAAATTTTCATACCAACGTTTATTTCAGTATCGCATTTTGAAGTTAAAGTTTCGAAGTTAGTATTGTAACAACAGAGACAGAAAATAATAATTCCTCTTGTCAATTAAGTTCTAAAAAACTTAAATCAGTCTGTGTGGGTTTCCGATTTAAAACAAAATTATTTAACGCTCTTTTTACAACTGTGATAACCAGCAGTATAATGCATTTTTGCATATGCGTTTTACTTATTTTCAATATATTATTGAAAAATAATATTTGTTCAGATTTATCGCTGAAAAGTCAGAAACACATATTGTAAAGAATCCGGCCCCAAATAAAAAATCTGGACGCATATCTCATGGAAATAACTTGTTTACACACATTCCTCTAGACATAACTCATTCTTTCTTAAGTCTTACTGTTGCTTGAAAAAGTGAGCAGCTTTTGTAGTGATCTTTGTTGTCGTCAGTTTCCATTGGTTATAAAATGTTTACCATGGCTGGTGTACAGTTCACTGCAGGACTCTTTCTGGATGGACCTGGTGTCACAAGTTGATCCATATTCCTTTGTTTCTAATTCAGTTAGACAAAGAGTAACCCATTTTATGAAAATCTAAATCCCTAACATAAACATAGTTTTATGATCTGTACATGAATATATTGTTTCGAAAAGGGCTCTTACATATCCTTCCAAAAAGTATTTGGTTACTTGGGGTATCAAACTACTTGTGACAGGCCAAAGATTCTTAAAATGTGTTTCTGAAACATTTCGTTCTATTACGACTTTTCATTGGCTGTAGCTTTTATGCAACTTGCTGATTTGTGTATTCAAAATCATTTTAATCTTACGTACCTTTTGTACTTGTCAAACATGAGCAATTATGATTTATATTAAAACTCATAATAGTACCAGATGAAAATATTTGAAAAATCTTTATAGATATAATCTAAACAAAATAAGAGAAATAATGTATTATAAAAAATATTTTGATGAATGATGTTCTTGGACGTGGCAAATAGATAATTTATGCAATTTTCATAAATATTAACTTTTTAGTAATGTCAATTTTTCATTTTATTATTTCAATGTTAAAAATAACTCTATTTTTGTTCCATAAAAATTAACTAAAGACAGCCCCCCCAGTGGCTCAGCGGTATGTCTTGGGACTAACACGCTGAAATCCGGGTTTCGATACGCGTGGTGGGCAGAGCACAGATAGCCCATTGTGTAGCTTCGTGCTTAATTCAAAACAACAACATAACTAAAGATAATTAGAAACAATCGTACGATAAATAATTTATAGCCATAGTTTAATAGAAATGAAAAAAATTGAATTTTTGTAAACGTTTTTGTCTTTTTTTCTTAAGAACCAATGAAAGAAATGTTTTAAATTTCAATTGATAACACCTTTCTGTAGGTTTGTGAATGCATTTACCTACTATGGATTGTCTCTACATACAAACGACATGGGTGGAAATCCTTTGATAACTTTTTTTATCGCCGGCTCGCTTGAGTTTCCAGCCAATATTATTGCATTCATTCTTATAAAATATGTGGGTCGTCGAATTTCTTTGGTGATGATGATGGTGACTGCTGGTATAGCTTGTTTGCTCACAGTCCCAGTTCCTGACAGTAAGCCTTTTTATTTATTTTTGTCTTTAATATCATTACACCTTTTCTGATTTCGGACAATACGATGTTTGCTTAATATTGTTTGACAAAAAATTCAAACATTATAAAATATATGTTAGACTACGTGATAATGGACTCTTTAGTTGAATAAGAATTTATGAGGAATACTGGAATGCTCGAGTATCTTGTTGCATGTTCAAGTTTGGAGATAAAACGAGAAACGTTCGTCAGGGGTCATTTCTAATTATATTGCTCATATTTAATTTAATTGTATTTCTTTCAATGTTTACTATAGACTTTGAATGTTTAACTTATGATAAGCCCCATACTTTAAAAAAATCTCGTAAATTCACTAAAAATACGTTTCTGAACTGCTCAGTTAGCTTTACTTTATATTTTACTGAATACAAACTAAAAGTGTTCAGTAAATTTATGGTTTCAGACCTACTGTAGTTTATATAGTTCTTTACTTTCTGCTTGAGAAAGTGTTTGTTACCAGTATTCTTAATAATAAGTAAAGATCTATATCCTAACAAACACAACCCTTGATATCAGTAACTTCTGCACGTAACGAGTGTGTAAACTGGCTCATAGAAACACTAAAAAGTCTGTAAGTGAAATGGGGCATTTTGTTTGTTTGTTTTTAAATTTCACGCAAACCTACACGAGAGCTACCTGCACTAGTCGCGCCTAATTAGACCATAAAGAAGGCAGCTAGTTATCCCCAACTCTTGAGCTATTCTTTTACCAACATATAGTGAAATTGACCAAAACATTATAATGCCCTCACGGCTGAAAGAGCGAGCATGTTCGTTGTGACGGGGATTGAAACCCGCGACCCTCAGATTACCAGTCTGGAGTCTTAAATACCTGGCCATGCTGCACCAGCATGTTTGTCAAAAACAATAAAATTCATAGTGTTATACATATAGCATAAATACAAATTAGTGAAAGTGAGTTACATTTAAATAAATTCCCTTTTCAGGATATTAATTTAAAATATTCTGATATATAGAGAATAAAACTACAATCAGCATGTTAAAACACAATTGGCTGTCTTCTTCCATATCAATAAAAAGGCATGTTATATGTACTATCAATGTTATTATCCTGTACAAACACAAGTAAATGAAAAGATGAGACAAGTCAAAACCTTCATAATGCTCTACAGATGTGTGGAAACACAGCTATAAAACGAAAAATGTAAGTTGACAACTGTATGCATAATTTAAACACTATCCACCTTTGTCTACAGAATCTTAATAGCACGATCCTGTTAAACAACGTCTACCTTTGTAAAATATATGTGAATGACAAATATAAACACAAGTTTAAACTTGTATGCAGTCCTGCGAAACACTATCTGTCTTTGTAAAACGTATATACATATTCACTATACTCATTAATAATATCTGTCTATAAAGCTGTAGTAACACAAGCTGTGTAGTGTCATCATACTCCAATGTAAAACATGCAGAATAAATATCTAAACATAAATTAAAATCTATATACAACCATACTCGATTATTCTTTTTTGTGAAACGTAAATAATTCACCAAGTAATGCCTGCAGAATTCTTACTATCATCTACCTATCGCAACAGTATCCAAAATGCAACCTAAATATCAGTAGTCTCCTAACTTCAGCCACATTCATCTGTATTAATAGGTCCTATGTGTAAAGCATTAGTAACATTGTAAGCTTACAGAGCTTTGGTTATACTGTCAATCTACAGAACTTACAGTAACAATATTCGTCTATAAACTTTATAAACAAAATCCGTCTTTAGTAACAGACCTTATAGTATTAAACTATATTACCACCCCTCCCTAAGATAGCTACGCCATCTCGTCTCTGATAACACCATTACATGTCGCCAACGCCCTATTGTGACACTTTGTGTCGTTATGACGTCATTGTCTCCAGTGTCCTGATTATCTTTTTCTCTGTTGCTTGAAGTTGATACATACGTAACCTTCTCCAGTGGCATAACGTGCAACTAGTGTGTAAACTGCTGTCAATTTTTGGCAAGAACAGAGATTGTACATTATTATATAATAATAAATTACTAACAATGCTTCATCACGACTGGATCTCTAATAAAATATTTATTTCTTACACATGATCCCTTTTAAGGAGTACGTCAATAACAGTTTTACACGGTACCGAAATATTAAAAGTTATAAAGTAAGCTCTCGCTAAAACTTAAAAACAAGGACCTTATTTTGTTATACTTTTTTCTTAAACTACTTCCTTAATAATCTACATCAGTTTTGTACGTTTATTATTATCAACAAAATAAATATTTTAATAAAACATTTAAATCTGTGTTAAAGTGAGTATCATACATTATTTCAACGTGAGTATTCCTAATAGAGAACCTTTGTCATACTGCATAAGAAAGTGACATGGTCCGGCATGGTCAAGCATGTTAAGGCGTGCGACTCGTAATCTGAGGGTCGCGAGTTTGCATCCCCGTCGCGCCAAACATGCTCGCCATTTCAGCCGTGGGGGCGTTATAATGTGACGGTCATTCCCACTATGGGTGGTGATGACTAGCTACCTTCCCTCTAGTCTTACACTGATAAATTAGGGACGGATAGCAAAGATAACCCTCGAGTAGCTTTGTGCAAAATTCAAAACAAACATACAAACAAAGTGACCCTTTTATCCTGGAGAATTCAACTGTACACTATGAACTATTGTTCTGTGACGAAAGGATGCCCAAGCCTTCCATACGGAGTTTGTTGCATATAAATGTGCAGGAATTTTGAAGTAAATCGATCTTTGTTACATAAGTATATTATCAAAATCACCGACAAAATCATGATACGAAAAATTAGCAAAGTCTAAAAGTTTGAGAAACAAGGTGAAATGTTAGACTTCAAAGTACCTAAAGTAAGGCCAAGAAAGAGATAGTCTTGTTTACCAAATTAGGAAGCAAGATCGAATGAGATAAGCGAGGAACAAACCTGAAATACAGAAGCACGTCAAACTGCTCGCCAAAACGCAGAATAAAGTCAGGTATAATTTTGTGATAAGGAGACACACCATATATCTTAGGATGGCTATTATGAGTACTAACACTTATTAATAAAGCAGAGAACAACGTTCCGACCAAAGAGAGAATTTGCAACTGACGGTTACTGGGCATACGTCTTAGAGACAGGAGTGTAAACTGGTAGGGGATTTTAGGGGCGCTGCAGTTAGATGTTATGTTATGTATAGGTATAAAGGTGTTTCTTCATATATTGGTTTAATTTTCGTTTTAGTTGCTGTATTAATAAGGCTTCTTTGATTATAACTAATTCTAATTATAACTAATTGTGTAACTAAGTGTCGGAATTTAGAGGGCGGTGTTAGACGTTTGAATATATAATTTTATATTATTTATTGTATTATTTTTAATATAGGAATAAAGGTGTTCCTTTTTATTGGTTTATTTTAGGTTCAAGTTGTTGTATAAGTAAGGCTTCTATAATTTTGCGTTTATATTTGTTTCCCTACTTACTATCTTAGTGTTTTCTATGGTCATGTTGTGTTTATTTGATTTGCAGTGTTCGAAAACGTGTGAAGATGTTTTTTTTCTAAATCTAGTTTCAGGTTCTCTGCTTGTTTCTCCAATACAAAAGTCGTGGCAGCTGTTACATTGTATTTTATAAATAATGTTGGTGTTGTGTTGTCAGTATAATTTTTACTTGGTATAGATTTTAGTTTTGTGCTTGGTTTCTGAATAAATTTGGTGTTTACTGAAATGTAGTTTTTTGTTATTAGTTATTTTTTCCAAATGATGTTGTGAAGAACCTTTGTTTATTGTTGCGAAATAGCATATACCTAAAATTTGTATAAGAATGGATAAAAGATATGCAGAGTTTGGCGAAATTGGAATATTAATAGATATGCGAATTCACCTGAATATGTGAAACCTGGAATACCTGGTGTTTACAATAATTTAGAAAAGAATGTGGTTATTTTTAGAGCTCAATACGACTGAAGTTGTGGATTATTCTAAGTACTAATTTTCTGTACAAGTTGTAGTTTCAAATGCACATCAGTAATTATTATGACCTGAAAATAAGTTAATTTAATTTTAATCATTACCACCCATCGCCAACTCTTGGGCTACTCTTGTACCAACGAAAAGTGGGATTCACCGTCACATTATAACGCCCTTACGGCTAAAAGGGCGAACATGTTTGGCGCGACAAGGATTCGAACCCGAGACCATCAGATTACGAGTCCCACGCCTTAACACGCTTGGCCATGCCGGGCCCTACATTGCTATTATCATTTCCACTTTCAACACTAACCACAAGATTATATGTATTTCACCACCCTTAACTATCTCACGGTCTTAACCAGCAAGTTCAAATATGCACAGTGTAATGTATTCGAACAATACAGCAGAAAGCCCGGCATGGCCAGGTGGTTAAGGCGTTCGACTCGTAATCTGAGGGTCGCGGGTTTGAATCCTTGTCGGACCAAACATGCTAGCCCTTTTTGGGAGAGTTATAATGTTAGAGTCAATCCCAATATTCGTTGGAATATTAGGAATTTAACGGTGGTCGTTAACAAACAAGGAAAATGATTGGAGGATATACTGCTTTTGGTAAATAGAGAAATGTTTTACTGCTCTTTGGCTGTGATCAGAGTATTATTGCAACACAATATCTATAAGGCTACTTAGCCTTATGGTTCCGGATTTTCTGTCAAGGATGCAAACATCTCAGAGGAAAGATGTTAGAAGTATCAAAGTTAAGGTTGTTGCAAATGTAACAAAATCTTCAAAGTGCTGTTAGCTCATTATGACGGGATACCAGTTATAGAGAAACCAACTGCAAATGAGGCCAGAATTGGTGCTAATAAAAATATTCAGAGTGCTTATTCCAGTGTTGCTTTGCACAACTTCATATACAAAAAAATTGAGGATAGAGGTTGCATTTGTGATAAGTCGTGTATATAGACAACGAACATTTACTAAAAATATTGCTGAGTTTAGGCATACCATAGTAGAACAAGCAAGTATAAGTGCAGTATGCCTACAGTTATATAGCCCAGTGTTTGAATTTTCTTATTTCAATTGTTCGTCGGTAAACTTTACGAATGTTTCCTTTCAAAGCTGAACCATGTATAAGCACTAAAGTAGACGGATTTATTCCAACCTGTTGACTTTGCATTTTGGAAAAACTTGAAATTGATGCCAATATCTTACGGACTGATCAATTACACTGACCGTTTCTAAAGGTGTTAATCAACACGCGCAACTTGATTATATGGTCAGGAACTATTACACATGTAAAATTTGCTACACACTTCCATGAGCTAAGTTGACAGTGTGGTGTGATCACACACTTAACTTTATAATCTTTATAATTGGATAGTGCTTTTTAAACGAAGAATTAGTATGCAGACTACAAACTCACACAGGCAGTGCTAAATAACACCATTTAACACTCATAACCATTGAGATTTTCATGCTGCAGAAGAATATTACAGAAGGTGCAGTATTCCTGCAGAATGATGCCCTTCAGTAGAGTGGTAACTAAGTGCAATACATTTTGCGCCTGAACACTTTCAGGAGAGAGTCGTTTCATATTCTTCTCCCCATAAATGGTCACATCGTTCACTGGATCTAATACTAGTCAACTGTTGGTTGTGGGGATTCCTGACGTCATGCCTGCACAGCACGAAGTCTCGTACAATGCCTGGCCCGGCTTGGTCAGGTGGGTTGAGGCGTTCGACTCGTAATCTGAGGGTCGCGTGTTCGAATCTCCGTCGCACCAAACATGCTCACCCGTTGGGGCGTTATAGTATTTTGGTCAGTTCCACTATTCGTTGGTAAAAGAGTAATCCGAGAGTTGACGGTAGGTGGTGATGACTAGCTGCCTTTCCTCTGGTCTTACACTGCTAAATTAGGGACGGCTAGCGCAGATAGCTCATGAATAGCTTTGCGCGAAATTCAAAAAGAAACAAAGAAACTTACAATACCACATTTTGACGATGCAATTTTCCATAAAATAGCATCATATGGTGCATGCTGGTGTTCTAATATACGTTTTAACATGGATAGAATGTTTTCTAAACTATTGTTTTTATTTTCTAATTTCTCATTAATTTGTTGTGTCGTTTGTGAGAGGTGATGCACTTTGGTTCAAAATGTTTTGCTTTTTTATAATTATCACGTACATTATAAGATTCAGAATAACAATTTGTTTTTCCTGTGTGAAGTTGTACAATTATGATGGTAAACAGAAAACTAAAATCATGTTTTAAGGCTCGGTAAGGTCCTCAGTATCGAAATGTAAGTTTAATTTGATAATATTGCTTTTAAATTTTATTTTTTATACGAACTAAAGTAATATAAAAAATAAAAACCTTGTACTATGACAGATGTGTTAGGGACAAAATGTTATTTTATGTCTAGCCTAGAAGGAAACGTAACGTATTCACTGTAATGAAGTTCATAATTTTAATTTACTGAACTGGTCGAAGTGTATTTAAGTATAAAGAATCATCTATATTTTAAGTATTTTGTATTTTTAGACCTAAAACTATGACTTATTTCTTGTTGTGTATTTCTACGAGCATTAGATCTCCTGTGGCTGAGAATAACCTTGGCTATGACTGGAAAGCTGTGTATCGCCAGTTCGTTTAGTGTGATCTATATTTACTCAGCTGAACTCTTCCCCACTGTTGTACGAAATGTCGGACTTGGCTCGTGTTCGATGTCTGCTCGGATTGGATCAATGATAGCACCTTTTGTTAAGGAGTTGGTAAGTCACGTTTTAGACGTTAGAAATCAGAAAAGCATTTGGCTATAGAAAACTTAGTAAGTGTTTCATTTCTGATTATACGCGTGGAAAGTTCAGTCATATTGCGTGAAGAACATTGTGATAAATATTCTGTGTTTTATTTCAACTCTTATAAATACTGAATAAGAATTAAGTTCTTTAAAAGGAAAAGTATTTGTATTATTTTTAGTGTCTTGTGTAATTTAAGAACGTGCACAGATCCAGCATACTAACGTAACACTTATCTCAACTTCTTTGTATGTACATGTGTGTACTTCCTGGCTATATTTAACAATATTCTATAATATACATTAAAGCACATGCATCTTGCCTAACCATAAATCAAAGACACACTCGTGCTCTTTAACTAGTAAATGTCTAATTATAATTGTTAATTTGAAATACTTAACACCGAAGATTAACTCGATTTCATGACTGAAGTGTCACTCTTTATCATCCATTCTTCAAGGCTTCACAAAATTATACAACTTCTCCCACTGAAAGCTTATCGATATGTGTATATGTAAAAAGTAGAGAAAGCACTATGTAGAGGAGCGAACAACATTTCGACCTTCTTTGGTCATCGTCAGGTTCACAAAGAAAGAAAGAGGTAACTGACCGATAGCTGACCACATGTTTGAAAGTGGCTGTGTAATTGATAGGTTTTAATATCTATAGTTTATCAAAATTTATATCTGTTTTAGCCTTTATTTTAAAGTTCAAAGTTACCTTTGATTTTTATCAACTAAAATAGTTTGGTATTAAACAATATTCCGTGCTTTGTTCTTTATATATTTATAACACTTTGAAAATTCTTGATAATGAGAGACAAAATATAGAAACACTCCAAATCCTCAGTTACAACATATTACGAATAGTCACATTAACAGAAATTTGTTTTTAACTGTTTCATTTAATGAAAGGAAAAAAGAATGATACTTTTTGAAGGATACAGAGTAATTCTAAATTACAGTTCTAATTTATCTTAAACTCAACTTCATTAAAATACCTGATACTCTTTCTTTCTTTATTGCATGAGTATTTTATAATCAGATGTCTAATACAATGGATAAGCTTTTGATTACTTTGAGATTAAACTAGATGATGCTGTAATTTCTTTGTTTTATTTGTTAACAAGACAAATTATTCTTCATATCTATTTTAAACTATTAATCTCACTTCAACAAATTAACCAGTAAGGCCTTTTACTCTTATGATGGTTAACTTTGATTTTACTATCTTTTCTCTCACCGACTTCTCTTTCCCGTGACTTTACTTTTTACACTCTCTTTGTTTCTGCTTGTCTGTTTGCAGCTATTTTGTATTTCTATTACTTAAGACTTCCAGGACTCTCTATAGCCTCGGCTATCAACTTTCACATTATAGTGCATTCTCTGGACCATTTATACAGTGAAAGATCTTTTCCACTGGTGGATGAATTTATTGTTGCCTGTAAGCAGGAGAACTAAAAACTTCTACCGTACCTTGAAATGTCAACTCTTGGCTCTCTTGTTATAGAATTACTTCTGTGTATCTGTATTAGGTTTAGCCTCTCTAACAGAACTGCTTTCATTGATATGGTTCAATATTCTTTTCGGTCTTCTGTAAAAGTCATTCCTCTTCATCTTGTGCTTGATTTACTCTTGGGTCTGAAGTTTCTGAAGGATCTTTTTTCTTTACTTCTTTCAAATTTCTACTACCTGGTTTATTTCCTATACCAAAGTCATATACTGAGTCTTGAGTAAACATGGTTTCAAGGTCTTCCACATAACTATGGAGTATTCACCTTTGTCCTTTCTATGGGATACTTTCTCACTGTTCCATGAATTAGCACACATAGATATATCTTGCCTGTCACTTGATCATCAGATACTGTAGTAGTTTCAACTGTTACACTGCTGCATCTAGTGTCTCATAGAACCTTCTCTTTTTTGTCCCCAACATTTACTTGACTTACTGGTATGTTGAGATCTGATATAACCTCTTGATGTTTATCACACACTCCAAGCACAACTGGCAGTGTTGATTCATCTGCTAATTTTAGTCAACCATCAGTCGCACACTGATCAATCATAGAATTAGAACTTTTTGTGTTATGAATTTGACGTGTTTTCTTGATTCTCCTTTTTTCTGGCAGAAGTAATCATGGTAACAGTCACTGTTTTCTTGTTTCTTACCAGGATTATCTTTGTAAATAGCTCTAACTGCTTTATGCTGAAATTCCTGCTGTTGATAGCTGGTAATGAACTTCCGCTCATTTGTAATATTTACCAGAAATTTGGGCGTCTCTTCTCCCTTCTGTCTCTCAATCTTTTGTCACCTTCTTTTGGTGGAATCTTGCTTCTGGTAAGTCATCACTGGTTTCGAAATTAACTAGATATTTTTGGGCTTGTAGATGATAATTCCCCCATAGTTTTCCTTAAGCTGTTCTTTCAGTTAGTTTATCCTCTCTACATTTTTTGGTCCTCTCTTCTTTAGGAATAGCATGTCAGTTGAGTGCGTGATCATGAACTGTTCTTATGCTTATAGGCCTGCCAGTACCTCAAAACTATTGTCAAATTTGGACATGTCAGTTCATATTGTGAAGTATCGTTTCAGCAAAGCCACTTTTAATTTGTCATAGTCCATGGCATCTTCTGATGTCATGTCTGCATATACGTGTTGGCCTTTTCCTGTGAGAAGAGCGGTGAGACAGACTGGCCAGTGCCTTTGACCAAGTTCTGACTTTTGGCAATCTTTCATATTTCTTCATGAAAACATTCAAAGTATCTTTGTGTTCATCGAATTTGAGCTGCTTGGACCGGCTGGTCCTAACTCCATTGTAATTCTTGGGTCCTTCTTCCTCGGGTTGATTCAGCTTTGCAATCTCAGTTTATGTTCCTATTCTCTCCTTTCCTTCTTAATAAATTTGTGCGCTTATTTTTTACTCTCTCCATTTCTTTTTAGTCATTTAGTCTTACTTCCTCTTTTCTTCTTTCTCTACTTCTTGCTGTTGTTTAACAAACTCTCCAAATTCATAACCTTTTAACGACATTTATCAAAATCAGTTGGCATGGTTACATAACGTGATTGTAATCTCCTTATTACTTTTGCTGGTCTGGTTGCAGCTATTTGTATATCTATTACTTAGACGTTTAAGAAATCTCTATAGAATCGATATTGCTGGATTGCAAATACATTGTTCGATAGCCTCGACATAAATGAATTACAAAAACAAATTTAATCAATTAATAATACTACGCACACTTAACAGTTTTTAATATATTGTGAAAGTAGGTTTCCAGAAAGCAAAAATAACTAATTTATTCCGTATCAGTAAGATTCCTCCAGGCAAACTTTTCAAAGATCATTAGCTCAAAATTTCCCAAAACATTTCCAAACAGTGCCAAACATGTAAAAATTATTCAATGAGTAATATTTTTCTGTCTAGGGAAAAGCTACTAGTAAAGAAGTTCCATTAGGAATATTCGGGGGACTCTCTATAATTTCTGGACTTTTAGTTATTCTGTTACCAGAGACTAACAAGCTGCCGATTCCTGACACACTTGCAGAAGGAGAAGAAATTGGAAAGTCAGTATTTGTCTGCTCATTTGCCTTTGAAATTGCAGAAAGTAAAGGTTTCGATTTTTTAATCTTTATAATTTTATGCCATAGTACGATGTTGCGATAAATCAAAATAACTTATTTAATATTATCACGAAACGAATTAACTTGTTTATTGCTTCCATTTGTAAGAAAAAAGTATAAGAATGTATTTCGGAACGTAAGTCTTTCTAATTTAGATAGTGCGTCTGTATGTTTTTCTTACAGCAAAGTCACATGGGCCTATCTGCTGTGTTCACCGAAGGGAATCGAACTTCTTATTATAACGTTGTAAATCCGTGAATTTACCGTTGTACAATCGGGGGACAATTTAAACAGTTATCCCACGCTAAAATATTAATATCATTAATATATATTTTGTCATCATTCGAGCATAATGGTTTCCTAGTAATCCGAACACAACATATTTCACGTTTTTCATTTCTTATTAGCGGTAATCCCCGTCACACCAAACATGCTTGCCCTTTCAGCTGTGGGGGCGTTATAATGTGACGGTCAATCCTACTATTCGTTGGTAAAAGAGTAGCCCAAGAGTTGGCGGTGGGTGGTGATGACTAACTGCCTTCCCTCTAGTCTTACACTACTAAATTAGGGACGGCTAGCACATAATTGCCCTCGAGTAGCTTTGTGCGAAATGCAGACAAACAAACAAACTCCTTATTAGATTCATAGTTTTACATATTTCGTTCTGATCGAAAAAACAATCTTTATATTCAACTACTATAATTCAGTTTTTAACAACCCACTTTTTACACCTTCAGGCTCCCAACAGGTTTTACCATCTTGTATTTTAAAAGCACACATTTTATATTTAAGCCTCATAAGTACAGTCATTATTTCCCAATTTTTCTCACCTTTCACTTTATCTAAAACTTTCTTTTTCAAATAACAATCAGCGATATCGAGAAACCCACTTGTTGAGAATTTTATAGGCAAAAACGGCTCGTTTGGGTTGAGAAAATATTTCAAATATTTCAATTATCAAATATTTAATCTTTTCTCTTATTTCGTTGCATAGGCCATCTGTTTTATTTTATAAGAATCAGTATCTTGGTATAATAACTTTAACTCAAGGCTATACATGAATTCAGAGTGGAAATGATACATCTGGAAGTTCATATTAACATTAATTTATTTATTCAATATCATTTTTGTTTTATTCACATGAATATCGGATAATTTGTTTTGTAAATATTGTCCTGTTCTTAAAGTTTAACTTGACTATTAATTTTTCAATTTTGTTTGGAGTAGGGAACAATCTTATATTAATTCTATTGAAACTCACACGCTTAATTGGATAGAAGATAGCGCTAATTATTCCAATTCTAAATTAATTAGATAGATAGATGTTGGCGCTAATTACTCTATCTTTAAACTAAAACTAATTGAAACTTGGTTTGGTGATGGAATAATAGATATAATTTTTTCCTAATACATTTAATAACAACTTAATCGTAAAATATATTAACGCAATAAATAAATTAAAAGCTCTTTTTCTTGTTTATGAAAGAATAAAAGATCGTAGAAATAATAGGAAGAGTCATGTCAGTGAATTGATGGTTTAATTATATACGGCACAATTACTGACACATTTCTGAAAGATAACATTTTTGTTTATTGTTGGCCCCCAGCATGGCCAAGCGCGTAAGGCGTGCGACTCGTAATCCGAGGGTCGCGGGTTCGAGCCCGCGTCGCGCTAAACACGCTCCCCTTCCCAGTCGTGGGGACGTTATAATGTGACGGTCAATCTCACTGTTCGTTGGTAAAAGAGTAGCCCAAGAGTTGGCGGTGGGTGGTGGTGACTAGCTGCCTTCCCTCTAGTCTTACACTGCTAAATTAGGGACGGCTAGCACAGATAGCCCTCGAGTAGCTCTGTGCGAAATTCCAAAACAAACAAATTGTTTATTGTTTTGATTTCTTTACAACAGGTATTACTTATTGTGTCCAGTTATTTTGTTTTTAGGAGGATATAATATATCTATAAAACCTTTTTGCATTATTTGGAGGGGATCAAGTTTTTTACAAATATGTTTGTACATCAGTGGAAAACATTTTGGAAATAAAAAGTGTTGTTTCTTCCGAGGGGCATAGAGATATCATACATATACTAATGATACAGAAACCATAATAATTTTAAATAAACAAAAATAAGTTAACAATATAATTTTTGGTGGCTTTTTATCTGTTTGTTATTTTATAGTCACTTCATATTAAGGATTCTTTCCATTGCTTGAAATCAAATGACCACATTGGTAAGGATATTATTTCGGCCTACATAGCATCCTTGATAAAATATAGGGAATGAAAAGATTACATGGAAATATTATAACACAGTTTTTATGTTTTTTATAAAAAACTGATATGTTAAAACGATAAACCCAATTTACCAGATTAAGTTTAATGACTTGTGTAGTTCTGTTTTCTGCTCAAATTATATATAATTATTATTCTAACTCGTTTTTTTAACATTGTCGTAGTCGTTCTTGATATTGAAATATCCAACAATTCATGAAATGTCTTTTTCAAAACCATTACTAGCATTAATTCTCATTTGTGTATTTAGCTCAACATATTTCACGATCCAATCAGATTGGCAGAGCTCTAACATTCTATAAAATATCTTTAGTTTCATTTCTAATTACAAATATTGTTTCAGATTTATATGGTAAAGCACGTAATTATTCTTATGATATAAAGTTGTCATTAATTTTATTTCTTTAGTTGCTATTCTGTTTTATGGTACTAGGGGTTTATCGAAGTGAATGTCCTATAGTTATTTTGTATATTCTAAATATGCTGCTAAAATGTAACCTATTTAAGAATTAGCATTTACATTCATTGCACTAGTATTTGTATTACTTCGTTTAAATACTTTAAGGATAAACAGATTAATATCATAAGCACTCATATTATGAATAAACAGTGGGAAGAAAGAAGGATTTCTATATAACAGAATATTACTAACAACTATTGTAAGGCGTTCTTCTTATGATGTTAGAAAAACACGTATGTTCAAAAAGTTTTGATAGAAATGAATAAAAATCCTATAACTCGAGCGCTTTCGAAGGGTGACCATTCTTTTCCATCCTCAATTTACCTCTGAAGAAGAAAGGTCCATCTTTCGCAAGCATTCGGGTTATAGAGTTTTTATTTTTTTTATAAACTAGTACTTGATATTTTCCATTCAAATGATCATGGTCGTGAACATTTTTTCAATATCTGTGGTTTTTCACGTAAATAACAAATATAATTATTTCTAAATTCTTTAGCATTTGTCTGTAAACAAGTACAAATCTACACAATGAGCTGTCTGTGCTCTGTCCACCACGGGCATATAAACCTGGTTTTACCACTGTATGTCTGCAGACATGCCACTATGCCACTGAGAGGAGCTATAATTTCTTTCACAGTTAAATCATCCATTTTCTCAGTATTATCATATAATGTTTCTATTATTTCAATTTAAGCATTTTTTGTGTTTGGTCGTCTATAAACTATAGGATCTTTACAATATTCATGATATAATTACAGAAACGTATAGGTTCATGTTTTTAGTAAGCATTTGCGTAATTCTGAGAGTGATCTGGATAACAGATATCAATCTTTCTGTTTAGTTATTAATATTATTTAACGTTATCACTGAATCTAAATAAAGCATTATAACCTTCACAATACTTTTATCTCGCATCCTTCATGTTTCTTCACTTTGTCTTTGGAATGACAACACTACAGAAATCTATCACACGGATATACTTTTCTCGCGCGCTTCGTTAGTTGACTTTTAATGAATCAAGATATATGCTTGATAAGACAATAATGTGCGTTACTTTTTATCTTTTTCATATAAAAGATTAATACATTACTTTAGACTTCAACTATATCCTGAGCTTTAACACAAGGCTTATTATTTTCATTTAAAATGAAGTACACATACTTATCCTGAAGGACTAAAATACTATTTTTGACACCCGTCTTATTAATCTTATATTATATAAGGTGGAAATATTAATGGGGCTCTGTTTTGGGCCCCCTTTATATAAAGAAGGGAGAAACTTTATAGCATTTCCTACCAATATGTGAGTTTTCCGATTAATTGATCCAAGTAAAACGTTTCACAGTTATCATGGCATTTTACAATTTTTACCTTCTCTTCGTATCAAACAAACGTTTTTTCATATTCTTTTAATATTACCAGATTAGCTTCTTTTATTTCATTTCCAACTTGTAAACAACCACATATCTTTTTTGTTTGTTTTGGAATTTCACACAAAGCTACTCGAAGGCTATCTGTGCTTGCCGTCCCTAATTTAGCAGTGTAAGACTAGAGGGAAGGCAGCTAGTCATCACCACCCACCGCCAACTCTTGGGCTACTCTTTTACCAACGAATAGTGCGATTGACAGTCGCATTATAACGCCACCAGGGCTGAAAGGGCGAGCATGTTTGGCGCGACTGGGATGCGAACCCACGACCCTCGGATTACGAGTCGCACGCCTTAACAGGCTTGGCCATGCTGGGCCTACATATTTTTTTAACAAAACTATTAATAATATATATATGTTTACATTAGAAAATAACCAAATGATGTACCATATCTCTTATTAATGGCATCTTTATTTGATTACTAAAGTATTTCATTCTCTATTTTACTTTAAAATAAGTTTTATCGTTTAGTCTAAGTATTACAAGAATAAAATATATTATCATTTATTCGTCTTTGACATATTCCACATAATTGTGGAATCATTTCGTATTATTTAGTTTTACATGCCTCGTTGTTATTATCAATTGTGTTAAAAAAGCGCTGAACCTCATCAAAAGTTACCGTTTACCCAGAAACTTTTCTATTAATAAATGGATGAAAGTACAAGTGCCGTGTTTGTGAAGCTGAATACCCTCTCAATGATTTTAATAAACATAATCAAACCTAATGTGGTTTTAGTGATCATTACCATGGAAATAAAAATAAAAGATATAAAAAAGTAGTATGCATGTGGATGGAAAGTCGTTAGAACACATTTGTGAAATCAAAAGGAAAGCTCCCTTCTTAGAAACAGATTTAATAAAATTAAAAAGTGTGGTATACATGAAGAAGATAGATTACTTTATACTTTCTATAAAAGCAAATGTAAAAGTGATATATTTATTATTGATTATTGTAATAAAATTAAAAATATCAAAATGTTGAGTGTGGATGTGAAATAAGAGTTGTTACACTATTTCTTGAAGAGCGCAAGATAAACTTTCTGCACGCACATAGAGGTCTATATGAATGGAAATATTTCCATTAATAAATGGAGTTATTAGTAATTTTAGAACAGCTGAAAGGGTATAACAATAAAAAGGATATAGTGTATATATTCTAAAATAAAGAGAAATGATTAATAATAAGGATCAAACAGATGATTTTATAAAAATGTTTGTAAATACAAATGAAAAGGAAATATGTGCTAGATTATGTGAGTTTCATAAAGATCTAATTGTTATTGTTAAGCAGAAGAATAAAATGTAATGTTTGTGTTCAGTATTTTTTTTGGGGGGGGGGAATTCGCACAAAGCTACTCGAGGGCTATCTGTGCTAGCCGTCCCTAATTTAGCAGTGTAAGACTAGAGGGAAGGGCAGCTAGTCATCACCACCCACTCTTGGGCTACTCTTTTACAAACGAATAGTGGGATTGACCGTAATATTATAACGCCCCCACGGCTGGGAGGGCGAGTATGTTTTAGCGTAACCCGGGCGCGAACCCGCGACCCTCGGATTACGAGTGCACGCCTTAACGCGCTCGGCCATTTTATAGAAGTTTTAACATTAAAATAAAAAAATCGCACATGAAACGTATAAAAATAAAGTTATTAAAGAAATAGCACTTCGATCTAAAACTTTGAAATTATTAAAAGTTCGATGAACAGTAAAGGATATAGTGGATAATATAAGCTTTAAAGAAGTGATTTAATAAAAATTTCTTATCGATAAGATTCAAAGAGAAACATTTGCTGGAGAATGTAAGTTTCAATAAGTTTAAATTGCTGAGACTTTGCAGAAACAGATAAAATGTAATCTATGTGAAAAATAATATAAAATTCCCCTTTTGCTATAAGTGATATTCCAAAATTAAAAAAAATAAGATGGACATATCAGCAAATGTCAACACTTATGAAAAATATTAAGTAAGAGTGATGTATTAATCTTTTATATAAGATAAAAAATAATGCACATTATTGTCTTATGAAGCATATATCTTGATTCATTAAAAGTCAACTAACGAAGCACACAAGAAAGGTTAATCTTGTTATTCATTATGCAGCATATTAATTTATTCCTCTTTACCCTGGTTTGGATTAAATCTGGGTTGTAGAAAAATCTAACTCTTTATCCATCTGGCCAAATTTTAGAAGAAAAACGTTATTTCAGTTGAACATTCTGTTTCAACACAGAATGAGGATGGTCTCTTTATTCTTTTCTAAGTAAGTTGTTCACAAGTTTTGTACAGAAACCATTACTTTCAACAAGAAGCTCAATATATATTGTACGTAATGCACAACGACTGATAAATAATATATTTTTACCAGAGTAAACCGCTTTCAAGATAGTATCCTTATCGTCTTTATCTAGTCTTCTTGTAAAAATAGTTCTTTTTGTTGCTGTTTTTGTGTCAGACAAAGATAAAGACACCTTCGATGTCTTCTGGAAAAATCTATTTACTGATTTTATTGAGTTATCTAGTTGGATATTACCATTACTTAAAGTTTTGGCATCAAATATTTGGTGCTTAGTTACAATAGCTGATGTATAAGTTTTAGAACCGCGATTTACCTTAGAATATATTTCCATATTATATGGCTTTACATCTACTGCAATATTTCCTTGAAAAAACATTAATTTTCGCTTACATTTCTGCATCTTAATGCGAAATAAATTAAGTTCATTATTTATACCGAAGTTTTTCCTTTATTAAAAGATCGAATTTCTTTTCTGTTTTGTTAGCGAAATTTTCCATAAAGGCTAATCAACTTTCTATCATGATCGACAACCAAATACACATTATTAATAAAATCTCTTACCTGATTCTCATATTTCACTTTTGAAGAGCAGGTTTAATACAGTCGCTACCTGTAGTTATCTGTATGTATAAATCAGTTTCATTACACCGAACTTGTTGCTTTCTCTCTATGCTAAACGTAACTCCGTTTAATAATTTGAAAAATGTGTTTAAGAGTGTCTTTTCGCAAAACTGAAAACATATCTAATTAAGACAATGCAGTTTTAGTTTATTTAATCTAACCACTAACATTTGGGATGTATAAAAAGTACAAAGATAATAAAAGTTATTCTCCGTGCATATATGTAAAGTAACCCAATGCCAGATGGCTGAGGTAAACCCACAGTCAGGTTTCCCACAGAATATTTATGCAAATAAGTTTGAGCAGCTACTGTAGTTGTTGAGTCAGTCATATAACTTCTGATATTGAAAAAAAAATGTGTTGTCTTTAACAACCAGAGTACATAGTATTATTTAAATACTATTATACGTACATCTTTATGAAGTTCACTGGTTGCATGCCAAGCCTGCTAATGCTCGGCCAAGAAATATAGCATTCAGTGGGCGTAATGTAGTGCAAGGTTAATCGTAGTGTTGATGGGCCACAGAAATGTATGAAATTGATCTGTTTTTGCATTATATATAGTGTGCGAATCTATGCATTGACTGCTGAGTAAGGCTGCTCTGTAGTAGAATGCGTGTTATCATAATGAAGTTATGGAATGAAATTTTGCTTCTAGAAATTCAGCATAGGTTTGGTATGTGTCTACATCAGGAGAGCAATATGCTTTAGGCTGTATTAACTCTTAACATGCATAAATACACTGAACTTGTTGAAAAGCCAAAACTTTCTCATTGCTCAGTCTCTCATACCCTGAAATCGAAAATCAAAAGTGATTGTGACCCATCAGTCAATTTTAGCCTTCAGATGACTCAACTATAGATCTTTACATTAATATCTACTCCAATTATATTTACAGGCTAACAAACAACATGCTGCAAATTACAACACAGCAATTTATCAGATCGTATTTTATTTTAAAATGTTTCGATGTCACACCAAATATATATTTTTGCGCATGTATTTTAAAGATTGACTTGTGTTGTTGATATGTTTTATTTTCTTCAATGACAAGGAGATGATTAATCCTGCTTTTCTCCGTTTTTATTTGCGATATTAAAATACTTTATGATATGGAGTTGTTGCATGAAAAACATTTAAATTAATACAGTTTCATTTTCATGTCACTGTTAGTATGCATTTTACCTTTTTTTATTTCTATTGTGAATGTTTATGTATATCAAATTTATATGTAGTGTCTTTCGTATCGCTTTTCCCATTTTATTATATTTTATACGTGCAACTTTATTTTCGATATAGAGTGAATGTTCAAGGATCCACTGTGTGATTTAGATATTTAAAGGTACTTTTGAAGGTTGGAGCTCAAATTGCATTGCCTTTGTTAGCTTTTTTAACCTTGTAGTTTTATGGTTGTATTTCATTTTTGTTGTATTTCATTAATGTTACAAAATAAGTGATTTTACATTGGTGAGAGAAGAGTGCACCAACTTCGCGACCAATGTGTGGGTGAATTTAGTTGGCTTTATGTTTTACAATTAGGGACAGCTGAGATGGTCTGAAAACATGAGAAAGTGAAGACGTACTAAAGAAGTGAAGTACATCATATTTTTGATACCCTAATATAGAATAAAAAAAAGTATTTATCTAAACATGTGCAATTTGTATTCAATATGTTAGTTTAAAAATATTGTCAGATTTATCTCACTCTGGCTGTCTAGTTTCATAAATTATTTGCCTAACAAATATCTTTGTGTTTCCAGGGGAAGAGTTTCTACAAAATCGACGAACTAGATTTGAAAGCAGACAACAACCTTTCCCAGTGGCGGGTTGGATAATGTATAAAAGCAATAACAGTCATGTGTTAGCTCAAACACCTGGGGAAAATATAAATTGTTGTTTTGCATACTTTGTTATACTTTCTCAAGCTGAAAGATATATATATAACTTCATTATAAGATCCCAAGTTTAAAGAGCTCCCTCCAGTAAAAAAAAAATGCTGTTTTTTTCATCTAAAATAAAAACTTGTTTGTGAGATAATTAAATAATATTTCTTTGTAATCTAATAAGTTCAGTAAGCTCAGAGAATTAAGAATTATTTTGCAACATACTTTCTGGTGAAATATCTTGTTATTCTGTGACACCTGTCTTGTCGCTCTTACAGAAAATGGAAGTTTTACCTGTGAAAATAAGAAGAGAAAATTCTCTAGGCTGATAGAGGTTTTGTTAAATACATATTTTTCCATTCATTATTTTTTATACCGACTTACAATTACGATGACCTCAACCTGTCGCAATCTTGAGATAATTTTTTCGGCAGTGAAATGTATAAAAAACATGCCTTCATTGAAAATAATGAAAACAAAAATATTAAAAAAATGTTTTACTTATTTACATTGTACATGTATTTAAAGAAATGAAATACCTCAGGCTAATATTTTATACTTTTAACTTGAAAGTTCTAACCTGTTTGTTTAAGTGCTCAGCAACCCACTTAATAAAATTATTTTTATACTTTAGTTTATGAACAACTATATTACGTATTTGGCCTGTTTTTTAAGTATAACAACACGTACCTGAGAAAAGCATTAAGTATAAAAAAATGTATCTGATTAAACTTGTGGCTATAACAACGAATACGTGATAAAATGTCAGGTATAAAACATGTTCTTGATTAAACTATTAGATGTAACAACGTGTACCTGATGTAACAATCAAGTATAACAACGTGTACCTGATGTAACAATCAAGTATAACAACGTGTACCTGATGTAACAATCAAGTATAACAACGTGTACCTGATATAACAATCAAGTATAACAATATGTACCTGATGTAACAATCAAGTATAACAATATGTACCTGATGTAACAATCAAGTATAACAACGTGTACCTGATGTAACAATTAGGTATAACAATATGTACCTGATGTAACAATCAAGTATAACAACGTTTACCTGATGTAACAATCAAGTATAACAACGTGTACCTGATGTAACAATTAGGTATAACAATATGTACCTGATGTAACAATCAAGTATAACAACGTGTACCTGATATAACAATCAAGTATAACAATATGTACCTGATGTAACAATCAAGTATAACAATATGTACCAAATGTAACAATCAAGTATAACAACATGTACCTGATAAAATTATCGGTTATAAAAACATATTTAATTTATACACTAAATCACAGCAGCACAGCGATTTGTTTGTGGACCTACAACCCTAGAAACCTGGTTTCGACACCTGTGGTCGACAACATACACAGATAGCTATTTATGTAGCTTTGTGCTTAACAACACAAAAACTCATACACCATTGTTTTATCTTCATGTTTTATAAAATTATTTTATATACACGTTACAAAGGTTACTTACAGTGAATGACAGTCAGGTATTCAGTAAATATCTTTTTGGATTAACTGAATTTATGTCATTTTATGTCATCTGTGAAGCTATCATCCAAGTTATCAGTTGTGAGTTTATTTCACAAACAACCCTTCTCCGATGAATATAACTTTATTATTTCGTAATAATTCGCAACAGTGTTTCAGAGTTTGTTATTGATTTTAACTTATTGTTTAAAGGATAAATTAATTATCCAAGTCTACAATAAATAAGACGTTAATAGCACATCCAATTTCACGTCCACTGCACATGTACTGTTTTCACCAAGTATGCTTTGGGAACTTTATATGCTCTATTGTAATCTATAAATGTCCAAGTTCTGAAAATCATATCCTTGATCCTGAAGATTTAGATACAAGTCTTTCGCCAGCATGTTAGTTTCCCCACCAGGTACTTCCTTCTTCCCAATCGCTTGAAATTTCACATATACAATTTTTAGACATAATTTAATTTTACAAGTGGTGGAGTTGAAAAGAATATATATTAAGAACAAAATATTTAAAGGTATTATATATGTATTTTACACATATAAATCATATATACATGTATGCGACTTATGCTAGTTGTAATTCCACAGAGTCTCAAAAAGTGTTGTATGTAAAGAGTAAATAAAACCAAAATTAAGAGTAAGAAATATTTTAATTTCTTGTTTTTGAAGTATATATGACAGACGATGTTGTACCCAACAGAATACTTCATTCTCTGGTGATTTATGGCATGCGCACGTCCTAACAGTACAAATTCAACAGTAAATGCCCTTCATTTTAGAGTATACTAACCGGTAGACAGCACATTACTGTATTGTGGTGTGAATATTTAAAACAAGTGACACGATCGTATTTATTATGGAACACATACACGTTATTATTTTACCTTTGGCTGTGTTCTTTAGACTTGAGGAACACAGACAGTTAGTTATATTGTTGAAAAATTGTGTATGTTTTCAGCAGTAAGTATTATTCTACCTACAATTCACTATTTCTAAATTCGCTATTATGTCTCCCTATATAAGAATAATACATTGTTAGTTGAAAATAATTTAATGTACAAGATGTTTATAATCTCTTGAATTTCTTTATTAATTAAGCAGAGTAAGAGTACTTAATATAAACAACTGCAGCTTGCGTTTAATGGAGACAAACATTTGGATTGTCTGTGAAGGATGTTCAGGCGGTTATCGGAATACACTCATACATGTATATTGACAGCATCTCTAGAATAACACTGGGGAACACTCATTTTGTTGCATTTAAAAAAGACTTATCTATATTCAATTTGAGTGTGTTGATTTCAAATCTGAAGTCGGTTTTTGTCTGCAAGCTACAGATTTTATGCAATTTGACATTTTTATTTAGTTTTTAAAGCTCTGCTGCTTTCTTTGAAAGACCTAAATCCCGCACTAAATCATTCAGTTCAGCCTGGGGAAGAGGCTTGGGGACGGGGAAAGGTTCAGTGTCTGAAGAACAGTTCTCCGATTGTGTACACTTTTCTGACAATTCACTGTCACAATTGTCTTGTTCGCTTGTATCAAGTCCAATGTCTTTATCGTCCAATGAAGGCAAGCCTTTGAAAACTGGAACAGGAACTTCTTCAGAGTGTGGAGCAAGTCGAATAGCTGAGGGAATGTTCGGATACGTAATCTTATGTCGGTTTTTCTTCCCAACACCCGTTGTGTTTACCATGCAGAAATAACAGTCAGTTACATGGTTGGTGGGTTCGCGCCAAATTATTGGAACACCAAAAGGCAGACCATTGCGTTTTCCTTTGGTCCAGTCTCGAAGCATTTCCTCACAATTGTGGCACACAACATGAGGAGCCCATTGCTTGTCTTGATCACCAAGATGAACTTCAAAATATGCCTTGTAGGCACGCTTGACGAACGAGGATATGTTACGTCTCTGACGATTGAGTGTGTAACATCCACACATGTAGCAGAAGGCATCAGGTTTGTTTCCGCAATGATATCTATTTTTGGAAGCCACATTTGATCTGAAACAAAAAAAGAATGATCAAAATATTAGAAGCTATCTATATATATGGACGTGAAAATGCTTATACATGGTTTACGCAAGTTCACATTTGTACAATTTCATTAACCTCAAATTGCATACAAACTAGAGCTTGTAGAGAAAAACTAATTTCAGATTTGAAATCAGCGCCTAAAACTCCTTCAGAATCAGTTAAAATATCCAATGCAACTCAAAGTTACTGAAAAAGTGTTCCCCAGTGAATTATCTCAATTGTGTTAGTTATTCAACCACTAATTATGGCACGTTATTGTGCCAAATCTACGACCTTAGGTTTCTAGACAATGACTTCCACATACCCAGATCTAAAATAGTAAAAATCTAAAACCAGTCTACCTCAAACCTCATGTATTCACCTTATGTTATTTAATTTAGAAAACGGTCCAATAATTTATGTATATTCAAAGAATTGTTTAATTTGTAATTGTAGGTTATCACAGACTGAACGGATTTTTATCAGATTTCGTAACGAGATAAATGATAAGCACTGAAGAGTTTTGAAACACATTGTGCAAATTAATTAATCATTGTACAGTAACAGTGCATAATATTTTATCTTATTCTCCATCTATGCAGCATATACATTTTTATCAAGCTTCTAAGTGGCTTAGTAATACACTTGATAACTTATAACGCAAAAATGTAGGGTTCGATCCTGCAGCAGATATAGCACAAATAGAACATTGTGTAGCTTTGTGCTTAACAAGTGTCGCCCGTTGATACAGCGGTAAGTCTACGGATTTATAACACTTAAAATCAATTGTTCGATTCCACTTGATGGACTCAGCATATAGCCGGATGTGACAATAAGAAAGCACACACAATAACACATAACTTATCAAAATATTAGTTGTCTGTTAATTATAAATGAAAGTTTGTTTGTGTAAATAAAGGTCGGCATTAATTTTTTTTTGTAGATCTAAAATATCTCAAAACTCATTTAACGTGAATATGAGGTACTTGTCACTTCCGTAAAACTTCAGGTAAGTTGTGCTACCAAAGCGTTATTGTTTTGATTGACACTCTCATCAGTACCTTAATTAACATCAAAAGAACACTCTAGTTGAATACAAAATATGTTATTCATCAAAAAATACGTGTTTCTTAAAGAGGTTTAACAGAAACTTGTTTTAGAAGCAAGTTTCTACATAGGTTTGATAGAAAACTTGTTTTAAAAGCAAGTTTCTACAAAGGTTTAACAGAAACTTGTTTTAGAAGCAAGTTTCTACATAGGTTTGATAGAAAACTTGTTTTAGAAGCAAGTTTCTACAAAGGTTTAACAGAAAACTTGTTTTAGAAGCAAGTTTCTACAAAGGTTTAACAGAAAACTTATTTTAGAAGCAAGTTTAGGCCTGGCATGGCCGAGCGCGTTAAGGCGTGCACTCGTAATCCGAGGGTCGCGGGTTCGCGCCCGCGTCGCGCTAAACATGCTCGCCCTCCCAGCCGTGGGGGTGTATAATGTGACGGTCAATCCCACTATTCGTTTGTAAAAGAGTAGCCCAAGAGTTGGCGGTGGGTGGTGATGACTAGCTGCCTTCCCTCTAGTCTTACACTCCAAAATTAGGGACGGCTAGCACAGATAGCCCTCGAGTAGCTTTGTGCGAAATTCCAAAACAAACAAACAGAAGCAAGTTTCTACATAGTTTTAATAGAAAACTTATTTTTCTTATATGGATGCACTTCTTCTTTTACTTTAGAATTTCATATTGCTTGTTTCTAACAGCTATTGTTTCACAAGATACGTTATTTACATCACACATAGCAGGCTCGGCATGGCGACGTGGATAAGGCGTGCGACTCCCACTCCGGGGCAGGGGGCGAGAGTTCGAATCCCAGTCACACCAAACATGTTCGCCTCTTCAGCCATGGGGGCATTATAATGTAATGGTCAATCCCACTATTCGTTGGTAAAAGAGTAGCCCAAGAGTTGGTGGTGAGTAGTGATGACATTATGCCTTCCCTCGAGTTTTACACTGCTAAATTAAGGACGGCTAGCGAGTCGAGTAGCTTTGCGCGAAATTCAAAACAAACAAACACAAATAAGAATTCCCAGTAACATCACTGTGTTGCATAATTAGTATATCACTGTACAGATATATTAAAATTTCAAATACATACAGAATTTAGGGATCTAGGAAAATGTTTTTGTTTGTCTCCTTCGTCCCCCTCCATATTTCATTTATTTTTTTCTTTTCCACAATAAAAATAAGGAGTTTAATAAAATATAACCTCTGAAGAAAGAAAAGAGAGAGTTCACATTTTTATTTCAGTGATATATGTTCCAGGATGTATTTTGTAAATGTTTTGTCGAAAAATGACATTATGCCTGTTTAATATAAGTACTCTAAGGTAATATTTCGTATGTCTAAATAAGGCTAAGAGTAAATTATAATCGTCATGATAAAATAAAACCATTTCTATACATTTATGAATAATACTAACACTATCTATTGACAAATTAATTCGCATTGCAACAACTCATAAAGATCCAACAAAGTGCGTGCAAAGTTTCACTAAAATTATAGTAGGTGCACAACAAACATGCCATGACACACATAAAAGAAAATAAAAGCGGTAAAAAATATATGTAACAATATATAAACTGCTTAGTTAATCAGTTGTACATTAGTATGATTTCATCAAAATATTATCTTGTATTTCTGAAACGGAACGGAAACAGCCATACCTTCCTAATAAATCATTTTAGATGTACTGCACCTATTTTTATGAATTTTACGATGATTTGGACGCAACTATCGTCCTTCATTTTTCGCTTATCTTGCAGTTGTTCAATAAAACACTATTATTTTCGTGACAATCAAAACGTAGCTGTATATCCAATTGGATAATTGTGTGTTGTACAATGACATGCCGAGCCTGTTGTGCTTTATTTACGTGAGCACGGGGCACGTTGGCTTTTGCTTTTTTTGTTGTTGTTTCTTGATTTCGCGCAAAGCTACTCGAGTGCTATCCGTGCTAGCCGTCCCCAATTTAGCAGTGTAAGACAAGGGAAAAAGCAGCTAGTCATCACCACCTACCGTCAACTCTTGAGCTACTCTTTTACCAACGAAAAGTGGGATTGAGCATAAAATTATAACGCCCTCACGGCTAAAAGGGCGAGCATGTTTGGCGCGACGGGGATGCGAACCCGCGACCCTCAGACTACGAGTCGCACGCCTTAACCCACCTGGCCATGCCGGGCCGTAGAACACGCAGAAATAGGCTAAGTAGTCAAAGCTGTTCGGATCTATTTGAAAACCTCAACTTAGTTTTATTCATTTAGAGGTGATGAAAAATATCCTGCCAAGTATGGCAAGGAAATGAACTATGTCTTTACTTCTTTATCTACTTTTAATATATATTAACGTTGTTGTTGTTTAGAATTAAGCACAAAGCTACACAATGGGCTATCTGTGCTCTGCCCACCACGGGTATCGAAACCCGGATTTTAGCGTGTAAGTCCGCAGACATACCGCTGAGCCACTGGGGGGCCATATATTAACGTTAGAGAACGTTTTGTAATACCTCTATTTATATAATAGTCTATATATCTTCAAATTAACACTGACATGTAGAGCAATATAGAAAATATTATGGATAGCTGTAACTTTACAAGGTACAGAAGTCCGGTGGTTTCCTACTCCGATTTCTGTGACACAAATGGATGAGAATGGTGCTTAGTATTCATGAAGACACCATTTTAGGCAGAATGGAAAGGTTGGGGTAAAGTATTTTGTTCACGGACACAACAGAATAACGTGGGCCAGTCTCGAACTTATAACCATGCGATGTCTAAAGCGTAAGGCTTGTCTTATGCTTCCTCTCTGATTACAAGAATTGGCACAAATCATTTTAGGATAATTAGTTTTCACTCATTACAAAAGTTTCATTGAGGTTGTTGCTATGGTAGCTTTATGCAAGTAGCAATGTCACTGGTAATATGCAAATCCACTGTGAGCCAAAAAGTGTTCCAAAACAATTTGTGATCAACAACATCTTCTGTAGTAGCCTATATACACAGTAATCATTACGTTCTGGTACACATACCTAACATATAATCAATTGTAAACTGTGCTGCACATTAAACTACTGAATACTGGGTTAGCCTAGGCTCGCGTACCGTAATCCTTCCAAATCAAACGCCTGAAGATTGAGTTGCAACCTCAACTCTGAGCTCAGTTTTGACCTGAAGATTTAGGAGGAGCCAACAAACCATACATCAACAAAATAGGCATATGTCTGAAACATTATGTGCATGTCTGGATACGAAGGCAAATTCAAAACGGCGGCTTTAATTTGGGAATACTCCACTTCATTTTTCCAGACTACAGTAGCGTTTCCAGTGTACTTGCGCAAACTTTGTTACAGTATTTAGGTCAAATGTTACTGTCACTCAGATAACACTAACGTTAGGCCTAATGTTAACGCATTTCAACTAATGCCGCTAACGTTAAACCTAGTACTCAGTACTAATCTTATTCACGTGAGCTTGTCCAATTCATGCGTTTTTGCAGACAATCCTAAATTGATATTGTTTGTTTGTCAGTTCTTTACAGTATCTTGGTGTGGTCACAGTGCCACAGCACTGTACTGCTACTTGTAGTATTGTGTATACATAACAACGTTAAGAATCATATTGTTGTACATGTCGAAGTGTTACGCAAATTGACCTAAAAGGTCGAATTTTCTCCTTTACACTGCTCCGATAAGTCGGTTGTTTACCCAGCTTTTCAGAAACGTAATATAACATATACTGATTTGAATTTATAGTCGCAAAATAGTTTAATTACGTCTACAAGTTTGTCGTCGTTACTTTTGTGTTTCTCTCTTGGATTGTTCATTCGTCTCATAAATAATATCACCAGAGGTTCGGGCCGGGTCGCAACATCATGACATCAGGATAGGATCAAGGAAGAAGTAAGAAGAATATAATTGTGATTTCCATTTTTATGCTGTTGTTTGTATTAAGCACAAAGCTACACAATGGGCTATCTGTGCTCTGCCCACCACGGGTATCGAAACCCGGATTTTAGCGTGCAAGTCCGCAGACATACCGCTGAGCCACTGGGGGGCCCATTTTTATGCATAAAAATTGCATATTTGACAAAACTTTCTTGGCTTTTTATAAATGGAGATAAACACTAGGGTGTTCGGTCTTAAATCTCAGCTTCAGATCTGTTTATATCATCACGTCATCACAACGGAATACATGGATGTTCAAATACTCTTATAGATTGCATGTTATCTATAAATAGTAGCATTGCTACAGTGGAATTCCTTTCTAAATTTTTTCTTTGTATGATAAATTTCAAAACATATACTCACGCACAAAAGAGGTTTTTTCACAGCAAGTTATTTGAAGCTAAAAAAATTGCGGCTCAGAAAATCTTCAGTGCGAAACAAACTTATAAAAATAGTACAAAACATACATGATAAATGTAATACTAATGCAAATAAAAAAAGTTCATTTGGCCAGTACGTTCAAAAAGGAAGTCGAGAGAAGAAGGTCACTTTTCAATATTACGTTTTTACCTGTTGTCTTGTTTTTTATTGTTATTATAATTTTAAATGAAAGTATCTGATTTAATGGTTTGTTCGTCATTTATACTTATCTATTTATTTCAAAGTCTTATGTGGCATGCTGTCATTTCTTTATATTTGATGCCTAGTTTCATGTTCATTATTGAAGTGTAGAAACTGAAAATTTTAACTTGGGTGATGGGCCCGGCATGGATGGGCAAGTGTGTTAAGGTGTGCGATTCGTAATCTGTGAGTCGCGGGTTCGCAGCCCCGTCGCGCCAAACATGCTCGCCCTCCCAGCCGTGGGTGCGTATAATATTACGGTCAATCCCACTATTCGTTGGTAAAAGAGTAGCCAAAGAGTTGGCGGTGGGTAGTGATAACTAGCTGCCTTCCCTCTAGTCTTACACTGTTAAATTAGGAACGGCTAGCACAGATAGTTCTCGAGTAGCTTTGTGCTAAATTAAAAAACAAACAAACAAAACAAACCTTGGGTGATATTTAAAACACTATCGGCCTAATTTACAGTTGAAGATAAATTCGGTCAATCATCGCCAACAGAACAGTTTTTTTTTCTAATATGCCACTTTCTTTTTTATTCAGCGATACAGTTAGATTAAGGTTCACTGACATGTAATGATTTCAAAAACGTACAGAAACTCAATGTACTGCAATTTATTAAAAATAATGATGCTCGAATAAATTGTTTATTACAAAACATTTTAGTGTTAGATGAATGGGAAAAAATAATTACTTTTTTTTAACAATACGCATGCGCAAAACTGTGTTTGCTGGTGTTCACCGGTGCAGTCAGGATGTTTTGATGAATTTTTATTTGATTTGAATACGTGTGTCAGAACAAATTTCAAGTGAGATAAGATTTTGGCTTATCTATGAATAAATATAAATTAAGATTTAGAACTTTTCATTTTTAGGTTAGTTACGCTGAATATTAGTTTTGATTATTGCTTTTTTAGAACGTTTAAACTATACGTCTACGAGGTATCTTGAACAATCAGTTGAATTACATTTTAAAATTATCAGTACAAGATAGTTAAGTATTTGTGTGTGTTTATTAATATTATGATTTAGTGTAAATCTTGTAAGTATTCCTAGCACAAGCAGGAGACTTCATTGACTTTTTGTTAATATCATTTTTGTTTGTAACAACGGTATATGTCTTTATTTACTATTGTGAGTGCTGTCTGAAAATGGTTAAGAATAATTAGTTTTTAGCAAGTTAAGGAATAACACTTAGAATTTAATTTTTAGAGAAGGTACTGATTACTACTACTATTTAAATTATTTTACTTTGCACTGTTAACTTTTAACAAATAATAAAATTGACCACTACATACATTAAAACTCTCACAACTAAAAGATGAGTATGTATGATTAGGTTTCAATCTCTCAGTCTCTATATTATGATTTGAGCAACAAAACACCAATCCATGCCACCCTTGACTCTTCTGGAACTTTCCAATTTTCTTATCATAGTCCATAACCAAGCTCATATAAATTGTATTTGCATAACATGAAACATTTGAAAATGAAGCATTACAATCGATATAATATTAAGTTTTAAAATTTTTAGTTTTCTAACTTTTTCCCACACTTGTATGAATATAATCCAGATTGTAAGAAAAAGATAAATTTCACAGAATTAATACCAAACAATTCAATAACTTTGCAACTGCATAAACTTATTGCCATCTTAACAGAGAGTTGAAAATCTCCAAATTATAAGCACTAAGTGCACACCACTGTATGAAGCAAACTGTATCATATAAGTATTTTTATGAATATTGCAAAAATAACTGCTTAAAACAACTGAGGGTCTAAATTTTCATATCTTATACTGATGATATTCTAGTTTCATTTGCACCATATTTGAGTGTAAATACATCTTGTCTGCACGTGTAGCTTGTGTAAAAGCTTAAATAGTTCTGAGCCCTATGAACATATAACCACTTAATGAGTTTTTCCTTCTGGATAAATGTTATGAAAGTACAGAAGTTATGAGAGTGATTGAATGGCTGATGAAAATGTAAATAAGAGTTATACTATTTATATTAGTTAAAACTAATATCAGTAAAATGTATTTTTACAATACTTTTACATACTAAAAGTATTCCTTAGTAGGTGAATTGAGAGACTGTATTACAAATAAAAGAGGCTTAACATGCATTAATTAAAAGCTTCTAATTAAGAAAACAAAAATGATAAGGTTTTATTTAAATAAACATTATTTTTAAGAATATCGGGTCAAAATGTTGTACTTGGTGTAATAGATATTTGTTTTTAGGTTAAGAAAAGGAATAGTATATGTATATCACAAGAATGGATAAAAACAATAGAAGGCAATTCAGTTGTACATCGTTGTCTCCTCATGTTCTTAAAAATAACTAGTAAGTGCATAAAAACAACAAATATCTTTCAGTTCTGTGTAAGATTTTTCAAATCATAACATCATTGTAATTAATATTAACCCTTTTCCAACAGGTTAGGGAGCAAAGGCCATGCTATTGTGTTTAACTTGCATTCAGAATTTTAAACTATATTTTATGAATTGATATCAAAAAGTTTGGAAACGACTTGGAGATTAGTTCAAACTTTAGTATTATGTATGAGTTAATTTCTTAATTTAAAACTAAATATTAAAATAATGCATCTAAATGTATATTTTAGTGAGTCACATGGTATGTTAAATGCAGCATTGTTTAAGATTAGATGTTTGTGATGTCAAAATACTAAGTCAACAGTTTTGTGCAAATTAGGAACTCAAATCAACAATATTAACAAGCTAGAATATAAAATAAGAAACTTGTGTCTTTTTATTTTGCTAAGATATATATGGCTTATGTATTGAATCAAACATGATGGCCCCATTCTCCTCATTCCTTTTTAGGAAATGGTCCCTTATGTACACTTCAATATATGATGTGTGTGAATAACCAATCAACAGCTTATAATGTTCTCCTAGTGGTTTTCTCAGCTATTTTAATCTATGATAAGGCTACCACATTCTTATGAATGAAAATTTCAAGAAAGTAGGTGTCTTTTGACACAAAAGTATCTTTTGTCTGCTTAAAATTTCATTTGTTTTTAAAACCTAAATGCATCTTAGTTACAAAGTTTAATAAATTATAATGAAATTATATGGTATTAGAATAGTTATTTATGATTTTTGTGGTTATTCGAATGTATATAGAAAACCTAAAAAAACATTTGATATTCTCCACGTGAAATTTTAATTTGCTCAGCAACTTATGACCAGCAGCAACTGAGTAAAAAGGGCATAGTTAGAAGAGATAATTGTATGCTTTACTTTTTTATTTATTGCTCTATATTTTAAGAAGAGTTTAGTAATTTATTTCAAAATAGTAATAATCTATATATGTGTGTATATATGTATCAGCCCCCCCAGTTGGTCAGCGGTATGTCTGTGGACTTACAATGGTAAAATCCAGGTTTTGATACCTGTGGTAGGCAGAGCACAGATAGCCCATTGTGTAGCTTTGTGCGTAATTCAAAACAACAACATATATACATCAAAAGTTATTGTGCAAATGTGTAGGTGAACTTGTGTATATTATACTGAGCCAGTGTGCAAGGGGTTAACTCTCTTAACTCTAGCTGAATTGAACTGACCACTTTGTACTCTTTATGGTTTCTATGTTATTAACTTTTAATATAGTATGTAAACATTTGCCAAATTTGGCAGACTTTGAACATTACAAGCATTAAACATTAAAAATAATCAACTTTTTCAATAAAGTAGTTTTAATAAAGATTTGTTTCTGAATATCTTCATGTTTTTTGTTTTTTTTTAGTAGTTTATGTTCAAAGTAGGTTTTACATTAGGACTGAAATATTTCATCTGAAAAAGTTTGGATTTCAATGTTGTAATCTCTAAAACTTCCTAGATACATTTTAAATGTTTCTTTCACTAAAGCTTTTGTGTTTTATTTGTTATCTGTACCCTAACTCAGTACAAGTTTGGTTAGTTTGACAGACCTCATAACCATCAAAACAAAATCAAAGTTACCCTTTCTGTGGTACTAAAATGACTTCAATTTTAACATGAAACTACATTTGTTTATCCTTAGTAGCTTGAATCTTGTAATGGTATACATCTGTTTCTACTTAAATTTTATTCTTTTATTGCCCTTTAAACTGTTTGTCTACTTTTGGCACCATTATAATTTATAAATCACTTGGGGAATATGTGGCCCATGTTATGCTATCATTACATTACCCACAAGCTGTTCACATGTATGACTCATGAAAATTTATTATATTATTACTTATTTTACCCTATATTTTTATACTAATAGTGGTAGTGCATCAAATAATTTTTATTTAATTAAAAAATTCAATAAAGAATATAATAACATGCAAAAGAGCAAATAATCTTCAATAACTCGTAATTTCTTTTACATTCTAACTGTGACAAGAGCTGTAACAAATTCATCCAACTAGTCAGTCTGTTTTCCATAAGAACTAAGCTTGTACTCAAAGAGAAATTGATGATGCTGTGTATATATAAAAAACAAAAACACATCATTTGATACATGAAAACCTTTGGCTTTTCATTGGGTGGCAAGATGTTTTTGATTTTCTGCTTAATGGTTTTGTAAAAAAACAAGATTGGAGGCTTTTTGAAGAATAATTTACTTGAATAATGACAATGTTGTAATGAGTAATTCACATTAAATTCTGTACTCCTAGGGAAGTAAATTAGGGCAAAGAAGATGCATAGAGAAAAAATGTCACAATTAACGTTATTTCCAATATTGCCATAAAAATTCACTAACTTTAAAACATGTATACTCTTAAAATATGGATTGTTAGCTATGATTTTATGCTATACTAGTTGGTAAACAAATATTGGTTTAATTAAATTTTAAATGTAGCTCACTAAAAACCTTTTGACATGCACAGTAAAGGATGCCTGAAGCAGTAGGGTTAATTTGTTTGTAATATGTTACATGTATATTGAGTAAAGAATCTTGTAAATATTGTGTAGTTTAAGAAGAATATTTGTAGAAATATTTTAATTTTATTGTTTCTTTAGGTGAAATACTTTGAGGTTAAATTATGACACATGCACACACTGAAGAACTTACACCAAATCAAAGGAAAGAAGAATCTTCTGTAACACAAAGGGATTACCCAGTTATCCACCCAGCATCTGATTCTCCACTGTGTAAGACTTGTCAGCAGTTAAACCTCCCATTTTTTGACCCTAGCTGTCCTGGTTGTTTGGAGCTTCTTCGTGGAGAACAAACTAGCATAGCTGAGATATTTGCAATTATTCGGCAATGGGTACCACAAACTCAACAAAATATAGACCTTTTTGTCAATGAGGTAGTAAACAATACCATAAAAATAACAAGTTATTACACACATTATTAAAAAATATAACAATAGATATTTTTAATTCATACTGGTAATAACTAATAGCTTCTAGAATTATACAGTGTCACAAAAAAGTTATTTGTTGTAAAATAGAAATATAAAACTTGTTATGAATAGTTTGTTACTATCAAACGTTAAAAGTCATACAATTTTTGATTTAAAAATAATTACACCTGTTGTCTGTTTTTGCCATTAATTATGAAAAAAAATTATACATCAAAACTGTAAATTCAATTTACATTGGTTTATACCTGTATCAGATCTTTTTCTTAAATGGGTTCTAACACTGATGTTTGTGGTTCAGTACCCGTGGAAGATTTTGTAAAAGATTGTTAGTATCTTGTACACAAAGAATACCATCAGTTTAATTCAAGTTTTTAAGTGCATGATGATTCTTGCTTTAAGTACAGAATACTGTTTTCAAGCTTTATTTGCCTAAATTCTAGAATCTCTTAGGGGAACCCAAGACATTTTTAAGGCAGATGTTTATATTTTATTTTCATTTTTCCTACCACATTATATCACTAATTATAGATGTTATCATCAACATACAATCCATTGAAATGCATTTTCTTTCTAGAATTTCTGCAATTGTAACCAAAGCCTACAGTTGTTTCTCCTAAATAGTTTAAGGCTCATAACAGTTTACTTCTGTTACTACTATATTGTTTTATTGCCTTTTAAACCATATCTAACTGATATTCTTGCCATAAAAGTTGTAAATCATTTGGCAGATTTGAAGAATTTTTATTATTTTTTTCATTATTTAGATTTTTACATTTTAGTAACTTTTATAAAAAGTAAAAGATTTGCATGAAAAACAAGAAACACAGTACTTAATTTTAACTTTTGTTGTCAGTTGCTGATGAAATTTAGGTTAATTTTGTTTAAGTGATGATGGTACTAGTATACTAAATTTTTATTTACTAGAATGATGCATTGAAGAACAAGGAATAATAACATGTGAAAAGCAATGTCCTATAACTATTGTAATTCAACTGACTTTCTAACTAAGACAAGAAGAGCTTTAAATAATTCCCTTAACTTCTTGATAAACTGTGAGATAAACTTTAAAACTGAAGGCATAATTGACAATATTCTGTACAAAAAACATCACATCATTTGATAGATAAGAAAGTAACCTTTGTGTAAGTAATATAAGATTTCAAATAATTTTTGGTTATTAGTAAAAGAAAGGATTTGACAGGTGGGTTGTGGCAGGTGAGTCTAATTTATAATGATTGAAGAATTTGTCTTAGTAATATCTATTGTAATAAGTAAAGTACATTAAATTCCATACTTCAGAAAGGTGTAAATAAATTACAGCATTGGGAAGAGCTAGAAAACAAATGTCTATTCTTATACAAGGACAGAATGAGGATTTGAGTATTTTTTTACAACATTACGTTAAAGCATTTTAATGTTATATGAATTATAAACTACATTTTGATGCTAAAGTTATTTGTATACATCGGTAATAAATTAGTTTAATTGAATTTTGAATGTAACTAAAATACTGTAATGTGCACACTTTGGCTTACATGATTGGAACGGATATCCTTTTCTTGAGAGTTAAAAATTTTAAGATAAATTTAAGAACTTTAATGGCTTTATATAGACACAAGTTAAAAGCACAAACATTTGTTCCAAGTTATTAAAAAAATTCAGAGCACATGATTTTAATATTATATTAAACTTAAAAAATTTGGAAGAACAAAAGTTGTTGAGGGAAGTACAAGTAGAAATGTTCTCTTGACATGGTATAGTGTGTTCTTGAAATAAAATATTTTGCAAACTTGCTTTGTTCATAGTATTCTTTAATTCAGTAATCTACATGTATTAGTAAAAGCATTGTTGTGGTAGCATTTTCTCACTAGCAGTTGAAATTACGTAAATTAATTTATTTCAGATTTTGAAACGGGGTGCTCACATTGATGATCGAGATGGTCTAACTGATATGACTCTCCTACATTATGCGTGCAAAGCAGGAGCTACTGGGGTTGGGGATGTACAAGTGGCTATACGAACAACTGCACTTTTATTAGACAAAGGAGCAGATTTTTCTTTAAGGTGTAGGTGGACTGATATGGGCCCTGTTCATTATGCAGCTTACTTTGACGTGGCTCCTGTGTTGGAACTTCTTCTAAAATTCACAGAAAACAGAGGTATGGAATACTATACTTTTTGATTTACTTCTGCAACATTTTTCCTCTTCTTGATCTTTTTGTAAATTCCTATACAATTACATATGGGACTTATGGTTATAATAATGGTTATTATTATTCATTAAAAACCAGTCTTCATCAAACTCACCGTTAGTAAAGAACATTTTTCTGTTAAACATTAATTCTTTTAATTATTAAATCAAAGTTTTTAATGATAATTTTTTTAATATAATTAATCTTATTTTGGCAATTATTGAAAAATATCTAAAAATCCAACTTGTATTGGAAGAGTTAAGGTGTATATCATGTGATCTCTTATTCCCTGTGACAGTTTTGTTGTTTAAGTATATAGTTAAATTGTTTGATTAAAGAGTAATTAAGAAACTATGAAATAAAGAAGTTTACATAAACAACCAATAAATGAGAAAAACAAGAAAATAGAAAAAGTACTCAGACTTAAAGAACACCATATTATTTCTGATTGTGTATTTGCTGCAGTGATTGAATCCCTCATTCTCAGAGGGTTTTTCACAACCTATGGTACTGATTTGCATATCCAAGAACCTTTGTCTATAACTAATCCTATGGGTTCTGACTGATAAGATCCTTAATTCAGTTGTTGCAATTTAGTTGAAGTGTAGGGATCTGCAACTGCAGGTGATGCATAAAGTTGAAACCTTTTGGAATAATTACATTAGATGTCTTCCTTACATGAAATTTGTGTGTTCTTTGATTTTGTTTTTATTTTATAAAATGGATGCCATATTGATGATGCAAAGAAGGCAGGATTCGAAAGGTAAAAAGCAGATGACTTTAACACCTATATTGTAGCCTTGCAAATGGATTTAATTCTACAAAAATGATAAAGAACTGTGTCCACAAACTTTTCAAATTGCATAACCAAACAGAAGATCAACTGCAGTAAGCTCAATTAACAGCATTTAGCATGCGACAAATGGAAGTTTATTGTCTGCTGAAGTTGGGTAATTTATTATTATCTTATCGGTGGTACAAAATTGCAAGAATGGTTTAGAACATGTAAAGTTTTTGTGAGGCAAATTATGGTAATTGCAGGCTACAACTAAAATAGTAAGTTAAACATTCAGACTATTACGAAAAAACAAAGGTGAATATTCTATACTATCTTGCTAGTGTACTGACACAAGGAGATGCGATGTTTGTGTGGCTGAATCAAGACAAAGCACCTGGCTTTGAGATCAGTGCACCAATTTTTTCATGAAATAGAAGTTTAAACAGAAATTTATACTGTATCATTGATAAATGTTTCTTTTGGACTTTTTGGTTGCTGAAATATCCACAGAAAGTTGTTGGCCTTTGGAAAACAGGTAATATGAAGAGGGCTATTTTGACCTCACTGTGTGGTGCTGTAGTGCAATAATTCATAACAAGGGCCATCAGAAATGACACTACAGATGGTGGAAGAAGAGTTTTAAGACCTAGTAATGTGTTATTGTAATGTTACCATTGGTTGTAAACCATACACATGCATTGTGCTTGGATCATCACTCAGAAGAAACATTACTAGTGGGAGTCATGTACAGACGTGTTGTTGTACATCATGCTTGTGCGTCAATCTATTTTCTCTACATTAGAGATTTTGCCAGAAATTTTAACTTTAAAGTTGATCACTGAATCTGAAATAACTGTAGATATTTGAATCTTTGCCTAAAGTTACTATGGGCTTGAAATTATTTGTGATTTTATGTTTTTGTAGGTAAAGAATGGCAAATTGAATATTAGAGATAATGTGTATAAGCTTTGGAAACTCAGAATCAAACTTGTTTATAGACAAAAGGCTATTTATCCATTTAAAAAAAATGTAACATTATATATATTGTGCCTTACATTTGACTTGTTCTGGTATTTTGGATTTAGGTTTGTAGTGAATATGTATATATTTAAATGATTTTGTAATGTGATTAAATTCATATTGGGGTATGAATTGTAAATAAATTTGAAAAAGTTTAGATAAGGAGAGTTTTTATTAAGATTTTTCTGGCTTTGTGACATTCACTTTAGTTATGTATTTATCTTTTACAGATGTTTTTATGCAAACAAGCCTTGTTAAATTTTTGATGATTAAAACAAAATTGATCAGTAATAAATACTTTGATTAGCATTGTTTACAGTGTCAACATCACAACAAAGGTTCAAAAATTATCATATCTTATTTGGAATTTAAAAATTATTTGTATTTCTAATATAACATGCATACAACACAAGACTATTTGGTCCTTCAAGGCTATCTTTGCACATTCGTTCTTGTTTTATGAAAAACATATCTTGTATCTGCTAAGGTAGTGATGAAGTTCAAGAGGGAAGACAAAACTGCTTTTGTTGTCAATCCTGAGTTGTTGGTCTACCTCACCTTGTGTATTTTTTATAATAAAGTATAATTTATTATTAATGTTGAAATATTGATACAAAAATCAATTTTTAATAGATTTAATAGAGGAACTTTGAGTAAAATTTTTAAAATATTTTGTAATAAATAGAAAAATATATTAAATATACTCTTCAAAAAAAGAAATGCAAAAGACAAAATTTGAGACATATTGTTAACAAGTTTATTCCAGGTAGTTCTGTATGACATTTGTGAAACTTTGCATATTCACTGCTAAACATACAAAGTCTGCAAAGGCGAAGTCCACGCTCATTAGTTGAAGTTTAACGTCACTCAACATCAATAATGAGTATGCTCCCCGTGAGCATCAATAACTGCTTGGCATCTCCTGCCTGTGGAAGTAATGAGATGACGAATCACATCCTATGGAATGGCTGTCCACTCAGCCTGCAAAGCTGCTGCAAGCTGAGGCAGAGTCTGCAGTTTAGGTTTTCGTCGTTACAGACGTCGGTCCAACTTGTCCCAAAGATGCTCAGTGGGGTTTACATCTGGTGATCTGGAGGGCCAGGGAAGAACGTTGATGTTGTGGTGTCTCAAGAAGACAGTGGTGAGTCGGGCTGTGTGAGGACGGGCTTTGTCATGTTGAAAAACGTTGATGTTCACCGTGATGAATTGCACATGGGGCCTAAGAATCTCGTCAACGGTTGTGTACGGTCTGATCGGAAATCCTATGCAGCCCTGGTATGGTTGGACAGTAGACGTTGCAGTGGTGGTCCTATCCCAAAGGTGACATAACCGGATGTAGCTGTCTTGTGCGGGCATGGTCACACAAGGTCTGCCAGAACGTGTATGGTTACGGGTTAATCCATGTTGTTGGTGATGATTTTGTAGCCTTGTGATGGTGCTTGGGTGGACATTCAGAGCTCTGGCAACATCTGATCGAGATTCGCCTGCTTCCAAGCAACCAATGGCATTGTTGCGTTGTGCTTCTGTCAGTCTTGGCGTAAATGTATTGCGTGTCGGTGGCTTAACACTGAGCTATGGAAACTGAGAACCTGTCACTTTTATAGGGATTTTGCACATGTTGCGCTTGCAAAACATGCAGACCTCTCAAACACATTTATTAATGCGTTTTGGTGAAAAATCCAATGTTTTCCTTCATTTTCAAAGTGCATAACTTTTATTATAATTTTGGTCTGACAACCAGTGCCTTAACACATGTAACATCACATACTCTGAGCTTGTAACGTTATTACATATATTTCTCTTTAAAATAACAAAAATATCCCTTTTGCATTTCTTGTTTTGAAGAGTATATAAAGAAATGAAATTAAAGAAATTGTACAAAAAGTTTATTTTCAGTTTTGAATAAGGTCATTAACTACTTCATTGGTACTACTTTTAGATGAACACCTCACTGCATATAAAAGTTTTTTATAGTATGAAAATTGACAGTTAGAGTACATTTAATGGGTGGTGATTGGGAAATGGTGTTGGAATCCATCTATTTCGGAAGAATTGGTTGATAAATAAGATATAATTAATAGTTGTGACTTTTACATGAGAAATTGACAAAGCAAATAAAAGTTTGTTGCTTTACTGATATAGTGTTATGTATTAAATTTAATGTTTGTTGTAACTTGATACACTGACAACTTTTACATGTGATATTGGTTAATACTTATTTAATAAGTATTACTTTTACTTTAATAATCCTGAATTAGATATAAACAGTCCTTGTCGAGAGTTTGATAGTGGAACACCATTACATATTTCTGCAACAAACTTGTGTATTGGAGTAACTCAAGTGTTAATTGACTATGGAGCTGACTGCCTCATACAAGATGCTTTTGGAAGACTTCCGTTAGGTGAGCTGCATTTAATTGTGCGATACATGAAGAGATTAAAATATTTTTCTGGTAGAAAAAGTAGTACCCTTTGGTTATAACTACATACACAAACAAAAAGCAAGAAGAAAGTAACATTTTGTTATAAGCTAACATCAGCTAGTGGTAATATTTTAGAATAATATACTGTTAAATAAGTTAACACCATTTAGTAATGACGTGCCAAAATAATCTACCATTAGGCGAAAACATTTAGTGATGACGTGCTAGTATAATATACTCTTAAAAAATTAAACACTATCTAGTGATGATACACTAGTAAGATTTACTGTTTTGTAAAGTAATATCATTTAGTGATGACATTCCAGTATAATGTAGGAGAAACTGGGGAAAGTTGTAACACATTGTTAGCTTGCTACAGTGACATAATTTACTTTGCAAATGTTCAATTTTCTGTCTGTCTTTGGAAGAGGATCTCACTGTACCAAAATTTTCAGATTTTATTCCCAACATTAATTTTTCACCTCAGTGAGCAAATGTAAATGTGTTACACAATTTATGAATCAAAACTTTTATCATTCTCATCCTTCGTATCTCTACATGCAATTGATATACTTAATTCCTTTTATTTTTGTTGTTCTGTTTTTGAACTTGAGGTGTAGTTGAATTGCTCTGGGTTGGGGCTAGTTGTAACTTTTGTTACAATTGACCCCACATAAAGTCTTTTAAATTGCATACCTTTAGTTAGGGCAAGATAAATAGGGAAGTAGCTTTAGAAATACAAAATAAAACATCAAAACTCAGGCAGAAAGATTGCCTCTTTCCTTTCTGACTGATCATCTCTATGCCTATAATCATCCCTTTACACTGATGGAACTCAAGCTTGCTCTTGATTGGTTTGGCAGTACATAATTCGGACCTGATGATATTCACTGTGAGATGTTTTCTCTTTCCTGCCTCTCTTGCTATTCTTTTAGTTATTTTTAACTAGATCTGGCAGGAGAATGCTTTTCCTGATGCCTGGCCCAAGGCTATTGTCCTCCCTTTTTCTAAGCCTGGGAAGGATCCCAAGATTTCTTCAAACTACTGTCCAATTGCTTTGGTTAGTTGCCTCTGTACAATCTTAGAGAGGATTGTTAATGTTCCTCTTGTTTGGTTCATCAAATTAGACAATTTCTTGGTGATGCAGTATTGGTTCTGACAACAGCTCTCCACTGTGGACCACCTTAATCGACTTTAAATGTCAATCAGGGAAGCTTTTCTCAAGTGGAAACATCTTATTTCTGTATTTTGTGACCTTGAGAAAGTTTATGATGGTATGTGGAGGTATGGCATCCCACAAGACCTCCACTTGTATGAGTTGTGTGGCAACTTCCCCATTTTTATGAAAAATTTTTTAAGTGGACTGGCGATTTTAAGCCTGTGTGGGTTCAACACTTTCCCATCCATTTTCTCAGGACATTTGTTTTTTTTAGGATCACACTTTTCGTTATAAAGATGAATGCCATCAGTGGACAACTCTCCCTTACAATTGCAAATGATTTCCATGTCAACGATTTCCACATTTTGTATCAGTCGTTCAGTATGAGGTTAATTGAATGACAGCTACAGTCTGCTCTTAATCATTTACTGAAGCGGACCACAGCAAATGGTTTTACATTTTCTCACTCTAAAACCACTTTGTGTACATCTTTGCAGCCAATGGGATATTCACCTCAATCCTGAGCTCCGTCTCAGAGAAGTTTGCTTTCCATGATTCTTTAGGCAAAGTTTTCACTGTGAGCTAACCTTTATTCCACACATCAAACAGCTATGTGTCAAGTGTACAAGGGCACTGAACATCCTTCATGTCCTTCTTTGCACCTTTTGCGGAGCAGATCATTGTTCTGTGCTACCTTCATTCGATCAAAACTAGACTATGGGTATCTGGTCAGGAACTCAACCTTGAAGAAGCTGGACCCTGTTCACCATCAGTGGATTCTGCTCTGCATGTTAGCTTTCCACATTTCCCCAGTCCAGAATTTGAACACAGAGTCTCACAAACCTCCTCTACATCTATGCTGTTTGCAAATATTTTACTGTATTCTTCAAAACTTTGATCCTTATCACAGTATCGTAGCTGGGGTTGTGTTCTCTTTTCTAAGTGGGTCATGCTGTTTCAGAATAGACAGTCTGCTGTTGTTCCTCTTTGCCTTGGTGTCCAAGTGCAGTTGCATGTATCAAGTCAGTTCTTGGATGACATGGCTGGATCCACTTGTCAACCCATCCCACCATGGGTTATTACCATTCACAAATGTGACTTTTGAGTCATCTGATGAAAGTCATTACTCCTGACTCCTATTTGCTAAAGATCTTTTGACCCATCCTTCTTTTTCCATTTATATGGATGGTTTGAAATCAGGTGATTTTGTGGACTCTGCCAAGGTTTGTGGTTGTACACAGAATCTCTTCTACAGTTTCTCTGTTCAATGTGGAATTGTAAGTCATTTCTTTTGCCCTGGATTAGAGAAGCTATGCAGTATATGAACTGTACTATTTATATTGATTCATTTAGATCTGTACTGGCACTGGAATTGCTTCTCGTTAATTCTCACCCTATTCTCTTCAATATTCAAAACCAACTGGCCCATTTTTCTCTATCATTTACTTTTATCCAGTTTTTATGGATACAAGGCCATGTTGGTATTTACTAGAATGTGCTCGCTGACATTGCAGCTAAGTCTGTATGCTTTGCTACTATCACAACTATAACCTTTATGTTGATTAGGGTTCTGTGTTGAAGGCTTGGCTCAGCTTCAGTTGGCAGTTGACTTGGAGTGAGCAACATGATAAGAAGCTTGTCCAGATAAAACGTTCCTTAGGACTTTGGCTGTCTTGCTTCCATTATGATGGGGAGGAGGCAGTTGTCCTGTCTAGGCTATGCATTAGTCACATTTTTTAATTCATTGTTTTCTTTTATCTGGGACTGATGTAACAGTAGAACTGGAAACAATTCAGACTGGATGTAAGAAGAAGGCTTCACTGTGTTTATTTGGCACTTTGCCAAGCACACCAGATATCCTCCTGACAAAATTTTTGTTTTTACTTGTCAACCATGGTTTGCATCTGTCACTCTAATGTATTGATTTCTGATATGATACATTACTTCCACTCACATAAATAGATATTCTTGTTCATTGCTATATAAGTGAAAAAAAAACACGTCACAAGTCTTCTACCTCTTCACCATTAGAACTGATTGATTCCAATGCGTGTATGTGTCTCATCCAAATCATGTGTCAAACCTCTATCAATAACAGTGCAACACATTCTTGTTGTGCATGTGTCTCCCTTTATTCAATTCTACTGAACTGTCACTTCTCATTTGACAGTATTTGGGCTCAGATGTTTTTGTTTTTTTCTGTTAATGCTCTTCATGCAAATCATGATTTTAATAGTTTAAATTCTAAAATGACATTTCTTCATTATCTTTTTCTCTTACATTGAAAAAATCTTTTAATTAAACTCAATTTCCCAGTCTTTTTTTTTTCTCGTAGATACATACATCTTACATCAAGCATTTCTATTTGATTTTCATACTTCTACAATTAATACTGAGGTTCAAGTGCTCACTTTGATTTTCTCTCGCACTATTTTCATGGGAATCATTTCGGCCAACCTTTTTATCCTGAACTTGCTCTGTTAATCATGCTGAGCAAGCTGAATCTGTTTGGGTGATGAAGATTTTAAAGCTTTTTTTTTTTACACCACCAGCTTTTGTTGTGTTTTTCTCTACTCCTGCAGAATCAGTTTGGTCAAATGTGTCATTTTTTCACATGATTTCTAAGGTATGTTATATTACCTTTTTTTTTCTGTGGTTCCTTTTTACCTCTGTGCTGGTTCATTTCTCATCTTCAACTCTTGTTTTACATATCTATGTAATTAAAGTTTTCTGGGTTGGGATGCAATCTTGTCCCAGATACATTTGTCACACTTTTTTTTCAGTTTTTTTTTTGTTTGTTTTCAGTTATGTGTCTGAGACTTATGAACCTTGTGTATTCTGTGCATCAACACTTAACTATTTCCTTTTTGATTGCAAATTTGCCACAGCTAGAGTCGTCACACACCCATATTCTTTTCCATCCTTCTTCTTATCTGATCGACTGTCTCCCCTTCTAAGGGTCTGTCATCTTGTTATTTTATTCAAGATTGATTATCATATTCCCAACAGTACTGGAGACTAACTTGAGGTTTTTGACACAGTAGGAGCTTGATCATATTATTAGACTTTGGTGATCTTTTTCTACAGTTCCGTGGGTTCTTCAGGTTTTATCATGGGAATTTGTCCTATTATTTCTTTCCCCATTTCCTTTGTTTCTGGTACTCTTTTTCTTCCCCATAACTTGTGATCCTGCTACCAACCTACATCTGTCTAAAGAGATACAAGATTTTCTGTCTAAACAAGACAGTGCACCTATTCATCATCTTTTTCCAAGCTATTTCTTGTCTTCTCAAACTGGGCACTGCCAGCCTGTATTAGTTGTGCCCCACCTCATTCTTATTTTCAGTTTTTCCAAATTTACCTTGAACTCTTTTCTCACCCTTAGGTGGACTTTTTTCTCTAGGTTTATCAATGAGAAAGAGGAATGTTGCAAATGATTATTTGATTATTTACGTATCCTGATATTTTGCCACTTGTTTCCATGCCTTCAGCTTTCTTGTGTCTCATGTACAGCCTGTTGGATTTTACTCATCCCTATATGCTTTCAGGCTGTTTTTCTTCTTACTTTAATCTACAGTTATTATTCACTCATTTCAAACAGTTTTCTACCTGTTACCATTATCAGCTGTTTTTGGGTTTTTAATGAAGTTGAAGTCATTATTGTGATCTTTTCAATATATTGTCCATTTGCAGTTTTTTCTTCCACATGCACCTCATTCTGGTTTGCCCTTCCCCTCTGACTTCATTCTGTTGACCTTCAGTTTGATTACAGCTCAGAAAGATTTTTTTCTTTTGGGGATGATAGCCCTTTTCATTCTGGTTAGGGTTATATTTAGGCATTTTTGTGGTCTTTTCATGACCTTGGAATTTTGTAGGGAACTTTTTTTGGTTATTATTCATCCTCTTACAGTTGTCAGTGATTGGCATTGGTGGTTTTACATATAACTCATTCATCAGTGGTGTCCCATTTCCTATTTCTCATTAATTTTTCCACACTTCATGTACACATTCCTGTAGAGAAGGGGCTCATGTTTGATCAACTGGAATATTTTGGATTTTGGGTCTGCAGCTGAGAAGGCTTATCCTATCATTGTTCTGGAGCTTCTCACTATAGGTCAGGTTTTGTTTTACTTTCTTCATCTGGACAGAAATTGTCTGGTAATGTTCTGTTTTAACTTTACTTTAGTAGTTATTAATTTCACTCATTAGGGTAGCATCTGTTATATGATTTATGCATTGAACCATTTTTAGGACCTGCACATTTGTTATTCCTATCATATTCCACATTTTGGATTGGATTTCTATACAGACAGCATTTATTCAGTGGAGTGTTCTCTTGATCATTTTGTTTTCTAATGGCTTTGACTTCAATGGGTACTTCTCACAATGAGGCTTGCTACATCCCTTAACCACACACAAATTGCCTTTGTTTTGGTTTTGGGTTTCTCCTCCTGTTGCTCTGGTTATCATTGTATTCAGACAGGCTTGGACCTACACATATGTCTATCCTTCTTCTCTGGGTGGTTTTGTTTGTGCTTGACACTCTATGCTCAGTCCTTCTAATAGCTTTTTCCTGGCCATCTCAGCTGTGGTGTTTGTGGTTTCTTCAGTTCCAGCTTCCTCCTCTCTTACCTTTTTCTCTGTTTCCATCCTTTCTTTGCCACCCTCAGTTACTGGTGTTTCATCCAGACATTCCTGTCTTTTGTCTTCACACTTGGTTTTCCTGTGGTCATTGACATGATAATCTGGTTTCTCCTGAAGGTTAGCCTCATTTATGCCATGTTTTGTTCATTCTTCCTACATAGAAGTTTCTCAGTGCAAATGGAATTTTTGTGTTATTGTTTTTTGGGTCCAGTGTTTTCCCCTAATCAACTCACTGTTCTTAGTCATGCAGATTTCTTTTCTTGGCTTTGAGATCAGGGGTCTTCTGTCTCTTCGGTCTTTAGTTTTCAAGTAGTGCAGTTTCATACCTTTTATATTTGCCAGTCGTTTATGCAATTACATCTTCTGCACTTTACTTATGGATGTATTTCTTCTGGATTTGTGGTTCAACATGGCAGGCTGTTCTTCCATGTAATTATATTTATATGGTTCTGCATTGCCTCACTTTGGCTACATTTGAACCACCCTCCCAATACTCCTGGTTTCACCTTCCCCTTATGTTTTTCTTCCTTTTTTCTATTTATTCATGTACATCAGTTGTCTGTTTATTAGCTAGCAATGTTTCATCTATGTTTTATTCTTCAATGCATCTTTTTCTGGATTATTTTCCTTCCCTAACACTGGTACCTCATGAAGATAATACCTGTGTTTAGCTGCTTTCCCTTCCATTTCTCACTTTTATCCTCTTCTTGATCCAGATAATCTGAATGTGCTCTTCTCTATTATATTTCCTACACAGCTTCCTTCTGTGGTGTATTTTTGGGCTTCTTTTTTTATTCTAGTGGTGTTTGAGAATGTTTACCAGTTTCCGGTTCTAAGCTTCTGTGGTGGTGAACCGTGAAGGCATCCTTGTGAGTGGGTTAATGAGAGTATTTGAGAGTAGGGCATTGGTGGTTTGCTGGTACAGATGAAACAAAAACAAATGACAGTGAGATGTTAAAATTAGAGTTTACTTCAGATGGGATCCCATATGGATGGTGGCTTCCTTTAGCCAGGTTTTGGATTTAAAATAGAACTAATCAGCCCAAGTTCTCACACACATATAAGAGATATCTGTATTCCTTCTTCATTTATACTCTATCAGTGTTGTGGATTACTATGAAGGTAATTGCATATTGTTTCAGTTTTTCACTTCTGCTGTCTCTCAATGTTTCTTATTCTGAAGATGTTGATGTGCTTGAGGGTGATTGTTTTCATTATGTAGATGTATTTTCAGTACCAGATGTTGGGTTTTTAGATTGATCTATCAATTTATCTTGTATACACATGGATCAGGGGATACTAGATTCTCTTTCATCTCATGAACTTGAGGTTAAGATAACATGATCCTCTTTCCCATGTACAACAGTTGACTGGATATTGGATTGTAATTGACACACCATTAGTATGATCCTCTTTTCTACACTCAAATGGATGTTGGTTTCTGGTGGCCTGTGTTTTTTATGACAGTCAACTTACAGGTTCTGTGATCCTCTTTCCTAATCCCACGTGTGTTTTGGTACCAGGCTGCCAGGGTTTGGATTGCAGTTGGCTTACTGACCATGTTATTCTATACATACCCCCACACAGATGTCAGTTCCCAGTGGCATGGGTTTTGGATTTAGTTGATTTGCTGTTTATATTCCATTACATTCCAATCACTCCATATTTTGCACATTTTTATAATTTGTGGGGTTAAGTTTATTGCATGGTTTAGATCAATTTTCAGCCATAGTTCTCTCCTTGTTGAATGTGTTACTGTATGTTCTGCCCACGTGTGTAACATTTTTCTATGGTGGTGAAGAGTGTACCTGGTTTAGAAGTAGTGCAGTTCTCATGTTGGCAAGTGTCTTGGATGCTTTCAAAAGATGCATCTTTCTTTTCCCCACACAGATCTCTCCACCTATTCATATGTGATAGGAGGTAGGTATGTATTGGAAAATTATAACTTCTGCAAATGTAATGCAATTATTTTCCTTTTCTTTCTCCAAAATTACTACTACAAATTACATCTCCTTCTGATGGTATAACACTGACTTCATGATCCTCACACTCAGTTTTGCAACTCTGGACTTATGCAAGTGGTTGATGGTCCATCTAGATGATGATCTCTTTCCTGTATAGAGATTTCTAAAACTTGTGAATGGCAAATATGACAGTCAAGCGTTTTTGTTCAATCATAGTGTAGTTTTTCTTATTGCTCAACAGCTTTATACTAACATTACTGGAAACAGTTTTCTTGTTCTTACAGGAGAACTGCTTCAATTTCAATATCAGAAGCACCATCATGAATGATAAATGGTTTGTTGAAGTCTGGCATTTTAAGAATTGGCAAACTTCCCAACATGTTCTTCCACTTCTGTAATACCATCTGATGTATTTATTCTCATTTAACCTTGTTGGTTAGGTTTTCCTACTGATGACATTCTGTTATACAGTAAGCTAACAACATCTAGTGTTAATATGCAGGTATTATTTACTGTTAAACAAATTAACACCATTTTGTGATAACCAGATAATAATTAGTATTATATAGTTTTATGTCATCTAGTGATAAAATGCTTGTGTAATGCAATTTTAGTTAAATTTAACAGTTTAAGTAAAAATATAATCTTGCTGTTTTTGTGTGTGTGTGATAAAATTCCTGCGGACAGTTTTCAAATTGTTTTTTGTTGAAACACAAAAATAAAGTGGCAAAAGATAGCACCAATCTTGAACCAATAATAACGTTATTAATCTCTTCATATAACTTCCATTCAAACTAAAATCTTGATACTCAGATGTATATTCTTGTATTAGTGTAAAATTATTCAGTGTCAAAACTAATACAATTAATGCTACTGTGAAACTTCAGTTGTATTTTATGACAAAACACAAAACTTAACTTTCAAAATGTACTCATTTGTGATGCATTTTGTTGCAAATTGTAGAAAGAAGCTTATCAAAGCATGGTTGAGAGTTCCAAAATTTGATAATGTTGGTCACAATGGGCATCCTCATTTGTGAATATTTGGTAGTCTATAAAAATATCACAATGTTATTCCAATACTGTCTTTTATTAACAATACTGTCTTTCTTTAGTTGTAGTAAATACTGTTGTAACTTAGTCTCCCTTTTCACTATAAGATCATATTGCACTTTCATCATAAACTTACTATGGCTACACTTTATGCTTAAATAATCAATTTTATCTAGAATAATAACAATAATATTCCCTGTCTTAGAAATACTATTGTCATTCTTAACAAATATTTAAGATGTATTTCTTATTGCTATTTTACTTACTAAAAGCAATCAAAGCAATACCATTGATTTCAGTTTTTAAGCACAACAGTGGTTAGTATCTGGAGATTGGCCAAGAATAAAACATGTTATTAAAGAATTATCCTGATTTGTTCCAGATATGATTATGGCTATGTTTGTTAAAACATTTCAAACAGTATATATTTAATTTTTGGGTTTAACCATTTCTCAGCGGTTTTGGTGTAACATATACGAGTTTGTATACACATTTGCACATGAAGTATTTGCACTGTGATGTTTGAAAAAGTATGGGTATCTTAACAAAATTTGGTAGAGTTTTAGTAATGATTGCAAGTTTTTTGTACACAAAAATAACCAAATTTTTTAATTAAAAATTTTTGATAAAGATTTGTTTTTGAGACTTTGTAAAGGAACACCTTTATACCTATACTAATGACCAACCTAACATCCATCTGCAATGCCCCTATAATCCCATACCCGTTTATTTTCTTGTCCCTAAGATGTGTCTGACAACGGTCAGTTGCAAACACTTTGTTAACCTGAAGGTAGCCCAGGAAGGTTGAAATGTTGTTCTCAGGTTATCAATAAAAGTTTTAATACCCATACCAGCTGTTCTGAGATACATTTGTATTTCAAGTGGGTTTTTCGTCACCAAGTCTTAGAAACTGCTCATCAACACTTTTCTCTCATTACTTTTCCCCAAATTTCTCAACTCTGAGTGATTGAAATCTTATAAAGGTAGAAAGAAAATGGGCAGTTCAAAGTGCAGATGCATTACATAATGTAGACAAGTTATGATTGAGAATTTTTCTAATATTTCTTTGATATTATATAATTTTATTAATTGCAAAAATTTAAATGGTAAACTACATTTTAATGTTAAGTTCAACATACCTTGATCATAAAATAGTTTAAATAATTTTAAAGATACTTCTGCAAGAAAAAAAAATGTTGAAACATATTTTTTTCCAATGATATTACATTGTTTTACTTCATTATATTTTTCCCATTGTTAAGTGCAAATTATTTTCTGGAGTTGTTTATTTACATAAGCATGAAAGGTCATAACATTTAACTGTCATTAATTTCAGTTTCTCATTAAACTTGGAGAGAGGAGTTTATCAAAACATTGTTTAGTAAAATAAAGTTATTTATATTTCAGAGTGTTGTTACACTGATCTTACTTTGTGCTTTTTATACACACCAAACATGCTTACACTAGTGTTTTTGACTAAATAATTAGAATACTAATGTTACTTTTTCAACAGATTGTGTTCCTGATTTTCCAAATCGTGAACCGATTCCTGACCTCTGTGATGTTGTGAACTCTCTTCGGCAGTTGCTTCAAAAAGCTGTTTGTTTTTCCCAATCATCGCCACCAAATGCTACACATGACTATAGCTGTGTGGCTGGAAAAGCTGTATTGCAATCTGTTGGAGTGAACATTGGAGACAAAGTGATAGTGGGTGGAGCTAAAGTTAGTTGATTTTTAAAAGAATTTGAAGTTCTCCAAGTAACTGGCAGATGTGAAAACCATGTTAGAGAATACATAAATCATATCTATATAATAAAGATTTCTATTTTCTGGTTGTGGTATCCCATTCATTAAATTTACTTTAAATATGAAATATCCTTTTTATCAGTTAGTTGATATATTTTTGCAATTTTCAACAGTTGTAATTTTTCTTATTTTTTGAGTATTGATAATGTAATTGAAAGTTTTAATATACTTGTCATCAAATGTAGGAATACCATTTTTCGTAAATTAAAGGATTATTTGTATCATTTTCTTAACTTAATTTTCAGAAATTTAACTTTGCTGCACTGATATAGTAATGGAGGTGAGATGTATTACTGGTAAATGTGTTTTTACATGTATTATTATTTGTTTAAAGATTTACATTATAGATGCAGTTGAACTTGTTTTTGTTATGGTACTTAAAAAGTAAACTTCTACTTTTGTGGTTTGGTTTTCAGTGATGACAGTTTTTCTTTGTTATTGTTCATAAATAATGCATTGTACATACATGCTAGGTTGGAATTCTGAGGTTTTGTGGAGCAACCCATTTTGCACCAGGAATATGGGTAGGAATAGAGCTAGATGAGCCCTTAGGAAAGAATAATGGTACTGTGAAGGAAGTTTCTTATTTTAGCTGCCCTGATAATCATGGTAAGTTTTCGACTTATTTGCAGCAACTGTTGAATGCTCATCAGTCTTGTAATGCTACCATTAATTTATACTTTTGCAGTGTAAGAAGAGATTTGTTTCCTGGAGCTTGCACAACCACAATTTGATTATTGCACACAACTTGTATGTCAAGCGGTGCATTTCTGTGTTTAGATGTGATAGTTGCAGAAATGTGATTTTTTTATTTCAATTTTGTCTGTTTTGAATTAAAAGATTTTTCTAACATATTTATAATTATAATTACCAAAAATGTAAAATGTTTACAACTTTATCAACACATTTTCTTTTCTGTAAAAAATAGGAATCATTTATTTTAATAAATGTTGATATCTATCAAGTTGTAAATTACAAAATGCTTAATAAAGCACATTAAGTTTGATATAAATTACAGAAAGACAAGTTGTTACCAACAGACAGACAAGAGGAAATATTTTTTTAAATAAAATACTTTTTCCTTGTCATTTGATGATAGTTTCTTAATGAAATTTATTCTATTCTGTATTTAGTTGTTGTGTAGAGCTAGCTTTTGTGAAGATGCACCCTCAGTCATGCATATAACTGATAACAAATTAACAAATTTTTTCTTTCATCATTTTTTGTAAATTATTTTAACTTTTTATGTAGAAATATGTGTAATTATTATTTTGTTACAGTTTAAAGCTTTTACTGCAAAAACTTTCTGCATATTTTATTACTTTATCAGTAAGTAAACTCAAAACAAAACTATTTCTAGTTATTGTTTTGAAATAATTAGATGCCAGTAATGTTAGGCTACAGTAAATAAATTCCTCAAATGTTTCCACTAAGAGTAATTTACTGTAGGAAACAAGGTATTGTGAGTATATATTCTTGTTGTTTCTTATTATATCTTTTTTGTTGCTTCATTATTAGTCAACAGGTTGAACTTTGAAATGTTTGCCATATGAGTTACTTGACAGTTTATTTTTTAGTAAGTGTTTTAAGAGAAGTATTAGGTGAGGATTGCTATAAATTTAGTGTATGTGAATGACATCATTACAGAATTAAAGAAATTTTTAACTGTTCTGTACTTCACAGATTATTTTTTTCAGACACAAAATGGTAATTTTTGTGTAAATATATGCCCAGGATGTAAAAACTGATATTTTGTTTAACAAAATGTTTTAAGCAATTGCTGTTTGTTGGGTTTGATGTGGTTTTCACATGTTGCAGATTATTATTATTTTTAATAGAGGATTGGCTTTAGAGAAGTCTGATGTGAATGCTTCTAGAATGTGCTCATAATTGACTGAAATCATTCTGAAACTGTAACAATTTATAATTATTCTGAAGTTTATTGATAAATTGTCATGGTTTTCCTATTTTATAAGCTCTACACTACAGAAGTTGGATGTGCTAGCTGTTTTGTGTGAAAAATATGTCAAGAAAAATCTAGAAAATAGGTTGTCCTTTCTATTTTAGAAGGATTGGTTAGAATGACCAATAAAGAAAGAAGAGTGAGGATATTTCTTTCTACATAGAAATTAATGTTTAGTATGTTAATTGTTCCACTGATCAATTACTTGTACCAAGTTTACACTTCCTTCTAAAAATCCAGTCTGTTATAATGTTTTACTAAGACTCTAGAAAACTGGTTATACTTTTGCCGTTGAGTGATATCTTACATTAATGAATTCAAAACAAAACGTCAATTTTAAAGTGAATGTCATGTTCACAAGTATCATTTGATAAAACTTAAGTAATACACAGACCAAACTAAAAAGATCTGTGTGAACTTTCAAAGGATTGCCACCCTGACTAGAACCTTTGTTGACTATGGTGGGTTGTTACCTTACCTCAGTGTTATATCATTACTTGTATGCTAAGAAATGACTAGGTTTAATGTGTTTTTTTTATAATATTTATGTAACAATATTACCAAATTTTGCTGTAAAGAGTTTTAAGCATGGATTTTTCCTTGTAAGAAAAATGGTCCCATTCAAAAAGCTAGAATGAAGAGTTTTGTCATAACATTGAATATTTGAAAAAGTTTTAGTCCTGTTAACAAAATTACAGAAACAAAAGCTAGTAGAATTTAATGAATTTTGAAAACGGTATTTTCTACTTCCTGGACACAGTGTAAAAGAAAATCTTGACATTTTTTTAACTTTGAATATTAAATAAAAAGCAGTTATTTAGAATTTTACTTGTGTATATGAGTCTATGGATAAATCCGACCTAAATTAAAATATATATATATATATATATATTTATTCTGTTGATGGGTAATATGAATTTCCTAACTCTTGCTTGACCTATTTTTGTTTTTTTAGAATATAGATTAATTTCAACTTTGCTAGTTATATTTCTTGCACATTTTTGGGTAGATTTGTGCTTCCCAAGTAACAAATGAATAGTATTATTTGATGGCCAACATGATAGATATTTAAAAACAAAACATTTCTGTGACATTGAAATGTACATGTTTCAGAAGTGCAGGTTTTGCTTTTATTTACTTCTTTCTAATGAGGATCTGGTTATTCTACCTCCACCTTCACTGGCTTTTCTCTAGTTGTTTATTGTTGAATTTTGGGCCACCTTTATTGCAGTCTGCTGGAGAAACATACCTGTTTTCCCACCATACCCTTAATATTTTTAACCCAACATGCTCAATTCAACTTTTCTTTGTTTCTGGGATGTAATTTGTTGATTTGTCTTGTATCAAAATGTTTATCTCACTCATTCTTCTCTCATAGACCTGTGTTGCTCTCTTTCTTTATGATTAAGTTTTTCTGGTTTATTTTTTTATATTTTGGAGTCTTGAGCTAATACAGTTCAAAGGCAGCATCTTTTTTTAATTTGGATTCTTACCCTAACTTAGGGTCTCCAACCAAGTTTCTCATTCTTTACAGACCTCGTGAGATCTCCCACTTTCCTATTTCTTGTCCAGCTGTTACTATCCTACAAGTACAGGCACTCAATTGAGACACAGGATTTTGCTGTACTCTTACAGTATCAAAATTCTATCACAATTGTTACATATACAAGTACCTCCTTTCTGAGGGCTTGCTGTTATGAATTGTGAGGGTAGATGTTTTTTTGGAGCCTCCACTTAGCTGTGATTCAGGGAATGATTAGCTTTTTCACTTTGCATGCATGTGGACTCCTTTTGCTGCAGCTTAATGGGTTAATCAGGTACATACTTAGGGGTTGTCCTTGCCCACTCTCCACCTTACCTGAATTGAATACTTTGGAATAATTTTGGAACTCCATTCTGGGTTTTACTTTCCCACAAATACAAGAGACTGCCTCTCTTATAGATCTGCTTTATTTGAGCTTTGTTTATTGTCAAGATCAAGATTGACAGTTTTGTTCTAAGAGGTGAGTTCTTTCCTGGGATGTACTTCCACGTCCTTGGGAGCAGATCATCATTCTGTGCTAAAGATCTATTGTGCCCTCGTTCAATCAAAAGTAGACTATGGGTCTCTGGTCAGTGGCTTTCAGGAACTTGTCCTTGAAGAAGCTGGACCCTGTTCACCATCAGGGACTTCTGCTATGTATGGGAGCTTTCTGCACTTCCCTAGTCTAAAGTTTGTACACAGTCTCGTGAATCTCCTTCATGCCTCCCCCATTTGCAACTGTCTTTACTGTATGCTTCAAAACTTTGATCCTTATCTCAGCATCCTACCTGGGGTTGTGTTTTCTTTTCTCAATGAGCCATTCTTGTTCAGAATAGACAGTCTGCCATTGTTCCTTTTGGCCTTCATATGCAGGCACAGTTGTATGAATTGGGTCTGTCCTCAGATGACATTGCTGGATCCACTGGTCAGCCTATCCCACTGTGGCTTATTACCATTCCAAGATGCGACTTTTCTTTGAGTCATCTGAAAAGGGTGGCTTCTCCTGACTTAACGTACTGCCTTCTATTTGATGAAAATCTTTTGAACCATTCTTCCATGTGGGCTCAACCATGGTTTGTTGTTGTTCTACAAACAATCTCTTCTCCAAATTTTTTTTTGCTCACTGCTAAATTTTAAGTCATTTCTTTTGCCCTGGATTGCAGAGAAGCTATGCAGTACATGCACTGTATTATTTCTACTGACTCACTTAGCTTTTTACTTGCCTTAGAATTGTGTTTTGTTAGTTCTCACCCTGTTCTCTTTACTGTTCAAAACCAACTGGTCTATTTTTTTCATCATCTACTACTATCCAGTTTTTATGCATACCAGACTATGTTTGTATTTGCTGGAACAAGCTCACTGACAATGCAGCTAAGTTTTTCTGCTCTGGTGCTATAATAACCGTGTCTGACCTGTACAAATACTGTGGTCCTGTATTGAAGGCTTGTCTCTGATTCAGTTGGCATTGGACTTTTGGTGAGCAACATAAGTTTTCCAGATAAAACCTTCTATTGAACTCTGGCTGTCCTGCTTCCATAAAGATTGCAAAGAGGATGTTGTCTTAGCTGTTCTGTGCATTGGTCACAGTTTTTTAACATTGTCTTCTTTAACCTGGGACTGATTAACCAATATGTGATGTGTATGATTCTCAACTTGTCTACATTTTACTGTTGTGTCATTACAGCCATGAAGGAAGGCACCATTGTAGACATATTTTTGCCATGTCATTGGCAGCAGTAAAACTGTCCACCTCAGTTGTGTTTTTAAACTTTTAAAGGTCTTTGGCCTTTTTCACTTTATTTCAGTTTTTAATTCAAAAATTGGACTTTGTTTTGTTTTAATATGGTTCTTCTTTCTGTATTTTAATAATTTTACATTTATTTATACTTCTTTTACTGGTTGTTTGGTACAGATAGCCTAGTTGCTTTGTGCCAATAAATACCAAACAACTAACTAACCAACCTACAAAGCAGCAGTCTTCACCTTCTACATCTGAACCTCATTTTCTCTTACTACATTCTTTGTCAGACAAATTACCAGGGCAGAGTCTCCTTTTTTTTTTATTCAAAAGAGACTAGAGGGGATGGCTGGCTGGCTCTCCTCAGTCAGTCAAAAAGCTATGTTCTGGGGACATGTTGGTGAAAACATGCACCTCAAAACTTGTTTGGGATATACCCATTGATGTTACACTCTATACTACTTTGAATTCCTTGGGAGGAGTTACTGTTTGGACAGATTTGAAGAAAACCCTTTTGTCAGAGATCCCAGCTGGTTTCTCCGCTCAAGTTGGCAAAGACAATGATGCCTATGAGTGCAAACTAGACCCTTACTATTTTAATTGTAGTGGCTTTTACCCCTCTTACTTTTATTCTTGCCTTAGTTGTGTGGAAGAGAAAGAGGTATAGTGGTTGAAAGCAGTTCACAATATTTCTTACCCTGAGGCTCAGAAGATATTGTCCCCACATTCAGCATAGAACATTTCTCTGTACTACATTCCACTGTTTCAGTGACAGTGTAGATAGATCTTTCCATGCCTCCAACAGAGTCAGTTTTCAAATCATATGCAGATTCATTTGCTTTCTTGTTGACAAGTTAATGGCTACTCTGTCTCTTTTCTTACCATTCCTTCCAGTGATTGCTCATGTCTAATTTTTTTGGCTTTGAGATTTTGAATGATTATTCCCTGTTGCCCTTAATTGCTGGAATCAGCATCTACTGACAGAGACCTGCCCCCTTAATCCAATACAGAACCAATGGAGATCCAGATACTTCCTTTTAATAAAAACAAAGCAATGTGGTTATAAACCAAAAACTCTCCACTCCATTCTCCTCCATCTAAATACAAATTGCCACATTGATATAAAGGAACTGTGTAGGTTTACATTCTAATGTGGATGACATTAAGGCCTTGATTAATTCCTATCATCCTGTGTGTCTTTCTTTACAGGAAATATTTCTGAAACCTATTGATGCAGTCAACTTTCAGCAGTGTTATTTATACCAGAATGACAGGTTGTGTAATGGATGACTGTATGGAGGGGTAGTACTACTATTTGATCACCACATGCCCACTTTATCTTTATCACTTGATACACCCATGGAGGCCATTTCTGTCCCTGTTCCATTTGGTTGTAACATCATTGTTTGTTCTCTTTAACTCTCTCCAGGAGAGGCCTATGATCAATAGTACCTTGATGTTCTCATTGAACAGTTGCCATCTCCCTTTTTAATTATGGGGAATTTTAATGTACATAATCTCCTTTGGGGTGGTGCTGGTATTGATGGGAGAGGTTGTTTCATGTGTATATGCTCTTGGATCACAACCTTTACACTTATTTTCATGCAACTAGTCATTCTTTTACTGCTGTTGCTCTGTATCTGCTCCCCTTTACATTTCTCCTGCTTTTCTTGGAGGGTAGATAGTGATACATGGAGGAGTGATAATTTTTCTGCCATTTTGAGGGAGACTGGCCATGGTTATTGCTACCTGATCCATGAGCTTCACTGGAAGTTGGACTTACTGCCCCTCTTTCACTGCCCTCTCAAAACTTGATCCCACCATCATATGTATGGCACTGAGAGGTGATTGTTAGGCAGCAGTGACTGACTGCATTATCCAGGTAGCTGCTCAGTGTGTTCCTAAAATCATGACATATTTTCCTAGGCATTCTCATTTATCTCACAGAAGACTCAAAAAATGGGCCCTGGATATTTTTTTCATGCAACCCACACTTTCAAACTGCATTGCTTTCCAGGTGGTTAATGCCCATGCTCAAGCAGGTAAAACATCAAAGCCAGAAAGAATCTTGTATTAAGTTTACAAATTGCATCTCTTCTACCTCCAGACCCAAAATCATAGGAGACAATATTTGGAAGATCAATGGACAGTATTCTTTTGTCTCCCTATCAGTCTTGTTTTCTAATGTCCAGGAAGTTGCTGCTGCTCTTGGCAGAAGCTTTTTTCATGCAGCTAGCACATCTGTTTCATCCCCCACTTTCTTGACCATAAAGTCTTGGGCAGAGCAATTGCCTCTTTCATTTCAACTCAATAGCCACTATGACTATACTCACCTTTTTACCGTGGTGGGACTCAAGCTTGCTCTTCATTGGTCTGGCAGTACAACATTTGTACCTGATGATATTCACTACAAGATGCTACACCATCTCTCCTGATTGTTTTTAACCAGCTGTGGCAGAAGAATGTTTTTTCTGATGCTTGGTGCTGGGCTATTGCCCTTCTTTTATTTAAGCTTGGGAAGGATTTCAAGTTTCCTTCAAACTATCATTTAGTTACTTCAACGAGCTTTCTCTTTGAGGTCTTATAGAGGATTGTTAAGGCTCGTCTTCTTAGGATTCTCGAATAAAAAAAACCCATATTGTTTCCATATTCTTTGAACTTGAGACGGCTTACAATACTATGATGAAGTTCAGCATTTCACAAGACTTCCACTCATATGGGTTGCGTGACCATTTATCCTCTTTTTAATGGATCAGTGATTCCAAGTTTGTGTTGGTTTAACTCTTTCCCATTCCTAGCTTCAGGAACTTTAATTTTCTCGGGGCTGTGTTCCGAGTGTCACACTCTTCAGTATGAAGATTATTGGGATCACTGGACAACTCTGCTGTTGCAAATGGGCTTTGTTGATGACTTTCATATCTTGTGTCATTTGTCGAATATGAGGTTTATTGAGCAGCAGCTACATACTGCCCTCAATTGTTTTCTGAAGTGAACCACAGTAAATGGTTTTAATTTTTCTTTCCCTAAAATTGTTTGCATGCACTTTTGCTGCCAACAAGGTATTCACTGATTCTCTACTCCATATTGGTGGAGTTGTGCTTCCTATGATCCCTGAGGCAAACTTCTTGGGGCATATCTTTGACCTTAAGCTATCATTTATAGTACACATCAAGCAGCTATGAGTCAAATGTACAAGGGCACTGAACATCTACCTGTTGGGGGAGTGGATTGATGTTCTGTGCTAAAGATCTCTCATGCTCTCATCTGATCACAACTAGACTATGGGTCTCTGGCCTATGGCTCTGCCAGAAACTTGGTGTTACGTTTTTTTTATGTATGTTGACTCTAGACTGAACGCAACAGAAAGACACAGATAACAGTTTGTATTATTTATTACACTAAACTATTATATATATGACAGATATAACATAAATTACATAACAACAATGACAGATATTAAGTTTAAACCTTCAAAATTAATTACAATACAAAATGGCACTGGCCTGTATCTAATAATATGATCTAGAATGAAAGTCCAAAAGTTCAGATCAGAAATCCAAAATTCCGATCTAGGGTGTGAATTTGGTCCCAGGAAGAAATACCGAGGTTTGAATGGAGAATGACGAGGTTCTTTTTACGGTGCTTCTTGATGAACGTCTCCAACTTGCCGCCTTTCAATTTTCCCAGTCTCCCCTAAATATTCTGTACGTGACGACTCTCAGCACAACCAGTAATTCGAATGAATCGCAAAGATTGACGAGATAAAATCACAGCTTCTGTAGATCTAGCTCTGGTCACAAATTCAAGTTGAATAAAATCACAGCAAACACTTAAACTTTCTCAAACGAATGACTGACTCTTCTTTTCTTTGAATAAAAACTAATGACTCTTCTTCTTTCTCGCGTCTCTGTCTGTTTATATATTAGTAGGCCTCTTCTCGAACAATCGCGTAACTTCTACAGAACTCCAGAGCAATCCGCGCATGTCCGTTCTTGCATGAGACTCAACGTCTAGACACTAGGCCGCCATACATTTCTGTTTATAGTCATATATTTGATCTACCTAATTCTAGAAATTTCTAAATGTTATTTTAAATGAATAACAACATATTTTTCTGGTTTAAGCTTTGAAACAGTAATATAAATAATAGAAATGAAAATTTAAACACAACGCAACATGTTGTTGTTTACAAAACATTTACATGACATTTACATAACACTTGGTCTTGAAGAAGCTGGATCTAATTCACTAACATGGGCTTCTCCACTGCATAGAAGTTTTACACACATCCCCAGTCCAGAGTTTGTACACAGAGTCTCATGAACCTCCTCTACACCTCTGCCATTTGCAACTATCTTTACTGTATGCTTCAAAACTTTGATTTATACCCTAGCATCCTACCTGGGGTTGTGTTTTCCTTCCTCAGAGAGCTATGCTATTTTAGAACATATGGTCTTCCATTGTTCCTTTTGGCTTTCATATTCAAGTGCAGTTGGATGATTTGGGTCTGTCCTTGGATGACATTGCTGGATCCCACTGGTCAGCCCATCCCACTATGGCTTATTAACATCTCTAAGTGTGAACTGTCTCTGAGTCATCTGAGGAAGGCGGATACTCCCAATTGGAAGTACCATCTTCTGTTTCCTGAACATCTTTCAAAGATCCTTCCATTCCCATTAACAAAGATGATTCAAAATCAAGTGACTCTCTGGGCTCTGCTATGGATTGTTGTGGTTTGGTGGTTTTACACAGAATCTCCTCTTCAGTTTGTGTTCACTATCGAATTGTATGCCATTTTTCTTTCTCTGAATCACATAGAAGCTAAACAGTACATGAATTGGTCTATTTATACCAAATAACTTACCTTTCTATTGATCTTGGAATTGCTTCTTGTTACTTCTCTTCCTGTTCTTTCCACTATTCAAAACCAACTGGCCCATTTTTCTCTGTCATCTACTTCCATCTGGATTTTGTGGATACCAGACCACAATGGTATTTGATGGAATGAGCTCACTGACATTGAGCTAAGTCTGTTTGCTCTGGTGCTGTCAGTGCTGCACCTGTTCAATACATGTACTGTAGTCCTGTAATCAAGGCTCGGATGTGCGCCATTAGGAAGTTGATTTGGAGCGAGAATGTGATAAGCGTTTTCAGATAAAACCTTCTATTGGACATTGGTGGTATTGATTTCTTAAGGATGGAAAGGAGGAAATTGTTTGAACTAAACTACACTTTAATCACAATTTTTAACAAATTGTTTTTTTTATCTGGGACTGATGTACCAGTGTGTGGTTTGTGTGACACTCAAGTCACAACAGTCCACATTTTACTGTTGTGCTGTCATTACGATTCTGAATGTCAGCATCATTTAGCCGTGTTTTATCACTGGCAATGGTGATGATGTTCACCTTACAATCTTTTTAATTTTTTAGGGGCCATTGGCTTTTTAATGCTATTTAAGCTTTTAACTCAAAAATTAAATATTGTTTTGTTTTGACATGATTCCTTTTTTCACGAATTTTAATAATTTTACTTTATTTTTAATTTTTTACCACTTGTTTGGTGCAGATAGTTTAGTTGCTTTGCTCAGTAAAATTCCAAACAATCAATTAACCATTCCTGGTGGTTTGGTCACATAGACAAGTGTAGTATTCTTTTCATCATGCAGGTTTAGTATAATTCCTCCTCGGAACTGCTTTTGTAACCAATTTTTTTCCTGTAAATATTGCTCAAATACTGTTATGACCTGATTTTTTCTCTAATCACAATACACACTCATGCTTAGCCAATCATATGACAATCATTGATCATTTGTGTAATATTACATTCAGCCTACCTATAGAACACTGTAGAAGTATGCACAAGATTCTTCTGACAGGACCTTTTGTTCTATCACTTATTTTGGGCAAAGAGTATTCCCTGACTCCCATCAAATTATGCACCTACAAGGCTTCATTCCACTTTCCTGATGCTGCAGTTTTGAAAAGTTTATTTTAATTTTCTATTTGTATTGGGCCTTACATTATATTATCAGTGTGAAATTCTTAATTTCTTTTTTTTGTGTGCAAAGGTTAGCATACATTTATATCTGAAGTTATAATTTTCCTTCTAGTGTTTTTCTTTGTCAAAAATAAGTCTTTGTCCAAATCTTAGTGCTCACAGAGATTACTCTGCTTCTAGGAATGTGTTACCCTATTATTGGCTATAGCTTAGTGATGATTACATCATAGGCTAGCACATTTAACATTAATAAATGTAAGGGTAAGAATTCCATTCAAGGTTTGTGGCATACAAGGCTTTAATATTCACTTTAAAATTATCACCAAAATTGTAGGCTACCAGAGTTATATCCAGAGCTTCATATAATTCTCCTTTTTATCCAAGTCCACACAGGTGGGATCAATCACATTGACAAGACAATTATTTTCCTCTTGAGTTAAAATACAAGCTATGAAACTTGCTTCAGAAATTGCATGTTACATCTAAACTGATAATCATGCAGTTTAGCTCACTTTCACCAATTTAACTTCCATTTAACACAGTTGTATCCTGAGCTTTTGGTAACTGTCTCATTTACTTTAGAACATAATTGAAAAGATAAATTACACTGGTTTACAAAAAATATTTTTTGTCTGAGGCAAGAATGTAAATAGGTGTTTTTTACTAATTTAGGTGTACTGAATTCAAATTTATAAACAGTTTTGCTCTATCACCTCTAGTTTTCTGGCTTATAAATAGTCTCATTTTAGTATATACAGAGTATATACGTGCTTATTTCAACAGTTACATCAGCTTATTACAGATAAAACAGGATAGATAAAGAACATTGACGGAATAAATATACTTCGATGACACAATGTACACAATTCATAGTACTGCAGACAGTTAGAAGTGTGTTTTCTTAGATGATCTGGTGTATTTTGCCTCCGGGATGTCATACAAGAGCATCCAGCAGAAGTCTCCCATCATGCTGGGGTTCCACTTGCCTTGGTAGTTCATCTCCATCTTCGTAATGTCTTGGTGGAATCTTTCTCCGTGCTTATCACTCACTGCTCCAAGGTTTGGAGGGAAGAAGTTGAGGTGGGAATGGAGAAAATGAATTTGAGTGACATTCTGCATCCCATATCCTCATAAGTCTTTAGCAACTTCTCAATACAGGCTTGGTAATTTGGTATGCGTGTGTTACCAAGGAAGCCACTACAGACTGACTTAAATGCTTCCCATGCTCTCAGTTCCTTTAAGGTAAGAAGCTCCTCAAAATTAGTATCAGAACCATTTTTGTCCATGGCCTTCACAAAATTCTTCATCAAACCAAGCTTGATGTTAAGAAGAGGAAGAAGCACCTTCTTCATGTCAACCAGAGGATTCTCCTTGACGCTGTGTTCGCTAGGAACGAAAGTGCTTCTAGACCCCCAGTCTTTCTGCTTGTAATGCTGGGATACAGCTCGACTATCCCAGAGACAGAGAAAGCAACAGTACTTTGTGAAGCCCGCTTGCATGCCCATAAGAAGACCAATGACCTTGAGGTCCCCACACAGACTCCATTGGTACTGGTTGTACTTTACAGCTTCTAAAAGAAGCTCCATATTGTCATAGGACTCCTTTAGATGGACAGAGTGTGCAGTGGAAATGCTGGGATATTTATTCCCTTTCTGCAGAAGCACAGCTTTGAGACTTTTGGAAGAGTCTATGAAAAGGTGCCAGTCTGAAGGATTATGTGGCAAACCAAGGAAAGTGAACAAGCCAGGTACATTTGTGCAGTAGCACAACTTGTTTTCCATGTCGAAAAATGAAGTAAGGTCTTTGTTCCGATTCCTGAAACTGGTGATCCTTACATCTTCCTGGACTAGGTTTCACTGTTTAAGCTGAGAAGCCAAGAGCTCTGACTGCTGTTTTGACAGATACAAATCACAAGCAAGGTCATTCAGGTCTTCTTGCATGATCCAGTGTGGCTCGTTGCCACTTGTTCCTGAATAAGAAGAATCAATATCTTTGGAAGAGATTGACTTGGCAGAATCTTCCCTTGGAGGCATTTCTTCATCTGATTTATTTGCATTTATTGCATAATAACTAAAAAAGAAGACATAAGTCACACAATATTAGAAATTAACCCTGAATGCATATACGCCTTTATCTACAGTATGTGTACAAAATGTACAGTATGCATATCTAAAAACTAGAGGTGATGAGTAAAAATGGATTTTAAATCTGAATTCGGCACCCCCAAATTAGGTTAAAACAGCTATTTTTGTGCTTGCCTCAATTTCTTTGTAAACCAGTGTTATTTTTATTTCTGTTGTTACAATACCCATTGTGAAACTCACTTTACATGATGCATGTTGTGGCTAAACTAACTATCACACAGTATATGTGTAACTATCTCTCTCACTTAACTGTATTTGCACATATTTATAACATGCAATAAAAAAAATCTAGATATGCTTAGCCCTCTAGTGACAACAAAGTTATGCACAACTAGAAAACTTTAGAAACTTTGTGTATGATGAGGTCAACAATATTACAAACAACTTGTACAACTGGTAAACTACATACACAGTGTTCAACTCATATATAGTTACACAACAATGTGTCATAATTTTTGCTTCTAAAATAATCAGCTTTTAACACTTGTCGTAAAAATCAAATAACTCTTAAACTGAAAAGTAATGTATATCCAACAAATAATATGACCTCCCTCATCACATTTCCCTTTGTTCATGTTTGCTTTAGGTGGCCAGTGGGAGAGCTGGAGTTGAGCTTTCAGTTTCCCTTTCTATAAATTGGAAATCTCCTGGCTCCTCCTTTTATTTTTTCAGGATAGACTTGATGAAAATAATGGATCGTGGGTGAGTTTACCCTCAGGAGCACTGAATTCTCAGTTGCTAATGTGACATTGTTTTTTTTTTCATGGGCTGTATATTGGTCAATTTGCATGCAAAGCCAAAAACTTTGACACAGTCCTCTTATAGTGACAAAAAGCATGGATATATCTGACAAGAAGTTTAGCAACTTGAAATTTCTATTTGACATAAAGTTCCAAATGAGTCATTTTAAATTTCATTTTACTTTAGCTACCCCTATTCCATTCTAATTACATAAACACATTTATTTAGGAATATTCCACTAATAAAAATTAATATTTACATAGAAGGTAATAACATTATTCATGCCCTCCAAGGAATAGTTGAGAACTGAAACACAGTGATAACCCAAAGGCATAAATTACTCAAAGGTAAGATGGAACTTTATTTTCAAGGAATACACACACGTGCACACAGCAGTAAATAAACTCTTAAATAGGAAAACTTTGTGAAATATATTTGATAACTGTGACTCTGCATCTAAAATTACTATTATTAATAAACTAAAACTCCAAACAAAATGGAACTAGATACCATAGGAAATTTTATACTTGGTTTTCACTTTATAAATAATTTATTGGTAGATGTATGTTTAGGCTATAAAAATTCAAAAGTTTCTTTTCAAAAGTAATATTAGTTACCCCTCCATTGACTACAGCCCTGTAACATAGTTTCCATTGCAAAACTTCCATTCTAAGGTTGTCATGTCTAAAACACATTACTTTTCTGTAAAGGCTTTACATGATCCAATTAGTGTACAAGAATGGTTTCCAAGGTCCCATCTGAACATTCTATTTGTATAGAAACTCATAAATACTTCATTTAACAATTTAACCAGTATGCCTTATGTGGAGTAGCATGATTACACATGTCATTTTCCTGTTGCCTGAGATAAACAACTGTTAAAATGGATATGTTATGTAGTCAATTTGTGTAAACCTAACTTGTGTCTTTTTTTCAGATGAAGATTTTTTGTAATTATGTTGCACACTATTGTGTATTTGTTAGGTGCCTCACTTTGAATTCTGCAGTTGGAGTAGAATGGTTTATATTCCCCTGTTTTCCAGTTTCATTAAGTAAAGTGATGGCAATTTCTGGAGCTATTAATTACTGACATGAATACATTTGTATGTTTTGGATGTACAGTATCTTGCATTGGAAAGGACTGTTGCATAATTTTTCCAAAAATGATTAATTACTAGTGACATTAATGAAATGCCAAACAATGTCAAATGTAGTTTTGAGGTATATCTACACATCACAACTGCATATTGATTGTGATCATAACTTGACTTGCTGATTTACAGATTTGAAATCATTTTAATTTACTGAACTATATATTAAACTAATGGCTTAAATCTATATAAGTAACAAACTTGCACTTGTCTGTTCCAAACTTTTTTTTACACATTTTTTGATGAAATGCCACGACTCTCATACCATTAGAAAGACTCTTGTATAAGGAGTCCAGGTTGCATATTAGCTTTTCAATTCAAAATCACCTTGTGTATTTTTTGTTTAGTCACATTTTTATGCAGTTAGTATAGTATACAATAGCACAATCTCTCTCTCTCTTTTTTTTTTTTATAAGGTACTATTTCACCTCAATTTCAACACTGTCTTATTTATGAAGTATTTCATGCAAAGAATACTTAACTTGCACTTAATTTCCTAAATGGGAAATCAACTTTACATCTAATACAATTTCTATAGGCTTTACTCAATGTATTTAGGTCTAAAATATGCATGCATATTTCATTCAAAACCATTTGCTTATGATTTTGAGGACATGCATTCAGATTTTAGTATATTTAGCTATGCTTTCCTTCATTTTAACTGTACATTTCTTTGCAATAATTTAACTTCAGTTAATTTCATACTGTTATTAACACTTTTTAACTACTTTTTCTTTTCTATGGGTTTTATTCTGCTTTTGTGTGTTTCTTTGTTTCCTACCATACACTAAATGCTCAACTGTTTAATACTGTGTATACATTATTATAAGCACCATTGCTTTATTGTTTACCTTATGTTTAGTTTTATTAAGTAAAGTTACATTTATGTGTGTGACTACAATTTGTTTAAAAATGTACCAGGATAATTCTTGCAAGAAAGCATAGCTTAAATGGCTTACATTAAAATGATTGTATGAAAAGGAAAATACAGATGAAGAGCATGAAATCTTCTTCAGATATTATTTATGTTACAACTTAAACAAAATAAACCTGTTTTTATAGCTATGTCTCAACTATAAAGAACGTAGAAAGTCACCTTCACACGTTTTCGAACACTGCAAGTCAAATAAACACAACATAACCATAGAAAACACTCAAATATTAAATAAAGAAACAAACATCAACAAATGCAAAATTAAAGAAGCCTTACTTATACAATAACTTAAACCCAAAATAAACCAATATAAAGGAACGCCTTTATACCTATATTAAATATAATAAAATAAAATTATATATTCTAACATCTAACACCGCTCTCTACATTCCGACACTTAGTTACACAACCCCTTTCAAACATGTGGTCAGCTTCCAGTCAGTTACATCTTTCTTTTCGAACCTGACGGTGACCGAAGAAGGTCGAAACATTGTTCGCTCTTCTATGTAAAATATTTTCTGAACCCAAATGAGCTGTTTTTGCATTTTTATTTCTCTACAAGTGGGTTTTCTCGACATCATTGATATTTTTAAAATTGTGTTTCAGTCTGTAGACAGTTAAAGGTATTTAAAGAAAATGTGAATTACTGCACTGATAATTCACAAGTGGTTAAACAGTGAATTCAGTTGCTGTTAAGCATGGTTAAAACTGATATATTGACTGCTGCTGGATATGTCAAGTATTACTTTATCCAACTGCACTCAATACAAAAGCCACACAGAACAAACTTCAGTGATTATAACTAATGACGTATCTCTAACTGTATAGAATAAGGTTGGTATCAATGAGCATTTTTTCAGCTGAAAGACGCACGTAATGCTAAAATGATTGAGGTTGTTTCAAAGAAGTGCTGTTTCTGTAGCCAATACAAAAGGCAATAATACTGGTCTTAAAGTAAAAAGTATAGAATTAAATCTGAGAACTCACTAAATTGAAATTTCATATTGAATAGTGAAGCTAACTTTTGCACTGAGGCAGTGATACTTGTTGATTATGTTTAAAGTGTGTATGCTATAACTTATTTATAATTATTATTACAACAAACTTTCTAGTTAGTTGTGAAACAACTGAGAAACACACCAGAAAGGATAATTTTTTCTGTATTGTGCATCATAATGCCACTGGGAAACAGTGTACTTTGTCTTCTGCAGTAGTTACTGATACAGATGTTGTCATGAACCTATTGTTGATTCACAGCAAAATTTAAAGGTAAATGTATACATGCAGACTTGTTGACATAGCCATCAAATCTGTAGTACATAAATTATTGTCCATTTCTTTGTACTACACTAGTGACTAATTGAAGTTGAGCTCAAGGAATTTGCTAAGATACTGCATGGATCTAAAGACTGTGTTATGAAATGGTAAAGCTGTAGTGAAATATATATTTGTTTCTTATTCACAACAAGTTTGTGATACCTAATCATAGCCAACATGTGGTATACTTTGGGTAAACCACAAGCTCTTTTCTCATAACAAGAGATGCACATAGTACCAGTCTTTAACATGTCCTTGATACAACTGTAGGAAGTAGGAAAGTAAAATATTCTATGCATTCATCTTTCAATGGATCATCAAAGGAAAACTTGCATTATTGTTTGGATTTTTGTCAGAAAGCTGCAGAGAAATACTGAACCCAGGAACAAATGATGTAGTGTCTGCTACTTAGTTTTAATTATCTAATACTAGTTGCCAGAGTAAAGTATAAATGAAGTTTAATTAACTCTATGGCTGGGAAGCTATTGTTGAAGAGTTCCATCAGCATTTCATAAAAATAAAAAAAATTACACATTTGTTTGGCAGAATTCAATACTTATAAATGAGGTTCTCACAAAATTTAACTGCATGTGCTAATGAGCTAATGTTATTACCATATAAATCTTCCCCTCAGAATGGTAGCATCTTGGTTTGTTGGTTTGTAGAGGTACTCCAAAGCAAGCTGTGATTGTAATTTTAGCAAAGTTGCTGGAGCAAATAAAATCTCCATTGCTAGCTTGAGTGATTTTTCTGGAAGAACAATGGCTGAGTATGTCTACCCTGTCTCATGGGAATCCTTAAAAGATTGTACCATATTTCCATACATCATATGATAATTTGGCTTAGTCCAAGTGACTACCAGCAGAGCAACGGGGGTATCATGAACTTGTACTGATGTAGCAGGTGGAGAGGTATCTTCATCTACAGAATGAAAGAAGAAATGAATCAAAACTGTATTAATGCAACTATTTCTGGTGAAAAGGTTGTGTTTTTGTTCTGCACAGGATATCAAACACTTTCAGAACAGAGTATATAATTCATAATATACTCAAGAAAGAAGACGTGCAGTAAATGTTGTAGATTCTGCTAATTAGAATTAGCAAGTACTCACTACCAAATTTTATTTTAATAGTTATAGTTCATAAAATAAGATGTTTTTTGACATGGTTTCAATCTACAGCTGCAAAATGTTAGAAGCACAGACTAAACTGATAGCTATGGTATTTGAAGGAAAGTTACTGGTTGGAGTTACTAAGCTGCACTGCATTGGCAAATACATTTGTGGTTTCCAATAACATTGAGACCTCTGATAGAAGTTATACAAATAACCTAAGTTTATATCAATGGAGAAAGCTTTAGAGGTCAGTTGGGATGTATGAGCATTATATAGATTCAAATGAAGGGGAGGAGAGGATCATGGTGGTTGAGGGGTCCAACCCTAATACACCACTTTGGCTTTGAAATCCTGTAGATGGGGGGGCTTAGGGTGGCCCTACTTGGGCTAATTTGCTAGTCCACATGGGCTGGGGTTAATCAAGTACCAGTGTTGGATGTTTGCAACAGGTGTTGTGGACATTGTATCTGATGCTAGTGTTTGGGTATTGTGCTCATGAAACTCTGGCATTGGTGCAGTGTCCTTGTGTGGCATTGTAGTGCATTCTGTAGGGCTTCATGGTGGGTTGGGTGGGTAGACACTGAAATATTCTTTTTTATCATGAATCCTCCAAATAAAAACTTAAATAAAATAGTGATAAACAGTCCATAGGTAAACGACCATGTCTTGAAGATTCTGAGCAGCAATCTTCAACACCTATACCTCATTTGCTTAAACTACATTCTCTTTCAGATACAACTGTAGTTCAGATATTTCCCTTTTCCATTCAGAATGGACTAGAGGGACTTGATAACTCTCCAAAGTCAATAAAGAAGTTTTTCTCATGACATATTGGTGGAAACATCTACATCTCAACATATTTCAATACATCTCTTGCATTTAAAGGTGATTGGAGATATACCTGTTGTGGTTACACCCCATGCTACTTTGAACTCATCATGAGGAGTTATTGTTGAGAGGGATTTGAAGAACATCCCTGAGTCAGAGATATTTGCTGGTTTTTCCACCCAAAGAGTTTGTGAAGTGAGACGTATCTCAACTTGCAAAGATGGAATTATGATGCAGATCAGTGTCCTCATTCTGAAATTTACATCACCATGTCCACCTGCAACCATAAAGGCAAGTTATCTCAATTGCAAGGCATGGCCATACATTCCAAACCCACTCTGATGTTTCCAGTGTCAGTAATTTGATCACTTGAAGACATCATGTTGTGGTTCCATGACCTGTGCTCATTGAGGTGGCAAGGATCACAATGCCAGTGAAAGTGAAATGGACCCTCATTGCATCAGTTGCAATGGCTTTCACCCATTCTACTTTTGTTCTTGCTCTAAATGGTAAAAATAAATAGATGCAGTGTTTAAAAACGATTCAAAACATTACTTACTCTGAGGCTCAAAAGTTGCTGTCCACTACTTCATCTCAGATGTGTGCTTCTGTACTTTGTTCTGCTACTACAGTGGGAATGCAGACAGATCTCTCTGTGCCTCCAAAAGAATTGTTTTAAACCAAATGAAAAGTTTTTTGACCTCCATGGTTAAAAAAGTTTATGAATCAACTTTAACACCCATCTCTATTCATAACATATATTCATTCCAGCAAAGATTCACTTCTTTCAGTTCTGAGTACAGGCCTTTCCTCAGGTACATCTCCCACCTCAAGATGTAAAATGATCATTTGTTCATGTCCTCAGCTGCTGGAATCTTCTTCCAACAGCAAAGACTTGCCCAGTCGATCCAGGGCACGATCCATGGAGGTCAAAAGACCTCCCTTGAATAAAGACAATGAAGAAAAAAAGACATCATAAACAGAATGTCGCTCCATCCAATTCACCTACACAAATACAAATGACCTCCTTGCTATGGAACTGTTGAGGTTTACATTCTAATTTGGATGGCATCAAAGCACTGATTGCTCCCTTCTATCTTGTATGTCTTTTCTTAAAAGAAACATTTTTGAAACCTGCTGTTACAGCCATCTTTTGGCAGTTTTCTTTGTACAGAGAGACTGGCTCTGTGATGTATGAATGCATGGAGGTGTGGCACTTTTGGTTGATCATCATGTGCCCACCCTGTCTTTGCCACTCGACACAACCTTGGAGGTTGTGCCATCACTGTTTGTTCTTTTTATCTATTGCTTGGAGAGATTTATGATCAATCAGACCTTGATGCTCACATTGAGCAGTTGCTGTCTCCCTATTTCATCCTGGGGTACTTTTGTGAACATCAACCCTTCTGGGGAAGTGCTGATATTGATGAGAGGAGTTGCTTCATAGATAATATGCTCTCTGATCACTCTTTTCTCTTTTCAATCATCATTCTGGTACTTATTTTCATGCACCTAGTTTATTCTTTATTGCTATTGATATCTCAATTTGCTCCCCTTCACTATCCTCCCACTTTTCATGGAGAGTTAACAATAATCCACAAAGCAGTAATCATTATCGTATAATTTTGGGAGAGACTGGCCATGGTCAATGCTACCTGACTCACGTGCCCCAGTGGAAGTTGGATCAATCAAAGTGGCCCTCTTTCACTGCTCTCGCAGAACTTGATCCTGCCATTGTCTGTGAGCCATCAGCAGATGACTGTGTGGCAGCAGAAACTGACTGTATTATACAGGCAGCTGCTCAATGTATTCTTAAAATCTTGACATTTTCCATGATATCTTTGCCCATGGTGGAATCTTGCCTGCCAAATGGCATGAAAGGCTCAAAAACAGGCCTGATATACCTTTCATAGGTATCCCACACTACTGCACGTCATTGCTTTCCAGCAGGCATATACACATGCTTTGTGGATAAGATGTGAAAGCCAGAAGTACTCTTGGATTAAGTTCATAATCAGCAACATATCTTCTACTATCAGTTCCAAAGTCATATGAGACATGATTCAAAAGGTCAGTGGGCAATATAATTCTGTACCCCTCTTAAACTTGCTCTCTGATGGCCAGGAGCATCGTAGATACTCTGGGAGAAAGCTTTTGCTGGGTATCTTGCACTTCTGCTTCTTCCTCCTCATTCTTAGCTGTCTAGATTTTGGCAGAGTGATCACTTCTTTCCTTTCAGGCTGATTGTCTCTAAGACTACACTGGAAGAACTCTGTCTGGCAGTACATTGGTTGGACCTGATGATGTACACTATTTCTTGCTTCTCCTGCTAGTCTTCTGATTGTTTTTAACAGGATCTGGAAAAAATATATTTTTGATCCTGAACTTCATATCAGTGAAATTGTGCTGTTTGTTGTCCCTGAGACAGAGTTTTTGGGGCTTATCTTTGACTGTAAGCTGACCTTTATGCCACAAATCAAGCAACTATGGATCAAATGTACAAGAGCACTGAACATCCTCAGTGACCTCTCCTCCATCATTTGGGGAGCATATCGATATACTATGCTAAAGATATATTGTGCTCTTATTCAATTAAAACTAAACTATGGATCATTGGTCTGTGGCTCTGCCATGACCTCAGCCTTAAAGATGCTGAACTCTGTTCATTATCAAGGACTTTGGCTCTGCACCAGGGCTTTCCTTACTTCTCCAGTTTAGAGCTTATACACAGAGTCTCATTAACCTTCTTTGTACCTCTGCTATTTGCAACTGTCTTTACTATATGCTTCGAAACTTTGTTCCTTGCAAAAGCATTTCACCTGGGGTTGTGCTTTCCTACCTTGGTGGGCTGTGCTTTTTAAGAACAGGTGATCTGTAATTGCACCTTTTGGCCTTTGTATCCAAATGCAGTTGGATGAATTGTGTCTGTTCTTGATAACCTTGCTGTATCTGCTGGTTAGCTCCTCCCACCATGGCTTATTACAGTCTCCAAATGTGACCTATCTTTAAGTCATCTGAGAAAGGCAGACACTCACGATTGTAAATACTGTCTGTTATTTGCTGAACATCTTTTGAACTATCCTTCCATTCCCATTTATACAGATGGTTCACAATCAGATGACTGTGTGGGCTTTACCAGGGTTTGTTGTGGTTTGGTGGTTGCTAGCAGGATATTCTCTACAGCTTGTGTGTTCACTTCTGAACTGTATGCCATTTCTCTTGCCCTGGATCACGTAGAAGCAAAGCAGTACTCAAATTGCACTATTTATACTTACTCACTTAGCTCTCTACTGGCCTTGAAATTGCTTCACATTAGTTCACACACTGTTCACTCTGATATTCAAAACCGATTGGCCCGGTTTTCTTTAACGTCTACTTCTGTCCAGTATTTATGAATACTGGGCTATGTTGGTACTTACCAAGAACAAGCTTACTGATACCACAGCTAAATCTGTCTGTTCTGACACTACCTCTGCTGTGTCTGTTCCATTTATGGACTATGATTTTGTATTCAGGGCTCAGCTTTGTGCAAGTTGGCAGTTAGCTTGGAATGAGCAACCTGAAAACAAGCTTTTCCAAATAAAACCTTCTATTAGAATTTGGCCATCTTATTTCCAGATGATGAGAAAGAGGAAGTTGTTCTAACCAGACTATGCATTTGTCACAGTTTTTAACTTATAGTTTTCGTTTATTTGGGACTGATGCACCAATATGTTGTCTGTCTAATACTCAGGTCAAAATAAGCCATGTTTTATTCTCATGCTGTCATTATGACTCTTAACAATCGCACCATTTTAAACATGCTCTGTTGCAAGGTATATCTGTAACATTAGACAGTATTATTGGAAATGGTGACATCTCCCATCTTTAGAAATATTTTTACTTTTTTAAAGGCCATTAATTTTTTTAATGCCATTTAAGTTTTTTATTTATACATTAGACCTTCTTTAATATGATTCCCTTTTAAGAATCAAAATACATTTAGTTCGATTTGAAATTAGAAAATGACAGTAATGTCAAATAACTTTAAATCAGGACTACAAAGGCCAACATTAGGTGACTAATATTGCTGTTTGAATTACCTGTTAGTCATTTGGCAAGTTATAATTAAAATTTTGCTGCAAGTATTTTAAAACATTTATTACTTTACCTTCTGAAAATTGTCATAATGTCAAGTAACTCAAAACCAAGACTGGATGGGCCAACTTTAGGTTGCTTACTACGGTTTTTGATTTTACCTGGCGAGTTATGTTACTTAAGTTATACTGCAGAAAGTCCTTTACAACTTGTATTACTGTAGTGTTTGTCTTACTGTTGTAGACTAGATGTAAAAATTGGATTCAATGCTGTTTATGTTTTTTTAATTAAAAAAATTAAACTTTCTTTAGTTTTACCTTAATTTCTTTTAATGGATTTTACTAATTTTACTTTAATTTTAACTTGCTACTAAATGTTTCGTGCAGATAGCCCAGTTGTTTTACACCATAAAACACCAATCCAATTAACCAACCTATCTTAAGCACCACAGATATCGCACATGTTAAAATAGATTAAATGGTGAAGGATGAAGTATTTCAACCATCAGTGTTTATTGTATGAAATAGAGAAAGTATATTAATATTTTATGCACTTTAATGAGATGATTGACAACTTACAATGTGAATAGTTATGTAACTCTTGTGAAAGTTTTTATAATAATGAAACAATACAGAAATAGCTAATTTTTCAAACCATTTGCTGTTTGTGAGTAATGGCTAAAGGTGGCTATTTTTATTTAAGAGAATTTCAACTGCAGTGTGGTCGGGCAAGCCAGGATATGTTCTTTTTATATCTGCCAAAAATTCATGGAATTGACAATGGTTGAGTCCATGAAAGTGAAGGGAATTCACTGTTGAAACTACAGGTTCCATGACACATGACAGATCCAGGTATTTTGCACACATTGCCTGCTGATGAACAATGTAGTGAAGAATCATAGGCTTGGAACAACAAGCATTTTTAATAGATTTGTCAATTTACCCAACTAAACCTCTTTTTACACCACACACATTTTTACCACCATCTGTTGTAACACACTTCAACTTTTTCCATTTCAGGTTGTACTGAGTTAATAATTGTTCTGACCTCTTTGAAAATGTTCTCACCTGTGGTTGTTCCATGTATACTGTGCATAGAAGCTTATTCTTCTGTTAATTCACCTTATTTATACTCACCTAAGTCCTGCAGGTCAGCTGAATATCAGGATAGACATCTGAGTAATGTTGATGAATATGGTGGCTTAGAAAGCAGCTGTTAACCTCTCTAAGATAAGAGGTTTCATTGTAGAGCTTCAGTATTCGTAGAATACCAAGTAATAAAACATGGTTCTGATCACCAACACAGAATAACTTAAGCTGTTGGTTGAAACATCATAGAAAAAAGTGTTTGCACATCTGCCTACCTTTATTAAACCAAAATGAACAATCAAGTTTTATGGTGACATTGAGTGCATTGCTGATTCTGTTGCACATGCTATCACAAAGCTTGAATGTGAAGTACTGATGTTTCTGAAATGGTTCTTTCCTCTAAGGATTTGAGGGTAATTAGCACTTAAAAATACTTGGTAACCATCCTTGTCTGCAACTGAAGAATAGTGACTGGTAGCATTTTCCACATGCAAGAACTTTAGTTTTTTCTGCAAGTAGCTGCCTACATGCTGTACCCAAAGAATAGAGGTCAACATGTTAAGGAAGTTGAGTAAAATGAAACCATGTATGTGATGTTGAAGGTAGTCGAATTTATCTCAGAAGTGGATTAAGTGGTTGTTTATTTTGACTTAGCTTGATACAGAGTGATATATAAATACAAATTAAGAACAGGGGAGCTTAAGGATATAAGTTACCATTGCTGGACTTTTGATTTAGTGGATCAATCTTTCTTTAAGACTCACGATTGTCTGAATTTTTTGTGTAAATGTTGAGCTTTACCTCTTTGGCTTTTTCTTGTGAACATATTTGGAAAGCATTCTGCAATTTAAAAACAAAGGAAACTACTTCACAGTTACTACTGTGCACTACTGGTATCTATAACAGTAGACACTAACAGTCTTGTAACTAAGTAAAATTAGGATGATGATAAGTTCAACTGAAGACAAAGTCAGTGACAAAGAACAATACTGAGGAGTGTATAGTGATTTGGGAACTTGTGGGTAGTAATTGTTTGTTACAGTTGTTTCAGAAGTACCAAAAAATGCAATGAGAAAATAACTCAACTACTTATAATTATGTCTTGTAATTTTAAACAAAGAAAGTTTCCTAAATAAAGAAATTACTAACTCGGTATAGGTATTTAACTGTGACATTATTTATTACTAGTAAAGTAGTTTTTCTAAAGTTTAACATTATATATATACATTTCTAATATTGTTTTAATATTTATTCCTGTTTAGATCGTTTTGTATTGTTACTTAATACATGCCCTTAAAACTTGTGAATCTTCTAGGTTGGTTAAGCTTTGTTGACACTAGATCAAGGATATAATTAACAGCAAGGATACTCAACTTATCAAATAATGCATTTTAATTTTTATAAAGAGAAATTAATTAACTATAGTTATTGCCAAGTTAAATTTTAGTTTCATTCTAAATACATAATGTACTCTGATTAAAAGGTAATATTTGTTGATTTAACAGTTTCTACCTCTTCATTGTACTTTTATAATCAGTAATGTTACTTTGCTGAATGAATTTCATATCTAACAATACATATTATGTATAAACAATGTGTGTTATTTTTAGTACTAATTTTTCTGTAAGACAAATATTTATAAATGCCTTTTGCCAAAATGAGCATTATTTTTTTTATGTTACAGTTATCAGCCGTTATCTCCACATGATTTGTGGATGAATGTAGTACAAATTAATATTTTGTTTTTCCTTCTTTTCAGGAATATTTGCACCAGTTGGCAGGGTAAAAAAATATGAGGAAAGTTCTTTCAAACAAGTAAATAAAACTTCAAGTAACCCAACTCCGAAGAAAAGTGTAACATTTCCCAAAGTAGATGTAACCCATATAACTTCAAAAATTGAAACAGGTGATAAAGTTTGAATTTTACATAGTATTACTTATGCAGATCAGATGAATTATGTTCTAATGATTGTATATAACTTGTTTTTAATGGTGAATACATTTTTTGCTACTCTTGGAATATTTTCAAGGTGTGTATTTTACTATGATTTTTTTATTTTTATCTTTTTTATTTTAAGTTTACTCAGAACATATTAAAACTATTAGTATATAATTAAACTGAATAACAAGCAAGTAGAGGATATCGTATATATAATTTCCAAAGAAAATTTATTTTTTAAATTAAATTAGTTTTTGTTATGTTCCATAAAATTAACTTGGTTTTGAGAAAGATTACAAAAATGAATATAAAATAGTTATTTAATAAAAATAATATGATTTCACAAAAATAAAAGGCCTTGGGGGAAAGGATTTTTCTGTTGGTGACAAAGTGATGGTTGCTGGAAAAAGAAAAGGAATTATTCGATTTGCAGGAGAGACAGAATTTGCTCCAGGTATCTTTCATACAAGTTTCTTAATATTGTATTAGTTGCTACTTTATTTTGATTTTTTTTTTTATCAGAGTTTCATTTTCAATGCTGAAACCATTTTAATTTTTGTTATTTCTGTACAGAAATTAATGATACAATATTCATTAAATGTTATTTTAAGGAGTTAATGAGTTTATTGGAAGTGATAATAATGTTGAACTGGTTTGTACCTCAGGCTGGTGGTATGGTATTGAACTAGATCAACCTCTGGGAAAGAATGATGGAACTGTTCAAGGTGTGAAATACTTTGAATGTCATCCAGACCATGGGTTATTTGCATCTTCACAGAAAATCACAAGGTAAGTGATGGAAAAGTATGAAAACAATTGTTTTTTACTCTTCTAAGTCAAAATGGAAATGGTTTTCTTTACATTTTTTAGTGTTCACACAAGATCCCATAAAGTCTGCACTAACATTTTGGTGTGTGGAAAGTTGTCTACTTTAACAACAGATACCTAATTTAGTATACTACCAATTTATTTATTATTAGATTAAAAGTAAGTTGCATGTGTTTGAAATGTATATATTCAACCATTTAATTGACATGATAATATTTTATACAAAAATGCATATTCTAATTGTAAACTACACTGCATTTACTACAGGTTAGTTGTCACATACTTGACAGTTGCAGTTTGAATTATGTTTATGAATTATTGGTAAATGTGTATCTTTATTTTTTGTTTCTTTAGTTGTATTGGAAAATTTAGTCCTACATCAGCTAATCTATCAGGTCTTGCGTAAAGTATTTGTCAGCTTTCTTTTTTATCATTCATATTTGTACTGAGTTTTTAGCATATTAATTAAACCCATAAATAAAGACATTATGGCTGCTTAAATACAAGGATACATGAAAATGTTAGTTTTGTATTATACAACTGTTTTTAAGATACTTGTAACATATTGATGTATGTATTAATAGTTTTGGAGCATAGCACAAACTTTGAACTGCAGATAACACAAAAATTTCATTTTCAGTTAAATGTGCAAATTATTTCATTAGTGTGTTCATGTTAATGAACTTGGATTTAACTTATCTAGAAATGCAGTATCTTTAATAACTCCACCACCTCAATTAAGTTATTTCAAAAGCTTGAGAAGAGAGAAAACACGTGAACATAACAGAACAAATATTAGACTATCACAGAGAAAAACAACAGATCTATTTATTTTAAACACAGAATAAACAACCATCCTGTTATTGGCTTATTATAGTTAAGATGTAACTTTCTCCAAGCCACAGTTTGGTTTGTTCCCTGTATCTGAAGTAGTTTGGATGATTGGTTTTTCACACCTGCATTGTTCTGAGAGAGGCTGCTCGTTTTAGCTGACTTTTCAAGTTTTTCTCATGCCTTCCCTGTATTTACATCTAGGTTTGTCCATCAACTCCCATTTCAGTTAAGCTCAGCTTTCACCACTTTGCTTGTGAGCAATGCTATGTTTTGTCAACAAAAGTTGTACTACTCTTTTACATGCTCCATATAAAATTTTCCTTTTGAGAACTGTGGCTTCCTTTTAACTGCATAACACTATCTCAAGAGGTTTTCTTATAGTCAGGAGTCAAAAGGTATCATCTTTGTGGACTTACATTCAAAAGTTTATTGAACTGCTATGTTATGAATAAGTTGTGTGCAGCTTGGGTCCAGATTAGGTATTCATGAAGTCCAAGTACAGAGTATATTGTTTAGTGCAAATTAGCAACTCAAATTTGGTGATGCAAAGCTAGGATATAAAATACAAACCTGCTGTTTACTAAGATATCACTTTAAAAATCAAACACAGTGGCCCCCACCTACCTCTTCCGTTTTTGGAAGTACCTACATATGTATACCTACTTCTCTCTGTAATGTGTTTATAACCAATCAAAAATCTCAGAATGTCTCAATGTCTTTTGGTTTTTTTCACAGTTTTGGTAAAGTGTTTACATGTGAGAACCTTCCTTTTTATGTTAAAATATAAGTGAAGAGGTTAGAGATGATGGAGTTGGAAATATATTTTTTGACCCAAATACAGCTTAGTTAAAATGAGTGGTTAATTGTAATAGAGTTTCTGTGACAGTTTATACCGTAATTTATGATTTTTTTGCTATTTAAAAATGCATATATAAAAGTTAAGAAAAGTATTTTGTTTTATTTCATCCTTGTGTGAAATTTGAAAAGGCAAATTACAGCAAATACAAACTTTGAAAGTTAGCAAGATCATTGTTTGTGATATTTCTTTATTTACTGTTCCGTAGTTTAAGAAAAATAACTGAGAGGTAAGAACCTATTTGTAAATAACAATAATAAATATATATACGTGTATGTGTGTGTGATGTAACCAAAATATGACTCTTTCACATAGTACTGTTCATTATAACAAAGTCAAGACAAGTCACTTTGTAAAGGCAAGTTTTATATTATTTGGTATTATAACATGAATGCATGGTGTCATTGCAACATATCAGTGTATGTATCATGTTATGAGATTTGAGCTGCTTGGACTAAACATTTGTCATTTCTTATTATAACTTTTAGTAATTCTAGAATTTAAAAAGTGTAACTTATATCTATTTCCTTATTTTCTTTATGATGTTACAGCTGTTGGCTTCATGTTCTTTATAGCATCTTTCACTGATGATCTGTTTCATTCTTCTTTTATCAGTGATCACTGATGCATCCCACTCTTTCACCATACTTATTTCCTACTCTACTGAGATCAGATGTTTTTTTTATTAAGACTGTGGCTGTTCGGATAGTTGATCACTCTTGTATTTTGTTTTTCCTGATTATTTGATGAAATTCTACAAGCTGGCATGTGAACAAATCCACACGCATTTGTCTGCCACAATTTTCAGCATTTGTGTGTTTTGGTTCCCTCCAGTTGTTGTTCTTGAATAAAACTAAACACCATCTAGAGGACAAGTACATTTTCTTTTACATTACACTTTTCTCTCTCTCTTTCTTCTTATAAGATCCCACCAGATGGTTAGTGTTGCCTTCTGTGGTGTGTCCATTTCCCAAAATCTGCAGTGGGCCAAGTATGATGGAAAGCAGTCAACTCAGCTGTCCTGGCTCTGTCAGTTCTTGCTGATGAGATGGAGTGTCTCACAAGTCAAAATAGGTATCCTTTTGGTATCACAATTACTCATTTGCCTAATCCAGGCAGTAACTTCCATGGTCTCTCATGAAAAAATGCAGTATAAGGGAAGTAACTGCTCACTTCTTTAGTTTACACTTGCTGCATTTTAGAAAGAGGGTTTCACTGGCTATAGTAAGACCATTCTGGCAGGTGTCTGAAGGAGATCGATGCAGTTCTTCACTTCCCCCACTCCCACAAATTCTTACCTTCCCTCTCCTCTTTCCTTCAAGTGGAGCATGAGAGACCCTTACTACTTACCTGTTCTTAGCTGCTAGGGTTGTGGATCTTTGAGAGTTCCTTACTGATTGTGTACAGCACTATATGGTGACACTGTTTTTTTTTAATGCAAGTCACCTTTAAACAGTTAGTGCTGTCCTTCCACTGCAGCAGTATTTCCAGTAGATACAGGGCCTGGCATGGCCTAGGGAGTTAAGGTGTGTGCTTCGTAATCTGAGGGTCGCGAGTTCACGCCAAACATGCTCGCCCTTCCAGCCGTTAGGGCGTTATAATGTGACAGTCAATCCCACTATTCGTTGGTAAGAGAGTAGCCCAAGAGTTGGCGGTGGGTGGTGATGACTAGTTGCCTTCCCTCTAGTCTTACACTGCTAAATTAGGGACGGCTAGCACAGATAGCCCTCAAGTTGCTTTGTGTGAAATTCCAAAAAAAAATAAAAAAAAATCCAGTAGATATCTTCATGAATTTTCTCACCTATCCTCCCACATTTGGTGTAATTTCTTCTTGCCCCATCTGTTTAGAAAGTAAGTGTTTAGAGTAGAGTTACTGAGCATGGAGATTGTCACCCTTCTGTTCCTAGAGTGCTATCACCATGTGATGATGTCATCATGCAATAACACAGCTTGTGTTAAACACATGATTGTTAGGTGGTAGTTAGCTCAAGGCTAGTAACATGCAAATTTCATGGGAAAGATATGTATAGGGTCAAGCTACTGGGAAGAGATATCTATCAGAAATGTATTTCAAGTAAGAAAAATATATAAATATCTGTGTAAATATCTGCCCAATGTGAATGCTTCCTTCTTTTGAAGTAACTTATTTTCAAAAGTTTTTTTGCTGATTTCGGTGTAAGGTGTTTTTAGGTTGCTTCTTAGCTTTAAGTTAATTATTTTAAAGTTTTGATGTTTCATAAGCAATTATAGCAAATGTAATTTTTCATTTAGGATTAGTAAAAGTGAAAGTGAATCATCTGATGTGGACTCTTTTACTGAACCCAAATGTCAGTCTTTTATGAGAAGTTTAACGGGTAAATATTTTGATAATTTTTCTTTTTTTTATTAATAAAAATGTATCACATTGAGGTCAACTTTATAAGTTTTTTCCTATGCTGATGTTTCAACCTCTGTGATTTCATTAAATTTTGCTTCTCTTCATAAGACAATTAATAATCTGTGTTGTGCTGAAACTAATGTAATATAATGAGATTTATCACAAAAATTAATTTTAGTGCTGAGAGAGAATTTAGTAGTTCATGAGGTTTGAATGCATCTATGTATGAGTTGTAGTTATTTTTTATTTGAAAATTTGTTGTTGAAAGTCTTGTTATTTTTATATTTTCAGTGTTTGCTGTTGAACGCGATATATTCATACGTCTCTGATCTATATTTGTATAGAACTACATGCATGTATAGGTGATGGTTGAAGTGAGATTATCAATTTTTATAGTTACATTCAAAATTTAAAGAACATTATTATTAACATATGAATACTTAGCATCAAAACATAGTTTATAATTTTGAGTTTAGTATGAATTATGATTTCTTAATTTAAAATGCTAATATTTAAATAAAATTTTAGGCTTCACTTCTATGTGTCAAGTGATACCTCTGTTGTGAATTTTCATTCTTCCATATTAAGAATGTCCACTACTTATATTTACCAACTTATAAGATATTAAAAGGTCAGAATTTAAAATAAGAATCTACAAATAGTTTATTTCCTGAAATATCAATAAAGTTGTTACATTCACAACAGAAATTTGTATCAACTCTTAATGCTTTTTGAGATTACGTATTTACTCATGCTTTCATGCAAATATGTATGTTTACAACTAATAAAAAAGTCATTTTGTCAATTGCACTATTTTGTTAATTTATTTCAGTAAAAAGTGCCATTTACAAAACAAATTTTTTGGAGCAATGACCATAGTTTGGAGACATTCAGTTTTAATGTTGGAATTAATTGTTTGTTTTAAAAGTACATATCTAAAAGCTGTATAAAATATTTTTTGGACAGTCAATTCTGCTCATGAAAAATGACTCCTGAAAGGAAAAGACCTCAATTTTGAAGTGCAAATCTTTTTATTTATTATATATTTGTTAATAAAAGTAAATAAAACATGAAAGTTACATTTATTAGGTTAGGTAAAAAAGCTTAAATGAAAATAATTGTTTTTTTGCCTTGAGGTATGGATGAGGAGCAAAAGTAGTTAAATGTGGTGTGAGGTAACCTGAAATTTTGTTTGCACTACACAATCTCAACGTACACTGGATGATCAGTTGATATTTGTGGTAGTTAGATGTGGCTCCAAGAGCATTAAAAGAATTGTAAACTGTTACTACCTTGAGACTGTTTATCATAAGTAACTGTAATTTTGTGTTATAATCTGAAGTCATTCGAGAAAGAAAAAGAATGGTAATTTAGATTTATTTCTTGTTTTTTTTAAGGTTATTACACACTGGGTCAAATGGATAGGACTCGTCTGGTGTTATAGTTGTGAAAATAACAAAATATAAAGTTTTACTGTAAAAACCTTCTAATATTCATTTAAAAGGTTCTAGAGGTGATGTAAATGTAACCTAACAACTTGCACCCAGTGTAGTCATTCTCAGTTGGAATAACTGAAGGAAATTCATAGATATATCCTTAGTAGAAATACTTTGTTAACAATCCTTAGTTTCTTGTACAGTGTATTTGCAAAGCTTACTAAAAGCTTATCAGATATCATGAAGATACAATAAGTGAATCCTGAATTATTGTAAACTTTAATTGTCAAATATCAGCTTGATACCTTGACTGGCCACTTATATAAAAGGTTAAACAGAAGTTGCTATTTCTAGGCGATACATTTCTTTCATAGATAGTTAGTTATAAAAGTATTATTTACCATGTTTAAGATGAAATACATGCTTGGAGTTGAAAGAAATGTCTGTGAATTTGTACACACACTACTTAAAAGGAGCTTCAGGTTTTGTGTCTTAAAAACTTTCACATATTTACAGATGACTCGAATTCAAGCTTTTCATCACCTAGGTCTGTTAGAACTAATAAGAAAAACCCAAGGTATGATTGGCATAATTTATACTTTCTCTATATCTTTTATGATATATTCATGGTTGAAGATCTACAATAATCAAATATTGGTTTAAAATTGTACATTTTCCGTGCAAAAAGATAATTTAGAAGTAATTATGTTAAAGAGTATTGTAAAAAAGCAATTTGAAAAAACATTTATTTACTCCAGCTAATATCTTTAATCAGAAGTTTAAAATATCAAAACAATATTTCTTCTAACCTTTGTTTTTACCAACCTATTCCAGCAGCATAATAGCATTATAATAGTCTCAACCTCTGAATACCATTAAACTAAGGATTTAGTTTCAAATTTTGTAAGTTGCATGTGTACAGTTTTCAATTTGTGATTGTTGAGTATTAAACTAAATTTATACTGTAGATTTCAGTCATGTCCTTTCTCCAAATGGTCACAATTTGATTTTCATATTGTTTATTAGTGTGTTGAATGTAATTTGCTTCAAGTTATTCTGTTGGAAAAAAATCAAAAGTAAATATTACTGAAATGTTGTTTGCAGTGTTATTTTAGTAAACTCCTTTTGTATAGGAAAATAGTTTTGCTCTTGAAGATTGATTTATAACAGAGCATTTGGAAAGTCACTGTGCAGTTTTTGAAGTAGTGAAAACAGCATTCATTCAGTCTATTTCAAGCCAGTAACTGATAGCGGTGTTTAGAAACAAAATAAGAAGGATCCAGGCCTGTATTGATGCCACTTGGGGTCACTTTCAACATTGTTTGTAATTGCCATTCATATTTATCTCCTGTATTCTATATTGAAGCATGTCTGTTAATAAATATATAAGTGCACAGTGACATTCCAAACACCTTCTATATAAGCATTCAAAAAAGTATTACACTTTAAGCCACTCAGGTATGGTTTGCATGATGTTACTTTCATACAGGTTAATTTTGTTTGCATGTGTGATGATTATAATTGCAAATTAGTTTACAGCAGTTTCTTTGAAACATGAATTGTAATTTTCTTTGTAGGTACATAACTCTAAAACTATGAATCAACAAGACATAAGTTTTCATGTTTTGGTAACAATTTAGAAAAAAGAAAATTCCTGTTGACCAGTTTCACATTTGAAAATATGCATAAGTTTAGTTTTATATCTTATTCTAAAAAGTGCAGTGCAGCTCCCAGAATGTTGTTTTGGTGTTGATGAAAAGTCTTTCTGAAGCAAGGCTACTGCTGTTTAGATTTCATTTTAAATTTGAATTGTTTACAACATTTTCAAAAATATAGGGCTCAGTGCACACCTAGTAGAAACAACAATAAATGTTCTTCGTATTTTCCTTATGACTTTTGTTGGTTTGAGTTCATCAGTCACATCTTAAATCTCAATCAGTGATGTCGAGAAACCCACTTGTTGAGAACTTTATATGCAAAAAACGGCTCTTTTGGGCTCAGAAAACACTTCAAATAGAAGAGCGAACAACGTTTCGACCTTCTATTTGAAGTGTTTTCTGAGCCCAAAAGAGCCGTTTTTTGCATATAAACATCTTAAATCTGTCAATCAGTGAATGTGAAAGTCTTTACAATAAGAATAAAGTATAATATTCTTACTATACATTTTGCTTAGCAGGTTAAATATTTTTAGATATCTTTTTCTAATCAATTTAATTTCAACAGGTACCTCACCATGGTTTTATTTTATGACAACATCATTCCTTCCAATCTTAAACTTCCATGTTAGCAAGCAGTTTCATTTTTTAAATTAGTTTCTCTTGAATAACTGTTAATGAAATATACACCAAAAGTAAAATTCAAAATTGGAACATTCCAGCTATAATTTTATTTTGCAGGTAATCTAAGTTTTATTGGTCATACATAATTTCTTGAGAATTTGACATCATTTTATTTTTGAAAATAACAAATCATATAAGTTGACCACTTGTTAGTACAAATAGAACTGTCAGTTTCAAAATGCTCAAAATTTGAACTGAAAATTGAAATGGCTGTGAATTAAACCTAAAAATTTCCATTTTATAGTTCAATAGAGTACACGTAAATTTTCTTGACCAAATAAACTTAAGTTTTCTATATTTTAAATTTGAGGTCTCCATGGTATAAAGGAAGCCAGAATATTTGGAAACAAAACAACAATAAAGAGCTAAAACTAAACTCAGAATTAAGGAAGAGATGCAACAGGAAATCTATGGCAACATAATGATTAATATTTTGTAAAATTTGAGAAATTAAGCTTCTTATAGAGAAAGAAAGTCTCTTTGTTTACCCAAGGCTGAACTTTAGATTTATCATTCATCAGCTGGTGGTGTTTTCATTATTGTTTTGTTTATCAAAAAAATAGCCTTTTTTGTTTTTAGTCATATCAAAGTTATAATTATGCATACAAATTCCAAAGAAATGCTTATTATTATGGAAAATAATTTACTTGCCTGTCAGCTAAATGTACAGATAATGTTACACAGAGTTACTAAGGTATAATTTTGATGTTAGGATCAATTTCTTTTCTTAGTAGAAATTAATTTGATATGTTTTTGCCACACCTTTATACTCTTGAAGCATCTGAGTTAGAATTTTGCAGGAATGAAAGACCATTTCTAAGGTGATGAGAGACTTGTTGATGACATATCATCTAGAATGTAAAGTTTGTAACATTAAAAGTTAGTATATGATCTTAAAATATGCATGAAAGAATGCATGGAACATAGAAACGAATAAATTTGTCTCCTTTTTAAAAAAAATGTGTGATTGTTAAAAGAACTAAAAAAAAGAATTTAACATTATGTTTAAGAACAACTAGGGACCTATTGGTTTATCTCAGCTATCCCTACCTCTAAACTAAAACAATTATAAATTTAAGAAAAGGAACTTGAAGCAAGCACTTACCATTCAAATATCTATCAAGCTTTCTCTTAAACTTACTGCCACCAAAACACCTAAAACAACTAATTCCAAGAACAAGCCACCCTGTTACAAAAATAAAACTGTTTTGGTTGAAGATGACTCCTACCTAACCAGAATTTATAATTTTGTCACCTAGTCCTACTATTGTCAAAACTAAATATTAAAAAAAGATGATGCATCCACATTAACAATTCTCTTTACAATATTAAACATCTCAACTAGATCTTTCTAACCTTACATTTTCAAGAGAAATGAATTTCTAAGATCTTAGTCTGTTACTCATGTGACAGGCACCTTTCTAGTCATTTTCTTCTGAATTCTTTCCAGCAGTTTTGGGTTCTTTCTAATGTGAAAAGAGTCCAAGACTGAATATAATATTCCACATGCAGATTAACCAGTGACCTGTACAATAAAATTATAACCTCTTTAGTTTTGTATTCACCATTTTCTTAGATACAACCTAAAATTATATTTTCCCTACTACTTGCAAGAGCATACTGCTTAGGTGGCTTAAGAGAATGATCAACCTTTACACCAAGATCTCCTTCTCTCATGATATTATTAACCCTTTTGCAACAGGTCTAGGTTTAAAGGTCACATCATCACATTTGTTAACTTGCATTCAAAGTTTTATTGAACAACTCTTATAAAGTTATGTCAATAAGTTTGGTATCAAATTGAATACTATAATTTAATCTTTAATGTCATATATGAGTTAATTTCTTAATTTAAAAGAACACTCCAAAAAACAATTTTTATGAGTCATATTGTATGTTGAATGCAGTACCAAAACACAGCCAAGACAGGAAAGGCTAAAGGTCAGTTTTATGTTATTGGATACAATAACAAGTGCACATTCACCATGTCTGTGCAAGATGTGTAAACTTAGCCAGGCACCTCTGGTATATTAATGTAATGAAATGTGATACATACAATGCTATGAAATTTAAGCTTCTTGGATAAAGCATTTAAATTTCATGATGTAATTTCTTGTCATTCTTGCATGAAAAAGCAAAATTGATATTTATTTTTTAATTTTTTTGATTGTTACGAAGTTGTTCAAATTGACAGATACCACATACTTAGTATAGAGAAAATAACAGACAAAATATTTGAAATGTGTTTAGAAGGCTTAAGAAGTTACACAAATATTTCAGATTTTTTGGGATGATCAATAGTTTTTTTAGTCATACCATGAAATCACTAGTAACGAAACAATATTTTCACAAATAAATCATTAACAAAAATACTTCATTAAATTTCAGATTTTTGTATACAAAAAAACTTATCTTTATGAAAAGTCTACCAAATTTTGTGAAGAAACACATACTTTATCAAAAGTTATAGTATAAATACTTCACGTGTGCAAATGTGTATAATTGCAAAATGGTTAAAATTATTCCTATTCACATTTTACTCTTAATTCAAATTATAACCCACATGCATTAGTGTGTATTTATCAGAATTAAAATTTATCTATGACTTATTTGCCCAACTCGCTAAATCACCTAAATCATTTTAAAAAGCAGCAGCAGCATCCTCTTTACAGCCACCAACAACACCCAAAACCTTGATGTCATCAGCAAATTTAATTAAGTTATTGATCATTCCCTTTTGTATGTCATAATTCTAAATTAAAAGAGGAATGGTTCCAAGACTGAGCCCTGAGGTACACTACTTGTAACATTAATCCAGTTTGACTGAACTACATTTATAACAATTCTTTCCTTTTTTCCATCAAGCCATTCTTCTATTCAATTACTTAACTCGCTCCCCACATCTATAGATAAGTTTCTTTACGAATCTTTTTATGTGGCATGTTGCCAATTGTTTTCTGAAAATTCAGATACACCAAATTCATACCCTTACCCTCGCCTACATAAGTAGTAACTTTTCCAAATAATTTAGAGATTTGTTTGGCAAGATTTTTGCAAAACAAATGTGAAACACACTATAGAAATTGCCTGTTAATCCTGTACACATAGGTCTAAGGCCATGTCACCACATTTTTTGCCTCGCATTCAAAATTCTATTGAACTACTATTTTATGAATTTTTCAGTATGTTTGGTATCAAATTGTAGATTATAATTCAAATTTTAGGACCATACGTCATTTGATTTCTTAATTTTAAATATTAAAAGTCGCATTGTAACATCAATTTCTGTTCTGACATGGTGTGTTGAATACTGCACTGATCCAGAATAGAGGTTTTTGATGTCCAAGTACAAAGTTTATAGTTTGTTATGAATTAGGAACTCAAAGATACTGACAAGCTAGAATATAAAATTAGAACCTCATTTTCTCTATTTACTGAGATGCTGCTTATGAACTGAACTAAACACAGTGGCCTTGCTCATTTTTTTCCATTTTTGGAAACATTTCCTCTTATACAATTACTTCTGTCTGTGGCAACATGTGAATAATAAATCCAAGACTCATTATATTTCCCTAGTGGCATTCTCAGCCATTTGTAAATATTATAATGTCAACTTTTTCATTTGATATAAGACTTCAAGTTGGTAAATTGAGTCTTTAATCTACTCAAAATCTCAAAGTTTTTGAATCCCAAATACAACTTAGTTATAAAGCTTGATAAATTATAATGGAGTTCTGTGGTGTGGATATACTAATTTTTTATTTTTTGGTTATTTCAAGTGTAAAAATCTAGAAATATATTTTTTAACATCCAATCATAAATACATGTGGTATTTGATAAGGTTTAGAAACATAAAAAATAAGTGCAAAAGTTGTAACTACAAAATATAATTGTTTGCTATACTTGTTTATTTACTCTTCTATGTTTCAAGAAAAATAAGGTTAAAAGCTTGCTTGTAAATAATAATGTATATACATATATAATGTATTATAACTGAAATGTGACTGTAGTTTACAAATACTAGTCTACTAAAAGATAGCAATGACATATCACTTTGTAAAAGTAAGTTTTATATTATTGGATATGTTACAATATGAGTCTGTGTGCCACGTCATTGCAACTTTTGTGATGTTAGCCAAGCATGGCTGAAAGGTCAGTATAATAAATATGATAAATATACACAAACTGTTAAAACTGTTTTGGCAACACATTTGTGTTTTTCACGTTATGATTTGTAGTGATTCTAGAACAAAAATAACATTTATATTTATTTTCTAATTTTTTTATGGTGATTGTGAGATCTGTTGAATCTACTGGACCTGTATAGAGATTTGATAGTGAAAATAAGAGATAAAATATAATTTTTTCCTGAAAATACATTTGATAATTATCTGGAGCCTATTAAGATTTTGCATGTGAAATTTTAAGATTTTGTAATGTATAAAAGTATTTTTAATTACCAAATGAAAATTACTTTTGCATGTTGTCTATCCAACATGCAAAAAAGAAAAAGCTGTGAGAAAAACATTAATTAAAGAACCTTAAGACTTAATATAAAAAAAAATCTGATATTTTGCATGCAAAAGCCTTGTATTATTATCCTGATAATATTCCACATTTCATGAATATACACTTACTAATTTAAAAATGATAGCACAAAAACTAACAAGCACAAAGTGGCTATTATTAGCTGACTTTTTTCTTGAATGAACTTCTTGACTTTCACTTACTTGGTTGCCTATATTTATATATTTTCCAACTGAGACCTAGAACCTTCTACAAACTAAGAGACTATGATGTAACAATACTCAAGGCAAAGAGAAAGATATAGAATATTTGACTTAAGTGACATCAGTTTACAAAAACCAAACTACATACACAATGTACAACTCTTACTTGTAATGAAATTTTCATAACTATTGCTTTTAAAATAATTAACTTTAAACACTTTATGAAAGCTAAATAATCATGAAATGTTCAATCACTAACTGAAATAACTAGTAACTTTCCCTTAACATTCTTGTATATCCAACTGATACAGATATTCCTTTATCATCCTTTAAGGGTCCTATCCCATCCTAATATTTTATTTATCCTTAATGTATTAAAGGAAACCCTTTCTGTTAATTTCTACATTTGCAGCCAACCTCTTTTTTTTATAAATCCTTTTGGAACTCCTAACTTCTTGTTTAACCAAGTTTCATAATCTTCTGTAATCTTCTAAATCTCCTTTCAAACTAAGAGTACGTTTATCTTGAATATTTACAAATTTATCATTAACACTTTTTTACATTTGCTTAGTATGTCTGAGTAACTTGGGTGGCCAATTCACAAAAGATAATTCTTTTTGCATCCCTTCCAACTTCACTTTTTTGAAATTTGTAACCAAAATATGGTCATTCTTTATCTCCATATGAAGCAAAACATTGAACCTAATAGAGCAATTGTCACTTACACTCATATTTTCTCTAGTTTTCACCTCTTGACAATTTCCAAATTGTAAGATAACATTAAATCTAAAATAGCCTTGTTTCCAGTAGATTTCTTGACCACTTTGTGAAGAAAACCATCCTGAACAACTTCCAAAAACCTTTCTCAATATTTGAATTAATTGTTTTTCAATCTATATCCCTTAAATTAAAATCACCTATACTTGTGACCTCATTAACAACTTGAATCGTAAATTAATTGTAAAGTTTCTCATTAATTTCATCAGTATCACCTGGTGGTCCATAACAAATTCCCACTCAAATCCTTTTTCCTTTATATCTTCTAGAAATTCAATTGAATTCATTCTCTTTGCTGTTATTTTTATATCCTCTATTTCAATAGTATGTAATTCACATTTTGAATGTAAAGCCACTCCTTCCCTTTCTTAAATACTCTATTCGTATTAAATAATCTATAACCCTGTATTTCAAAGTAACAAGTATACCTATCCATAGAATTTCTTCTGTACACATTTTGTAGGCTAAGCGTTTCTCTACATCTTATTATTTTTGCATTTAGTTTATCCTGGTCTATAGCCACTGTTCAGTATTAACTTAAAACTCTCCTTACATCTAAGTTAACAACCCATGCAAAAGAGCCAGACCCCATGCTACTTAAATGTAATCATGCACTCTCAAAATCTCCATTTTTCCATTGAACTAATCCTAAAAGTCCAATCAAGCCAATCTGTTCATCCTTATATCATAACTTAAGCATAGAATTTAGCCCTAGTGAGTCACTCATAATTTCAGTCCCACAATTTAATTCTCAGCAGTATTCCCAAAGTGGTATTTTTTCTTTAATTAAATGCCTTTATCAACACCTTGCAGTTAGTAATTAGCTTATCTGACCAAAATTTTTCCATATCATTAACCACTACATGCATAACAAAAACTGTCCATGTTATTATATTTTATGCTTTGTCTGTCATATTCACAACTTGTGGTCCTGGGTATCATAATCTAATACTTTTCTCTATATTTATTACACAAAATGTCCTATCATCATCCTTCTATGACCTCCCCCCCTTTTTTTTTACTCTTCGATCAATAGTTTATCTGCCCAAATCAAGGGTTGAAACCCACTGCTCAATAAAATAGGCTCATTACAATTAAATCTGTTGATTTTAGTTTTAGCCCTAACTGTTAGGTGATGTAGGCTTTTCTTGTAAAAGCTTAAGCTCAGTTTGAAGTTGTTAGCATTTCCCACAGCTTTTCTTGCCTATGTCTATTGTTTCTACTTTAATTATGATAGCCTCAAACCTACAAACTCCACATACAAGTTCTGAGTTTCAAAATAAAATCCATTTATTGCACTCATCACACCAAGCAAATTGTGAATGCTTAATTCCTACTCTAGTCTTAACCATTATATTTGTAATTTGGAAATAAATATTTAGTACTATTACTAAATACCAGTAGCTTATTGCTAACACTGTTAAGCCCGTACTGTTCTAAAATAAAATATATTACAGTATTTTATGACCAATTAATGTTCACACTAAAATAACTAAATTTATCTTTAATTTTATAAGGTGAAAAATGGTCTCTAAAACATAGAGACAACTATTTAACCTTTAGATTGTATTTGTTTAATAAAACAAAGTATTGAACTTGCTTTTTGATTCACCAGTGAGTTGAATTATAGCTAAACCTAAATTAACATTAAACATCTTAAGTCTAACATTGTAATACAGGTTGCACAGCTATGTTCCGAGATAACACTTTAACCCTACTCCTTTTATTTAACAATCTTACTAATTATAGTTATACTTTTGTGACTAAACACAAAGTACTGCAAATTATGATATTAGGATTGAATAATATTCAAAAATTGTTATGTCTGTTCTGTAGCATCTTCTGCTTCTTTTCTGTGTGTATTTTAATCAAAGTTTGTCTTTTCTGGTAAACATGAATCAAGTTATTTCATTTTTTTTAACTGTCATTTTTATTGTTACATATATATATATACGTTTTTGATAATCTTTGAGTTGCAAACAAAAGTAATAACTTTATATCTGTGACAAAATATGTTTATAAAATGACCAAGATAAAGGATCTAATTTTGCCATTGGTAGTAAATCATGTATATACATTTCAAAGGTGTTACTATGTTAATTAAACATCAAAAATGTTAATAAATCATGTTCCTACATCTAGATTCCTATCTGTAGTAAACCGTATTTAATATCCATAATGTTAGTAGATCATGTTCCTGCACGTAATTTGTAATTTCACATCTATAATAAACCATGTTTATAATCCAGTATATTAATAGATCATGTAAATTCCCGTGTGTAACAAACACTTTATTTTCCAATCACACTATATTTATTATATCTTTATTATTTGTTATATACAATCTTCTAATTCTTGAAAACCTCTAAGGAACTACATTAAAAATGCAGTGTTTAAAACTGTATAATAGGCCTAATAATGTTGTCTAAAGACTACTAAATGTGTAATACATGTTGCATATACACATAGAGTTCAAAGAGATGTAAAAAGATTTATTTTTGGGAATACAAAGTTGTAATGTCTGCCGTGATATTTATACACAGTTAACAAAATCCATTCATGCATTTAGGATTTTTTTCTTTTCTACATGTAGGAGTAGCAAAACTAGATCCTTGGAATCCTCTTCCTTTAAACTGCAAAAAGGCTGCTGGCTAACTGTTGGAATGAATGTTTTTGTACACAATGAACTGGGTGAGTAAAAATTACTCCAGGATTAACATTTATTATTCAGTGGTAAATCAAGTGAAATTAATTCTAGATTTTACTTATGTTAAACTGTCAAGATTATAATAATAATAAAACTATGTTGAATGTTTTTCACATGATGTTATTTGTATTTATATTACTACAGAGTACTAGCTCATAGTGAAAATATCATCAGATGTGGAAAAAAGGGCTGGGCCTGTAAGGTCTATACAATAATACTTTGTATCATTACCATGAATGCTTCTTTACATATTGCAAGTAACTGTTTGTTGATTTTTCTGTAAATATTTGTAGCCGCTCTCTAACATTCCTTTATCTTACTTTTATCCATTGTGTGTGTGAATTGTTTTTTTTATTATAAGTTGGTAGAGTCACATGTATAGCATTTGTAATAATGTGTTTTAGGTCAAATATTATTTTTATTATTTACTTTTGAAAACTGACAGTATGACTGATTTTCTCTCTTTGTCTAAGTATGTCAATCCAGATTCAGCCATTCACCATTTGTTAAAAGTGTTCAAATCCCTAAACATATATATATATAAAATGCATAGTGGAGATATTCAGTTATAAATATTATTTCAAAAACAAGGAAAAGACATTAAATCTTTTTCATCTATTTTCTCTCTCCAGATATAGTGTACATAAAAAAAAACACTTTTAAAATATATAATTTAGAAGGTACTTAAGTCCAATGAAGAGTGTAAAAACATTATTTACATCTTTATGGTAGGAGTTGTTCGTTATATTGGACCTGTGGAGTTTGCAGATGGAACTTGGCTGGGTATAGAGCTTCGGACACCAAGGGGGAAGAATGATGGTTCTGTGCAGGGTTACCGCTATTTCACATGCAGAACCAACTATGGCCTTATTGTACGCCCTAATCGGGTTACAGTAAGAGGCATCAATGGTTCGAAACTGATTGGGGAGGATTTGTAAAGTACAAAATCTTATTTTCAACACTGGTTCCACTACTGACAGTATTAATATTTAATAAAGTCATGTTTTAATTCATTTATAACTTTTTTAAGCAAAAATTATAATGAAGTTGTAAACCAACATTCCTATCGAGTTTTTGTTGTTTGAAAAATGACAAACTCAGTCAAGAGGTTTTAGTTTTAGGGAGAAGGATTTAAAATTGATGCAAACCACATACTATGTTTCTGATTTATTCTGTTGTGTTTTTTGATGAAATTTAGAGAAATTTTACAAAATGCATACTGCATATCTATAATTGGATGTTTCCTTTATCCATCTGCTGTACTATTATCTTTTTGACTCACTTAAAGAGAAAAATTACTTCTCATGTTTGTAGAGATAAAAAATGTATAAATCAATGTGTATGTCATGTGGTACAAAATGCATTTATAATAACTAATTTTGACATACCATATCCAGAGCAGTAATTGTTTTATAAGCCACTAGGATGATTTTCTATTTGTATGAAGTCTTGTCTGTTTCCAATGTTAGAAGCTTCTTACTCCTCTTGGGGCTAAGTGTTTTCTTCATGATGGACTTGAGCACATGTGCCAATGTGTTAATATTACTGTAGTAATGTTATTAGTGCTGTTAGCATGGTAGATTTGCCTTATTGTTTTTTTTATGTAGTAATTGTTAGTGAGAATTAGCATAATTACTTATGCTGTAGCAAATGTCATAGTTTGTGTGTTGAACTGTTGATCTAACAAATACCTCATCTATTATTGCAGCATAAATGCTAATAATTGTATTTATTATTTTTTTTAGTGTATGCTATAATTTGATATGTGGTTGCTAAATTTTGTGCAGTGCTATTTTGGAAATAATTCTTAGGTAACAATTAATAATTGAATTTTTATGCTCATTGAAACAAACAGCCACTGTTTGTAATTAATTTAAGAGTTAATTGATTCTTTTTCTGTAACACTTTCAATATTTATTGTACAACACAGATAAGTATTATGGATTTGTTTTGCAACCATTCTTACAGTATAGTGTGCTGTGGATTTCAAACATGTCAAGATATACAGTTGTTTAAAAACAAAAAACTATGAAAGGTTTCATTACAACACTTGTGAAAGATAACACAGGATGTAGAGTTTATTTTGCTCTCAAAATGTGTAATGTGATTTGTGTACTATAGTCAGGCTCAGTCTGTATTTATTTAGCAGTGATTTCCTTTAAATATTTAATTTTATGTACTGTATGCAAATTAGACTCTGTATATTTGTTAGAGTAACTGCAGTATAAACAATTCAACTGACTTAAAAAAATGTGTATGAATGAGGAGTAACTTAGATAATTATGAAGATAAAATGTTAAATGAATGTTTGTGTAGTTTACAGGTATGGTCCATACAAGTTCTTTGTGTAATTTAGCAAAATGACCACGAATTGTTTTGTGCCAGTACAGTTTGTTCCAGGAAAGTTTTCTTCTATTTTAATACAGAAGTTTACATAATAATACTAATACATTTTAACTCTGATAACAAATAAGATTATTTGTGAGATTTTATATCACATTTTTCTTTAATGTCATGTTATAATAATGCTGCCACATATAATTACATGTAACAAACACATGAGATACCAGATTTTTTGGTGACATGCTTATCTATTAAAACTGTTTCACTGTTAAAGTTTGGAGGCCAGAGAAATAACAGTACAGTGCTGTCTTTTAGATAACCTAATTCTGAAAAATAATTAATTTTGTATTTGTTTAAGTTGTTCTTTCAGATGAGTTTTTTAAAATTTATTTCTATATATATTTTAAAAACATTCCAGAAATAAATAAAGCATAAATTTAAATACATCAGTCAAGAAATGTGATATAAAAATAGTTATTTGTACAATTGCTGTTTTATAATTATATTGTGTTTAGAGCTCTAGAGGCATCATATTTTCTTTCAGGTAAAAACTATTTTTCATTGATATTCATAAAGTGTAAAGAAAAGACATGGCTTTATGGTAATGTTTCAAAATTATATAAAATTCAGAATGCATATATTAATTTGACAGTAAATATTGCATAGAAGACTGATTCAAAGAAACTATTTTGTCATGTTAATGGAAATGAATAATTGTACGTAAAATTAATGTTTTTATTCTAATCATAATGTTTTACATCGATTTATTTTGTGAACTCAAGTGATTTTTATGTGACTGTGATTTATATAAATTGTATACTTTATTATTTTTTCTTAGGTGATTGGTTGTAGAACTTGTCTCGCTACAAGATAATGCAATGTGTAACTTAGTAAAAGGTTGTGGTTAATAATGAATTATGTAAATATGATATTTTTATATATTTTTTTGATGTTGGTTGAGTTATAATATTTTGGTTAGTAAGATTATAGATACGGGTTTTAGAAGGTATATTTGCATGTGGGTATATTATGGTTTGTTTCTAGGTTTCTCACTGAATTCTTTTGTGCATTTATACTTTAAGTTCAGTATTTATGTGAGTGACAACATAATATTGGACACATTGGTTATAATAAACCATAGATTATTTAAAATAATTACAAAATTGGTGTATTATGTTAATTTTAACAACTAAGTAATCTTGAAGTAGGCTTTTCATAGCAGAATAAGTTATGTTTTTTTAAAGTACTGATAACGTGTGATGTTCACATATAAATTCAGATTCATGTAAATCTGCTGTCCTCACTCACCTATTCCATTTATTCCACAGTTATATACATACCAGATGCAATATATTTATTTGAGAGGTAATTATTCCATCTTACCTCTTTGTATAACTGTTTAACTTTACTGTAAGTGGGAGAATTTGTGTTTTCAGTTTGTGGAAACTTTACTTTTTTTTTTCTCAGAATAGGAGTAAGACAATCAGCTGATTGTCTGGTGTGAATGTAAATATAGGCAATATCCACTATTCATGCACCCATATGTTATCTTAGCTTGTTTTTGTGTAGATATGTGTAGGGCTTACACAAGACATGTCACTGTTTTAAAATATACAGGTTCTCAATTAGAAAATGCAGCAATTTGGAAGGTTTTAAGTTCCCACTGTATGTTCCTTCATTTCAACATGTTTTGTAGTTCTTACATGTACAAGGAGCTCCATTACTGCAATGGATGAGAAGCTTATTCATGAACATCTCTATGTTCTTTGTGGATATTTCAGCTATTATATATTCAGAATAGGGATAAGCAAATTAGCTAATCACTGATAATTTTGTTGGTGATAATTGATTAGTCAATTATGTTTTATATTGTTCTTACAAGAATGTAAAGCCTTCATTAACTGCTTTGGAAAAGTTATGAAGTGCAACCAGACATATGCAACATGGTTGAATACTAGATTTGTAATGTATAGTGTTAGGCTTAAGCTTCATGGTTTGGGATTTTTGCATGCAATGTAGGCATGATCTGTATCTAAGTAAAATAAGGAACACTGGAACATGTTTAGTCGAATGGTAGTAAAAGAAAAGCCTGGGAACAGAAAATAATTTTCTTTTCTGTATTTCATTAGTCAACTTAGAACATTTGTGACACCCCAGTTGGATCACATCCGAAAACTAATTTTAACAGTGAATACAGGATGGAAGGCATCTTCAGTTGCATTACAAACAGTCCCTGACTTGTGTTTCAAAAACCTTTATGTAAGTCGGAAAAACGTAGAAGAGATATATGCTGATTTAATTGTTTTATATGCTTAATTAGGCTGTGTAGATATAATGAAAATGTCCAGCAAATGCAAAAAGAAAGACGTTTTCAAAGAGTGAAGAATAATTAATTTGAGGCAAGTTTGTTTATTAAGTACCATGAATACCACTACCAGATGTCTATGCCATTTGTTTGCATGCAACTGCAGTCATGCATATTTGAGCTAACTACAATAACCACTACTAGATGTCAACATGATTTGTTATAAATACAGCTAAAAATGAATGAGTTTTAATAATTTCCTCTATTAGTGTTAAGAAATGGAATATTATTTAAACAATTGTACATAATATTTAAAAGTACTTTACATGTCTTTAAATTGATACTCTCCAAGCTTGCAAGAAGTGGTGTTTTAATTGTAGTGAGGACAAACTCAGTTGTTAGATGAGGAAGATGGAAAAGGATAGATGCTTCAAATAAAGTGAAAACTTCAGGGTTAGAATCAATATCAGGAGTGGTGGAAGATTTAAGCTTAATGAAAAAGGGATGAATCAATTATTGTTTACTAGCATTTTTCTTCTCATAAATCCCTCTGGAGCAGGCATCTACTCCTCTTAAGACTTAAATAGCGAGAGGTATTGGGGTACATTTTCTCGAACTTCGCCTTGCCTGCCTCACTGTCATAGAACACGTGCAATTTCCTTCACAATGAAGCAGCGTGGTTTTTCATCTAACATTTTAGATTGTTCACTCTGAGTGGTTTCTTGATCGTTGCTGCTTCTAATTCCATGAGATCTTCATGAGAAACTTCTTTTTCATCTACTTCAATGAACTCTTCTGTGTTAATCTGATTGAATTTCTGATCCAACTTTTCAGCAAGCCTTACAGATTTAGCTATAACCTTCTCATAGGTCTTGTCCTTCTCAAACTAGGAAACACAGATTGTTTTTTTTTCCACATAGAATTCAATAAATTTTGTGTAACCTTTTGCAATGTTGAGAATTCTTTGTTATATACTGTGTGGTTTCCAAAAGTCTCTGAGTGTCTCATAAATGTTCTTGGTGGCAGCCAATGCTTGCTAAAAAGTTATGTGTAAATAATACACTCTGAAATGCACAGTTGCACCTTGATCCATTGGCAGGATAAGAGAAGTTGTGTTTGGAAGAAAGACTACTTTGACATTCAGGATGAAAATCATTGAGATGATTTGGATGGCTAGGTGTACTGTCAATAACAAGCAAAAACTTGAATGGGAAGTCATGTTCAAGGCAATACTTCTCAACTTCTGGGACAAAACAATCATGGAACCAATCTTCAAATAAAGTAATAGTAATATACATGCCTTTGGATTGTAACGGTAATAAATGGGAAGTGTTACCTTACTGACTTTCTTAAATGCACATGGGTTCTCAGAGTGATGCACAATGATTTTAACCTGTAGTCACCAGCTGCATTGGCCCTAAGTCAAAGAGTCTGTCTATATTTTGCTGCTTTAAATCTTGGCATTGTTTTATCCTCAGCTGAAATGTGCATGCCATGATGCATTATTTTCCAAACTAACCCAGTCTTATCTATACATTAAACACTTGTGTTGTATAACCACCTTCACTGAATTTTTTGTTTCAACATGTTTGGAACAATTTGGCAGTGTTAGCGTTGCCACTAGCAGCTTCGCCACTCAATTTAACATGATGAAAACTGTGCTTAAATCAGATAAACTAACCACAACTAGCTGAAAAAGTTTCTAGGGTATTTGCACACTTGTTTTTTTTGTCTTCATGTCATTTGTTTAAATTATCTGGAGGCTTAATGGTATATGACTATGAATCTTGTCTTCCATCCATAAGATAAGCAGTTTTTCCACCTCATGAATGGCACCAGCCTGCTGTTTTGTTACCATTGTAGACTTTAAGGGTGCAGATCATTTCACTATCATGTTCACTGTGGATACAGGAAGACCAAGCTCAAACACTAGAGATGATTAGTTTTGTCCACCTTTGTTTTTCTTTATCATCTCTAGTGTCCTCCCTAACTCTATTCTAGTGCATTTACAGGCAGGTTCACCGTTTATAGCAGTAGTGTGCTTCTTCCTAGCCATGATTAGGACACAAAAATCACAATTAAAGAAAACAAAGAAATTACTATGAGAGATGCACAGGATGTGTTAAGCATGAGAGTATGTGAATGAATGAGAGGGGGGGTGGGCAGGCACATGGTAGCATCCCTGATAGTACTGATTAGGTGATAGAAACAGCTATGTGATGACAACAGTATTGCTTTGATAAGATAATGTAAAGTAAATTTTTTTCAACTTGACAATTTATCAGTGGGTTTATGAGAATTCTTTACATTAGTGTAAATTTACGCATGTGACATATTACATAAGTTGGTACTGTCTGTACATCATGATTGTGAATTGTGATGAAGTCTTACAGAGCCAGCTTACACAAATTAGGTTTTGAACCTATAGTAAGCCTACATCAAAAACTGCAGAAAATGTAAAATATGAATGGGCTGTTACTTAACGTGTGTGTGTTTTCAAGAGTTGAAACATAAACAATTCAGTAATTTTAACTGAATACATATGAAATGCACTGTGGAATTGTTTTATAATATACACATATATGCAAGAATTTTATTGTATGAAATCTTTAAATTTTTATCTTATAAAATTCCCAATCAGTGAAAACATGACACTGATAAGTCAAATTTAATTATGAAGCAAAAATCAAAATTAACAAAAACAAAATGTTTGGGAAATTAGATTGTTCTTTTTTCCATTGTATTTTGATATTAATTTAAAGTTAAACTAATCTTAAGGTTTTGCTTGTTCTGATCTGTAAAGTTTCAGCAAACTCTTTTATAAGTCTAGAAAAGTACAAAATCATAGAGGTTGTTCTCACTTTGTGTTCGGCAGTGTTCTGATCACCAATCGCTCAGTGATGTGATCTGTTGCACTTGTTATTTACAGCTTTTTCAAGAGTAGAGAAGTATCAATTCGGATATTTTCAGGAAATTAATATTTTTTGAAAAACTGAAACTTGGAAACAATAGTGTTTATTTTCAGAAAGTGTGTAAAGTAAATTATACATTTTGCAGCCTCAACTTGAAAACAGATGTTGGATAACAATATTTAGTTCAGACTGGTATTCTGTGTAGTCTTAATAAGTTGTAAATTATTTTGATTTAGTTTAAACTGGTTTGGTATAGTATGGAGAATAATGGGAAATTAAAACCAGTTAGTTTAATCTATAGCAATAATTTTTTTACACTGAATTTCCAATGAGTAAATCATTTACTATCAAATTATAGTCATTAGATTTTGAAAGTACAAAATTTAAGGATACATTTGTAAAGATTTTATTTCGTTTATTATACTGTATATATTAATATGTAATGACAATGGATGGACCTCAAACTGTTCCTAATAACACTGTTGATCTAATCCTTATTTTATAAGATAATGTTACTTATTTGTAACATTGTAGTTATGTTTATAAAAGTTTGTTTCAACGATTTACAAAGAATTGAATTAACTGCTTTTGTAGCAACACATCACTGTACATTTTCAGGAAACACAAGTTATCTTTTATAAGTCTATAAGAAATCACAGAGGGACTGTTTAAATTTTTTACATTTTGCAAAATTCAAAACTGTTTAAAACAAACATAAATGTTCTTTTTAATCATTGTAATGAATTTTTCAGTTATCTTTAAATCGAAATATAAACATGTATAGTGTTTTGCAGATGTTATATCTAGTTTGTGAGTAGTTGATAAATAAGTATATAAATTTTGTCACAAAAACAAAGTAACCAAAAATATTTCATTGCTATTAGTAATTTGTGTAAGAATTCATATATATTTTTCAGTCATCCTTGTTCTTAGGCTCGTAACCTGAGGGTCGTGGGTCTGAGGTCTGAATGCCCGCCACACCACATATGCCTACTCTTTCAGCCATGGGGGCATTATAATGTGAATCCCTCTATTCATCGGTAAAAAGAGTAGCCCAAGGGTTCGCAGTGAGTGGTGATGACTAGTTGCCTTCCCTCTAGTCTTGTATTAGGAATTTAGGGATGGCTTGCATAGATAGCCCTTGTGTAGCTTTGAGTGAAATATGAAAAACAAATCTTCCTTAGGTTTTCAATATAAAATTCGGTGTTTTTCTACCAAGTAAATAATTTTTATATTTGCTCTACCAGCTTAATCTGGCTACCAGTATCTGCTATAGTATGATTGAATCTGGTCTGTTTGTGATTGTTGTTATTAAGCATGAAATCGAATAGCAGAGTGAGTTTAACTGAAATTAGTAGAATATTTTTGATATTTTTATTTTATCTTGCTATTTGAGAAAAGGAATGTTTTCACAGAAGTTGTGGATGTATAATTCTTGAATATTACATTATGTTGTTGCCTTGATATACATTTGAATAAAAATTTTGTAGATCCAAGAAGAAATCTGATGTTAATGCTTGTTGAGTCGCATTGGCAAGTGAAAATGAAATATTTGTATTATTGGGTCTATCGTAGGTGGTATAGGAATTACAGTTATATATATTTTAAAACAGGTTAGTAAAAATAATTTTCTGTAACTTTTATATATATATATAAGATGTCTCATTACACTAAGTATAACTAAACTACCCGCTCTTGATATTTAATTTATGAAAATACTGCACCACATAAAAAGAGGAATGTATTACGTTTTAATGTAGTTCACTAATATTAAGCAGCTGCGATGTTAGAAATCTATTAACATTCCTTGCCAAATAACTGTGGTTTCCCGATTGATAAGTTTCAATCACAGTTATAGCTTCCGAGGTTTATAGTATACCAACTGTAGCGAACCAACAACAATATACTGTCTTTTAGTGCGCCCTTTTATAAATTTTAGGGTGATGTTGTCGAAATTTCAGTTGGCAGCAATATTTGAATATATACTTGAGCTTTCTAAAACATATATTGTTGATTCTTACACTCGAGGATCTTCTAAAAAATTAGAGAATAGGCGGGACTTTTGCAATACATATTTAACGGTATAAGTTACGCGCATTTCTAAATATACATTACACTGAAACAAACACATATATTGAAATAAATATATAACAGTGTATCCCTCCAGTTGTTTAGCGGTATGTGTGCGGTCTTCCAACGCTAAAACCCGGGTTTCGATACCCGTTTTGGGCAGAGTAGAGATAGCCCATTGTGTAGTTTTGAGGTTAATTCAAACAACAGCAATGTACTGGCATAAATGTTGCATAAAACGGCCATAAAGTTCAGACATAATATAGAGATAAAACTTTCATTAATGTCTATAAAGTTAGAAAATATTTTGAAAACATTTCTGAATCAAGTCTTTTATTTTTATTCAAGCATGATTTTACATGACTGACTGACTAAATCTCCTCGCATCGCCGTCTATTTATATACTAGTAGGCCTACTGTATTCTCGAATAATCGCGTAACTTCCGCAGAATTCCAGGGTAATCTCGATTCGTCTCGTACAGACACCAGGCCAAAATACATTTTATTTATAGACAAATGATCGATCTACCTAATTCTAGAAATTTCTACATGAATATCAACATATTTTTGAACTTCGAAACAATAATATAAACAACAACAAAAATTTCGACCGATAAATATGGAAATCCAAACACGACATGGCATTCCAAACGTTTTATACATAACACTCTCCCCCTTAAAAGCAAAAAAAAAAAAAAAAATTGAACTTGTGAAAACTTTTTTTTAACTTATTATACATAACATTGAACTAAAAAACAAATTTTAGTTAACCGATAATTATAACAAAACACTGAACAACTTAATTATCGTGACAACGCATCCGCGATGACATTGTCCGGACCACGGATATGATTAATGGAGACATTGTATTGCTGTAGAATAATACTCCACCTGAGTAACCTTTGATTTTTGTTTTTCATTTTGTTCACGAACACGAGTGGATTGTGGTCGGTGTAAACATTAACAATCAATGGTGAAGAACACAAACACCAAAATGTTGTAAAGCTAACAACAATGCAAGTGCTTCTTTCTCAATTGTTGAATAGTTTCTTTGGTGCTTATCAAGTTTTCTTGAAAAGTAACACACAGGGTGGTCAACACCATTTTGCTCTTGCAACAACACCAATATCACTCGCATCTGCAGCAAGCTTAAATGGTTTGTCAAAATCAGAAGCTTTGAGGATTGGAGCACTCATGAGCATAACCTTGATCCTTTCAAAGGCAGTCTGGCAATTTTGATTCCAGGAAAATTCTACATCCTTTTTAGTAAGGCTGTTAAAGGTGCAGCCTTTTCTTGCTTGAGAAGTTAAAGGTACTTGCCAATAACCTTTGAATAGGTCAAATTTGGTGAGGTACTTTGAGTTACCTATACAGTCAATACAATCATCCATCCTAGGAATAGGATATGAATCAGTCTTGGTCACATCATTAACCTTTCTGAAATCTGTACAGAACCTAACTGAACCATCAGGCTTTGGTACCAAGATACAAGGTGAACTCCAATTACTGTTTGACAACTCAATGAAATCATTTTCAAGCATGTATTGTACCTCTGACCTGATTTGTGACAGTTTCACAGGATTGCCCCGATATGGATGTTGTTTTATTGGTCGAGTGTTCTCAATAATGACATCATGTTCTATGACATTGGTTCTACCAGGCACATCAGGGAACAAATGAGCAAACTAAAATCAAACTTTTCAACTCGACTTTGTTGTTGGGTTAAATGATTGAGTTTCACATCTAAGTTTGCTAATACTTGTGAGTTTTTGAGTTTAACGTGAGTGTCTGGAATGCTATTTTCTATAATTTCAGGAGGAGGAGGAGGATCATGATCTTCATTCACACCACTTGTCACATTCACAGGAACAGCATTCGACACATTCATTTTCTTTCGCACATGATAGGGTTTCAACATATTGATATGACAAAGCTGTTTGCTTTTCCTCTGATCAGAGGTAGTGACCACATAGTTTAGATCATTGATTTTCTTTTCAACTGAATAAGGTCCAAAATATTTAGCTTGAAGTGAAGAGCCTGATGTGGGCAACAAGACTAGTACTTGGTCACCAACATTAAAAAAATGCTTTCTGGCCCTTTTGTCATACCAGGTTTTCATCTCTTCCTGAGAAGACTTCAGGTTTTCCCTGGCAACATTAAAAGCATTGTGCAATCTGGTTTTGAAATCAGAGACATAGTTCAACAAGCTAATTTGTGAGTTATTGTCCTCCAACCATTTCTCCTTAACCAACTTCAATGGACCACGAATTGAGTGACCATAAACCAACTCAAAAGGGCAAAATCCAGTAGATTCTTGAACAACCTCACGAACTGCAAACAACAACAAGGGAACACCCTTATCCCAGTCCTTTGAGTGCTCGTGGCAGTAATTTTTAAGCATGGCTTTCAGAGTTTGGTGGAAACGTTCAAGGACACCTTGTGACTCAGGATGGTATGCACTGTGTGAAACTTGATGGATGTTTAGTTCATGCATGGCTTGTTGAAATAGCTTGGACATAAAATTTGAGCCTCGATCTGATTGCACAACTTTTGGAATCCTGAACATGGTAAAGAATTTAACAAGAGCCTTAACAATGTTGGGAGCAGTGATTTTTCTCAAAGGGACAGCCTCAGGGAAACGTGTAGAAGCACACTTGACTGTCAAGAGGTATTAATTTCCTGCTTTGCTTTATGGCATTGGGCCAACACAGTCGATAATGATCCTTGAGAACTGTTCTTCAAAGGCAGGAATAGGCTGCAGTGGTGCTTTGGGAATCCCCTGATTTGGTTTTCCAGTCATTTGGCAAGAATGGCATGTCTCACAATAGTCAACAACATCTTGGCGCATCTTTGGCCAATAGAAATGTCGTCGGATACGATCTAGGGTCTTTCTTACTCCTTATTGTCCTGACAACACATCATCATGAGCAAGACTAAGAATATCATTCCGATAGGATTTTGGAATGACGATTTGGTGAATAACATTCCACTCTTCATCAGCAGCAACGTCAGGAGGTCTGTATTTTCTCATTAACACACCTGACTTCTGGTAGTAACAAATAGGGACAGTTCCTATTTCATTTTCATCAACAGCCAGTTGTAGAAGAGAACGAGTTTCAGGATCATTGTCCTGTTCCTCAATAAGTTTGTTTCGATGAAGAGAGTTGAAAAATGACTTGGAGTCATCAGTAGAACTCAAAGCTGAGTCAGAAATCTCATCGATGTGAGACATTAACATATCAGATAAAGGGAAATCCTCTTTGGACTCCTGAGAACGTGTTTGAGAACGAGTAACAGCACAGGCGGGGAAAACATCAGGAAACTCTTCAACGAGTTGCTCTGTACTGGGACTAACAACAGGTGTTTCAACAACACGAACCTCTGGTACCACCTTACTACCAGCCAAATCATTCCCTAAAAGCATAAGACACACCTTCAACAGGCAATGAAAATTTAATACCCACAGTCACTGGGCCCGAAACTAAGTCCAAATGCAAATCCAATCTGTGAAGAGGGACAGAAACGACTCCACCTTCTTCACCAGAAACGAGCACATTGGCCCCATTGGATGACTTTTCAGAAAACGGAAGTACACTTTCCAAAATCAAACTCTGAAAAGCTCCAGTATCCCGCAGAATCTTAATTGGTTGTCGATGTGAATCGCCAACAAAAGAAACAAAACCTTCAGTGATGAAAGGCTTAAATTTTTCCTCAACAAGATCTTCAGGTACATCAAGAATATTGGACTTGGAATCCACAGTGGACTGGACAGGGTCAAAATCATTGGGAACCAATGATGTATCCAACAAGGGCAAAATGAAACTATGGGGTGATGGCTTGTTTTTGAGCTTATAGCACTCAGAAATCAGATGGCCAGGTTTCTTACAATAAGCGTATGTTTTGGATGAGAATGACACGTTTTTAGTAGATGATGAGCTTTGAGAATGAGATGAAGTCTTTATTTGAGAATCAGAAGTTTGCTCTTTTTTGTCTTTGTCGACATTTGTATAATGTTTGAATGAGTCATTGGGTTTCTTTGCTGTGTGATTTGTTTTGCTTTTGTATGTTCAAATCTTTGTAAATCAAAGCATACTCGTCTGCCAAGACAGCAGCATTATGAATTTTGGAAGCTTTTTGTTCATCAATGTAAGTTTTGAGCTCTATGGGAATACGTCTTTTAAACTCTTCAACTAACATGAGTTCTCTGAGTTTTGTGTAATCATCTTTGATTTCTTTGGAATCACACCACCCGTTGAACAGTTTCTTTTTCACGAGCAAATTCGACATAAGTCTGGCTGTCAAACTGTTTGTAATCACGAAATTTTTGTCTGTATGCCTCTGGCACCAATTCATAAGCTTTTAAAATGTATTTTTTGACGTGCTCGTCATCATAACTTTGCTCGGCCGTGAGTTTGGAAAATACTTCCTGGGCTTTACCCTTGAGAACACTCTGAAGTAATGCTGTCCAATATTCGGTTGGCCATTTTAGCCTGAGGGCCAATTTTTCAAGTTGCTGAAAATATTTATGTACAGCCTTCTCATTGAATGCAGGCACTAAACGAATTTTTTTGGAAGCATCAAAATTATCCAATTGCATTCGGACAACCTTTTCTTCTGTCTGTGCCTTTCTCATACTGATTTCCTTATGAGCTTTAATGCATTATTTTTGTATTTCGGCATCAAGGCGTTTGATTTCCTGTTCTGCCTCAAGAACAAGGCGTTTGTTTTCCTGTTCTGCCTCAATAACAAGGCATTTGTTTTCTTTTTCTGCTTCAAGACGTTTGCTTTTAATTTCTAAACGAAATTTCATTTCCACTCTTTTTAATTCAAAATCTGGGTCAAAATGAGTGGCAGGCAATTGTTATACAACTTTTTGAGGCAAAACGTTTTGGCTGACCAAATGTTCAACAACAATTCGTTTGATATCTGCTTTCTTCATTGCTTGCTTCACTTCCAAATTGAAATGTTTTCCAACATCAAGCAATTCAGATTTTTTCAATTCATTGATCAATTCGAAAGAGGGATTCTGATTAAATTTGTCTATAAAATCTTCGAGTTGGAATGCCATTTTGAATATACAAGCTGTCGATCTGTATAGAATATAAATCTAATTTTGGAATAAAATTAAATTGTTTGATCTATCCCGGACGAGCCTCCAATTTTTTGTTACGTTTTTTTATGTGGACTGAACGCAACAGAAAAACACTGATAACAGCGTATATAATTTATTACAATAAATTATTATATGTGTGACAGATATAAAATAAATTATATAATAACAATGACAGATGTTCAGTTTCAACCTTCAAAATTAATTACAGTACAAAATGGTACTGCTCTGTGTCCAATATAATGATCTAGAATGAAAGTTCAAAAGTCCAGATCAGAAATCCAAAAGTCCAGTCTAGGGTGTGAATATGGTCCCACGAAGAAATTCCGAAGTTTGAATGGAGAAGTACAGAAACAATTCACAGTCCAATAAATTTGACGAAGTTCTTTTTACGATGTTTTTGATGAATGTCTCAAATTTGTCGTTTTCCAACTTTCCCCGGTCTCCCCTAAACAGTCCTATTCGTGTTGACCTTCAGTATAACCAGTAATTCGAATTAATCGAAAAGATTGACGAAATAAAATCACAGCTTTTGTAGATCTAGCTCCAGTCACAAATCCAAGTTGAATAAACACACAGCAAACGTTGAAAAATTCTCAAACGAAGACAACATCTCTTGAATCGAATGAAAACGAATGACTGACTGACTGACTCTTCTCGCATCGCCGTCTATTTATATACTAGTAGGCCTACTGTATTCTCGAACAATCGCGTAACTTCCGCAGAATTCCAGGGTAATCTGGATTCGTCTCATACAGACACGACGCAGAAATACGTTTTATTAATAGACAAATGATCGATCTACCTAATTCTAGAAATTTCTACATGAATAACAACATATTTTATTGTTTTGAGCTTCGAAACAATATTATAAACAACAACAACAAAATTTCGACCGATAGATATGGAAATCCAAACACAACACGACATGGCATTCCAAACGCTTTATACATAACAGTCCGCAACTTATGCAAAATATAAAAATGTGAAAGAAAAACTGTTAAATCAGCAGCAAACATTAAACAGAAGAGTGAAACGTAAAAGTAAGGGAAAGTATATACCACTTAAAAACAATAAATTAGTTTATTTCCTTCTTAACATTGGCTATAAGCTCTTGTAACTTTTATACAGTTGTAAGCTATATCTAGTTCACAATGTTTTCGCCTTCAATATAGATTTAATTTCAACTGACACTGTGATTAACATAAAATTAATCTTACTTATACAATTACACAGTAATAAATATATATATGTACTGTAACGATTTTATTTCATCTTAATGTCCTTCACCCTTTTGCTGGAACTTTACGCTCGTCTGCTGTTTTGAATGATCAAAAGTGTCACTCAGCACAGTACAAGCCTTTTCTTTTCATCATTGAAGCCTAGGAATCGTGCGCTTATTTCATTCTTATTTCAAACAATTACACTTACAAAGCGGAATAACACTGGCACAATACTAATTCTACGTTTCCCAAATTTTTACTACAGAATATATTTAAAATATATTGTAATTGTTTGTTGTAATATTGGCCTGGCATGGCCAAGCGCGTAAGGCGTGCGACTCGTAATCCGAGGGTCGCGGGTTCACTCCCGCGTCGCACTAAACATGCTCGCCCTCCCAGCCATGGGGGCGTTATAATGTACGGTCAATCCCACTATTCGTTGGTAAAAGGTTAGCCCAAGAGTTGGCGGTGGGTGGTGATGACTGGCTGCCTTCCCTCTAGTCTTTCACTGCTAAATTGGGGACGGCTAGCACAGATAGCCCTCGAGTAGCTTTGTGCGAAATTCCAAAACAAACAAATTGTTGTAATATCAATATCGTTTATTTTGCAATTTCGTTTGTTCAAAAATTTAGTTAACCATCAGCATTGGCGACTATTTAGAAGATAGCTACCAAACGTTTTCAACATAACAAATTTTACAACATGTTATAGGTCATTTTTGTATTATAAAATATACAAAAGTGACAATACAACAAACAATGATACATACAAAAAAGGAATAACATTGTTACAAGGCTAAAGTTATCTGTTAACCAAATTTTCACTACACCTATATTTAAAAAGGCTACCAAGACTAATATACAACATTTTCTCAGTTGTTCTGCTTCTGAAAATTTTATTTGAGACATGGTCTATATTTATATAGAGTTTCACGCTTGTAGCTGAAAACTCTGAATTACTTCAAATAAATCAAATATTGTCACAAATGTAACAAATCTTACATTATGAAAGTGGTGCTACTATTAGATGAAACAAGGAAGCTTTAATAATAAGATCTATAATAACAAATAAATAATAAATGCACGGGCTTATCTTTTTAAATATTCATCTAACCAAAACAACTACTATCGGTGTTTTTAATCGTTAATAACGGCCTTTAACATTAATATCCATATTAAAACATATATACATATATATATTTCTTTTATTTAATATTTTGATATAAAACAAAATAATGCGAATTGTAAAACATACTTTAGTGTAAAATTACGAGTGTTTTTGTGAATATTCTTTCAAATTTTAAAACTAAATTACACATTATCATTCTCTATCTTATTGGCTAGTGTTATTACAATTGATGTCATCGTGTTGAAGCGTCACTTGTATTACTCACGTATCTTTATCGGTTTAAATTTACGTCAAATTATTGGAAAAGCTCGAAGTTTAAACTTATATATTATTACTGTTTCCTTGTTACATCCATACCCATTTTAGTGTTCACAAAATCTCATCAGGATCAGAATGTATGATAAAATTATTTTCATGAAAAAGCGAAAACAACATTACAAAGGAACCTGGAACACACTATTGAATACTATATATATTATAACCATAAAATTTACGCCATAAACAAAATACGCTGCATTTTTCAAAAACGATCCTAGGGCACAAGCTTTAACGTGGTATTATTCAATGTATTCTAGGTTTCGGAGGTCACAAGGGAAGTAGAACCCACATTGCAGTGGGATACACCGTCTGTCAGTTTTAATCTCCAATTCGCTAGTAAGAGCCACACACGTTAAACTTCTGATGTTTGAGAGCCACAGGACATGAACAAATATTACAGACGTTTTTATTTGGGCCTGGCATGGCCGAGCGCGTTAAGGCGTGCACTCGTAATCCGAGGGTCGCGGGTTCGCGCCCGAGTCGCGCTAAACATGCTCGCCCTCCCAGCCGTGGGGGTGTATAATGTAACGGTCAATCCCACTATTCGTTGGTAAAAGAGTAGCCCAATAGTTGGCGGTGGGTGGTGATGACTAGCTGCCTTCCCTCTAGTCTTACACTGCAAAATTAGGGACGGCTAGCACAGATAGCCCTCGAGTAGCTTTGTGCGAAATTCCAAAACAAACAAACAAACAAACCAATTCGCTAATCTCACATAAGAAATAAGGAGAGCATGAAGTAAATGCTGAAGCCCACAACGCCCCACATCTATATTACCCTTCACTTCTTGCAGACAGTTGTGGGAAGGTGACTGCTCTCCCAATATAGCATAACAATAAGAAAAAGATGAAAAACAAAAAAGAGAGGATGATAAAGTATTACCGTTTGGGGATAAGTAAGATAAAACTTAGAACAATAGAGGCACTAATTAACACAACATCAGTAAAGTGATAGTTTACTGTGACTGTCGTGCTTTTATATGCCACTTAAGGTATATATCCGCATAAAGTAGTGCCAAATTCTTAAATGACCTTATTTTTAACTAAAAATAATTTTTAGTAAAATTTCTCTTATTTTACTTTCTTTGTATTTATTTAATACATATTTGAGTTTATTACATCGTGAAAAAGCTGATATTATTGAACAAAAAAGTTGTTTTCAAATACACTTAATACATTTAATTTTATTAAACAGGCCTACACCATATGTTACACTACGACACAAGCGCTTGAAATACATAAAGGTCAGCAAGATCTTGTAAAATCGAACGTTGGAGTTTCTTTCCAATCCCTGAAGGAATGAGTGTATAAATGTTGAGCATGATTTGAAACAAACGTCGTCAGATCAGTGAGCACTCCTCTGACTGTGAAAATTAAATCTTCGACAAAATAAAGTGTTCAAATTATTCAATGTTGTTGATGTTCTTACGTATTTTTAGTAGTACTTTGCAGACTTGCAAAGTAATGTCTCAAGTTGTATTATTTCGTTACAACATTAGTTTACTATATATTTAATTGTATGAAAATGTGACATTGTTTGAAAGCTTATGATTATGTTACAACTCGAAACTTGTGTTAATACTATTGTATAAATTAATAGCGTATTATTCTCTGTGTATGTTTTCTTATAGCAAAGCCATATCGGGCTATTTGCTGAGCCTACCGAAGAGAATCAAACCCCTGATTGTAGTGTTGTAAATCCGTAGACTTACCGCTGTGCTATCGGGGGGCAGCGTATTGTTCCATCCATAACTGTAAAAAAATAAAAGGTTTATTTCCTTTGTCACTCTTTTCTTAAACGCTTCTGTGTTGGTAATACTCAACAACAGAAATCACCGCTTGGCAATAAAAAAATTACCTGATTGTTCTTAGGTTAACTTTGATGTTGCCCCCCAGTGGCTCAGCGGTATGTCTGCGGACTTACACGCTAAAATCCGGGTTTCGATACCCCTGGTGGGCAGAGCACAGATAGCCCATTGTGTAGCTTTGTGCTAAATTCAAAACAACAACAACAACTTCGATGTTTATTTTGATATTTATGTTGATTAGATAAAAGGTTCGTTTTTGTTACAATCATTTTAGAGTTAGTGAGTTTTTGATAACTTTGTTGATAAAACAGCAAAATAGTTTAGTTTAGAAGTTTTATAACATTAAGTTGTTGCTTAAAGCAAAATAAAATTTACCAAGTAGTGTTTCAGCGTTTCCTTATTTATAGGCCCGGCATGGTCAGGTTGGTTAAGGGGTTCGATTTGTGATCTGATAGTCTTGGGTTCGAATCCCTGTCGCATCAAACATGCTCGCCCTTTCAGCCGTGGGGGTGTTATAAAATGACGGTTAATCCCACTATTCGTTGGTAAAAGTGTAGTCCAAGAGTTGGCGGTGGGTGGTGACTTCTAGCTACCTTCCCTCTAGTCTTACACTGCAAAATTAGGAACGGATAGCGCAGAAAGCTCTCGTGTAGCTTTGGGCGAAATTAAAAAAACAAATAAATCGTTTATATATTAGGCCTAATGCTCAAATTAGACTACAAACAAGTGTACTGTTAAAAACGTTATACGGTCAGTATTTAAACCGTTTTAAGTAACAAGACGGCCTGGCATGGCCGAGCGCGTTAAGGCGTGCACTCGTAATCCGAGGGTCGCGGGTTCGCGCCCGCGTCGCGCTAAACATGCTCACTCTCCCAGCCGTGGGGGTGTATAATTTGACGGTCAATCCCACTATTCGTTGGTAAAAGAGTAGCCCAAGAGTTGGCGGTGGGTGGTGATGACTAGCTGCCTCCCTCTAGTCTTACACTGCTAAATTAGGGACGGCTAGCACAGATAGCCCTCGAGTAGCTTTGTGCGAAATTCCAAAAAACAAACAAATTAAGTGACGAATAAATTTTAATTAATAGATATCATTTTAGCATTTCGACGCACATATTACCTACCTGGCCTTAAAAGTGCGGTGATTAAAGAATTACTCAAGAAATAAATAAAGAGTGTATCTTGGACGTACAGATAAATTTTTGCTTAAATTCTATACTGTTCATCATCTAACAATGATTTCCTATCATTTTTTGAGAGATTTTTTTACCAATGTGTTATAATTTTTCCGTCACAAAAATAAATAAATAAATGCTTATTATGTTGTTCAGGCTATTCTTTTAAGTTACATAATTTCGCCAAAATTCATGGTTTATTTTATGAATCAGCTAATTTTCGAAGCGCTAGAACAAAGGAAAAAATACCTTGAAGACTTTTTTGTTTTCTTTGTTTGTTTGTTTTGGAATTTCGCACGAAGCTGCTCGAGGGCTATCTGTGCTAGCCGTCCCTAATTTAGTAGTGTAAGACTAGAGGGAAGGCAGCTAGTCATCACCACCCACCGCCAACTCTTGGGCCACTCTTTTATCAACGAATAGTGGGATTGACCGTTACATTATTCACCCCCACGGCTGGGAGGGTGAGCATGTTTAACCGACCCTCGGATTACGAGTCACACGCCTTACGCGCTCGGCCATGCCAGGCCACCTTGAAGACAGTGAGTGTGTTATTTATCTGGAGATGTGAGTGGTATTAAGCAAACCTTTGTAATATTTCATTTATAATCTCGTGCATATTAAAATAATTGCCCCCCGCTATTACAGCAGTATGTTTACGGATTTACAACGCAAAATCAGGAGTTCGATTTCCCTGGGTGGGCTCAGCAGATAGCCCGATGTGACTTTGCTATAAGAAAATACACATCAAAACATTTCAGGAGAATCGTGTATACATTGAAAAAAAAACACCCAAAAAAACTAAAAATATTTCTTCTGTTTTTAACGTTTACTATAAGAACGGTAACTGTCAGTATCTTCTTTACGGCTGTCCAACAAAGAATCAGTGTAAATTTCTGGACTTATAACGTAAAAATCCAAGTTTCGATTCTTTGAACTGGACATAGCCCAAATATCTTAATAAGTAACGTGTGACGTATTATAAAGTATTCAGAACTTATTATTATATTAATTAAGTTTTTTGCATTAATATAAAGGAGCTGTGATATAATAACAAGTTGCCTGTGATTATAAATTAAAAGAACTATACTCTGGTAAGAAGAGTCATCTGATGGTCAGTCCCAGTTCTCCATTGTGTATGGATGTAGAGAAAGAGAGTGATATCCTATTGGATGAAAATCTAATTACGTGTGGTTACTTACATTAACAAGCCAGATTATCAAACTTGGCTGCGAGGAAATGCAATTTCTTTGATTTTACTGAGTATATCAGAAGAAAAGCTTTTCAAACAGTGAGTTCTAATCCATTGTGATTCTATTAGTCAGCCATTTTCTTTCATCTAAATATTAAAATATTCAAGTACATTTAATCCAATAGACATCTTCTCCTGACAACTGTAAGCACTGTTCCAGTCTAAATTATTCACATTGTTTAATATATAATTAGTACATTCTCCCATGAACTCATTAACGTATATTTAACATTTCTCTATCTTCAAGAACCGGTTAATATCACTTCCACTCATTACTTTAAGATATTTGACCGATATACATTATCTGTTGACCAATAACTCTTTGCCATAAAACTAAGAAGAAGCTTTTATATGCAAAAAAACGGCTGTTCTGGGCCCAGAAAACACTTCAAATAGAAGAGCGAACAACGTTTCGACCTTCACAAAGTGAACCTGACGATGACCGAAGAAGGTCGAAACGTTGTTCGCTCTTCTATTTGAAGTGTTTTCTGGGCCCAGAACAGCCGTTTTTTGCATATAAAAGTTCTCAACAAGTGGGTTTCTCGACATCACTGATTAAGAAGAAGCTTGTGGATTAAGTCCAATTGAAAGTGAAAACTGATAGGAAGCCAATAGCCCGTATGTAACTCTTATCTAATGGTGTATAACTAACTAGTTAAGATCACTTTAAATTCACGAAGTAGAATGGTGACATACGTATAAGATAATATGTGATTGACTTTACACATTTATGTGTCATAATACTAAAATAGTGTGACCATACATGCTGAAAAACGTATTAACTTGATCAGACGATTTTCATGTAAATGGTAATGAGGAAAAATCGAAGTGATTGTTTACGATTTCAAAAGCTGAACTAAAACCGAAATCCTACCAACGTTCAGAGGTGCCAGCAAAGAACTGATTAGGTTTATCTGGAGACTTCAACGGTAATTGTATGAACTGTAAGAGCTCTGGAGCAAGTCTGACTAGCATCTATTCTTGGGCAGAGATGATCTAACTTTTGATTTAAACTATATCGCTGTTTAATTCTGTCGCAGGTGTGAGTCTGTAGAAAATCGAACTCTGTAAATAACAGAATTCAAAGTTTAAAACTGTGAACATTATAAAAACGTGCCTGTTGCTTCCGATGAATAACCCAATTTACGTGGCAAAGCTTATCCATGTATGATTTTGTCATCAAAAAACATATTCAATGATGAGTTTATAATATGTTTCTCAAGTTAGTCTTTGCAACACCATTTAGTAATGAGCGAAGTTCTTACATTAATAGATGCAATATGTGAAGACTGGCGTTTAATTATATTGGTAACTTCAGATAAATGTCTGTAGTGAAAGAAATCTAGAGTTGTAGTTCAGCCACAGAAGAAGTCTCACAAGGAACCTAAAACGCTTAGTATTTAATGAAATATTTCTCCAATAGAGAAACAAATACTGTAAAAACACCTCAATACAATCTGAATAAGTTCCACCTCAGAGGTAAGCCTGCTTACAGACTGTAAATGCAAGTTGTGCCATATATAAAGAACGATTCATTACTGCAAAAGTAGAAAATTTAAAATCAGCCATATGAAAGAAAATTAAAACGGAATTGTTCAGGAAAAACAACTTCAGCTGGAAGATTAGGTGCGGCTATAGGACGTCAGGATTTATGACCTGAGAAAATTTAACTATGTGTTACAAGTGAACTTCTAGTGAATTGAAAGGACAAGAAAATCGAGAAGTGATATAGAAAGAGTGACAGATAACGATGAAGAAATGGTATACGGTAACACTGACACAGGAAGATGTAACAGCTTCACAACTGATGACGCATTAAGAGTCAGATGACGGAAAACCATGATATGAAGCTATGGGTATCCAGATGAGTAGCTGCAACATAATATTACTTGTACTGAATAAACATCTGGTACTAAAAACAAATACGATAAAGTACAAAGATCAGAACAAACTGTTTGGATAACTCAATAAAAGTAAAACAACGTTGTTGGCAACCCTGTGATCTAAGCTTAAAGATGGAGAATAAGAAAAAAATATATAAAACAGTTATGAGATTCACTTGGTAGAAAATGGATGACTTTGAGAGAAATGCCATAAACAAAAGTCAGTTTGTCTGTCCCAGGGCTAAATAGCTGAAGATAGAGGAATAGAGTTTTAAGTACACAAAGATATAATCACATATTGAAGATGATAATAACTTTTATGATGTATATCCATGTGTCTCAGTGTGTGCAAGTGTAACTTAACACAGAAGTGGTACTTTAATGCAAATGCAGTTGTGCCGTGTATGACTGTGACGTGACAATGAAGCAGATATGTAAATGAGAATTTGTATATAATATATTAAAATGTCATCTTCCACAAATTTGAAAATAATTTGTGACAGAACCTGAAAATAAATTTAAAAACTGCAGTTGGATAAGAAAAAATACTTTACGTTGTTGTTTTGAATTAAGCACAAAGCCACACAATGGGTTATCTGTGCTCTGCCCACCCACCACGGGTATCGAAACGCGGATTTTAGCGTGTAAGTCCGCAGACATACCGCTGAGCCACTGGGGGGGGAATGTTTACGCTACTTACACAACGATACATGTATTATATGCGCAATATACGCTAAAATCACTTATCTAAAACGCAAACTAAACAGCTGCATACAGTGCTAGACTTTATAGGTTATTATGAAACAGAATTTATTGTATTGGTTTATATGGATGCAAAGAGATACTATTGTTGCACAGAATGATGCTGTACCTGTTTGTAAAAATAAATAAACAGGAAAAAAGTAGAAATGAATAATGCAACTCATACACACTGTATTTATATTGTAAAGAAACTTCTATGAAATTGGTTCAAGGCGTAAACTGTTCAGAAAATTCTATTTCAAGTTTCCCACCTAAAACATAATCTATTTTGATGTAGTTCACAAAGCATATACAATAAAGGTTTTCTTGAACAACTCATTGGTGTGATCAGGTCTCCATACACCATACTAAATTATGAAGTTGGAAAAATGGTGGACAAACTGTGTACAACTTAATCGTCCCATATTTTATGAACGATAAAAGGTTTGAATGTACATGTGGGGTGGACTCATAGGTGTACACTATTACCTCTCCATGTCAAAACCTGGACTTTATTTCATTTTGTAGCAGACTCTCATTCTTTATCAGTTCATTTTGAAGAAGCTCGAACAGTACAAGTTTGTGAAACTTCATTTTGCAACAGACATAATGTGGGTAAAACACGTCGCTTTCACTGAATTTCTTTAGATGAACTTTGCTTTTAAAATTATAGTTTCCAGCTTATTTACATTAATGAGCTTATATCTTGGAAAACCGATCATACCACTGAAATTGTGGACAAGCAAGATTTACACTCTGTAGAAGGTTCACCACATCTTGTACTAATATAATTGTTAGTTATAAAGTTTTAAGTGGCTTCTCTATACTATTGATATTTGTCATTGTCCAAATTAACTTAGAATAGTCTTAAATAGTTTCTGTAATAGACTAGTCACAATAAGTACGCGAAGTATATTGTTTTTTTCACAGGATTTAGTAAGTTATTGTCTGTACTAGATTAGTCATAATACTTTCTAATAATTTCCGTAACAGATTAGTTTGGATACCTACGTGATGTATGTTGTTCTTGTATGATGTATGATATATTATTTGAATTAGGTTAGTCAAAATGATTTAGGCCTGGCATGGCCGAGCGCGTTAAGGCGTGCACTCGTAATCCGAGGGTCGCGAGTTCGCGCCCGCGTCGCGCTAAACATGCTCACCCTCCCAGCCGTGGGGGTGTATAATATGACGGTCAATCCCACTATTCGTTCGTAAAAGAGCAGCCCAATAGTTTGCGGTGGGTGGTGATGACTAGCTGCCTTCCCTCTAGTCTTACACTGCTAAATTAGGGACGGCTAGCACAGATAGCCCTCGAGTAGCTTTGTGCGAAATTCCAAAAACAAAAAACAAACAAAATGATTTGTAATAGTTTCTTAGGTAATATGATGCAACTATGATCGATTTTCGGAAGAGTGTGCAAAAGCCCTTTCCGAAAACAATATTTATCATTCAAACCATAAAGACCTGTTCAGATCGAGTATTTGAAATGTCTAAAATCAAAGGAATATGGATAAATTTAGAAAATCAGGACTATCCTGAAAGAGGCCTCCAACAAGCCTCCCAGCTGCCTTATGTCCACGGGCACAAAGTACCTAAAATAATTAAGAAGAATCTTTAACTTTGTACTCAACACAAAAATTACCTTCTAAAGTAACCCTAAACAAAGAATAATTTCAAATATTTTCAAAACATACTGACTCACATTTAGCTAAGAAACGTCGTCATCAGCTTTCAGTTGAAAAAAAAAAAAAACCAAACAAACTTGCGGTACCGAAGAAACACCTATCGTAATTTTATGTAAAGTATGAATTCAAGCGTCAGCAATTTCTAGAAAAGAAAGAGGACATCTGTAATAAACGCAACCAATGAAAGCTAAATAATAAATTCATTTGTTTTCCAAAGATGGCAACAAAAAGTAAACAGACAAAGCAAATGTAGTAGCTAGAGAAGGCAGCTATATTAAACCAAATGTATTTTCACGTCTTGTCAAAGCTCTAAGACTGCCATTCATAGAAACTTAATGAAACCGAACGTCTTGAGGATCTCAAATAAATAAAAATAATTCTATAATATTTGCTGGAAAGAATACTTCTTGAATAAATAAACACGTTGAAGATGGTAATTTAAACATCGCTCAGAAATCTGAAGAATTACACCTAAATTCATCAACTATACATCAGGACGCCAAAAGAAAATATACAAAACAATGCAACTAGTGCTGTGACGTTGAGCTGAAAAGAACATTTCTTACAGAAGTTGCTAATATTAATGATCGAAATTAATTACAAGATCATAAAGTAGCAGGTAAAATGTTTATATTTTGTAGGCTTTGACAAATATAATCTTTTTAATGCTAGAATCGGAAACTGGCCTATTATCTTATATTTCAGATACATTATATTCACAAATTCTTGTCTGAATTGTCACTTTGAAATAAGTCAAAGAGCTAATATTACTCCAAATTGGTCATGAAAAATGGATAGACTTTGAGAAAACGTATCTATATTGCCACTCATGCAGAGAAGCATTGCACAAATAGAAAGTCCGCCAGTCAGAGTTTGTTTTTGAGAACTGGTGTTAAAAAACCCAAAATGTCGTTAGCAGAATCATCAACGAACTGTAAAACTACTTAAAATCCAATGACATAGTTGCTGAGATACAAGAACCAAGTAGACCACATTCCACATATGAAGTAAGCGACTATTGTTTTTTGCTTTTGGCTATCTGCAGTTATAAATGATTGCTATGAGACTGAATCAAATATCCACATCCTCAACTATAGTAGTGTAAAGAATACATAAATTAAACAAATGACGTAGTATTCTCATTTCAGAATTCCCTCGCTTCGCCTTAGAGTCAAATAACAACTTGTATTACTTTGAAGAAGATATGTAAATAGCTTCAATTCTATTTTAATTTTGGATTTTGATGTGTAAGAAAGTGGTAGAAATTTATTGTATATAAAAGTATGCTTTGATTAAGATATGATTAATTTATCTTGAGGGATGGCACTATTAATATTAATATTAAATATTATGAAGGCAATATCCTTCATGAAACCCATTGCACTGCTTATTGCTTGGGTGATGGACACTAGCTTTAACCTAATGGGCAGTAATGACCTTAAAGAAAATAATGTTTCTCGAATGTAGTGATGTAAATGTTCACTGACTTGATTCTAACAAGCACATAAAGAATGTTCTTAGAAGACAAGATAGATCCCATCAAAACGTTACAGACACAAAGAAAAAAACGTAGAAACAGCTCTCTGTTGGAGGTACCTCAGGATGTTAAGCACCAAGTTAGAGTACTACTTTGCTATTATTGTTTAAAAATGTAGTGCTGAAGTTCTATTTAACGTGAAACTTCAGAAAAAGACAAAACATTTTCTTAAGATGCAAACAGGATCTAAGTTTTTGTAAACATCTTTATATGTTTTCTTCAAGAGATGGCACTACTTGCATTAGTTGTTCTCGTAGTGATTAAAATAATTAAAAAAATTACTAAGCTGACTTTGTATATAAAAGTTGGTATTGAAATGTACCTGGCGATAAAAAAATTATCTAAACATTCGGCATGCTCTAAAAGCCGGAAATACGATCGAAACAGAACAGAAACTCTGTACTAAAATGCGGGAGCTGGTCTAAACCCTTTTAACAACGTACTCTTGCATAGCAACAGTGTTTTGTGTTTGTTTTTCTTATAGCAAAGCCCCATCGGGCTATCTGCTCAGCCCACCGAGGGGAATTGAACCCCTGATTTTAGCGTTGTAAATCCGGAGACATACTGCTGTACTAGCGGGGGGCGGATAGCAACATAAACCATACCTTTGAAAAACGTAAGGAAAGTCCTAGAGATAGGAAAGGACATAGAACTTTTAAGTACATTAGTGAGGGTTAATACTAAACACAGTAATGACATGTTGTCTCGGGCAACTGAAAATAAACAAAATGTCTACCATCTTTACGAAATAGTGTTCCATAACAACAAGTGTTAAAACTGAAACGCAAACAGTTGATATACTTTGCTTTAAATATTTCATCAATACTGAAAAAATACTTGACATTATGTTTAGGAAAAGTTAAATGACATTTCAGATAAATGCCAGTTTTCATCATATTCTAATTTTACTCATTATCGACTAAGACGTCTTTAGAACATAATATATTCAGCATAATCGAAAAAGACCTCCTAAATTTTACCATTTGGTTTTTGAAGGTTTGCTGTATTGAAATCTGAATTTTATAGCTTGCAAACGAGACTCCCACCAAGGAAACACGCTGCTATATTTAAAGTAGAAAGATATATTTTATGCGAGTAATAACTAGTTTTTACGCAGTAGAGGTTATCCTGCATAATAGCTTCCCAACGGAAAACAAATAAGTATATTACAAAGTAAAATATATGTTTTGTGTTCAAAATAACATCTGCTACAGTTACATGTCATAAATTATCAAATTACCCTTTAAACTATACCCTGCTGGCTTTTTTGGAGTTACAATTTGTAGATAAGAAAGTTTTATAGGTTGTTAAATAGCCTCATACCGGCGACACACATAAATGGAACAAAACAAAAACAAAAAAAGAACTTGTGCATAATAATTTGTTTACAGCACTGCTTGATATTCATCTTTGGTAGATACATAACATAAATAACCTAACGACCATGCTGATTTTATTTAGCGTTCCAAATTTTACTATGTCGTAGTTCCCTTGCATAATTAGCCTCTTGGAACAACTCATGACATGAAAAGTAAAATAAAGTGTACATAATAATTTATCCATAACACTAATTGCGATATTTACTCATGAAATACATAACATAAACTACAAAACGACTTCATAATCTTAACAGATCATAACCATCCTCTCTTCAGCACTGGTTCGTTTACCTATTTTCACATTTTTAGTCAGTCTTTTACTGCTGTTGGTCTATCCATTTGTTTTCATTTACTTTTTCTCATTTTTCTTGTAGAGCAAACAGTGACCCCTGAGGCAGTGATAATGTTCCCTTCATTTTGAGGTAGCTTGCCGCCCATCTTGTGTTCCAAGGTGGAAGCTCAAGTTAGCTAACTGACTCTCCTTCATCATTTTCTTGGAATTTGATCCTATTATCGTTAGCCTTTCCAATATTAGTGACTGCATGGAGGTAGGAACTAAATGTATTTTTCAATCAGTTGTTTTCTCAATTCCCCATATCTCGACATGTTTCTTATGGTATTTTAGTTTAAGTTTGACACCTTTCTGTCAGCAGGTGTAGAAAACTCAGAAACAGGCTTGGAATATCTTTTGCAGGTATTTCACTCCTTCCAAGTGCATTGATATTAAGCAGACTCTTACCCATGCCTGACTGGTCAAATGTCAAAGCCAGGAAGGAATTTTGGATTAATTTTAGTGTCAAAATCTCTTCTACCACCAGCTCCAAGGTCGTCTGAAACAGAATTTGTAAGATTAGTAGAAGGTATGTTTCCATAGTGAGCTCGCTTTTCAATGGCTTGGAAGTTGATCGTGTTCAGGACATCACTGAAACCATTGTGTAGTACTTTTCTTACCTTTACAATCCTTCTGTCTCTTTCTTTGCCTTCTTGACCATCAAATCACAAACTGAGAAGTTTTTTACTTTCTTTTCGGGTATATCGTGCCCATGAATATGCCGTCCATTTAAGGTGGTGGAACTTAAATTTGCCATTCATTGATCTGACTTGATGATATTTATTATGACGTGATTCTTATTATTCTTCTATTTCACTGACTAGCTGTCTTTGTAAGAACCAACGACTAATTGGTACAAACCTTTCACCTATGCAATATTCGTCATTGAGTATGAAATTTATTGAGCAGTAGCTTCAGACTGTTATCACTCTCTTGTTCTGTGGGTTACAGGAAATGATTTCATCTAAGATATTTTCTTAAATTGGTTGCAAACATTTTTGCTTCCACTATAATTTGTATCCTGATCCAGAGCTTCATCTTAATGGTAATGTTCTTCCATTGGTGACTAAGATATATTATGTACATTAACTAGCTTTATATAAAGTGTACATTAGTACTAAGCATTCTCCATGTCTTCCATTACCTAGGGAGAAATCGATGTTCCGTGTTCAACATCTATTATACCTTTATACAATCAACGCTGAATTATGGATATTTGGTCTGTTGTTCAGCTCTGCTTTGAAGATATTAGACCCCTTTCACTGTATGTATGGGGGCTTTCTGCATTGACCCATCCAGAATCTGTATACTGAATTCCACAAATCTCCTCATTACCTTAGATGTTTGCAACTTTCTTTGCAATAAGCTACCAGGTTTCGTTCCTCACTACAGCATTACACTTGGGTTTTTTTCCTTCTTTTTTCTGAGAATTCATGGTCTGCCATTATTCCATTTAGTCATCATATTCAGGCAAAGCAGGTTAAATTTTGTCTTTCAATGAGTAATGTCTCCAAGTGTGATGATCAGCCAATATCTCCACGCCTCATTGCAACCCCACTTGAAATAATTTCTGAGTCATGAGAGGAGTATAGGTACTCTCGATTGGAAGTACTTCTCTTTACCAATCGTATTTTGAACCATTATTCAAAATCGGATGACTCTATGGGCTTTGCTCTATTTTGGTATGAGTCAGTGGATGCTCACAGAATCTTGTATACAGTTTCTAAGTTCACTGTCGAATTGTAATACGTTTGTATTGCCTTGGATAACCGATAAATTAATCAATACATTAACTGTATTTTTACACTGAGTCTCTTAGCTCGGTGTTGGTCCTAGAATTGTTTAATGTGAGTTCTCGCCTGTTCTTTTGAAAATTTAGAAATTACTGGCCCCATTCTGTCTATCATTTATTTCTATTCAGCTTATGTGGATACTTGACCATGTCGGTATTTTCGAGAATGACCTTGCTGACATCACAGCTAAGCCCATTTGCTCTGATATTGTCACAGCTGTGTCACTTCCATATGTGGACTGCAGTTCTTTAGTCAAAACACGGTTTCACGCCAAATGACAGTTGATTTGGGGTGAGAAAATTTGTAGCAAGCTTTTCGACTGTTTGTTTTTCATCCTACGAAAGCTACACGAAGGCTACATACGGTCCCTAATTTAGCAAGGTAAAACTTGAGAGAAGGCAGCTAGTCATTACCACCCACCACCATTTCTTTAGTTACTCTTTTACCAACGAATAATGATTGTCATAGCATAACGCCTTCACATCTGAAAAATGCTGGATGTTTGACGTGATGAGAATTCGAATCCGCAACCCTCAGATTGCAAGTCGAGCACTCTAACCACCTAACCACGAACTTTTCAAAATGAAACTTTTAGTTGTTCCTTGGCCACCTACATTCCATAATGATTGGTGGGAGGAAAGTGTTTTGTCTAAAATTTCATAATCTTACTTAAGTTTTCTTTTCTCTAGGTCTTAGTTATAAATTGTTTCACAATTCTCACCAACCTTAAACAACCAGCTACTTCTTCCCTCTTACTACTACCAGTTTAAAGTGACGTCAAAAATTACAGAATATTTTTTGAAGTATAGTCTTTTGTTTTACATTACATTTTCAAAAAGGGAAAAGATGAAAATATAGTTTTTTTTACATTTTTAACTTTTCTCAAAATATATTCATTAAAATGTGTACTACCATATAATAGACCATTTTTCGGGACACCTAATATAGAATTTATCCTTAATCTTAAATTATATGCTTTACAAATATATAATTCATCAAAGTTTACATATTCTAAAAGACGTCCCCCGCTGGTACAGCGGTAAGTCCATGGATTTACAACGCTAAACTCAGGGGTTCGATACTTTTAGGTGGACTCAGCAAATAGCCTGATGTGGCTTTGCTATAAGAAAAACACACACACACACTAAAAGATATATTACTTTATTAGAATTGTTGCTGTTGTTGTTTGCTATTAAGCACAAAGCTTGTTTTTGTTTTGTAATTTCGCACAAAGCTACTCGAGGGCTGTCTGTGCTAGCCGTCCCTAATTTAGCAGTGTAAGACTAGAGGCAAGACAGTTAGTCATCACCACCCACCGCCAACTCTTGGGCTACTCTTTTACCAACGAATAGTGGGATTGACCGTTACATTATACACCCCCACGGCTGGGAGGGCGAGCATGTTTAGCGCGACGTGGGCGCGAACCCGCGACCCTCGGATTACGAGTCGCACGCCTTACGCGCTTGGCCATGCCAAGCCTAGCACAAAGCTACATAAAGGGCTATCTGTGCTGTGATCACCACGTGTATAAAAATCCGGTTTCTAGCAGTACAAGTCTGCAGGCGTAGTGATTTGTCACTAGAAAACTCTTAAACTTGTATGGGTCATGTTTATACCAGCAGTATATCTCCTGACTTTATAATGCTTGCCATTGTTCTATGACTGTTACGTGTTATAATTTATACCTGCCAAGTCTTTAATTTATTGTATAACGTATTATAATCTACCATGGACGAGTCTCCGACTTATTATATTACATATTACGAGTTCAGATAGTTGGAAATTTTAATTTAATTTAGAAGTTAACTGAATGCCGAAATTTATGATATTTATCAACAAGATTGATACGCACAATTTTCTTTCTTAATGTAAATATATTTTAATTACAAACAAAAAACAGATTAGAATAACAGTTATTACAAATAAAAATGTATACACAAAGATCCTGTAAATTTACAAACAATACTGAATTTTATATCTGATTTAAAACTGAATATTTTATCGACAAGTTATGATGATTAAATGAATTTCGAGGTCCTAGCTCTCTATTTCTTAGCTGGTCTTACGCAGTCTAAAGGCTGACTTTTGTCCGACGAATATATCTAGAGTTCTCGCAGAAATACTAACGTCCAAAGTTAATTCACTGAAGTTAAACAGTTTGCAATGTTCAAAATCTGTAGAAGTTCCTAATGAAGTAGCTGTCGTTTCCCGATTAATAAGTATAAATAACAGTTATAGCTTTTGAAGTTTGCAGTATACCACCAATATAAACTGTCTTTGACGCATCGATTTATAAACTTTAGGTGAGGTTCTTGAAAGTTCAGTTGATGACAATAATGGCGATCATTAATATTTTGTGTAGGTATATACATTGTTAATTTTTACGCTCGAGAAACTTTCTCAGATTTAGTGAATGGGAAAGAATTTCGCCATACACATTTAAAAGTATAAGTTACACACATTTCTGAATATATATATAAGTGAAACAAAGATCAATATTGAAACAATTATAGATTAACATATATGTTATAATTACCCACTCACTTTGTCATTATGAAATTGTCATCTCACGTACTGGAAATATGGCTCTAGTTGATAGATAAGAAATTTAAACCAACGAATTATTAATAGAAGAAATGACATCAATTTTATTCAACAATGTAGAAAGGAACAACTAACCCCTAATTTTGTAAAAGTAAAACTTTCAAAAATTTTTAATAAATACACAAACATTATTCAAAATTTACAGAGAAAACTACTTAAAGCCATGTTGAACACAAAATACAAAGAACAACATGAATTACAAAAACAAAAAATGAACCTAGACCATCAACTAGCATGCTGCATTAAACCAGAGATTTACGGAATTATACAACGAAACATAAACCAAATCAATACTAAGAACGGCCCCCCAGTGGCTCAGCGGTATGTCTGCGGACTTACACGCTAAAATCCGGGTTTCGATACCCGTGGTGGGCAGAGCACAGATAGCCCATTGTGCAGCTTTGTGCTTAATTCTAAACAACAACAACAACTACTAAGAACGACAGAGACAAAAAGATCTGCCACAACAAAAAACTAGAAAAACTAAGATGTAAACTACAGAAAAGACACCAAAACGACAAACCGTTGACTAATCTCATAATTAACAGATCCGACCGACAATTAAACACAGACGAGATACATCTACTTAACAAAGGACTCAACTTCGCAATAGCACCTAGGTACGTTCCAACCATAGAAATCAAAACATGTTTAAAAGACCCAGCCAGGAGACTTGTGATACTTTCCTCAGAAAACAAAAACAAAGAAAAAACCAAAAACAACCAACAGAAAGAAGACAACTTAGATAATTTTATTGACATCCAACAACCAAACTTCCCAGGTAAAATTACAAATTTATATTTTCCAGAAACACCTAAAAACAACATCTTAAACGATTTTTTCAAAGAATTTTCTCATAAAACCATCAACATAATTTCACAAAACAGAAAACTAAAAAACAACCTTACAAAAAGAGACATTAATTCCATTAAAAATCTAAAACAAGACAGAAACATAAAAATTCTAAAAGCAGATAAAGGTAACGCTATAGTAATAATGAACACGAATGAATACATACAAAAAATGAATAACATCCTATCAGACACGAACAAATTTAAACCAATACACACAAATCCAACAAAGACACACGAGACGCAACTGAACAAATTACTACTACAAATGAAAAAAGCCAACAGAATTTCACAAACACTTTATTCCTACCTCCGTAAAACCGACTCACGCACACCGCAAATATACGGCATCGCCAAACCTCATAAACCAGATTGTCCATTACGACCAGCCCCCCAATGGCTCAGCGGTATGTCTGCGGACATACACGCTAAAATCCGGGTTTCGATACCCGTGGTGGGCAGAGCACAGATAGCCCATTGTGTAGCTTTGTGGTTAATTCAAAACAACAACAACAACAACCATTACGACCAATAATGTCAACATATGAATCGTTTAATTACAATCTTGGTAAATACATAGCATGGACATTCTCCAAATATGTAATATCAGCCAGCTCATTCATCAAAGACTCTTTTAATTTCAAGTCTAATCTAAATCAACTTAAACATAAACCCTTAATGGCCAGTTTCGATGTTATATCCCTCTTTACAGAAGTTACAACAACAGAAGCCTGCAAGATAGCCTTAGAACTCTATATCTGAGACCCTAACCCAATTATAGACATTCCCAGTAACTAGTTTGCAACCATCATAGAATTCACCACAATAAAGACAAACTTCATATTAAACAACCAAAACTATATACAAACAAATGGCCTAAGCATGGGCAACCCAGTATCCCCAGTTCTAGCCAATATTTTTATGACACAAATTGAAACACAAGCAATTAATACAGCATTACATCCACAACTATACTGGTACAGATATGTAGATGACACGGTTGCGGGATTCCAATCTACAGAACACATACTTATTTTTTTCAATCACATTAACTCTATACATCCCAACATTAACTTCACATGTGAACAGGAAGAAAGCAATCAAATATCATTTTTTAACCTCAAAATTACAAGAACCGACACACAATTCAAAACAGAAATCCACCGATAAATCACCCATACTGGACTATACATTCCTTGGGACTCAGCACATGAAACAAAACAAAAACTAAACATACTAAGAAACCAGATAAACACAGTCATAAAACTATGCTCACCAGATAAAATTAACGATGAATTAGACAAAATAAAACAAAACTTCATCAACATCAATAAGTTTCCTCCACAAACCGTAGAAAACATTATACGCACACACCTAGACAGAAAGCAAAATCAACCAACAAAAGTAAATATATCTCACGAATCAAAAAATCACGAAACCATATATTGTTGTGTACCATATATTCCTGACATCAGCAAACAAATAACCAACATTTGGCAAAAACTAGTAACAAAATATAACATTCCAGTTAATACTAAATTTATTCAAAAACCGGGCGCACAACTGAGGTCTATACTATGTAAGAACTACACTGACAAACACCACACCAACATTATTTATAAAATACAATGTGATAACTGCCACGACTTCTATACTGGAGAAACAAGTAGAAACATGGAAACCAGATTCAAAGAACATAAAAAGTCACCTTCACACGTTTTCGAACACTGTAAGTCAAATGAACACAACATAACCATAGAAAACACTAAAATACTAAATAAAGAAACAAACATAAACAAACGCAAAATTAAAGAAGCCTTACTTATACAACAACTTAAACCCAAAATAAACCAATATAAAGGAACGCCCTTATACCTATATTAATATTATAGATAAAATTACACAAACATCTAACCCCGCCCTCTACATTGCGACACTCAGTTACACAACCTCTTCCAAACATGTGGTCAGCTTCCGGTCAGTTACCTCTTTCTTTGTGAACCTGACGATGACCGAAGAAGGTCGAAACGTTGTTCGCTCTTCTATTTAAAATATTTTCTCAACCCAAACGAGCCGTTTTTGCATAAAAAATTCGTGATTCTCTCATATCAACGCTATGCTATCCTTAGGAGGGAAACTCGATTTTCTAGCTTGATTGCACAAGATTCTGACAGTTATCCTTACCAAGTCTGTGGCAGGAAAGAAAAAAAACCATTATAGACCTTTGCAACATCGGCAAAATTTTTTTTATCCAGATGAAGATTTTTTCTAGGCTTGACAATTCTCTTAGACACAATATTATTTTGATATCTGACTCCTTCTTTTAATCCTAAGTAATTTGAGTTGGGAAATGTTTTTATTTCATCAAACATGAAGCGTTTTTAAACGTAATAAAAGTAAATTTTAAGTATAGAGCAGTACATGCTTGAAAACAATATCCTGTAATCATTACACCAACATATTTCCCTACCTGTCCATTCTGTGGTATATTCACATGAATTGAGTATCGTTCCATACTATTGAATGGGTCTGAAAACTAACAAGGAGTACTGATGAGTTCCTTATTAACTGAGTCAGCACCGAAACAAATAGTCATGATTGGATACATATGTAAAACCAAATAAACATTCTTATTAAAATATAGCTCACATGCTTGCGCTATACTTATAAACATTATATGATTTTTTATACTCGATTTTCCTTCAGGTCAAGATCATATACCAGGATGACAAATTCAGGGTTTCTTAGATTTGAAAAAACTTTAAATGTTCCCAGTGAAAGATGTATTACACGTGACTGGTTATTATCAGTACACAAATATGAAGCTATAACCTTTAGATATTACCTGAACAGTAACTGAATGACATTGCTGTTAATATCCTTACCCAAGTTTACATTAAGCAGTGTACTGTACCTTGAGAGTAAGAAAAGTAACTTGCAACAAGTTTAACTCGATAGTTTTCTTTTCCACGTGTTATGTAAAAACTGCACATGTCCAGGACAATGAATGAATTCAGAGTAAATATGAAATAAAATTAATATAAATTTATGTAATATTCTTATAGCACACCGTTTATTTTTCGCCTTGACTACTAGTAATTCAACACCTGATAAAGACGAGAAGGAATATAAATTGTACATCACGGAGAAATTTTAATGCTTTACTTTTGATAAATCTGTTTTTGTATCGGTATTTAAAACTACTTACTTGTCTGTCGGAAACTGGTGAAGAAGAAAAAGTCAGAAAGTAATTAAATGAGCTATAAGTTTTTAAGATGGTAAAAACAAGTATATTTATATCTATATATATAATGGGTTTTGTAATTTATTTACACATAGTACTTAAAGGTATATATACGATTCGAGTCCAACTCCTTTTATTGCAATTTCTTGTTCGCAATGTCTTTTTCATCATCCTTACTGCACGATGTACATATAGAAATTTTAAATGTTCTCTTTTTTTTTTCGTAAAGATTGAGGGTTTTAAAATGTGTTAACATTTCTTATAGAGATTTGTCTAAACGTCTGTAAACATTCTTTTTAGTTCCTTAGCTCTCAATTCATCCAATGTTTTTAAGAGAATCGTTGCTTTATTAATGCTACTAGTAAACATTGACGAAATTTTCTAGAATTCTAAGAATAGGCTGAGAGCGGATGATAAACTTCCTCAACTAAAGCCCAACTTCCAGCTATATGTTAACTTTACATTTATCGATAGTCCACACATCCTGTAGATTGCTGGGTAACTTGGTACGCCAGAAGCCTCATAATTATATAACTGTAGTTTAGCAAAGATCAACAGCCTATTGTTTCTGTATACATTAACACAAACTAAAGTAGGCTAGTACTTACTATCTTGGATATAAAACATGAAATAGAAATGTCAGTTTTCATGTTGGTGGCTATGTTTTTGAAGAGCTACGTAGAAAACAGTTTTAAACTATGAATTGTCTAGCCAATTATTAAAGATACATAAAATAATATAGATAGCGGGAAATACATCATAGTTCCTTAATTATTTTTTTATCTGACACAGATAAGTCAAGTTTTGCAAGGAATATAAATCAACAAGGTTCAGTCAAAGATCTCAGGTCTATTGAAATGTGAAAAATGGTACAGCGAATAAACTCAATAACCGGATCAAGAAAAATATTCGGAACGACTGATATTTTTTGAAAAAGTGTAATAACAGAAAATTATTTGGCTTGTTTACGTAATATCTTCAAATTAACTGCTTTATGCGCCAAATAATTAATTTTTTTTTCTGTTGAAAACTCTGTGTGGTAGGTTATTATGATTTGAAACTATTTAAAATATGCGATTGCATTCCGAGAACGGCCCGACATGGCCAAGTGGTTAAGGCACTCGACTTATAATTTGAGGGTCGAGGGTTCGAATCCCCGTCATAACTAACATGCTCGCCCTTTCAGCCATGGGGGCATTATAATGTGACGGTTAATTCCACTATTCTTTGGCAAAAGAGTAGCCCAAGAGTTGGCGGTGGGTAATGATGACTAGTTGCCTTCCCTCTAGTCTTACACTGAAAAATTAGGGACGGCTAGCGCAGGTAGCCTTCGTGTGGCTTTGTGTAAAATTCAAAAACAAACAAACAAAACATCCCAAGAACATACAGCTCTAGGTTTGCATGATCTGCACCAGTAAATCATTATGTTTTCATTCTGCGCAGTTTAGTGTTTGCTGTGACTCCTGGGGTTTCCGGTTTAGTCCTGGTCTTTGTGGCGCCACGATTGGTGTCAAGCAAGCTCTCGGAAATGTTCGTAGAATGTTTCCATCATAGTAACTACTCTGTTTTCAAAAGTTTTTTTCTTTTTTGTCACTTAGCTTTGCCTGAATTGAAGTAGTACATATATTAGTATAATAAACACAAGACTTTGTTGCGATTTTATCCTTTCTTTCTTTTAAGATATGATACAATACTATACTATCGATACTTGCAAGATTTTTTGTTAAAACTTTCCAAACTTTCAGTATGTTTTTTTATAGGAGAACTTTAAATTTCGGTATGAATATAATATATAAATTTCAAACCTTTTATTGTTATTTTTAATTATTAATTTATGAAATGAACCAAAGAATTATTTGACAAGATTGATGTTCGGGTGACTTAAGTGTTTGTTACAAAAGTCATACTGTCGAAAGAAAGTTGCTTAATGAATTTCTAAGCTGTCTTATTCAGGAAGTGAGGAACATTCTGATGATTTGTTGTTTGAAACTGAAAAATAACAAACGTAAAGTCTTTTAGGACTTAAAGTAGAATAGAACATCAGAACGAATTGTTCGATATTCATTGTATTAAACTTAAACTAACTATTCTGCTTTAATTGTAAGCTTTGCTTATGAAGTTTGGCTTGACTAGACAGGAACGTCACTCAAAAATATTAATGTACGTACGCTGTAGTCATCTTTTTGTTATTTCATTTGGCGTTTAATGTAAATATGACGGCGTAGAAGTATTCGTACAATAGTTTACAGAACATACTTATATTATGTTGAACAACTTTGTTAACAGAAAACCAGTAATGTGCTAGCTAAATATGATAAATCAAATTTGTCAGCAGTGTTACTGTTCATACAATTGTTTAAAAATATGATAAGTTTCTTGGTGATGCAAGAAAGACGCTAATTATTTCTGAAAGCATTTAAATTTAGTAAGTGGTAAGGTTTTAGACCCATTTCAATAATTTTTGCGGCATATGGAACAACACGAGCTTACCATGTTAAGGAACTTAAATTTCCACATAATACCATAAGCCTAAAGACATTACTCCGCATGACGATTTCAAAATATACAGGAAAACGAAATAATCAAATTCATTCAAATATTTCCAGTAGCAAAAAAAATTCCATGTAAATTTAGCCTATAACGTCAATACGTCAGATATCTGAGTTAGTTACGGGTTTAAAAGATATGTAATTAACACGTTTACAAATATTTTTTTATGGAAGACTGCTACTGATAATTCATTTGATGGAGAAAAGTCCTGTTTTATTGCAGATTTTCAGTACACGTAATTTATACATTCATTTTGGGCTCATTTAATGTCAGGATTAGACCATGGTTGACGGGCAAGAAGCTTTAACCTTTAGAAACCAGAGGGAGTTTGTATCTACTACAAGAATCCTTATGAAATTCCATTCAAGAAATCAAGATTTTACGAAATATTAATCACTTAAATATATCACTTAATCCAGATTACGATGTTAACTTGTATACCGATCTTTAGTACTATTAAGTGTCATCCTAAAATAAAGGTGTTATTAGTACCGTTTACAAGAATCGGAAATCACTTTTCTCAGATAAAACAGTTTTTATTTTCAGAACGATGTACAAGAGTGTCATTTAAAAGTGTTGAATGTAGTTATGGATATCATTTGCTTGTGCTTCTAGAAGCAATTAATCTCAGAATTACTGTCCTTTGGAATATGAAGTGTACTTCACTATTATTCCTTGCTTTCTTCAAACCTTAGCTGCTGAGTAATTACTTATTGAAATTCAGATATATAGACATAATAAAAAACAAAGAAGTTCATTAAATTTAACAAAATTAGAAAAGGAAAGCATATAAGCAGTACTTCCAAAGGCACGTATACACACAGCTGGCCAAAATCTTAAGGCCAATGAACATAAAGAAAAAGTATGCATTTTGCGTTGTTAGACTCAACCACTTATTTAAGTAGAGCTTCGAAAGATGAATATAAGAAAAGGGGGAAAAAACTCTTTTAGCATTTAATAGGGAAAATGTGAACACTATAAAGCTCACCTAAATACCAGCTGGTCAAAAGTTTGAAACCATATTGAAACGAAGCGTTAATCGGTAACGAAATTTAGTCATTTGTGTTTAAGCATTAGTGTTGTCAACATCTCTCACTAACATATCCTGTGTTACATTGGGTAGAAACATGACAAAGGCTAAAAAGTTGAGAGAGTGTGAATGTGGCAGAATTATAAAGCTGCAAAAGCAAGGTCTCTCTCAACATGCCATTGCTGGTGAGATTAAGCGTAATAAAACTGCTGTTTGAAATTTCTTAAAAGACCTTGAGGCATAGGAACGCAAATTTTAAGTGGTCTGCCCAAGGAAATTTCGCCAGCGTTGAGCAGGAGGATTTGACGGGTTGTTCGGCAAGACACCAGCCGATCGTCGAACCAGATTAAGGTCCTTACGGACGCAGAGTGCAGCTGAAGAACAATAAGACGGCATTTACGAGAGAAAGGCTTTAAAAACCGTAACCGTCTTCAAAGACCACGCCTCTTTCCACACCGCGAAACAGTTCGGTTAAACTTTGCTGAGAAGCACCAAACATTGGACGCAAAAAAGTGGTGAAATGGTTTGTTCTCTGATGAGAAAAAAATTAACCTGGATGCTTTCTCCTTCCATGGAACAATGAAACTTCAGGTTATACAGGGGCGTCAAAGAGCAGCTGGCTACATTGGCATGTTGTAGAGAGCATCCTTATTGACTGAAGGCCCTCGCTTGTGTAGAAATGACTGAATCTTTCAGCAGGACAACGCTGTAATCTACAATGCCCACAAGACAAAGGACTTTTTCATGACGAATAACGTGACTCTTTTGGACCATTCAGTGCGTTCGCCCGAACTGAATTCTATTGAAAATGTTTGAGGGTGGATGGCAAGAGAGGTTTACAGAAATGTTCGTCAATTTCAAACAGTGCACGATCTTCGTGAAGCCATCTTCATCACTTGGAATAAGATTCCAGCCAGCCTTCTGCAAACGCTTGTATTGACCATGCCAAAGCGAATGTTTAAAGTCATTCACAATGACGGCCGTATAACTCACTACTGAGACCTTTTGTTGGGCATTTCGTACTTTGTTTAGAACTTTTTAGGTATGGTTTTAAACTTTTGACCAGCTAGCATTTAGGCTAATTTCATAGTGTTCACATTTTCCTTATTAGATGCTAAAAATATGTTTTATTTTTATTTTCCCTTTCCTTATTTTCATCTTTCAAGGCTCTACTCAAAAAGTGGTTGTGTCTAACAACGCAAAATGCATATTTTTTCTGTGTTTATTGGCTTTAAGATTTTGGCCAGCAGTGCATGTATGTTTATTTATGTTGTGTTTAACAGTTGGTTATTTATGCATCTTAATGCTCTTATGCAATTTCCTTGTGTATGTGATTCATTTTTATATTATACTTAAAAGCAATTATGTTGGTCCCTAAGTGTTTTATTTATTTTAGAGACGATGATGTTCTTTGAATAAGTAAATTGTGCAAACAGTAATGATGTACCTGAATATTTCTATATGTGAAAATGTTATAGTCCTTTTTGTACTGATACTTTTAACATGATACTGAAAGAAAATGTAATAAGTATACATAAGTTACTCTGTAGAACCAAATCAGTTCCTACTGCATGATTCTGAAGTTGGCGAGTTTTGCAATGATAAAATTTAGAAGTTAAGAGTGAAAAATAAATTAATTTTATAGAATAATAGTGCTGAATAAAAAGGATATAATACTTTAATTGAAATAAACAATCAAAGATTAGTACTGGGAATCTAGGCATAAAATCAAACAGTACAAATAATTATTAACTTGTGTGTTTTTAAAGTGTTACCTCCAGTAGATCAGTGGTATATCTGTGGATTTACAACACTAAAACCGGGTTTCGATACCCGTAGTGGGCAGAGCACAGATAGTCCATTGTGTAGTCTTGTGCTTAATTCGAAACAACCACATTAAAGTGCAATCTTAAACTTCTCAATTTTTTTTTTACTGTTGCACATTTCATATATGAAGTGTAACCATGAATTCAAAAAAATACCCAGGATTTTGACATAAAATACTATCAGATAAATTACTATTTCGATGTTTCATATCATTATTGTTTCTGCAGAAATTACGTTTCGTTCTTTGCTGTTTTACAACATGTGTATCCTTGTAATAAATTTTGACTTAATATGTGAAGATGTATCAACATTTTCGTGGTAAAAAAAATTAAAATTATATGAGACTGTTTTTAAGTCCCACCAAGGTTTATGTTTACTCGAGAATACTGTCCTGTCCCTTCTTTCAGAGTTGTAGTAGTTTGAAATAATAAAATATATTATGATATGTTTAATTTCATTACAAACATTATGTAAACATTTAAACATATTTTAATATGTATTTGTTTATCTGATTACCAATTTTAATCTACTTCTTATAGGTAATAATAGACAACTATAATCCTAGTTCAAGCTGTGCCAAAACTCTCGTGGATGATTCCTTTTGTTTTATACTTTTTGTTCGTTTGTTTTAAAAATCTTTATTTAATTAAAAGATCTTATCTTCGAAATAGTTTGAGTATTAAGTGTTTTACCAAGAAATGACAGTAGACCCACAATCTTCATGCTATATATTCAGGTATATTTCATAAATATGTACCCTTTATTTTTATTAAATTGGTTTCGATAAATTTAATTTGTAAATATAATTCATGCTTATATTTCGTTAATTAAAACTCACAGTTTATGCTCTATTAACTTTTAGTGTATTATGCGTTTTTTTCTTTAATAAATGTTTAACTTGTGAAATTGTATTTTAGTAAACTACGTATTTAGAACACGAAAAATAAATATGCCCGTTCTATTACTCAATTCACCAATTTTCCCGAAATTATGGCAGTTTCTAGAGATTACACACCTTATAAGTAACTCTGAACAAGGGTTAAGTCGGTAAGTCATAAGCAATTTTCATTCCATCCAAGAGGGGCCGGGTGAAATGGTAAGACAGACCATATTGAACATGTAACGGTGACAGTCTGTATACCATTAAAGAGAACTACGTAGAATTATTTATTAGTATTGCCACAAAAGAGAAGGAAGGGTGTTGAATGAGCAATAGAAAGAAATAAAGGACAGTTAATCTCCAGGATAGATACAGTTTAGTAGGTTCTTCCTGGGTGTGGCTTTAGTAAAAAGGTCGTCTGACAATGAGGAACATGACATGTTTATTACATAATCTGTAGGAGATTAAAGAGCAGATTTGGGTAGCAAAAAAGAAGAAAAATAAGACCTTGTAACAAGACATTACGAGTCCGGAAACAATGTGAATACACCTGATTAAAAAATTTCTGAAAGTTAATAAAATCTGTGGGAAGATAAATGACCATAAAGTATTTGTTAACAACTAGATAGTTTTATACCAAAAGCCATCCAAAGAGCATGATGCTCCAAAATCTGAAGTCTGGAGCAAAAGTGGTAGATCCAAACATCCAGGCAATGTGGCCATAAGGTAAACATGGTCAAATAAAGATTTTACTGAATATATATAAAGAGAGATGTATTTAAGCTTTAAGAGGTTCCGATCAGTCGTCGGAAATAGAGTTTGGAGGAGACTTTTTATACAACAGCTGCTAAATGAATTTCCAAAACAAGATGTTAAACAAGTGTGACTGGCTGAAAGATTCCTTTGGGAATACTGAGAATAATACTAATCTTCTTATAGTCGTTGGCTATACATCATATGTGTTTGTATGAAAGTGACTTTTCATAATATTATGTTATGTTGTTATGCTTCTCTGACTGACATAGTTATTTTATTCTTTGTTCAAGCGTAAAAGGTGATACAGTATTTTTTGCATTTCTTTGCCGTTTAAATAAAAGTGTGTAGTTCTATTACCTAGTTGTCTGTTTTCCAGTGCATTATATACGTTAGAAAATCATTTAGGTATTAAATACAATACGATTTTATAGCTTTCTTTATTCGCTCTTTTTAATTACATATAAATGGTTGAATATTTACATATAAAAATTGCTTAGCCACCATAATTATACATTTTGAGACGAACGAAAATAGTCTGTTTACTTCTGCAATTTAAATTATATTTATCACTTGTGAAATTGATACTGCACTCGAAGCATTAGTATCAGCCTGTCTTAACTGGATAAGATATTTACCTTTTACGAATTATATATCAGTTAGTGAGGAAAATATTGACTCGTTCTTCTTCAAGTTTGAGAGAAAAATCATCATAACATAAATATTTTTTGCAACGAATTGTTACCATAACAATTTTGTATTCTTGCTTTACACATGTAACAACACAAGACCATTCAGTGAAGCATTATCTGTACAGTCTTTCTCTAATTTGGAAAAAAAAGGAAAATATTTCCAGTGGGAACGCGTTAGGTTTACAGAGTTACAACACTGAAATCTAGGGACCAATTTTTCACAGTGTACAAAGCAGATAGACCAATTTAGCTTTTTCTAAAATAAACAATTTAGGAGGAAATTAGCTTTTGTTTTCCAGCTGATAATTAGGGGCAGCTTTCTCATTTAAGGAGTTTCGGGAATGGAGGCGAATTTTGCCTGCCTTCTTATACAGTCAGATAGTAATGCTTTGAAATGCCTGCCTTGGAAATCTGCCTGATTGTTTTAGTTTATTTCATCATTACTATAGTGTGGACTGCTCAAGGTGGAGGATGGAGAGCTGACACTTAACCTGTCCTTTTCGTCTATCTTATTTTCACTGCAGTTTTTTCTGTTAATTATTACCTCTGATTTGACACTGTTCAACTGTAAATAGCCACTACTGGTGCTTTTGGTTTCATATTCGGCTGAATGGTCAGCATTCTTGCAGGATTCCACATGGTCACTAGAAGTTGAAGCTTGAGCCATTTGTTCTTGATATTCAAGGACGTCCGACAGTATTCTGATATAACGGATTGCCAGACGGAGAATTTCATTTTTACTGAGTTTTTTGTCCGGCGGATGAGTTGGCACCAGCCTACGTAGGTCAGCAAAAGCACCGTTAACGTTCTGTTGCCGCCATCTTTCGCGATTGTTCGTAAACGTTCGGCGGTTTAACTTACGCGAGTTTCCTCCCTCGTTCGTTGGAAACTCTTCTTCTGATGAAAATCTTCGCCTGAGAACTTGCCGTGGGACAAATTCTAGAGCCACTTGCTGACTCGTGGGCACATCAACTGGTAGGATAGATCCAGTGACGGTTGACGAGAGGCTGAAATGTGGCTTAGATGGAACAGATAAGGGAGAGACCCAAACCCACGCTGGAGTAGTGTCACAGGACGATGTCACATGCGAGTAGAAAACGTCGTCTGTCTCGGCTTCCTGGTGGTCATCCCCGCTACTTGAGAATAAAGAACAAGGAGAGGTACTGTCCGATGGTCGTTCATTCTCCGATTCGGAATCGTCCAACCTGGGGCTGGTTAATCTTGCATTTTCAATATTCTGTGTGAAATGGTTCGTGTCACCTTCCATTACAAGGTTTTTTAATATGTGATGATCTGGGTAAAAAAAGACACAAAAAACAATAACATTTAATGTAGAAAACAAAACGTTACTATGTATGATACTGTTAGATAGTACTAATTTCCTGAAAGATAAAAAGTTTTATTTAATATTCTAATATGTCATGTAACAATGTTCTTTTTCATTATTCGTTATAACTTATATTAGCTATACACGGTTTTGTTTATTATTCGTATTGCTTAAGCTGTTGACTTCGGACAGAAGAACAAGTTTGAAGGTGACGGAAAAAACCATACATTTTCTAGTTATCGGAGTGAAAGTTACGGAGACAGGATATTTGTTTCGTTTTGAACTTCGCATAAAGCTACAGGAGAGCTATTCCCGCTAGCCGTCCCTAATATGGTAGTGGAAGAATACAGCTAGTGATCATCATTCACCGCCAACTCTTAGGATACTCTTTCGCCAGCGAATAGTGGTAATGATCGTCACATTATAACGCCTCCACGGCTGTAAGGGCAAGAACGTTTGGCGGAAAGAGGATTCGAACTTGCGACCTTTACGTTGCGAGTTCATTGCCCTAACCTCCTGGTCATATCGGGCCCGTGTATGATGCACGGCAAGAACTAATCTAGTCTCTACAGCACGACTCTAAAGTTTTTATATAAATAGAAATATATCCATCTTCTTACAACTTTCAATTTTGTAGTCGGTCAGAAATCAGTATCATAAGCCAAACATATAGTGAAGAGTTATTTCGGACAGTCAAACATTATAGTGATGTCATATAATGTATCTATTCTTGAGTCTAGGATTACTGAGAAAAAATAAAATACGAAGAGTTCGTGGCACCATCTCACGGACATTCACGTAAACCTGGTAAAGCCATTACATGCATATGGTAATCGACTTCCCAATGGATGTGAGAAAGTGCATTATTGTAGAGTCTAAAATACTTTAGCAGCTCAAATTCTTCAAATATTATTACACCATAATATGTCAACATATAATCTAAGGTATTTTCAAATATTTATCCTGTGCTGAATGTGCATGGATACATAGATCGATAGATAGATGTGTAGTATAAGAACCCTTTAGGTATTGTTATTGCACTATAAACGTATTGTTAATGAATAATCCAAGACCCTTTCAAATATTGCTCTGTGATATATGACTCGATTGGTCAGTTTCAGAAGCTCCTGAGGTTCGTTCTTGTTCAGTGAAAGTTATTTTGCTAGCGGACGTTAAAGCAAACTGATAAGTAGTTGAAACAGTAACTTTTTTCTAAAATTGACTGTTAAGTGTTCAGTACAAGTAAATTATATTGTTACTATCGAGAGATATATAGTGAGCTACATTGTTCACAAACGTGTCTCTGTTTTAACAGGCACCAATAAGCAATACGTTTCTGATAAAACATTGTTTTACATAACTTTGAGTAACAGCTGAGTGAAGCTGAATTTTTATAAAACTCATTAACTGTTTTAATTAGTAAGTTTTTTTAATATATACTAGATTAATTTGGGAATAAGATTTAAACGTTTATTACTGAAATCATTCGGGCTGATGATCTTCATCATTCATATAGTTACTCATATGAAGGGATGTAGTGGAAAGTATAAAAACTTAATTTGATAAACTAAGTAGTGGACTTAGTCATAACCAAGAGAAGACTTCTACAACACATGAACTAAGTAGTGGACTCAGTCATCATCAAGAGAAAACTTCTACAACACATGAACTAAGTAGTGGACTCAGTCATTACTAAGAGAAGACTTCCACAACACATGAACTAAGTAATGGACTCAGTTATCATCAAGAGAATACTTCAAAAACAAATGAACTAAGTAGTGGACTCAGTCATCATCAAGAGAAGACTTTTACAACACATGAACTAAGTATTGGACTCAGCCATCATCAAGAGAAGACTTCTACAACACATGAACTAAGTAGTGAATATCATCATCAAGAGAAGACTTCTACAACACATGAACTAAGTAGTGAATATCATCATCGAGAGAAGACTTCTACAACACATGAACTAAGTAGTGAATATCATCATCGAGAGAAGACTTCTACAACACATGAACTAAGTAGTGGACTCAGCCATCATCGAGAGAAGACTTCTACAACACATGAACTAAGTAGTGGACTCAGTCATTACCAAGCGAAGACTTCTACAACACATAAACTAAGTAGTGAACTCAGTCATCATCGAGAGAAGACTTCTACAACACATGAACTAAGTAGTGAATTCAGTCATCATCGAGAGAAGACTTCTACAACACATGAACTAAGTAGTGGACTCAATCATCATCGAGAGAAGACTTCTACAACACATGAACTAAGTAGTGAATTCAGTCATCATCGAGAGAAGACTTCTACAACACATGAACTAAGTAGTGGACTCAGTCATTACAAAGAGAAGACTTCCACAACACATGAACTAAGTAATGGGCTCAGTCATCATCAAGAGAAGACTTCAAAAACAAATGAACTAAGTAGTGGACTCAGTCATCATCAAGAGAAGACTTCTACAACACAAGAACTAAGTAGTGGACTCAGTCATCATCGAGAGAAGACTTCTATAACAAATGAACTAAGAAGTGGACTCGGTGATCATCGAGAGTAGACTTCTACAAAACATGAACTAAGTAGTGGACTCAGTCATTACTAAGAGAAGACTTCCACAACACATGAACTAAGTAATGGGCTCAGTCATCATCAAGAGAAGACTTCAAAAACAAATGAACTAAGTAGTGGACTCAGTCATCATCGAGAGAAGACTTCTACAAAACATGAACTAAGTAGTGGACTCAGTCATCATCGAGAGAAGACTTCTACAACACATGAACTAAGTAGTGGACTCAGTCATCATCGAAAGAAGACTTCTACAACACATGAACTAAGTAGTGGACCAAGTCATTACCAAGCGAAGACTTCTACAACACATAAACTAAGTAGTGGACTCAGTCATCATCGAGAGAAGACTTCTACAACACATGAACTAAGTAGAGAATTCAGTCATCATCGAGAGAAGACTTCTACAACACATGAACTAAGTAGTGGACTCAGTCATCATCGAGAGAAGACTTCTACAACACATGAACTAAGTAGTGAACTCAGTCATCATCGAGAGAAGACTTCTAAAACACATGAACTAAGTAGTGAACTCAGTCGTTACTAAACGAAGACTTCTAAAACACATGAACTAAGTAGTGAACTCAGTCGTTACTAAACGAAGACTTCTAAAACACATGAACTAAGTAGTGAACTCAGTCGTTACTAAACGAAGACTTCTACAACAAATGAACTAAGTAGTGGACTCAGTCGTTACTAAACGAAGACTTCTACAACACATGAACTAAGTAGTGAACTCAGTCATCATCGAGAGAAGACTTCTACAACACATGAACTAAGTAGTGAATTCAGTCATCATCAAGAGAAGACTTCTACAACACATGAACTAAGTAGTGGACTCAGTCGTTACTAAACGAAGACTTCTACAACACATGAACTAAGTAGTGAACTCAGTCATCATCAAGAGAAGACTTCTACAACACATGAACTAAGTAGTGAACTCAGTCATCATCGAGAGAAGACTTCTACAACACATGAACTAAGTAGTGAACTCAGTCATCATCGAGAGAAGACTTCTACAACACATGAACTAAGTAGTGGACTCTGTCATTACCAAGCGAAGACTTCTACAACACATAAACTAAGTAGTAGACTCAATCATCATCGAGAGAAGACTTCTACAACACATGAACTAAGTAGTGAATTCAGTCATCATCGAGAGAAGACTTCTACAACACATGAACTAAGTAGTGGACTCAGTCATTACAAAGAGAAGACTTCTACAACACATGAACTAAGTAATGGGCTCAGTCATCATCAAGAGAAGACTTCAAAAACAAATGAACTAAGTAGTGGACTCAGTCATCATCAAGAGAAGACTTCTACAACACAAGAACTAAGTAGTGGACTCAGTCATCATCGAGAGAAGACTTTTATAACAAATGAACTAAGAAGTGGACTCGGTGATCATCGAGAGAAGACTTCTACAAAACATGAACTAAGTAGTGGACTCAGTCATTACTAAGAGAAGACTTCCACAACACATGAACTAAGTAATGGGCTCAGTCATCATCAAGAGAAGACTTCAAAAACAAATGAACTAAGTAGTGGACTCAGTCATCATCGAGAGAAGACTTCTACAACACATGAACTAAGTAGTGGACCAAGTCATTACCAAGCGAAGACTTCTACAACACATAAACTAAGTAGTGGACTCAGTCATCATCGAGAGAAGACTTCTACAACACATGAACTAAGTAGTGGACTCAGTCATCATCGACAGAAGACTTCTACAACACATGAACTAAGTAGTGGACCAAGTCATTACCAAGCGAAGACTTCTACAACACATGAACTAAGTAGTGGACCAAGTCATTACCAAGCGAAGACTTCTACAACACATAAACTAAGTAGTGGACTCAGTCATCATCGAGAGAAGACTTCTACAACACATGAACTAAGTAGTGAATTCAGTCATCATCGAGAGAAGACTTCTACAACACATGAACTAAGTAGTGGACTCAGTCATCATCGAGAGAAGACTTCTACAACACATGAACTAAGTAGTTGACTCAGTCGTTACTAAACGAAGACTTCTACAACACATGAACTAAGTAGTGGACTCAGTCATAATCGAGGGAAGACTTCTACAACACATGAACTAAGTAGTGAATTCAGTCATCATCGAGAGAAGACTTCTACAACACATGAACTAAGTAGTGGACTCAGTCATCATTGAGAGAAGACTTCTACAACACATGAACTAAGTAGTGGACTCAGTCATCATCGAGAGAAGACTTCTACAACACATGAACTAAGTAGTGGACTCAGTCGTTACTAAACGAAGACTTCTACAACACATGAACTAAGTAGTGAACTCAGTCATCATCGAGAGAAGACTCCTACAACACATGAACTAAGTAGTGAACTCAGTCATCATCGAGAGAAGACTTCTACAACACATGAACTAAGTAGTGGACTCAGTCATCATCGAGAGAAGACTTCTACAACACATGAACTAAGTAGTGGACTCAGCCATCATCGAGAGAAGACTTCTACAACACATGAACTAAGTAGTGGACTCAGTTATCATCGAGAGAAGACTTCTACAACACATGAACTAAGTAGTGGACTCAGTCATCATCGAGAGAAGACTTCTACAACACATGAACTAAGTAGTGGACTCAGTCATCATCGAGAGAAGACTTCTACAACACATGAACTAAGTAGTGGACTCAGTCATCATCGAGAGAAAACTTCTACAACACATGAACTAAGTAGTGGACTCAGCCATCATCGAGAGAAGACTTCTACAACACATGAACTAAGTAGTGGACTCAGTCATTACCAAGCGAAGACTTCTACAACACATAAACTAAGTAGTGAACTCAATCATCATCGAGAGAAGACTTCTACAACACATGAACTAAGTAGTGAATTCAGTCATCATCGAGAGAAGACTTCTACAACACATGAACTAAGTAGTGGACTCAGTCATCATCGAGAGAAGACTTCTACAACACATGAACTAAGTAGTGAATATCATCATCAAGAGAAGACTTCTACAACACATGAACTAAGTAGTGAACTCAGTCGTTACTAAACGAAGACTTCTACAACACATGAACTAAGTAGTGGACTCAGTCGTTACTAAACGAAGACTTCTACAACACATGAACTAAGTAGTGAACTCAGTCATCATCGAGAGAAGACTTCTACAACACATGAACTAAGTAGTGAATTCAGTCATCATCAAGAGAAGACTTCTACAACACATGAACTAAGTAGTGGACTCAGTCGTTACTAAACGAAGACTTCTACAACACATGAACTAAGTAGTGAACTCAGTCATCATCAAGAGAAGACTTCTACAACACATGAACTAAGTAGTGGACTCAGTTATCATCGAGAGAAGACTTCTACAACACATGAACTAAGTAGTGGACTCAGTCATCATCGAGAGAAGACTTCTACAACACATGAACTAGGTAGTGAACTCAGTCATCATCGAGAGAATACTTCTGCAATACATGTTTTAATGAACAAGTTAGTCGTTCTGTTGTCATAATCAAATTGTTAAAGTTCTGTGATTCTAATTTTTATAGAAACGTACATATAGAATGACTTAATTCTCAGTGATTGATAAAATAGATTTTGCGAGAAACAAACATTTTCAGCTTGAGAAACTTTCCTTTGTAATCTCAGAGGAAACTTGGCAAGAAATAATTAACTACGTGAGGGTTTAATAGCATTAATTCGGTCTAGAACTTGTTAAAAATATTAAATTAACAAAGTTTAACGAGGAAGTTCAAATAACACTTGTCATGCACCTTTGAAACAGATGAGGAAAATAAGGTTTGGATAAAACAACAAAAGGTGATCACATTAGCAAATAAAATATTAAGCAAGGTTATGGAAGCTTGCATCAGGCTGACCTAAATAAACCACGTCATCCTTAACTTGAAAAGATTGCGCTTTAACAAGATGACTTCATTTCTGAGCCGCTTTCGTAACTCTAAAAGATATGTACAAGTAGTTGGTTACTAGCACAAAAACATTTATACTCGATAGAAAACCAAACAGTTATTTTAGCACAAGTCATTTCAATTAAGCAGATCTGGGATTTGATAAATAAAAAAAACACTTGGCAAATCAAAAGTTACTTCCAGACAAACTATATGGGAGCGCATTAGTGATATTTAAGATTAAAATATCAAAAGACAAATTTTTAAAAGAATGCCTGAAATATTGTCTGCAGTTATTAAAGTACAAGAAGAAAAACTCAAAAACGGTACTTATCTGTCTATATAAATCACCTCATTTGGAGTACAGTATAAAACATATAATGACATATTGGAAATGGTTCAGAAGAAAACTAATAGGATGGTTTTTGGAAGAGAAGGGGTATCTTATGGGGGAAAAGTTAAGTTTTCTTACGTTATCTTCTCTTCTTAAAAGAAGTGTCAGAAATGATCCATCTACAGTTTATTAGATCATCCCAGCGATTGATATAATAAAGAATTCTGAGTTCTCTGTGCCATATTTTGAAGATAATATGATAAAACAATGCACATTGAAGATTTGTAAAAGACAAGTTAGACTCTAGTTAAGATAGTATTAATTTTCTAAGGGGGAGATCAACTTTTTAAATGAGTTACCTCGCAGTCGCAAAGGCCAGAACTTTAATATTCTGAAAATAAAGGACGGATTTAAATTTTTACTTTTCTCAAACCTAAAGACAGCGTTAATGAATCAAACGGTCTCTTGCTGTCCACATGTTATGTTACTAAAATTACCAACACAAATACAGCGAACGTAAGAAGTAGCGTATTTAAGTAATACAAAGTCATTTAGTTCAGATCGTGATAAATTTAGTGGAGTTGAAATTAATTCTTATAAGTTTTGTTTGTTTGTTTTGGAATTTCGCACAAAGCTACTCAAGGGCTATCTGTGCTAGTCGTCCCTAATTTAGCAGTGTAAGGCCAGAGAAAAGGTACCTAGTCATCACCACCCACCGCCAACTCTTGGGCTACTCTTTTACCAACGAATAGTGGAATTGACCGTTACATTATAACACCCACACGGCTTTAAGGGCGAGCATGTTTGTCACGACGGGGATGCGAACCCGCGACCCTCAGATTACGAGTCGCACGCCTTAACGCACTTGGTCATGCCGGGCCATTCTTAGTTAAACTCATAACATGAAAATGAAGCACCGGAGACCTTAGTACAGTGGGGGGGGAAGGATGGGGGGGTATGTCATCATTTTAGAAGTAGCCCATCGACTTGATAGGGTTAGACTGTATTGAGGAGAGAAGATAGTCGTGTTTAGTGAAGGATATATCATTGTCTCGTGTGGATTTGAATTATTCTTGACATAAAAAACGTCAGAAATCCACTCTTTGTATCCTAAAACACTCAGTTAAAAAATCTTTATATATACTAGTAACTTAGCTAAATAAATTGTAAAATGAATTATCGTATGTTGAAACGTGTCAGTCTTCTTTATTTATACAAAAAAATATAATTGTAAGAAAAGTTATTTAAGTTAAAGCTATATAAATGACAATATAAAATGGTGTGTTTTGAGAAAGCACCTAAAAATGTCACTTCTATACATTTATACCTTCTCCTGTTACAACATACATTCTTTCTTAGAATTTTCTTTCAGACTGTAGCACATTAGTAGCAAAAACGTAGGATGTATACTGGATGCGAAGAAATATGGAGTAAAAATAAAATAAACTAGTAATTATATTTAGGTGAACATAGAGGTTATATTAATTATGGGAATAATCGATACCGTATATGGTAAAAATAAGTAAGATAAAAAACACAACTGATAAATCGCATAAAGGAACATTATAAGGCAGTGAGACAGATAGTTGTATGTATATTTTGACATATGACAGTGTTGAAATTCTTTTAAAATAAATCTAAAGGCTTGTGTGTTTTTTTAATTTCGCGCAACGCTACATGAGAGTTATTTGCGCTAGCCGTCGCTAATTTTGCAGTGTAAGGCTAAAGGAAAAGCAGCTAGTCATCATCACCAACTTCCAATTCTTGAGCTCCTCTTTTAACAACGAGTAGTGAGATTAGCCGTAACTTTATTACGTCCCCACGGCTGAAAGTTTGAGCATGTTTGGTGCAACGGGGATTCCAACCCCGAGCCTCAGATAAGGAGTCGAACGCCTTAACCAATCTGGCCATAACGGGCCAATCCAAACCCATTCTTGTAATTCATATCTCAATACACTCATGTAAAAGTATTGTACATATCTTTATATACAACATAAAACCATTTATAATGGGAAAATGTAGAGATTAGTTTTGTAGTTTGACAAATTCAGTTTTAAAATATTGTATACATTGTTGTTAGGATTTATACTATTGGTCAGTTTTTTTCTGATTAAATGGTTTACTGAATGATAACGAAAACAAAAAACACGCGATATCTTGTACTTCAGGTATGACGTTCTAAATCTAACATAAACTCTCTACACCGAAATAACAGGAAAACTTACAATTCGCTGCCAGAAAAAAACCAATAATTAATTAGTCGTTATAAACACCAGCGGATCTCACGTTGTATAGAACTAACACTGCTTCCTAAACTTTCAAAAGATGTCTAGACATTGGGATACGTACTTATCACAAACTCTCTCCAGTAAGAATGTAAGTTATACCATACAATCATATAGCTTGAAATAATATACCACACACGAAATATAATAAGAGTTACGGTTAAAACGTCGAAGGTTGACGAACACTACAAACCAATACTTTTGTTAATATTTAATAAACAAGAAAGTTTGGAATGTATTAATTTCTGTCTCTCTCCTCCTCTATCTGTCTGTCTCTTCTACTACTAAAAATATAGACATGAAAAGCTTCTAACTGTTTTTAGTCCAATGTATAATTGCATGTGACATTTTATTTCGATTATTAAGGTGTTTGTAAGTAACAACATTATATATATTTAATTAACCAGAAACTGATTCATGTAATTAGCTTACATCTCACTTGTATTAAAAGTCAGCCTACAATCACATATGTATATTTACATGATTAATATTACTCACACCGTACATACCAAGCGCCTGAACATTCTTTGAAAATATGACACCTTTAAAACACAGCAGAAAGACACGCTTTTATGGTGAATAAACGACGCAAATTGAATATAAATTTTAAAAACTTGCAAATTAAGTGATTCGAAAGAGGAAAAGGAATTTGGACTTTTATAGACGTGGTAAGTTGATACATAAAATGTATCACATGCTCGAGACATTGTATCACGATTGGGAATTGCTTAGAGTAACTAAGTTCAGATCAGTTGAAAACGGTGCTGTTGACAAAAAGTTAATTGTTAAGTTTGTCAACATCTTTTTTTACTTCGAAATGCGCAGCGATATTTCTACATCTATTAAAGTCACTGCTGGAGGTGTGAGATTTGTCCATGGACGTTGATAAGCGAATCATGAACACAACACGCTCTGAAAATGTTTTATCACCTTCAGCACAGGAATTTTTGTCGTAAATGGTGTGAAATAATTATTGTTACTTTTTTCAGTTCGTGCTACAATATGGATTTGCAGGCTAAAAGGTGAACAACTGGATTTTAGCCGTGCTGTTCGGGTTTCTTAGTGTTGATTGCTTTCCGTAAAACGTCTACATGTGCCTATGATTATCTAGTGACTTTAAATAAATACGTTGTGAGTACCATTACAGAGTTGTTTTTTGTTTTGTTTTTAGAGTCACTAAACCGGTATGTATATATATATATATGTTTTAGGCTTTTAACAAATTTTTCAAAAACGGCAAGCAATATATTAGTGAAACATAACAGGTGGAAAAACAGCGTTTACATAATATTATCTTGAACTGAAGTTGTTCAGACTGATATGGAGACTTGTATGTACATTATGTAAAGTAGCTGGAATTCAAGAAAAAAATAAATCGTAATTGATAAACAAATATTTTTAATATTCGCAACGCTTAGAACCGGTTCAATTTTTATTAATGTATAAAACTACTAGAAATATGATTCAGATTTAATTTTTATTAGTAAGCTTCGCCTGCATAATGAAAACAACTAAAACTTCAGCAATAGTAATACAACATTCAATAATAAGTAAAAACTCATCACCTAAACTTGATACTTCACGTTTATCTACTTAAGCAACATACGGAAGATAAGGTGTGCGAGATAATAAATTCTGCTTTTAATAACAACAACAAAAAATTACAAGGAAGAAAAGGCATTAAACTCTATCCTGCTTGTTTCAGTAGTGTAATTTATTACTAGCTGATCGTTGAAACTGGATTTTAATAGATCAGATTGTTTTAACTCACCACGCAGACTTTCCAATACGTATGTGGTACACATATCAAGCTAAGACTACAATAACTTGGTGCAAATCAAACCAAGCCTCGCATAATTGAAGTAAACTCTCAGAAATAAACTCATTTATTGTAATACTTATTGACATATTTGTATAAAAGTTTTCTTGCGTTATATTTTAAACTCCTAAACAGTTCTTTTTTATTTGGTGTATTTAATCGCAAAGTGCGCAAAAATCCAGCAAAATTCTGGTTTATTGCTATTTCATTAAAACTGTTATATGAATAATTACATTTATAAACTGTTTTTTTTTATTTCGAGCAAAGCTGGAGAGAATACAGCTAGTCACCACCTCCCACCGCCAACTCTTGGGCTACTCTTTTACCAACGGATTTGCCGTCACATGCTTGCCCTTTCAGCCGTGGGAGCGTTATTATGTGACGGTCAATCCCACTATTCGTTGCTAAAAGAGTAGCCCAAGAGTTAGTAGTAGGTGGTGGTGACTAACTGCCTTCCCTTTAGTTTTACACTGCTAAATTAGGGACGGCTAGCGCAGATAGCCTTCGAGTAGCTTTCCGCGAAATTAAAAACAAACAAACAAAAACGAAGTATATAATTACCGTAATCTTTACATAATATCCAGACCAACCAAAAAAGTAAAATTCGAAGGTCACTCTTGTAGAATAACAACGACCTCATAGTGCGGATAATGTTTTGTCGCTATGGGACATGAACGCTGAACTTTATGATTTACAATCCATGCACACTAACTACAAGGCCATGTATGGGTTTCAAGTGTATCTACATGAGTTTTTTCCGTCTACCTTAGTATCACTCCGTCATTTTTACATAAAAATGTTTTAATTTCATACTACTTATATATTAAAGAAATTGTAACAAATGTGAACATTTTCTTTTATTAATTTCGTTGTTGTAAGACTTAAGTTTAACGGTATTTAACGTTATTTGTTTTGTTCTGTACGTCAAACAGTATATCATAAAATCATTTTAAAATACTGAAATAATAATTTCAGAGGAACTTTACACAAGAAAATTTAACAAATAAATTAGATTAACAAGTTTTTATATCGTGGGTTATTGAAATATCTCTTTCGGCTCCGTGATTAAAGGTTTCAATTTATTCGTTGGTACTTTATCTAATATGCTAATTGAATTATTTATTGTTTTAACCCGTTGACTGCTTATTTACTGTGTAGAGTGTGATTCGCCTCCGACAGCTGAATTCGCGTATGCTGTTTACGATATACTGTTCGTAAAATTTTCGCGTGAAAGCAGCGACAGACAAAGGATTAAAACTATGAATAATGAAATAATGTAAGATTATAATGGGTTCTGTACTGGAGGCTGGAAAATAAATTCCATTCTCCTGTCTTAGGAATTATTATGTTGTTCATACAGGTGACTATTATGGAAAATGGAGAGCCAACTTCAGGTTATAGTTTTACTCCTGTGTTCTGTTTTTTGTAAGTGATGGTTCTTTTTACTCTTATTTCCTAATTACAGTTCATTAAAACCAACTATCTTACTATAGTTGACAGCAGTAATACTATCTGGTTACATTTCACAAGGTGAAATTTTGGGATAAGAGTAGAGATGTTGAACGTTGGTTCCATTCTGTGTGAGCACTTCTTTTGCTCGAATATACTTTATTATTCCCAGACTGTATGTTGCGTCCTATGTGGATATAATTATTCTATGTTATGTTTGATACAACTGTTTAAAGTTGAGGGAGTTCCAGGTTTGTTTGGAATTAAACACAAAGCTATATAAGACGCAACCTGTGCTCTGCCCGCCACAAGTATCAAAACCCGGTTTCTAGCGGTGTGAGTTTGCAGACATACCACTGTGCCACTGGAGATCAGGAATTCTGGGTATAAATATGTTTTAAAATTAAAATTAGCCGCACTGTTGCAATATGTGCTCACGTTTATACAGATAAAGAAAAAGACATACGAGTTTGAAATTATGCCTTTAGTTAATGATCCTGATCGTATAACATTCACCATGAAAAGTAATACAGACCAATCTTGTACAAAATTGTGTTCGTAAAATGTCAAAGCCGTAAACAAAAACATCGTGACAAATTAGCATTTCCCGATTTTCTCAGATATTAGATCAGTACATGTTCCATTAATAATCCGTTTTTATAAGGACAGAACTGCTTAAACTAAAATATTTAGCATAATTTGAACTAAAAGGAGGAAAGGAATAGATATTCTAAATCATGTCTAGAATTTGTACCAATTCTTGTAATCAGAGAGCAAGCATAAGACAAGTCTTACGCTTTAGACATCGCATGGTTATAAGTTCGAGACTGGCCCACGTTATGCTGTTGTGTCCGTGAACAAAATACTTTACCCCAACTTTTCCATTCTGCCTAAAATGGTGGATTTGAATTATTCTAGACATAAAAAACGTCAGAAATCCACTCTTTGTATCCGAAAAAACTTAGTTTAAAAATCTTTATATATATTAGTAACTTTGCTAAATAAATTGAAAAATGAATTCTCATATGTGTAAACGTGTCAGTCTTTTCTATTTATACAGAAAAATATAGTTGTCAGAAATGTTATTTGAGTTAAAACTATATAAATGACAATATAAAACGGCGTGTTTTGAGAAAGTGCCTAAAAATGTCACTTCTATACATTTGGACCTTCTCCTGTTACAACATACATTCTTTCTTAGAATTTTCTTTCAGACTGTAGCACATTAATAGCAGAAAAGTAGGATGTATAGTGGATTATATTAATTATAGCAATAATTGATACCGTATATGGTAAAAATAAGTAGGACAAAATACAAAACTGAAAAATCGCGTAAAGAAACATTATAAGGTAATGGGGCAGATAGTTGTAAGTATATTTTGAAATGTGACAGTGTTGTAATTATTAAAAGTAAATCTAAAGGAACTGTTGTTATGAGTGTAAATTCATATAAAAGTATTGTACATATCTTTATATACAACATAAAACCATTTATAATGGGAAAATGTACAGATTAGTTTTGTAGTTTGACAAATTCAGTTTTAAAATATTGTATACATTGTTGTTAGGATTTATACTATTGGTCAGTTTTTTTCTGATTAAATGGTTTACTGAATGATAACGAAAACAAAAAACACGCGATATCTTGTACTTCAGGTATGACGTTCTAAATCTAACATAAACTCTCTACACCGAAATAACAGGAAAACTTACAATTCGCTGCCAGAAAAAACCCAATAATTAATTAATCGTTATAAACACCAGCGGATCTCACGTTGTATAGAACTAACACTGCTTCCTAAACTTTCAAAAGATGTCTAGACATTGGGATACGCACTTATCACAAACTCTCTCCAGTAAGAATGTAAGTTATACCATACAACCATATAGCTTGAAATAATATACCACACACGAAATATAATAAAAGTTACGGTTAAAACGTCGAAGGTTGACGAACACTACAAACCAATACTTTTGTTAATATTTAATAAACAAGAAAGTTTGGAATGTATTAATTTCTGTCTCTCTCCTCCTCTATCTGTCTGTCTCTGCTACTACTAAAAATATAGACATGAAAAGCTTCTAACTGTTTTTAGCCTGATGTAGAATTGCATGTGATATTTTATTTAGATTATTAAGGTGTTTGAAAGTAACAACATTATATATATTTTTTGTTGTTGTTATTGTTTTGAATTAAGCACAAAGCTACACAATGGGCTATCTGTGCTCTGCCCCCCACGGGTATCGAAACCCGGATTTTAGCGTGTAAGTCCGCAGACATACCGCTGAGCCACTGGGGGGCTTATATATATTTAATTAACCAGAAACTGATTCATGTAATTAGCTTACATCTCACTTGTATTAAAAGTCAGCCTACAATCACATATGTATATTTACATGATTAATATTACTTACACCGTACATACCAAGCGCCTGAACATTCTTTGAAAATATGACACCTTTAAAACACAGCAGAAAGACACGCTTTTATGGTGAATAAACGACGCAAATTGAATATAAATTTTAAAAACTTGCAAATTAAGTGATTCGAAAGAGGAAAAGGAATTTGGACTTTTATAGACGTGGTAAGTTGATACATAAAATGTATCACATGCTCTAGACATTGCATCACGATTTGGAATTGCTTAGAATATCTAAGTTCAGACCAGTTAAAAACTGTGCTGTTGTCAAATAGTTAATTGTTAAGTTTGTCAACATCTTTTTTTACTTCGAAATGCGCAGCGATATTTCTACATCTATTAAAGTCACTGCTGGAGGTGTGAGATTTGTCCATGGACGTTGATAAGCGAATCATGAACACAACACGCTCTGAAAATGTTTTATCACCTTCAGCACAGGAATTTTTGTCGTAAATGGTGTGAAATAATTATAGTCATTTTTCTCAATTAGGAAATGAAGAAATTCTATACCTTGTGCAAAGTTCAGTTGAATAGATTAGAAATTTGGTGAAAAGGAACTCGCGTTCAAAAGGTATTTAACAATACTGGAAACTACCGAGCATGTATAAATTGGGACAAGATCGTCTAAAAAAAAGGCCAAAATTGCGCTCGTAAAATGTCAAAGCCGTAAACAAAAACATAATAACAAATTAGCATTTCCCTATTTTCTTATATATTAGATCAGTGCATGTTCTATTAATAATCTGTTTTTCTGAGGACAGAACTGCTTAAACTAAAGTATTTAACACAATTTGAACTAAAAGGAGGAAAGGAATAGATATTCTAAATCATGTCTAGAATTTGTACCAATTCTTGTAATCAGAGAGCAAGCATAAGACAAGTCTTACGCTTTAGACATCGCATGGTTATAAGTTCGAGACTGGCCCACGTTATGCTGTTGTGTCCGTGAACAAAATACTTTATCCCAACTTTTCCATTCTGCCTAAAATGGTATCTTCATGAATACTAAGCACCATTCTCATCCATTTGTGTCACAGAAATCGGAGTAGGAAACCACCGGACTTGTGTACCTTGTAAAGTTACAGCTATCCATAATATTTTTTATGTTGCTATACATGTCAGTGTTAATTTAAAGATATATAGACCATTATATAAATAGAGGTATTACAAAACATTCTCTAACGTTAATATATATTAAAAGTAGATGAAGGAATAAAGGAATAAATATTTTTCATTCCCTCTGAGTGAATAAAACTAAGTTGAGGTTTTCAAATGGATCCGAACAGCTTTGACTACTTAGCCTATTTCTGCGTGTTCTACGGCCCAGCATGCCCAGGTGGGTTAAGGCGTGCGACTTGTAGTCTGAGGGTCGCGGGTTCGCATCCCCGTCGCGCCAAACATGCGCGCCCTTTTAGCCGTGAGGGCGTTATAATGTGACGGTCAATCCTACTATTCGTTGGTAAAACTGTAGCCCAAGAGTTGGCGGTGGGTGGTGATGACCAGCTGCTTTCTCTCTGGTCTTACACTGCTAAATTAGGAACGACTAGCACAGATAGCCCTCGAGTAGCTTTGCGCAAAATTAAGAAACAACAACAACAACAAAAACAAACCAACGTGCCCCGTGCTCACGTAAATAAAGCCCAACAGCTCAGGCATGTCATTGTGCAGCACACACTTATCCAATTGGATATACAGCTACGTTTTGATTGTCACGAAAATAATAGTGTTTTATTGAACAACTGCAAGATAAGCGAAAAATAAAGGACGATAGTTTCGTCCAAATCATCGTGAAATTCATAAAAATAGGAGCAGTACATCTGAGATGGTTTATTAGGAGCGTATGGTTGTTTACGTTCCGTTTCAGAAATACAAGATAATATTTTGATGAAATCTAGTGATCTACAACTGATTAACTAAGCAGTTTATATATTGTTACATATATTTACCGCTTTTTTCTTCACTTTTAAATATATCATGACATGTTTGTTGTACACCTACCATAATTTTGGTAAAACTTTGCATCCACTTTGCTGGATCTCTATGATTTTTTGTAATGCGAAATAATATGTCAATATATTGTGTTAATATTATACATGAATGTATGCAACGTACACAAATGGTTTTACTTTATCATGACATTTATAATTTACTATAAGCCGTATTGAGACATACGAAATATTACCCTAGGAGTAATTATATTAAACAGGTATAGTGTTATTTTTCAACATTACATTCATAAAATATAACCTGGAAAATATATCACTGAAATAAAAATGTGAACTCTTTTTTTTTTCTTTCTTTAGAGGTTATATTTTATTAAACTCCTTATTTTTATTGTGGTCAGCTCTGAAAAAGAAAAAAAAAAAGAAATCTGGGGGGACGAAGGAGCCAAACAAAAACCTTTTCCTAGATCCCTTAATTCTATAAGTATTTAACATTTTGATATATCTGTGCAGTGATTTAGTAATTATGCAACACAGTGATATAGCTATCCTCTCTCTATTTCTCTAAATGTTTGGGTATATGTATTTGTATACCCAGAAGAGTCAGGTACACTAGACTTCTTCCTCCTTCCATTACTTTGTAGGAGTGGCCTGATTAATATATTTTGAGTAAATACTACTGAATGGCTGAATTAATATTTGTGTTTCTTTGTTTGTTTTGAATTTCGCGCGATGCTGTTCGAGTGCTATGTGCGCTAGCAGCCCCTAATTTAGCAGTGTAAAATAAGAGGGAAAGCAGTTAGTCATCACCACGAACTCTTTTACCAACAAATAGTGGGATTGACCGTTACTTATAACTCTCCTTCTGCTAAAAGGGCGAGCATGTTTAGTGTGAGGGGATTCAAACCCGCGACTCTCAGATTATGAGTCGAGTGCTTTATTCACCTCGCCATGCCAGGTCTCTTATTTATGACATAAATAAAGTGTATTGTGAAACAATAGCTATTAGAAATAAGCGATAACAAATACTTAAGTTAAAGAAGTGTATCCATATCAGAAAAATAAGTTTTCAATCAAACTTCTGTAAGAAACACTTGTTTCCAAAATATGTTTTGTATTCAACTTCTACAAGAAACACTTGTTTCTAAAATATGTTTTCTGTTGAACTTTTATAAGAAACATTTGTTTCTAAAATAAGTTTTCAATCAAACCTTTACAAGAAACACTTGTTTCTAAAATAAGTTTTCTATTGAACCTCCATAAGAAACACTTGTTTCTTTGATGAATAACATATTTTGTATTTAACTGGAGTGTTGTTTTGGTAGTAATAAAGTTACTGATGAGAGTGTTAATCAAAACAATAACGCTTTGGTAGCACAGCTCACCCAAATTTTCAGAAAAGTTTTACGGAACTGACAAGTACCTCATATTCATGTTAAGTTTAATGGGTTTCGTGATATTTCGGAATAACAAAAAAAGTGAATGGCGACCTTTATTTATACATTAAAACTATCATTTATAATTAGTAGACAGTTAGTATTTTGATAAATAATTTGTCATTCTGTATGTTTTCTTATAGCTAACCGACGTCGAGCTATCTGCTGAGTCCACCGAGTGAAGTCGAACACTTGATCTTAGCGTTGTAAATCAGTAGAGTTACTCGCTGTACCAGCGGGGTAGAATATTTGTTGTTAAGCACAAAGCTACACAATGTTCTATTTGTGCTATATCTGCTGCAGGATCGAACCCTACATTTTTGAGTTATAAGTTATCAAGTGTATTACTGAGCCACTTAGAAGCTTGATAAAAATTTATGTGCTGCATAGATGGAGAATAAGATAAAATATTATGCACTGTTATTGTACAATGATTAATTAATTTGCATAATGTGTTTCAAAACTCTTCAGTGCTTCTCATTTATCTCGTTATGAAATCTGATAAAAATCCGTACAGTCTGTGATAACCTACAACTACAAATTAAACAATTCTTTGAATATACATAAATTATTGGACCGTTTTCTAAATTAAATAACATAAGGTGAATACATGAGGTTTGAGGTAGACTGGTTTTAGATTTTTACTATTTTAGATCTGGGTATGTGGAAGTCATTGTCTAGAAACCTAAGGTCGTAGATAATAACTAACATAATTGAAATAATTATTTTAGAGATGCTGTCAGTATATGAGTGTATTCCGATAACCACCTGAACATCCTTCACAGACAATCCAAATGTTTGTCTCCATTAAAGAAGCTGCAGTTGTTTATATTAAGTACTCTTACTCTGCTTAATTAACATAAACATCTTATATATTTATTAAGATTATAAACATCTTGCATATCAAATTATTTTCAATTACCAATGTAATACTCTTATATAGGGAGACATAATATCAAACTTAGAAACAGTGATTTGTAGGCACAATAATACTCACTGCTGAAAACGTTAAAAAATTTTCAACAATATACTATCTGTGTTCCTCAGACCTAAAGAACACAGCAGTAAAATAATAACGTGTATGTTTTCTATAATAAATATAATCGTGCCACCTGTTTTAACAACTCGCACCACAATACAGTAGTGTGTTGCCTGCCAGTCAGTAAAAAATCAAATTAGGGGCATTTAATGTTGAATTTGTACTGCCATGACGTCAGTAAAAGGTGCGCATATGTACTTTAAGAGCAAGAAATAAAAATATTTGTTACTCTTAATTTTGATAATATTTACTCTTTAAATACAATACTTTCGGGACTTTGTGAAAGTACAACTCACGTAAGTCATATATATATATACACACATATGTGTGTGTGTATGTGTTGATATTATCTACATTTAGAGACTGAATACATCATATATTACATGATTTTGGAGTCTCATCATATCTTACAATCTATGTTGTCACAACTGACGATGCTTCTTGGCGATATTCTTACATGAAGCTCCGTTGTAGTCTAGGCTGTCAAGTCCAATGTACACTATTCCTCATTCTTGTTTTATATAATCCATCTAGTTAACAAGTACAGTGGTTTTCCAGCATCTTTATCAACAGTAAGATCGAAAAGAAAGCCCTTCATCGAAAACCTAAATGATAATTACTCGAATACAATAGGATGAATACCCATTGCGTTTTCAGCTACTTAAGGTATGCAACAGTTGAATGAATATGATGGTGAAAGCAACTTGTATACACGTCACTTACACTATTCATCTTATATTTGCCAATCCTCACCTGTTAGAAAAAGGCGCGCTTTAATTACCACGGTTGGGTTACGACTTTATACTGATAACTTTCTGAATAATCCTGGTGCCCATGTTCGATTCATATTCTTTTGTTTTACAACATCATTAAGTTCCTGTAATACCACCATACTGGAAATTATAAATGTATGATATAAATTCAAATTTGTGATCTGAGTGTGTGGAAAATTTAAGTCTGAAAGAGCTGTTACACAACTTTACCAAAACCGATTAGCTTTGAGTGTAATCACACTGTCTAAGAAATGTCAAACAATGCCATACTGTAGTTTTGATACAGAGTGTACCACTTCGACTGTATATTAGCTATGAGTGTCACGTGACGTAATGATTTGCTGTTTAAACTAGTTTTAACATATCCTTTATACATATACAGTGTTTGCTTTCGTGTTGCTCATTGACTGACCACTTTACTTTAGCTATCATATCAGATTATAACTTGCTTAAACTATAACATTTCGTTTGCCGGGCGATAAACTCGTCTTCTTCGTTTGTAACACATGCTCAGAGCTACGCTTGGTAACCTGCTGGACTGTTTGTATTACAATTCGTAAACCGGATATTTCACAGTTTCTCCCTGTGTGTCTGGAGCAGGCGGTAAGCACATATCGCGATTCTTATTTTGAACAAGTATTGTTTCACTGCAGGTATAGATTAATATTTATCACATAATAATAATAATAATACCATTATTTCTTAGACACACACAAATATTATTTTTACTTTAGTTTTATTTGAAAGACATAATGACAGAACTCATGAATAAATTAAAAGTTTAAACATCCAACCAAAAATTCTAATTTAGACTATACCTATCTTTTGACGCAACTTAAACAATTTATGTGTACTGAAATGTAACTTGTTTTAAAAAAATATTTAAAGCACTTTAAATTGAAAAATATTCAAACTTACCAACTTTTGAATTTTTATGACGTATATTACTAAGCCTTTTTCTCACTGATAGCTGCGTTTGTTGGGATTTTCCAATCTGTTTTTAATTAGATTTACCCCTGAGTGGTGAAGATAAAACAGGCCACGATCTTTTGCTGTCCTGTAAATTGCGAAGAAGCACAAAATTTAAAAGTGTCTGTACCACTCTCGTGGTCTACCGGAAACGTCAACCTTCTCACGTTTTCAAATTGTACTATCTGTATGCAATCAAAAAAAGTCTTTATTGACTCTTCTGATACTTTAAGTAAAACATTGGCTTCTATGTTTCGTTCCGCTAACTGAATGGTCACCATATATCAATGGGCGTACCTTTACATATAACAGTACTCGTTAAACTTGTAAGGCGGGATCAGTGATATCACGTGCTTGACAATGGCGTTCTTCTGTCAACAAGCGCGAATGATGATTGGTTAACGGAGCAAAACTCGACGATATATGTATTTTCACTTGACTCAAATGAACCTTAAATTTTAAAATTTATGAACTATTTAATTTAAACGACACTTTAAGCCAATCAGTCTTATTGTACATGTTATCTATAGCATGATATTAAACACAACGTTAATTTTGAAACTGTTCGGACGTGGGTAAACAGTTTGTCTAATCCTTGATAAACAACGAGGCTTAATAATAAAAAAAATGAAATATATTTACTTACATACGCAAAAACACGTACACATATATGACTGTGTGCTTTACGAAGTATGTTCAACGTTGAGTTTTTTTATTGACTTCTGGTTTTCTTGATTTTGACATGACGTTTCGGGATGAGGCACTCAACATAGAGCCCGAAACTCATGTGAACACAATCAAACACCTAGAGAAGTCTTTAAGTAACATAATAAACATAGACTGCTTCATAAAACTTCTGAAGTGAAGCAGGACTACTTTACAAATTTGAATAATGATAAAAATGAACTAACATGGATTTAGTAAAATTACAAACATTTGAACAATATTTTATGGGTTTGTTCTGCTTTTTCATTTTGTTCTATTGTGATGTCGCTAGCATCATATTACGAAATACGTATGAAATCTAAAATTATGTATGAACCAGTTGAAAATAAAAATATACCCAAAAAATATTGGCAGTCATCACAATGCATAAAAACGAATAACAATTTACGTACTGGACAGAAATCTCTTGATTATGCGAAACTACTGAATAATTAATTATTTCATCTTATAATGAGGTAAACAAAACTTTAAGAAAAGTGTCCAAAGAAAACCAGTTTATTATATGTTGCAGTATTGTCACGTTTGTCAAAAATAAGCAAAATGTTCAATTTTGAACTTGTTTGAAAAATCATCCTTTTACTGAGGCGTAAAATTATAACTATTACACACGTTATAATTGTCTAAAAACTTCAAAAACTCATATATTAAAATACGCCATATTTGAAAAAGCATCATTTTTGATGTAATGTAAAAAGTGAAACCTCATAAAATATACATGTATATCGTCCTCTTTTCCATATGATCTATTTAACATGATGTAGTAAGACTCTTGCAGACGGATAATAAGCATTCGTTTTGTACAAAAACATTATGCTTGGAAAAGGGAAACTGAATTGGGGTTTAATAAGTTATAGTAATGTCCAAAAACAAATGTCTACTTTAAACCTACTGAAATAGAAAACTTATGGTTCTTCGAACATTTTTAGAATTGATTTTGGAGACAATATTACAGGTCTTTCAGAGTTAATCACTGTCTTTTCACTTTTACCAGCCCCGATCTTTTTTTAAATACTGACCTGTGATTGCTATTAGTTAGAGGAACTCAAGCTTTTAGCAAAGCCATATCGGGCTATCTGCTCAGCCCACCGAGGGGAATGGAACCCCTGATTTTAGCGTTGTAGATCCGGAAACATACCGCTGTACAAGCGGGGGGGGGGGTCCTCTAACTACTACATTGTCGAAAGTATGTTATTCATATATACCACATCACCTCCGAAGACGTTTTACTCAAGGTTATGTGACACATTTTCTTATAAGGGAAGTTAACCTGAAAAGGGTAAGACACGAGTAAGTAAATATTTTGCTGACATACAGTTTGCATGAAGAAAAATTCACTCACTGTTTAAATCTTAGATATTTTCTGAAACCATTTTGTTTCCTTTCTTTCAGTCCCCCTCTGTGATAACAGTAATTCCTCAGATTTACAATGCTAAAATCAGGGGTTCGATTCCCCTCGGTGGACCCAGTATACAATCCGATGTGGCTTTGCTGTAAGAAAAACACACAAAAGACTCCTTAAAACAAAGTGTGATATTCAGTATTAAAATTAATGAGTAAAAACCCCGTAATTAGCTGAAACAGATTCTTAAAAAAATTAATTAAAATTAATGAGTAAATACCCCGTAATTAGCTGAAACAGATTCTTAAACAAAATTAATTAAAATTAATGAGTAAATACCCCGTAGTTAGCTGAAACAGATTCTTAAACAAAATTAATTCCTCATGAAAATTCAATATTAATTTAATTGTCTGTTTCTTGAATAGTCACAATATTCACTTTGTCAGGTTTCCTGAGCTCTAGACATCACATGCGTTACATCCTCTGAGAGAAGGAAAGGTGTCCAGGAGAAATATCTGTTACAGCTGCACAGAACATTCTAGCAAGGATGGAAGTATGCTAATGAGGTAAATACAAGTTGTAAAGTGGCGCTTTGGGATACTCTCTGTAACGTGTGTCCTCCGGCTTGCTTCGGACTAGCAGAGAATAGTAAGTCTGATCATTCTTTAGAGTACGTGTTTTGTTAAGTAGGAACCACCTATATTTATATATATGTGAGCAATCTATCACATTTTATTTACTATTTTCTAAGTTTTTGGTGATAGTTAACGTAAGAGACTTTTAAGACATCTTGAAGGTCAAAAACAGTTGTATTTATTACATTGTTTGCGCAGTTTATTACGTTCCGTTGTACTAATGATTGAAGAATAAATAACTGGACGTAAATTTACAGTTAATTTAATGCAGGTTTTACATTTCTTGACCAGGACGTGTCAACGATTTTCAATGTATCGTGCTCAACAGCTGTTCAAGAGTGGACAAAAAGTGTTTTCCCTTAAAAATGCTCTTGATTCGTTACACATTTTTTTAGATAACATAAAAACAGGCAAAACTACGTGCTTATAGAGCGCAATCAATGAGATTTATTCAAGCACTATCTAAGATCCTAATTTCGAAACTGAACTTTTCATGATTTTGGTCACATTTTCTTACAAAAGTGTGGTGCACACCCGCTGTAGTTTCCTAAATATTCCATAAAATAATCATACAAGTTTTTTGCGTCTAAATTAGTTCTGTAATTCTCGAGTGAAATGTTATTAATTAATTAAAAATATTTTAAAGACCGCTAGCTACATCTAAATGTGGCAAACTTATTATATTGCCTTCTATGAACTCAATTAAAACTATTTGCACTAACAACGTTACAGAGAGTTCAGCATTTCTCTATTATTGTCCCTTGCTTTCTGTTTACTGTTGTTTCTCTGTTACATAGAATGTTTTTATTGTTTTTGGATTTGTATTTATTTTCTTAAATCTTACACGACACTTCTAAAATTAGTGACTTAGGATGTTTACTCAGTTAAAGTTTTGCAGTTTGAAATATTGAATTTTGTATGTTGAAAGATGAACTCATTTCCACAATATCAAATAAGAAAAAGGTACAAGAGAAAATAATTTTATAATATTTGTTTTTAATCTTCACAAAACTGCATGGTCAACAAAACGATCACGCTTAATCTTCACAATCTGCCATACAGTAAACACCGTTACAACATGTATTGTGTCAATCAATGATTTTTCAGCTCGATAAGCACAATTACAAACATATTTTTCTTAGCGTTCACTACATTTTACAGCCCAGCTTACAAAGTCAAGCATACATAAAGAATAACAGTTTCATAGGCATTGAAATATAGACGTCCTTTAACATGCCCTACGTTATAGGGTAAGGTGACATATAGCCATCTTAAATCATCTGTTCAATTGTCATGCTAGCCATTAGCAATGTAATGGTCTTGTTCCCATATGCGTTCTTCAAGCGTGACGTAAACTGTGCAGTCATAAAGAGTTTTACTTTGTATTTTACAATCTGTGACAGACTACCCGATTGAAGTCAATGCTTCTCAGTTGGATAATAATGATTATTTAATATATAAAAGATTTAACCATCCATATAGAGGTCGGGCAATGAAAATGTGACGTCGAGAATTTGAAACGTTTCTTTAACACTCACTGTGTTTATATAGAAACTCACAACAAGGTTAAAGGTATATTTCAGAAGCAGGATGATATTTTCAAATCAACAATAAGGGTAACCAATTCAACTGTTTTCCGACTGACTGAGATTGAATGTTGTAAGGAACTTTCTGCGTGACCTGATCCGACACGGTTCGTTTATTCTAGCACGTGCAAACCATGTGTCAAACCACGCTACAATTTTAAAAGCAGGAAAATTTGCTTTAGTAACCAGTTTCATTTTTTGCTTGTTATAACATTTTCAAGGAAAATAAAACGAATTAGATCACTGCTTCAATTTTCGTGATCAAATGATTTCGTGTTGATTTGCATTGTGTTTTCTCATGGCAACTTACTGCATCATGCAATAATCAGGGTCTCCGTCTCAGCAGTAAATCGTGCAAGAATATAAAGCGAATAGATGCTTGTAGAATCCGATGTTTTAATTCTCCTTTTCAAAGTAATGGCAAAGCGTTAAGTAAATCGTATGAATCACAATTTACAGATTAAGTTGCGTACTTTAGATTCTAGAAAAGAAGTTCACACGAGAACTGTTTTTACTGTTTACGTTTTACATCAAACTGTTGTACAACTGATCTTATATGTGTGCATTCACTTTTTTTTAGTTGCAAACATTTTTTTTCTTATTTCGTGTATTTTATTCCAATGAAATAATATCTGGGACTATTCCAACACAGGTATTTACATGACTGTTAATGAGGTATAAAACCATTAATGTTACAAAAAATGTACCACTTTTTACTCTGTTTGGAATTTTTTTTCTCTTTTTTCCAGGAGGCCCGACATGGCCTAGCGCGTTAAGGCGTGCGACTCGTAATCCGAGGGTCACGGGTTCGCGCCCACGTCGCGCTAAACATGCTCACCCTCCCAGCCGTGGGGGTGTATAATGTTACGGTCAATCCCACTATTCGTTGGTAAAAGAGTAGCCCAAGAGTTGGCGGTGGGTAGTGATGACTAGCTGCCTTCCCTCTAGTCTTACACTGCTAAATTAGGGACGGCTAGCACAGATAGCCCTCGAGTAGCTTTGTGCGAAATTCCAAAAAACAAACAAATTAAGTGACGAATAAATTTTAATTAATAGATATCATTTTAGCATTTCGACGCACATATTACCTACCTGGCCTTAAAAGTGCGGTGATTAAAGATATCTAGCACAGATAGCCCTCGAGTAGATTTGTGCAAAATTTCAAAACAAACAAACAAACTTTTTCCCAGTTATGGTAACATGAAAGTAATGTGACAGTAACTGTCTCTTACACAGCAAAATATATCACACAGCTGAAGTTTGCAAAATTTAAAACTTTATTTGAAAGCGTTGTAGTTTTTCTTTCAGAAATATACAGGTGGTCGCTAGAAAAGCGGAAAATTTGAGGGTTTGATGAGATCATGAATAAAATGCGTGCTTACTCATTTCTATTTTGATTTCTTTACATCATGAATAAAATGCACGATTTTAATAATTTTGAGCATCTATGAGTGTAATATAACATATGCCTTTAAAAAACTTTGTAAAAGTTATTCTTTGTAAAAATAAATAGCTGTTTGACAAATTTTCCGCTTTTCTAGCGACCACCCTGTATTACCTGTTACATGAAATTTATGAATTATGCTATATTTGTAATGGTAATGAAGATATATTGGTGCGATGGTTTACGGGCAAGCTTATCCTTTCAATTAATCTAAAGTAATATAGTTTAAAAACTAGTTAATTAGTTCATTTGACGGTGAAAGATGGTATTAAAAAGAAAAACAAGTTTATACATTATATTTTTAATCTACTTCTTATAACACTGCGAATGAATATAAGCAGTCGTGGCCGAGTGGTTAAGGCGATGGACTAGAAATCCATTGGGTTTTCCCCACGTAGGTTCGAATCCTACCGACTGCGATATTCTCTTCCATTTTTTAAAAGGAAACATCGGGTGAATAGTTTTGCCAAAACTCTCTTTCTTTCTTGCCTCCCAGTGGCTCAGCGGTGTGTCTGCGGACTTACACGCTAAAATCCGGGTTTCGATACCTGTGGTGGGCAGAGCACAGATAGCCCGTTGTGTAGCTTTGTGCTTAATTCAAAACAACAACAAGCGAATGAATATAGAAAAGGAATACATATTCTCCACTCGTGTTTGTGTGAAACGTACCACAGTAACTAATTGTAGAGAACATGATGGAACAAAATAACGGGCATAACAAATCGTCTGTTTAAAACCGACTATTAAATGTCTGAATATTAACAATGACTCTTTAACAGTATTTATTCAAATCAGTATAAAATGTATGCATCAAAATTTCGCTCTTTCAACAAATTTTCCCGACAAGCTGTCAAAAAATAATAACGAACCATATTACTCTAATTCGTTCACCGAACTTTCCCGTCTGAGGTTCTACTTGTTTGTTTCTTGTACCGAAGAGGATATTGGTAGATACATATATAAAACGGACTGACCAACTTTGACACATAATTAAATTTGAAGTCAGGTTATTGTAATCCCAATGAGTAATAAAATTGAGTCATATATACACACGTGGTTTGGGTGGTGCACAAAAATATAGCTAATGAAAAGGTAACATTGTTTGTTTGTTTTGGAATTTCGCTCAAAGCTACTCGAGGGCTATCTATGCTAGCCGTTCCTAATTTAGCAGTGTAAGACTAGAGGGAAGGCAGCTAGTCATCACCACCCACCGCCAACTCTTGGGCTACTCTTTTACCAACAAAAAGTGGGATTGACCGTCACATTATACACCCCCACGGCTGGGAGGGCGAGCATGTTTGGCGCGACTCGGGTGCGAACCCGCGACCATCAGATCACAAAGCGCACGCCTTAACGCGCTAGGCCATGCCGGGCCCGGAAAAGGTAACAAGGAAGTATAGAAAACAAAAACAAAAGCAAGAAATTTTATAAAGCTAGTTATGGATAAATATATGCGTAACCCAATTAATTGTAGTAATATAGAAAATTTTAATGTTACAAAAATATTGAAATAAAAAAGTAAGAACTATAAAAACTATGGTAAAATATTATCCTTACTTTGGCAAATCATTGTTATTATATTAATGTGCGTGTTTTTCTTTCAGCAAAGCCACATAGGGCTATCTGCTGAGTCCACCGAGAAGAATCGAACCCCTGATATAATTATATTTTATTATATTTTTCTGAGCCAAAGTAGGGAGAATTGTTTCAAATTTTCTTTCTTGTTTCAATACTTTATATATCAGTAAAACATTACGTATTATTATACCTAGCTAGGTTACATATATACCGACCCATACTTGTGTGTACAAAATGTACTTTTTTGAATTATATTTTCGTATATACATATAAGGTATAATATATGTATTTGTACTGCCAATACTAAGTTAAAATTCGTATTTGTTTTACTCGGTAGCTAAAAAGCGATATACAATTATTGCTTCTCTAACTTACAAAAATAAATAAAATGAGACCGTAACTTTCTGTCGATTGTTTGGTGAAGAGCTGAAATCTGTCAACATCCTATACTTTTGCTGTTCAGAAAACGAGAGATTGTTAGTTGTGCTTGTGAAGGATGAAGAATAACAGAACAGAAGAGGGACTTTTGTAGGTCAGCAGGATGTCGTTTGGTGGATTGTGATCGATTGGTATCGGTTTTAGATATTTGTGGTAAAATTATGACTAAACGTTTATTACTGTTTTGGTGTTGTATTATCGATTATCTTTCAAATATAGATCAAACGAGAAGAATTAAATGTATTATATACATAGGTTAAAATGATATAACAGATATAACTATGTTATATCTCTCTGAAATGGGTTAGTCTTATTTCACGCTTAATTTGTTTTCAAGGTATACTGAAGACTGAAATTGATTCAAGCCGTAATACGACTAACTCTGCAAGCACTTTTTATTAAACACGAATCATAGTGCATACTTAGAATTGTCAGAATAGACTCTGTGAAGAAGTTTCACATGAGTGTGATCTTAGATGAAATGAAACTTTCTTATCGCAGGAGAACACGCGTCTGTCGGAGACACTGGGTAATTTATCCAACGTATATGAACGTTATCAGTGTTGTGCAGGTGGCTGCTCCGTGTAGCAGTTAACGAAGTCACCAGTAGAGAGGCATTACGCACGTGTTCTTTGAGATTTTCGCTTGGGTGTCGTACAGGTTGATTAATTTTATTGTTAAGTCCAAATTATATGTTTACATACGAATACGAAATATTGAGCTGGATTATATCGTTTTTAGCTTTTACTTAAGCTAGGCTTAACATTCTGATGTCATAATCCCGTTTATTTTGTAAGTATTTATTTTATTTTTATACCTTATGGTTGCTATACAAAAGTTATTGATGTCTAAATGGTTCATAAAATCCAGTAAAATTTGTTGTTTAGATAATGTAAATTGCTTTCATACTTACTCCTCAATTTCAATTTGAGAACAGTTTAAATAACAAAAAAAACAACAAAAACAAAACCAAAACTTTGGATTTTAAAAGTGCATTATGTTAATAGACAAGATTTTTCTTTACAGTTAATATGTTGCAAAAGAGTCAAAGGTTATTTTACGACACTTTCGGTTGTATGAAGTGTATTAATTTATACGAATGCGTGTACTATGCTTGTATTGTATCGTCAATCTTAGAACATTAAGTCTGCTCAACACATGGCATGTTGAGATCAGCTTTTAAAAATGAGTGTAACAAAAATTGTAATAAATAAATAAATACTTGTCTTCAAATAAATAGATTTATATAATTTTAATTTTAGTCATGGTGTATAAGTAATAATTTTTCTGTAGACTATATTTAGTAAGATTACACTAGAAAAATATTATAGTATTATACAACTTGAGTAATATTAATTATTTATCTGTACATGAAGAGAATATTTAATTCTGAAGTATTTTTATTATTGCCTGTTATTATATTATTTTCCAATCTTTTGAGTTCATAAGCCGACATTAATACCTTGAAATTGTCATATATCATAACTACTTGTATAGTTTGAAGAAGTAACATTATTTTTATGATGATTTATATGTATATATACATATATTTATTATATTAATATGATGAGGAAACATGATACAAAAGACCGTTCCCCGTTAGGCCAGCTGTAAGTCTTCAGATTTTCATTATTCAAGTCAGAGATTCGATTCCCTACTAAATACAGCAAATCAAATAGTCCAATGTAACTTTGCTATAAACACGCACGTACACACAAAAGATCAATGTTACAGAACTACCGCTCTGTTATCATGTGAAAATGCACCGCATCACAACACAGTCATGTGCTGATAGTTTACGCTGTTTTTGGTTTTCCTGTGACCAATCAGAGTGTGATATGCTAGTATAAAGCCTATAAAAATACTTGCAGTAACTTTGCTCCTATGAATCAAGAAATGCATCCCAAGAATAAAAAAAAACATTATGACAGATCTACTCTTTCATCTGATTAACGTAAAATATCCGGTAAAACTTCATGTTTCAGATGGAGCTAGGATTGTTAATGCTAAAAGTGCTCGAGGGTAAAAACCAAAATATTTCAAAAAATTATATTAAGTGATATTACGAGACAGATAATAATCAAGTACACATTTTGCCAACGAGCATACAGTAAATACAGAGTGAATATTGGTACAAAATGGCTTTAGTAGGTGTATAGCTATTTAAAATTAACTGCTACTGAGCAGAACAAATCGAAAAATTAAAACAAGCATCAATCCATACGCAGTAGAATGTGTGAAAGTGCAGATGTATGTTCTTTATAGACGAATATATGTTCGGATTGTTTTGCAAAATAGATGAAAGTTTGATTGATTCTGGAGAGGAAATAGTTCCATGTTCTATTTACCACATTATTGTTGGAGGATCAGAACAAATCTGGGGCTGCATCTCACTCAGTACTTTTGATGATCTATACAAAACTGATGTCACTATAAATGGTTAAATATACAGATATATTTTGATCGATTTTGGCATTCTATCAATAACACGAACTATTAGGAAGGGATTAATTTCTAGCAAGACATTGATTTCAGGCATACAGTAGATGTTGCATACATTGTTTTGACGGTAAAGAGGCTCAAGGAACACTCACAACCATTGTTTGGTATGTAAAAAATCATGTTAGGAACATTTTCGAGACTAAGCAACTTCAATGATTTTGGGAAGTATCACAGACATTTAGACAAATATTCAACAAGTGTGTGTTGATATATTGTGTCAGCACGCTGAAAGGTGTAACGCTCTGTGTAAAGCAGAGTACTAACATTAAAGTACCAGTAGTTAGGACTTCTGGCGAATGTCCAAAGAATGTCAGTGCTTAGATACACGAGGGTATTATCTCTGAGAGTAGGCCACGTGACCTATGACAAAATAATTCCAAGGAATGTTTCCAAAGGGCGGATATTTCCGTAGTACGCCACTGGTGTTGTGCATAAGATTACTTAACAAATAAAACATCATCAGCTGTACGACCAATTTTGCGGACAGATGTTTTGTTAGGCAGTTTGTGAGCGAACCACCAGAGGGTGTTGTTGAATCGAGAACTGCGTTAACATGATTGTTAAATTCTGACATGTTATACTAAGTATAGAAAAGACTTACTAATTCGTTCCCTGAAGTTTTAACACAGTATTAGCTTTGTAATATCATTATGGTCAACTTTCTACTTTATAATTTCAGTTGGATATCCATATGTCTAATAATAAAGAAAGTATTTAAAAACAACTATTTTGATGTTTCATTCATTGCACTTTGAATACTTGTACAGCATGCTTCTTGATTTGCAAACATTTAATATAATAATCCATATAATAGTTCTAAAGATATAAAGATTAATTCAAATAAAATAATAACAGCATTGAAATAACTAAATAATATTGTGTTATCAGCACTTACCCTAAAATCTGACTTCTAAATCATTCATATAAAATGGATAATAATTACAATTCACTTACTTCAATGAGTTCACATTATAACGGTCAATGTTCGTCAAAATTCGTAATTAGATAGTTAATATGGCCTGTTGTATTTTATCCGGTCTAGTGTTAGCAGAAAGCTTCGTCGGTTGTTAATGTTACAGATGTTTGTGGTTGAAATATTATCGTTTAGTCTTTTCTGCATTCAAGCATAAGTTCTTGGTAATACAATATAGATAGAGGATTGGTCAGCATGTTACCTTCAACCGTTATACTCCAGCTGTATATCAGCACGTATAATAAATAGTACAACTGTGTGAACAAGTCGTCATTACTCATTAATAACAAACAAATTATTTTAAACTAATATAATTTATAGGTTGAATATTTCTGTAGCATATTTCAAGTGCTATTAGTATGATTATATATACATATATATTTAAGTAATTTCATCTTATAATCTACGTAATTGTGAATAAGGCCGTGTAGGGCGGCTTCCTTTGGGTTGCATAGAGATGGTTTGGGCCGCGGCCTTTTGGCGGAAACAAATGACCGGAAAAACAGAGAAGTTGAAAAGGATAACATAACAAAACTATCAGTTTGCTGTCATAGTTTGTTTGTTTTTTCTTTGTTCTCCCATTTAGTCACTCCTTACAAGCATTTTTTGTAGTTTCAAACAAAGTATTGAAACCAGTTAAAGAAAATTATAATTTTGGTGTTATCGTTTCGAGAATTCTAAGTTAGGTGGACGTCACTATTTAGTTTGGAATAATCAGCTGTACAGTACTTTAACATACAATATTAAAACTACTTTAGTTTACAGTGAAAACATTCCAACTCTAGAAGGTTTTATCTGGACAGTTTAAGATAAAAGTAATGCAGCATAGCCAGACAGAAAATAGGCAGCATGACTGTTACCATGTATTCAGTTTATCATGGCTATATAGCCCTGTTACAATCTCTATTACGACTCTTACCATGTATTCAGTGTTATGTATATGTGTAAATATTTTGTTAACGACAACATGTCGTGTTGTGTTTGAATTTTCATTTCTATTATTCATTTTTCCATATTGATATTATTGTTCCGAAGTTTAAACTAATATTTTGTTATTTATTTAGGGTAACATTTAGAATTTTCTTGAATTAAGTAGACCAATTTTTACGTATTTTTTATGTTTTAAGTTCTTCGTAGATTAAACGCAACAGAAAAACACAGATAACAGCTTGTATAATTTATTACACTAAACTATTAACAAATATAACAGATATGACATAAATTATATAATAACAGTGACAGATATTAAGTTACAACATTCGAAATTAATTACAAAACAAAATAATATTAGTTTCAAACTTCAAAATAAATCACAATACAAAACGGTACTGGCCTGTATCTAATGTAATGATCTAAAATTAAAGTCTCAAATTCCAGTCTAGGGTGTGAATTTGGTCCCACGAAGAAATTCCGAAACAGTTTACAGTTCAATAAATTCGCCGTCTCTCAGCACAAGCAGTAATTCAGATGTATCGTAGAGATTGACGAAATAAAATCACAGTTCCTGTAGATCTAGCCCTAGTCAAAAGCTAAGTTGAATAACCACACAGCGAACGTTGGAAACTTCTCGAATAAAGACACTGACTCTTCTTCTTTTGAATAATTCTAATGTCTGACTCCTTATTCTTTTTCTTCGAATAAAACTAATGACTCAATCTCTCTTAATCAATCCTTTCTCTCGCATCTTCGTCTGTTTATATATTGTAGGCCTAAACTCCCCGAAAGATCGCGAAAGTTCTACAGGTCTCCAGAGCAATCCACGCATGTCCGTTTTTGCACGAGACTACACGTCTAGACACGTAGTCACCAGCACTTATTTACTAACATATGATTGGTCTACTTAATTCAAGAAAGTTCTAAATGTTACCCTAAATGAATAACAAAATATTAGTTTAAACTTCGAAACAATAATATAAATATGAAAAAATGAATAACAGAAATGAAAATTTAAACACAACACGACATGTTGTCGCTTACAAAATATTTACACATTTACATAACACCAATCATATGTTTGTAAATGAGTGCTGGTGACTTCGTGTCTAGACGTGTAGTCTCTTGCAAGAACGGACACACACGGATTGCTCTGTAGTTGTATGGAAATTGCAAGATTGTTCGAGAAGTAGGCCTACCGGTATAAAAGACGGTGACGCGAGATAGATTCAGTCATCAGTTTTTATTCGAAAAAAGAGGAGAGATTCAGTCATTAGTTTTATTCGAAGAAAAAGAGTGAGATTCAGACATCAGTTTTATTTCAAAAGAAGAGAGTTAGTTATTTGAGAAAGATTAAGTGTTTGCTGTGAATATTCAACTTGAATTTGTGATTGAAGTTAGATCTACGGAAGCTGTGATTTTATTTCGTCAATCTCTACGATACATCTGAATTACTGCTTGTGCTGAGAGACGGCGAATTTATTGAACTGTGAACTGTTTCGGAATTTCTTCGTGGGACCAAATTCACACCCTAGACTGGAATTTGAGACTTTAATTTTAGATCATTAAATTAGATACAGGCCAGTACCGTTTTGTATTGTGATTTATTTTGAAGTTTAAAACTAATATTATTTTGTTTTGTAATTAATTTCGAATGTTGTAACTTAATATCTGTCACTGTTATTACATAATTTATGTTATATCTGTTATATTTGTAATAGGTTAGTGTAATAAATTATACAAGCTGTTATCTGTGTTTTTCTGTTGCGTTTAGTCTACAAAGAACATAAAACATTAAAAAATACTTAACAGAAAATTGGGGGCCCGTCCGGGATTTCGAACAAACAATTTAATTTTATTATAAAATAAGATTTATATTCTTTATAGATAGACAGCTTGTATATTCAAAATGGCATTCCAACTTGAAGATTTTATAAACGAATTTAATCAGAATTCCTCTTTCGAATTAATCAGTGAATTAAAAAAATCTGAACTGGTTGATGTTCGTAAACATTTTAATTTAGAAGTGAAGCAAGCAATGAAGAAAGCAGATATTAAACAAATTATTGTTGAACATTTGGTCAACCAAAAAGTATTACCTCAAAAAGTTGCATAACAATTGCCTGTCGCTCATTTTGACCCAGATTTCGAATTAAAAAAATGGAAATGGAAATGAAATTTCGTTTAGAAATCGAAAGCAAACGTATTGAGGCAGAACAAGAAAACAAACGTCTTGATGCCGAAATACAAATAGAACGCATTAAAGCTGATAAAGAAATCAGTATGAGAAAGGCACAGACAGAAGAAAAGGTTGTCCGAATGCAGTTGGATAATTTTGATGCTTCCAAACAAATTCGTTTAGTACCTCCATTCAATGAAAAAGCTGTAGATACATATTTTCAGCAATTTGAAAAATTGGCCCTTAGGCAAAATGGCCAACTGAATATTGGACAGTATTACTCCAGAGTGTTCTCAAGGGTAAAGCCCAGGAAGTATTTTCCAAACTCACGGTCGAGCAAAGTTATGATTATGAGCACGTCAAAAAATGCGTTTTGAATGCATATGAATTGGTGCCAGAGGCATACAGACAAAAATTTCGTGGTTACAAAAAGTTTGACAGCCAAACTTATGTCGAATTTGCTCGTGAAAAAGAAACTCTGTTCGACAGGTGGTGTGATTCCAGAGAAATTAAAGATGATTATACAAAACTAAGAGAACTCATGTTAGTTGAAAAATTTAAAATATGTATTCCCGTAGAGCTAAAAACTTATATTGATGAACAAAAAGCTTCCAAAATTCATGATGCTGCTGTCTTGGCAGACGAGTATGCTTTGACTCACAAAGATTTGAACATACAAAAGCAAAACAAATCACACAGCAAAGAAACCCAATGACTCATTCAAATATTATGCAAATGTCGACAGAGACAGAAAAGAGCAAACTTTTAATTCTCAAACAAAGACTCCATCTTATTCTCAAAGCTCGTTATCTACCCATAAACGTGTCATTCTCATCAAAAACATGTGCTTATTGTAAGAAACCTGGCCATCTGATTTCTAAGTGCTATAAGGTGAAAAACAAGCCATCACCCCATAGTTTCATTTCGCCCTCGTTGGATACATCATTGATTCCCAATGATTTTGACCCTGTCCAGTCCACTGTGGATTCTAAGCCCAATATTATTGATGCACCTGAAGTATTGTTGAGGACAAATTTAAGCCTTTCATGACTGAAGGTTTTGTTTCTTTTGTTGGCGATTCACATCGACAACCAATTAAGATCCTGCGGGATACTGGAGCTTTTCAGAGTTTGATTTTGGAAAGTGTACTTCCGTTTTCTGAAAAGTCATCCATTGGGGCCAGTGTGCTCATTTCTGGTGTAGAAGGTGGCGTCGTTTCTATTCCTCTTCATAGATTAGATTTACATTCGGACTTAGTCTCAGGCCCAGTGACTGTGGGTATTAAAGCCTCATTGCCTGTTGAAGGCGTGTCTATGCTTTTGGGGAATGATTTGGCTGGTAGTAAGGTGGTACCAGAGGTTCGTGTTGTTGAAACACCTGTTGTTAGTCCCAGTACAGAGCAACTCGTTGAAGAGTTTCCTGATGTTTTTCCCGCCTGTGCTGTTACTCGTTCTCAAACACGTTCTCAGGAATCCAAAGAGGATTTCCCTTTATCTGATACGTTCATGTCTCACATCGATGAGATTTCTGACTCAACTTTAAGTTCTACTGATGACTCTAAGACATTTTTCGACTCTCTTCATCGAAACAAACTTATTGAGGAACAGAACAATGATCCTGAAACTCGTTCTCTTCTACAACTGGCTGTTGATGAAAATGAAATAGGAACCGTCCCTATTTGTTACTACCAGAAGTCAGGTGTGCTAATGAGAAAATACAGACCTCCTGACGTTGCTGCTGATGAAGAGTGGAATGTTATTCACCAAATCGTCATTCCAAAATGCTATCGGAATGATATTCTTAGTCTTGCTCATGACCATGTATTGTCGGGACACTTAGGTGTAAGAAAGACCCTAGATCGTATCCGACGATATTTCTATTGGCCAAAGATGCGCCAAAATGTTGTTGACTTTTGTAAGACATGCCATTCTTGCCAAATGACAGGAAAACCAAATCAGGGGATTCCAAAAGCTCCACTGCAGCCTATTTCTGCCTTTAAAGAACCGTTCTCAAGGGTCATTATCGACTGTGTTGGCCCAATGCCAAAAAGCAAAGCAGAAAATGAATACCTCTTGACGATCATGTGTGCTTCCACACGTTTCCCTGAGGCAATCCCTTTGAGAAAAATCACTACTCCCAACATTGTTAAGGCTCTTGTTAAATTCTTTACCATGTTCGGGATTCCAAAAGTTATGCAATCAGATCAAGGCTCAAATTTTATGTACCAGCTACCATCCTGAGTCACAAGGTATTTTTTATCTTTTCCACCAAATTACTGCCACAAACACTCAAAGAACTGGGTTGAAGGTGTTCCCTTGTTACTGTTTGAAGTTCGCGAGGTTATTTCAGAATCTACTGGATTTAACCCTTTTAAGTTGGTTTAAAAAGACAAATAAACAAAAAAAAAGTTTTCGCAAGCTCAAACTTTTTTTGTTGTTTTTAAGGGGGAGAGTGTTATGTATCTGTTTAAATATTTTGTTAACGACAACATGTCGTGTTGTGTTTGAATTTTCATTTCTATTATTCATTTTTCCATATTGATATTATTGTTTCGAAGTTTAAACTAATATTTTGTTATTTATTTAGGGTAACATTTAGAATTTTCTTGAATTAAGTAGACCAATCATATGTTTGTAAATGAGTGCTGGTTGCTTCGTGTCTAGACGTGTAGTCTCGTGCAAGAACGGACACACGCGGATTGCTCTGGAGTTGTATGAAAATTGCAAGATTGTTCGAGAAGTAGGCCTACCGGTATAAAAGACGGTGGCGCGAGATAGATTCAGTCATCAGTTTTTATTCGAAAAAAGAGGAGAGATTCAGTCATTAGTTTTATTCGAAGAAAAAGAGTGAGATTCAGACATCAGTTTTATTTCAAAAGAAGAGGGTTAGTTATTTGAGAAAGATTAAGCGTTTGCTGTGATTATTCAACTTGAATTTGTGATTGAAGTTAGATCTACGGAAGCTGTGATTTTATTTCGTCAATCTCTACGATACATCTGAATTACTGCTTGTGCTGAGAGACGGCGAATTTATTGAACTGTGAACTGTTTCGGAATTTCTTCGTGGGACCAAATTCACACCCTAGACTGGAATTTGAGACTTTAATTTTAGATCATTACATTAGATACAGGCCAGTACCGTTTTGTATTGTGATTTATTTTGAAGTTTGAAACTAGTATTATTTTGTTTTGTAATTAATTTCGAATGTTATAACTTTATATCTGTCACTGTTATCATATAATTTATGTTATATCTGTTATATTTGTTAATAGTTTAGTGTAATAAGTTATACAAGCTGTTATCTGTGTTTTTCTGTTGCGTTTAGTCTACGAAGAACATAAAACATTAAAAAATACGTAACATCAGTCTATCATGGCTACATAGCCCTGGTTTAATCTTTATTACGACTGTTACCATGTATTCAGTCTATCATGGCTACATAAATCTGTTTTAATTTCTATTACGACTGTCACCATGTATTCAGTCTATCACAGCTATACGACCCTGTTTTAATCTCTATTACGACTGTTACCTTGTATTGTTCAGTCTATCATGGCTACATAAACCTGTTTTAATTTCTATTAAGACTGTCACCATGTATTCAGTCTATCACAGCTATACGACCCTGTTTTAATCTCTATTACGTCTGTACCATGTATTGTTCAGTCTATCATGGCTACATAAACCTGTTTTAATTTCTATTACGACTGTCACCATGTATTCCAGGGGTCACCAAACTACGGCCCGCGGGCTGGATACGGCCCTCGAGGCCATTTTGTCCGGCCCGCCAGCAGCTAGCCGCTTGGAAATAAAGTGACATTTCATCAAATGTCCGATTGTTATAACAAAATAAATCACACCGATGGTCGCTTTAAGTTGGCAAACACAAGATGTTATGATAAAAAGAAACAAGGCTGTCACGCGCATTTTTAACCAATAGGAAAATTCTTCTTTCGTCCTTGCTGCCCGTGTATTCATATCTCGCGAGGCACAGATCTATGAACGTATTAGGATTTCGAAAACAAGTACAGACTTAACCCTCGTCGTATCGACTCGTCTTGTAAATTCAGCGGCCTAGGGTTACCGTTTCAGCAAGCTCATTTCTCTAAGTAGTCGGGTTATGTGCTTCTCTTAAGTCGTTCTTAAGTAAGTGTCGTGGCAAACGTGCGCTTCAATATATTTTGTTTGTGCGTTCTTGGACCAGTACAATACTTTTCTCACTGCGTTCTGTATTTTTCATTTTCAGATCTTCTTTTTTTTTCACCATCGTTATGGCTGTTTTTAAAAGAAGAAAATTGGACTCTGAGTGCCGTGTTTTAAATGAAGAATGGGCAGAAAAGTTCTTCTTTGTGGAAACAAAAAAACCAGAAAGCTACTTGTGTAATATGCACCGCAAGTGTTGTCGTTTTGAAAGAGTACAATCTTCGGCGTAACAGTAAAACAAAACATCTATCAACATACAGCCATGTGAAAAAGTTAGGACACCCTATGAAAGTCTGTGTATTTTTGTAACATTTTTGGATACATAGATATTTAATCTCAATTTTAACAACACTGAGAGATTATAGGAATATAACTAAACAATTAAAACTGAAAAAAGACTTTTCACGATCTTCTGTAAATGTAATTCTACAAAAATGCATATTCTAACTGAGGAAAAGTTATGACACCCTACATTTATTTCCATTAAAATGGTTCAACTTACAAACATGGTTAGAAGATCGTTACTGAGCATTTTGAATGAGGCTTGCCCTATTTAAACCTCTGACATTTAGTTTGGTATGTTCCTGACTGTTGAAGTGAGAGTGAGCACCATGGTGAGAGCAAAAGAGCTGTCTGAGGCCTTCAGAAAGAAAATTGTTGCAGCTTATGAGTCTGGTAAGGGATTTAAAAAGATCCCAAAAGATTTTGAAATTAGCCATTCTACTGTCCGGAAAATAGTCAACAAGTGGAGGGCTTTCAAAACTGCCAACATGCCCAGGTTTGGTCGTCCAAGCAAGTTTATCCAGAGAGCAGATCGCAAGATGCTATAAGAGGTCTCTAAACACCCTAAAATGTCATCACGAGACCTTCAGCAGGCTCTGGCTACTGTTGACGTGAAAGTACATGCCTCTACAATCAGAAAGAGACTGCACAAATTTAACTTGCACGGGAGGTGTGTAGGGAGGAAACTTTTGCTCTCTAAAAGTAGCATCAAGGCCAGACTAAAGTTTGCCAGAGAGAATGTAGACAAAGACCAGGACGTCTGGAATAATGTTCTTTGGATAGATGAGTCCAAAATTGAATTACTTGTACCCAAGAACAGAGGACATGCATTTTTGTAGAATTACATTTACAGAAGATCTTGAAATCCTTTTCTTCAGTTTTAGTTGTTTAGTTATATTCCTATAATCTCTCAGCATTGTTGAAATTCAGATCAAATATCTATATGTTCAAAAATGTTACAAAAATACATAGGCTTTTATAGGATGATCTAAATTTTTCAAATGACTGTATTTTAACTTTTCAGGAAAGTTCCGTTCTGAGAAATTTGAAGCCATGAAACATGTTTTTGAATCTCAAAAGAATCTCTTCACGAGAAAGTTTGCTGAAAATGAATCTGTCACTCGTACAAGTTACAAAATAGTGCATAGGATGTCAGAGAGAGGAAAATCTTTTACTGACGTCAACATCGTCAAATAATGTATGATGAAAGCAGCGTATGAGCTGTGTCTTTGAAAGTAACTTCAGTTGTACGGAGAGCAGAAGAACTTAAAGAGAACATTGCATTACAGATACGCCAAAAAAGCTAGAAATTTCCTATGATATTCTCCGGCACTGGATGAGTCTACTGATCTCTCGAGTACGTCACAACTTCTCGTGTTCATTCGTGGAGTTAATTTGGTCTTTCAGATCACGGAAGAGTTGGTATCAGTTTGCAGCATAGACGGAAGAACAACTGGAGAAGACATTTTCATGGGAATGCATAAAACTTTGCAAGACTATAACCTTCAGTGGAACCAGCTTAGAGGTGTGACAGTTGATGAAGGAAAACACATGGCTGGAGTAAAGAAGGGTCTGGTGGGGCTGATCAGGAAATAGTTGGAAGATCTTCAACTTCCAGGCGCTCTGTTCATACATCAGCGAGGACTCTGTGGAAAAGACTTAGATATTTTTTGCGTACTGAAACCAGTCCTTTCTGCAGTGAACTTCATTCGAGGTCATGCACTTAATCATTGCCAGTTCAAGGCGTTTCTTGAAGAAATTGATTCGGATTTCTGTGACTTGCCTTATCACACAGCGGTGAGGTGGCTCAGCTGCGGTAAAGTCTTATTTTTATAAGCTGAGAAGAGAAATATATATATTTATTATATAGAAATATAGAGCCAATCCACTTCTGTCGGATCCAACCTGGTTGTCAAAGTTGTCATTTTTGGTTGACTTCACATCCCACACGAATTGAACTTGAAACTTCAGGGGAAGAATAACTTTGTCTGTGATCTCTAAAGAATCATTAAAGGATTTCGGAGAAAGCTGTCGTTGTTTGAAGCACATTTGAAAAAAGGAAACTTCTCTCATTTTCAATGTTTCAATAAGTTTCATGCTGGAATCACAGAAGATGTCAACCTGGAGTTTCAGAAAAAGATTATTGGTGATTTAAATAAGCATTTTTAGAGATATTTTCGGATCTTGACAGAATCCAAAGTGACATTTTCCTTTTTCAGAATCCTTTTGATTGTGTCATTGATGACGTGTCAGTGGAACTTCAGCTGGAGGTCATCGATTTGCAAGGAAATGACTTGTTGAAAGTAAAACACAGAGAGGGGCAACTTATTGAATTTTACAGCTGCATACCTGAAGATAATTTTCTAAAGCTGAAGCAGTTCGCATCTGGCATGGCATCAGTGTTTGGAACAACTTATGTCTGTGAACAAGCATTTTTAAAAATGAAGTATGTGAAGTCGGTACATCGATCAAGGTTGACTGATGAACATTTGAAAGCAATTCTAATGATTGAATGCAGCAATTCAAAACCGAACATTGAAGATATTTTGAAAGCCAAACATCAATTTCATAAATCTCACTAACTTTTTTGCGGCTTAGAGAAATTCAGATGTGTACTTACTATGTGCGATGTGATAATTGTTTTTGCTAATGTCACCTTCTTTGATAACATTTTGGTAAATTAAAATGTTGGTTGTATTTCTGTTTGTTTTCTATTATGTATGTGTATTGCATGCTACTCCCACGTGGCTAATGTGGCATCCTAAACTTAGTGTTAAGTCTTTTACAGAGAACTTTCGTTCTAGTATTGAACATAATGATCATGTGACCTGCACTTCTCCAAGTAATCTGGCCCCCTGTGAAAAAAGTTTGGTGACCCCTGATGTGTTCAGTCTATCATGGCTACATAGCCATGTTTAAACTCTGTTACGACGGTTACTATATATTTCGTCTATCATGGCTACATAGACATGTTTTAATCTCTATTACGATTGTTACTATGCATTCAGTCTATCATGGCTACATAGCCCTGCTTTAATCTCTATTACAAGTGATTTTAGCTACAATGATTAAATCGTATATGAATGCTTTAATCTAACTAAACATAGAAAAGTAAGTACACAGATTTTATATTTTCTCAAATGGTTTTCTAAATAAATAACTTAACATAGATCAGATACACCCTTGTGCAAATTAATTGAAACAAGACGGAAAATTACGATTTTTTCAATTTTTTGCGTTTTTTTCTGAGAATCCAAAAATTAATCACAAATGAATACATGATATGACCGCCTTTATTTTTCAAAAGATCATTAATCTGCTTTGACATCGAGTCCACCAGTTCACTGCAGTCTTTACTAATTTCTGAATTGCAGTACCACACCTTAATTATGGCCTCAATTAGCTTATCTTTCGTAGTACAGTCTTTTCCCCGAAGCCTTTCTTTACAAATCGCCCAAAGATTTTCAATAGGATTTAAGTCCAGGTAGTTTCCAGTTCAGTCCAGCACCTTTATTTGCGTTGTAGTCATAAAATTCTTCACAAGTTTCGATGTGTGGCACGGAGCCAGATCTTGCTGAAAAATGCCACATCCATCTGGGAATCTCTTTGTCAATTCTGGAACGACTCTTCTCTGCAAAACTTCGATGTATTGTGGTTCTCGCGTCATACCTTCTACGATATGTAAACCTTCGACACCATAGTAGCTGAAAAACTGAAAAAAACCCAAAACATCTTCTTCCAGGAATGTTTTTCGAACTGATTGATGCTAGATTCTAGAAGTTTCTCACCTGGAGATATGCGAACATGCAGACTTCTTTGACCTTGTAAGAAGAAATGAGTCTCGTCACTGAATAACACCTTCCTCCATTGTTCTTGCGTTGAGTTCTTGTATTTCAGACCCCATTGATACCATTTTTCCTTCATTAAGTTGGTAAGAAGTTGTTCTTTGACTGGTCTTCTTGCCTTTCTAACGCAATTTCGAATGACATATTATTCCTCAAAATTTTGTCATATATCCCAAAAATAGATCGACTGCACTGCAAAACACAACTAATAACGTCGTCTGTGTGAAAAAATGACTATTAAAGGAAATCAACGGGTCCAGCGAGCCTACACCGGCCGCCATGCTGAGAATATTGTAAAATGACAATTTGTTCAATTAATTTGCACAAGGATGTATTTATCTTCAGACAAAAAGCAACGTGAGAGTCTTATCCATCGTTCTAGAACCCGCCGTAAACACACCACTTGTATATAAACGGTTAACAGGCAGTATTAAGCATAATTTATGGATGTTATACTTGTTTGTGAGGACAATTCGACATAATTTGTTTATTTTTAATATTATTTATTCATTGTATTAGTAGCAAGAAGTTTATTAAATGATCCAAACATATTTTGTCAAATTTGTGGTAAATTTGTTGTGAAGAAAAGCAAAACATTACAAAATTTGCAAAAAACAAAAACAAACAACAACAAGTAAAGCAAAACATTACAAAATTTGCAAAAAACAAAAACAAACAACAAGAAAAGCAAAACATTACAAAATGTGCAAAAAACAAAAAACAAACAACAACAAGAAAAGCAAAACATTACAAAATTGCAAAAAACAAAAACAAACAAGAAGAAAAGCAAAACATTACAAAATTTGCAAAAAAAACAAACAAGAAGAAAAGCAAAACATTACAAAATTTGCAAAAAAAACAAACAAGAAGAAAAGCAAAACATTACAAAATTTGCAAAAAAGAACAAAATCAACAAGAAAAGCAAAACATTACAAAATTGCAAAAAACAAAAACAAGAAAAGCAAAACATTACAAAATTTGCAAAAAACAAAAACAAACAACAAAAAAAGCAAAACATTACAAAATTTGCAAAAAACAAAAACAAACAACAAGAAAAGCAAAACATTACAAAATGTGCAAAAAACAAAAAACAAACAACAAGAAAAGCAAAACATTACAAAATTGCAAAAAACAAAAACAAACAACAAGAAAAGCAAAAGATTCCAAAATTTGCAAAAAAGAAAATCAACAAGAAAAGCAAAACATTACAAAATTGCAAAAAACAAAAACAACAAGAAAAGCAAAACATTACAAAATTTGCAAAAAACAAAAACAAACAACAAGAAAAGCAAAAGATTCCAAAATTTGCAAAAAAGAAAATCAACAAGAAAAGCAAAACATTACAAAATTTGCAAAACTTGCCGCCTTCCAATTTTTCCAGTCTCCCCTAAACAGTCCGTACGTGCCAACTCTCAGCACAACCAGTAATTCGAATGAATCGCAAAGATTGACGAGACAAAATCACAGCTTCTGTAGATCTAGCTCTGATCACAAATCCAAGTTGAATAAAATCACAGCAAACACTTAAACTTTCTCAAACGAATGACTGGCTCTTCTTTTCTTCGAATAAAAACTAATGACTCTTCTCATTTCTCGCGTCTCCGTCAGTTTATATATTAGTAGGCCTCTTCTCGAACAACCGCGTAACTTCTACAGAACTCCAGAGCAATCCGCGCATGTCCGTTCTTGCACGAGACTCAACGTCTAGACGCTAGGCCGCCAAACATTTCATTCACATAAATTTATAAACATATGATTGATCTACCTAATTCTAGAAATTTCTAAATGTTATTTTAAATGAATAACAACATATTTTATTGGTTTAAGCTTTGAAACAATAATATAAATATGGAAATATCAATAACAGAAATGAAAATTTAAACACAACACGACATGTCGTTTACAAAACATTTACATGACATTTACATAACAACAGGCCAGTACCATTTTGTATTGTAATTAATTTTAAACTGAACATCTGTCATTGTTGTTATATAATTCATGTTATATTTGTCACATATATAATAATTTATTGTAATAAATTATATGAGCTGTTATCTGTGTCTTTCTGTTGCGTTCAGTCTACATACATAAAAAAAACGTAACAGAAAATTGGGGGCTCGTCCGGGATTGATCAAACAATTTAATTCTGTTCCAAAATTAGATTTATATTCTACACAGATCAACAGCTCGTATATTCAAAATGGCATTCCAACTCGAAGATTTTATAGACAATTTTAATCAGAATCCCTCTTTCGAATTGATGAGTGAATTAAAAAATCTGAATTGCTTGATGTTGGAAAACATTTCAATATGGAAGTAAAGCAAGCAATGAAGAAAGCAGATATCAAACAAATTGTTGTTGAACATTTGGTCAGCCAAAAAGTTTTGCCTCAAAAAGTTGTACAACAAATGCCTGCCGCTCATTTTGACCCAGATTTTGAATTAAAAAGAATAGAAATAGAAATGAAATTTCGTTTAGAAATTGAAAGCAAACGTCTTGAAGCAGAAAAAGATTTGTTTGTTTGTTTTTAATTAAGCACAAAGCTACACAATGAGCTATCTGTGTTCTGCCCACCACGGGTATCGAAAGCGGGATTTTAGCGTGTAATTCCGCAGACATACCGCAGAAAAAGAAAACAAATGCCTTGTTCTTGAGGCAGAACAAGAAAACAAATGCCTTGATGCCGAAACACAAATAGAATGCATTAAAGCTGATAAGGAAATTAGTATGAGAAAGGCACAGACAGAAGAAAAGGTTGTCCAAATGCGGTTGGATAATTTTGATGCTTCCAAACAAATTCGTTTAGTGCCTCCATTCAATGAGAAGGCTGTAGATAAATATTTTCAACAATTTGAAAAATTGGCTCTTAGGCTAAAATGGCCTTCCGAATATTGGACAATATTACTTCAGAGTGTTCTCAAAGGTAAAGCTCAGGAAGTCTCTTCCAAACTCACGGCCAAGCAGAGTTATGATTACGAGCACGTCAAAAAATGCATTTTGAATTGTTACGTTTCTTTTATGTTTTATGTAGACAGAACGCAACAGAAAGACACAGATAACAGCTTGTATAATTTATTACAATAAGCTATTATATATATAACAGATATAACATAAATTATATAATAACAATGACAGATATTAAGTTTAAACCTTCAAAATTAATTACAACACAAAATAGTACTGGCCTTATCTAATATAATGATCTAGAATGAAAGTCCAAAAGTTCAGATCAGAAATCCAAAATTCCGGTCTAGGGTGTGGGTTTGGTCCCACGAAGAAATACCGAAGTTTGAATGGAGAATGACGAAGTTCTTTTTACGGTGTTTCTTGATGAACGTCTCAAACTTGCCGCCTTCCAATTTTCCCAGTCTCCTCGACTCTCAGCACAACCAGTAATTCGAATGAATCGCAAAGATTGACGAGACAAAATCACAGCTTCTGTAGATCTAGCTCTGGTCACAAATCCAAGTTGAATATAATCACAGCAAACACTTAAACTTTCTCAAACGAATAACTGACTCTTCTTTTCTTCGAATAAAAACTAATGACTCTTCTCATTTCTCGCGTCTCCGTCAGTTTATATATTAGTAGGCCTCTTCTCGAACAACCGCGTAACTTCTACAGAACTCCAGAGCAATCCGCGCATGTCCGTTCTTGCACGAGACTTGCCGTCTAGACTCCAGGCCGCCAAACATTTCATTTACATAAATTTATAAACATATGATTGATCTACCTAATTCTAGAAATTTCTAAATGTTATTTTAAATGAATAACAACATATTTTTAATTGGTTTAAACTTTGAAACAATAATATAAATATGGAAATATAAATAACAGAAATGAACATTTAAATACAACATGACATGTTGTCGTTTACAAAACATTTACACAACATTTACATAACAGAATGCTTATGAATTGGTGCCAGAGGCATACAGACAAAAATTTCGTGGTTACAAAAAGTTTGACAACCAAACTTATGTCGAATTTGCTAGTGAAAAAGAAACTCTGTTCGACAGGTGGTGTTAGTCCAAAGAAATCAAAGATGATTATACAAAACTCAGAGAACTCATGTTAGTTGAAGAGTTTAAAAGATGTATTCCCGTAGAGCTAAAAATTTACATTAATGAAAAAAAAGCTTCCAAAATTCATGATGCTGCTGTCTTGGCAGACGAGTATGATTTGACTCACAAAGATTTGAACATACAAAAGCAAAACAAATCACACAGCAAAGAAACCCAATGACTCATTCAAACATTATGCAAATGTCAATAAAGACAGAAAAGAGCAAACTTCTAATTCTCAAAGAAAGACTTCATCTTATTCTCAAAGCTCGTCATCTACCAAAAACGTGTCATTCTCATTCAAAACATGTGCTTATTGTAAGAAACCTGGCCATCTGATTTCTGAGTGCTATAAGCTCAAAAACAAGCCATCACCCCATACTTTCATTTCGCCCTCGTTGGATACATCATTGGTTCCCAATGATTTTGACCTTGTTCAGTCCGCTGTGGATTCCAAGTCCAATATTCTTGATGTACCTAAAGATCTTGTTGAGGACAAATTTAAGCCTTTCATCACTGAAGGTTTTGTTTCTTTTGTTGGCGATTCACATCGACAACCAATTAAGATCCTACGGGATACTGAAGCTTTTCAGAGTTTGATTTTGGAAAGTGTACTTCCGTTTTCTGAAAAGTCATCCGTTGGAGCCAATGTGCTCATTTCTGGTGTAGAAGGTGGCGTCGTTTCTAACCCTCTTCATAGATTGGATTTGCATTCGGACTTAGTTTCGGGCCCAGTGAGTGTGGGTATTAAATTTTCATTGCCTGTTGAAGGTGTGTCTATGCTTTCGGGGAATGATTTGGCTGGTAGTAAGGTGGTACCAGAGGTTCGTGTTATTGAAGCACCTGTTGTTAGTCCCAGTACAGAGCAATTCGTTGAAGAGTTTCCTGATGTTTTCCCGCCTGTGCTGTTACTCGTTCTCAAACACGTTCTCAGGAGTCCAAAGAGGATTTCCCTTTATGTGATACGTTCATGTCTCACATCGATGAGATTTCTGACTCAACTTTGAGTTTTACTGATGACTCCAAGTCATTTTGCAACTCTCTTCATCGAAACAAACTTGTTGAGGAATAGAACAATGATCCTGAAACTCGTTCTCTTCTACAACTGGCCTTTGATGAAAATGAAATAGGAACTGTCCCTATTTGTTACTACCAGAAGTCAGGTGTGCTAATGAGAAAATACAGACCTCCTGACGTTGCTGCTGATGAAGAGTTGAATGATATTCACCAAATCGTCATTCCAAAATGCTATCGGAATGATGTTCTTAGTCTTGCTCATGAACATGTGTTGTCAGGACACTTAGGTGTAAGAAAGACCCTAGATCGTATCCGACGACATTTCTATTGGCCAAAGATGCGCCAAGATGTTGTCGACTATTGTAAGACATGCCATTCTTGCCAAATGACTGGAAAACCAAATCAGGGGATTCCAAAAGCACCACTGCAGCCTATTCCAGCCTTTGAAGAACCGTTCTCAAAGGTCATTATCGACTGTGTTGGCCCAATGCCAAAAAGCAAAGCAGGAAATGAATACCTCTTGACGATCATGTGTGCTTCTACACGTTTCCCTGAGGCAATCCCTTTGAGAAAAATCACTGCTCCCAACATTGTTAAGGCTCTTGTTAAATTCTTTACCATGTTCGGGATTCCAAAAGTTATGCAATCAGATCAAGGCTCAAATTTTATGTACCAGCTACCATCCTGAGTCACAAGGTATTTTTTATCTTTTCCACCAAATTACTGCCACAAACACTCAAAGAACTGGGTTGAAGGTATTCCCTTATTATTGTTTGCTGTTCTTGAGGTTATTCAAGAATCTACTGAATTTAACCCTTTTGAGTTGGTTTAAAAAAGTTTTCACAAGTTCAAACTTTTTTTTGCTTTTAAGGGGGAGAGTGTTATGTATAAAGCCTTTGTATGTACGTTGTTATTCATGTAGAAATTTTTAGAATTAGAGTCAGTCATTCGTTTGAGAAATTTTCAACGTTTGCTGTGTGTTTATTCAACTTGGATTTGTGACTAGAGCTAGATCTACAGAAGCTGTGACTTTATTTCGTCAATCTTTACGATTCATTCGAATTACTGGTTATACTGAAGGTCAACACGTACAGGACTGTTTAGGGGAGAGCGACAAATTTGAGACATTCATGGAAAACATCGTAAAAAGAACTTCGTCGAATTTATTGAACTGTGAACAGTTTCTGGACTTCTCCATTCAAACTTCGGAATTTCTTCGTGGGACCAAATTCACACCCTAGACTGGAATTTTGGATTTCTGACCTAGACTTTTGGACTTTCATTCTGAATCATTATATTGAACACAGGCCAGTACCATTTTGTATTGTAATTAATTTTAAACTGAACATCTGTCATTGTTGTTATATAATTCATGTTATATTTGTTACATATATAATAGTTTATTGTAATAAATTATATAAGCTGTTATCTGTGTCTACATACATAAAAAAACGTAACATACACTCATAGTGAAATATTTGTTTAAATAACAAAACTTAAAGTTTCAACCAGTAGAATAAACTTTCGGACAATTGTTTAACATTTTATTTGTTTTTATTGACTCAGTTAACGAAGCTATTTTCCAGTTTTAGTAAAAAGTCTTAACTAAAAATTTAAACAAATCTTAAAGCATAATCACCTATCTACAGTTAACAGTTTTGACATCCCAAGAAATGTTAGAATGTGTTTTTATGTATGTTATGAGTCTTATTTAATCTGTGATTTTACTAACCTGTATTTATTATGTTTAACAAGAATTATATTTACTTAACGCAGTTTAAGCTACCAAATTATTAAAAGACGGATCTTTACTCAAGAATGTTAAAAATATAAAAACAGCATGAATTATATAGCTGAAACATATTTGTAAGCTGCATGGATAATCAGCTCGTGGGGTTTGTTAAATAGAAGCATAGCAAGAACACAAAATCAGCTACAAACTACTGTGGTACAAAGAAATAGAAAAAACATATATGGGAAAGCCACGAAAAATTGGCTAATATAATGTTTACAACATTTCTGGCTGGGATAACCTTCTTCTGATCATTTTGAAACTGCAATATAATATAATATTCGATATCATAACAATTATCAAACACAGAATGTTAGAAATTAAAATAATGCAACAAATCTAACGTAGTATACACGTGAAACACTGACAAATCATTGCTTTTATAATTAAAAATAAGAGTCCATATAGGAATAAGAACCAACTATAAGTTTGAATTATGTTTTAACGTATTTGAGAAACATCAACAACATTAACATGCAAATTAGGTGTTTTGCATTGTTGCACAGAAACAATGTCACATTTGTACAATTTGAAAATAGTTAGTATCAGCTACAAACCAGAAGCCTAAGAAAAACAAAGTGTTTTTAAAAATAAAATAATATAATAAATTATTTAAGGGTTGAGAATATATGCGTGTGTATATGAAAGGAAAAGATAAAAATGAGCTTCTGAATTTTTGTGAGCATGCACGTTTATAGGAGCTCGTGCGTCTGAAATGTGTGATAGGCATTTTGAGAATTCCCTGTACCAAAATCTGAGATTGATCATGACGGATAGCAAAAAATGAAGACTTGGTAAGCAGCCGAGGGGCTATGGTTAATGTAAGTTTAAATAGCTCATTTTGAGCCTGGGTTCTGAACTCAGAGTCATAAGTAAGCTCTTGGTTTAATCTTTCCATATGGTGTTGGAGTGCGGTTCTCACGAATGAAAAAAAGACAAGACTTTCAGTAAATGAATAACAGGAACTGAGTTAACAATACTGCCACGCTGGCTCTGGTTTGGAATTTCAGGAAACATATTATATATTCTTCTGCTGTGTTCCAGAGTATGCTTTAGCAGTAGCAGTACCATCTTATCTACTGGACAAGTTTTCTCTTTCAGGATGCTGTCTTTGAAGCAAAAACGCTCTCAACGCTTCCGCTTTCATAATCTATCATTTTAATATACAGTGAATAAAGTGGCGGGACATTGCCTTAATTCGTAATAGGTTATAATGACTTGAGTAAAGCTTAATGATTGAGTAAAATTCTCCACTCAGAATACATCCCAAAAGCACAGATCCCAAGAACTTTTAAAGGAACTTTTATCGGTTTCTTCGAAAGAGTAGACTTATACGACTTTAGTACTTCAGTGGTAATACTGAGTTACCTTCCAGTGATCAGGTAGAAGCCGTAAAATAACTTGATGTTTGGCAAAATGGCTCTCAAGGAATAAATCTGATTTCTCTATTTCAACTGAATCTGATGCAAAGAAAGAGACTAGGTACAATGTATCACACAGTAAAACATATATTTACTGATAAATACTCCTCACAGGCACTGTAAGAGACTAAACAAATGTCACAACCACGGACCAAAACAAGTTAATAAATATAACAACAAAAACTTTTAAACAAATATAATATAAATTTTATCACTCAGAAAAACAAACTGTAACAAATAACACAACATAACTCTTAATGTGATTAATTTCAGTTATTCCAAAAAAGGGAAAATACGAAAAAAACCATAAAATAGAAAACAACAACAGCTAATTCACCAGAGAATAACACGCTATATCTAATATTGTGCGATAATTAACAATAATTAGTTTTAGCTATATTTGGTGAATTGACTCGTTTTAAAGATTAAGGAAGATTTTACATAGTGGTTGAACACGAAGATACATTTCATGTAACAAGCTATTATCAAACATTTACATAAAACTGATGCCAATTTCATAATATAAATATTTAAAATTTAAATAGAAAGTGTGTTAATACTTTAATATAACCAAAAATTCATAATTAAAGTAAACGATGGAAGAAATAATAAATGAACAGTAAATAAACGTAGAATTTGTTCATTTAATCCCCCCCATAAGTAAGGTTGATATCAATACAGGGAAGATGTGTTTACATGGGCTAATTCAACTGTTACTACCATACATGTCAATACAAACTCATACCAACTTGGGCTAATCCGCACTAACATTTACATTCAATTCAGAAAGCATGTTGTGTATCCACCGTAACGGATTTACTGTTATACATTTATTTTAATATCTACGTTTGTTTCTATGTAATACATATATTTAAAAACATATATAGCTTATATTACTAATGTTTAATCCTGAAATCCCACCTATTCTCTAAATTTGTAGAAGATTCTCGAGAGTAAGAATCAATAATATATATATTTTACAAAAGAACTAACGTATTTTCGAACATTGTTGCCAAGTGGATTTTTGAAAGTTTGGTTTCAAGGTTATAAATTAACACACCAAGAGAGTTTTAAAATGTTATTTGGTCGCTACAGTCAGTATACTATAAATCTCGGAAGATTTAATTGTTCTGAACACCTCTTAATAGGAAAACGACAGATATTTGACCAGGAAAGTTTATAGATATCGAACATTACGAACCATTCATGTTCAGATAATTAATTTGGGACGTCAGTAGTTCTACGAGAATATTAGATATTGTCGTCGGTGAAAAACTTCCATGTGCTTAAAGCCGTCAAGGGAAGTGTACCTATGTTTATTTGTTTTGGAATTTCGTTCAAAAGCTACTCGAAGGTTATCTGTGTTAGTTGTCCTTAATTTTGCAGTATAACACTAGAGGAAAGGCACCAAGTCATCACCATCCGTCGCCAACTCTTTGTTTACTCTTTTACCAACGAATAGTGGGATTGACCGTCTCATTGTAATCGAATCCGTAACCCTTGAATTACGAGTCGAACACCTTAACCCACCAGGCCATGCCGGGCCGTTTGTATCTGTGTATTAACACAACATTTATTGCGCTATTTGAACGTTGATGAAAAATTCATTTCCCGTCCAGATAGAAGACTCAGTATTGCTTGTGTGTTGTGAAACATTTGTATATAAACCATTATTTGTAATAACTATTTGAAATAACCGTTAGTATAAACTGTATTGTTGTTCGTATATTAAAATACTTTTATGTTAAAAAAGGGAATTGTATGTATCATCTTGTTGGCAAGAATAAATTTAATACATATCAACATTTAATTAGCACCTAAATTCAAATTTCCGGTTATTTTAAATCGTCACACTTAGCGTACGTATCATACATCAGAGACTCGTCCGAGATTGGTTATAATATTTACCACCACAGACTCTGTGTCATGTGAAGCATTTCTTTATTAGTCACATTACATAAAGTGTTAAAAGCGCAGATATCCTTCGAATAGCTATGCACGAAATTCAAAACAAACAATATTTTCATGGATTTCATGAAAGAGTACAGAATATAAAAGTTCTATTTTACATAATAATAGTTTTACTGTACAGCTAATTGATGATATTATTAGAAATTATATAAAATGTTGTCCATTTATAAAATCAGTAAACATATTGGGACAAATGAAACTGTTTAATGTATTTTACTTTTTACTGGTAGATACGGAATAAAATAAAATAATAATAAGTTAACTGATTTTGATAAAATTTATCCACAAATTAAGTTCAGAATTATTTTAAAACTGCACATGTAAATATTTTAAATTTAAATATATGATTTATAAAAGTCATCGCTCTTGGGACATTTACAAATTCAAATTAAAAACGAATTAAAAACATGAGCAAACTACAGTAAAAAAATTAGTCAGCTATTCTCGTCACTGTTGTTGTTTTTGAATTAAGCACAAAGCTATACAATGGGCTATCTGTGCTCTGCCCACTACGTGTATCGAAACACGGATTTTAGCGTGTAAATTCGCAAACATACTGCTGAGCCACTGGGAGGCTCGTCACTATTTACAAAACTGTAACAGTAACATGACTTCAACATCTTTGGAAGTATGACTAATAAAAAAATACTCAGCACAAAAGAGAGCCTCTGAGAACACAAGGTGCTTCCAGAATTAAATGCCCATTTACTGTTCTAACAGTAAGTTATCAGCATGATTTTTCGATCATAGTTGCAGCCCTGTCAGTGCAAATACTTGAGCAAAGCTGCCATTGGATCTCATGTTCTTCCATAAATAACTCGATCAGTTTAAATACTTCTTTGCCTGAGGTTTGAGTAGGCAAATATTTACAAATTAGCATGCCTTCTTCAAAACTAGTTTCAGGAATATAGAGAACAAACACAAGCAGCATCGCATAACTTGTGACATTTGTTAATTCATCTTTTACTTGCCTTACGATTATTAACTCCGTTAAACAATTTGCTGACATATCCTTGATTCTTCGAGAAACCGAGTTGTCACAAATGGGCATAGACTTAATGTTTTTAAGAAACTTTTCATAAGTTGTGCACTCTCACAAATCTTTTACGCATAATTTTATCAAATCTTCTGCAATTGTATGGGCTTCACCTGCTTTTACGATAAGGTAACTAACACAGTATGAATCAGTAAGAGCACCTTTGTTGTCCTGATGGACAAATGAGCGAAAATGTAGTTTTCCTTGCATTTAACTGCAAACACTCAGAAGTTAGAGTATTTTAATTGGGAGATTTTGATTTCCAGATGCCATTTTAACTTTGATGGATGCAAACTACTGCTACTCAACACTGTTCCACATTCAACAAACAACCCACTAAGTCTATCTTCATTACTTATCCACGTAAAACTATATCAAATAAAACTTTCATCATACATTATTTCTTGTTTCGTTACTTCTTGCATCATTCTGTGTTAAAGTGCTTGCACACGACGATAACGTTGTAGTTTGATCCGGCATGGCCAAGTGCTCAGGGAGTTTGACTCAATATCTAAAGGTCACTCACGTGTTCCAATTCCCATCACACCAAATATGCTCGCTCTTTCAGCCGTTCTAACGTGAAAGTCAGTCTGACTATTCGTAGGTAAAAGAGTAACCCAAAAGTCGTCGGTGGGTGATGATGACTAGCTGCCTTATTTCTAGTCTTACACTGCTAAATTAGGGACGACTAGCGCAGATAGCCCTCCTGTAGCTTTGCTCGATACCCAAAAATAACAAACAAACCGTTGTTGTTAAGGATTTATAAACAGAGTAAACACCCTTCCAGAAACACTGCTGGCCGATTTCACTCTGAAACTGAACTAATCGGCTGTTAGAATTCAAATAAAACATTATAGATTAGCTCAAAGCAGATCAATTAACAGAGCTATGCATATGTGGTTCGTTCATTATAATTTTATTCTAATATTTTTGATAATTCATTAAAAAAGTTAAAAAGCCTAATGTCCAGTGTCATTCATCATGATGTCCTATGAGGATATTAACTGACATTAACAGACAATGCTAGGTTTTTCTGCGTACTATGCTCAAACCGAGCATAGGAGATAGTGTCCAGTACATCCACAATGGACGTCTGCTCCTAGTTTTTAGTCGATCCCAATCAAACTTGCCCAGTCAATTGTATTTTTCTGGACCACTTCTCTAAAGATGAAAATGATATAATACAATGACTCAAGGATACTTAGCTACTGAATCCTATCCTTCATTTCAATGAGGTGGGTATTCAAATCTTATAAAGAAGTTAAGGTGCACAGACAGAATTTTCCATGGTAGGACTTCACATCGTAAACATGAATACACGTCTATAGGCCTTATATGTGGCCATACTTGTCAGCATCGTTCCTTTTAGGTGCCTTTGAACAGGTTGTGGAAGTTAGTTACCATGTTAGCTGCATTTTAAAAATAGTGTATGCCTCTCATGTGTTTTTGGATTTCCAAAGCTCAGATTACATTCACCACATAAAATGTTTTTGTCAGAATTACAAATAAGATCACGAATTTGAATCTCTTTAGTTTTTCTTCATGGAAATTGCTTCCTCAAATTTTATATGCAAAATCGGCTCGTTTGGGTTGAGAAAATTATTTACATAGAAGAGCGAACAACGTTTCGACCTTCTTCGGTCATCGTCAGGTTAACAAAGAAAGAGGTAACTGACCGGAAGCTGACCACATGTTTGGAAGGGGTTGTGTAACTGAGTGTCGCAATGTAGAGGGCGGGGTTAGATGTTTGAATATATAACTTTATCTATAATATTAATGTAGGTATAATGACGTTCCTTTATATTGGTTTATTTTGGGTTTAAGTTGTTGTATAAGTAAGGCTTCTTTAATTTTGCGTTTGTTTATGTTTGTTTCTTTATTTAGTATTCGAGTGTTTTCTATGGTTATGTTGTGTTCATTTGATTTGCAGTGTTCGAAAACGTGTGAAGGTGACTTTTTATGTTCTTTGAATCTGGTTTCCATTTTTCTACTTGTTTCTCCAATATAGAAGTCGTGGCAGTTATCACATTGTATTTTATAAATAATGTTGGTGTGGTGTTTGTCAGTATAGTTCTTACATAGTATAGACCTCAGTTGTGTGCCTGGTTTTTGAATAAATATAGTATTAACTGGAATGTCATATTTTGTTACTAGTTTTTGCCAAATGTTGGTTATTTGTTTGCTGATGTCAGGAATATCTGGTATGCAGCAGTATATGGTTTCATGATTTTTTGATTCGTGAGATATATTTACTTTTATTGGTTGATTTTTCTTTCTGTCTAGGTGCGTGCGTATAATGTTTTCTACGGTTTGTGGAGGAAACTTATTGATGTTGATGAAGTATTGTTTTATTTTGTCTAATTCATCGTTAGTTTTATCTGGTGAGCGTAGTTTTATGGCTGTGTTTATATGGTTTCTTAGTATGTTTAGTTTTTGTTTTGTTTCATGTGCTGAGTCCCAAGGAATATATAGCCCAATATGGGTGATTTTTCGGTGGATTTCTGTTTTGAATTGTGTGTCGGTTCTTATAATTTTGAGGTTAAGAAATATTTGATTGTTTTCTTCCTGTTCACATGTGAAGTTAATGTTGGGATGTGTAGAATTAATGTGATTGAAAAAAATTAAGTATGTGTTCTGTAGATTTGAATCCCGCAACCGTGTCATCTACGTATCTGTACCAGTATAGTGGTGGACGTAATGCTGTATTAATTGCTTGTGTTTCAATTTGTGTCATAAAAATATTGGCTAGAACTGGGGATACTGGGTTGCCCATGCTTAGGCCATTTGTTTGTATGTAGTTTTGGTTGTTGAACATGAAGTTTGTCTTTATTGTGGTGAATTCTATGAGGGTTGCTAACTGGTTACTGGAAATGTCTATAATTGGGTTAGGGTCTCGGATATAGAGTTCTAAGGCTATCTTGCAGGCTTCAGTGGTTGAAACTTCTGTAAAGAGGAATATAACATCGAAACTGGCCATTAAGGCTTTATGATTAAGTTGATTTAGATTAGAGTTGAAATTGAAAGAGTCTTTGATGAATGAGCTGGCTGATGTTACATATTTGGAGAATGCCCATGCTATGTATTTACCAAGATTGTAATTAAACGATTCATATGTTGACATTATTGGTCGTAATGGACAATCAGGTTTATGGGGTTTGGCGATGCCGTATATTTGCGGTGTTCGTGAGTCGGTTTTACGTAGGTAGGAATAAAGTGTTTGTGAAATTCTGTTGGCTTTTTTCATTTGTAGTTGTAATTTGTTCAGTTGCGTCTCGTGTGTCTTTGTTGGATTTGTGTGTATTGGTTTAAATTTGTTCGTGTCTGATAGGATGTTATTCATTTTTTGTATTTATTCATTCGTGTTCATTATTACTATTGCGTTACCTTTATCTGCTTTTAGAATTTTTATGTTTCTGTCTTGTTTTAGATTTCTAATGGAATTAATGTCTCATTTTGTAAGGTTGTTTTTAGTTTTCTGTTTTGTGAAATTATTTTGATGGTTTTGTTAGAAAATTCTTTGAAAAAAATCGTTTAAGATGTTGTTTTTAGGTGTTTCTGGAAAATATAAATTTGTAATTTTACCTGGGAAGTTTGGCTGTTGGATGTCAATAAAATTATCTGAGTTGTCTTCTTTCTGTTGGTTGTTTTTGGTTTTTTCTTTGTTTTCTGTAGAAAGTGTCACAAGTCTCCTGGCTAGGTCTTCTACACATGTTTTGATTTCTATGGTTGGAATGTACCTAGGTGCTATTGCGAAGTTTAGTCCTTTATTAAGTAGATGTATCTCGTCTGTGTTTTTGCTTATAAAATTCTCAACAAGTGGGTTTCTCGACATCACTGATTGCTTCCTCAAATGCTTTCTTATTTCAAAGATAAGTTCTAGGTAAGAAATTAGTATTGTTCACGTTCTCCTCCGCTAGTACAATGATAAGTCTAGGGATTTACAACTCTAAAAATTGGGGTTCGATTCCCCTCGGTTGGATCAGCAGATAGCTTAATGTGGCTTTGCTATAAGAAAAACAATCCAATATTAGCTTCTCTCTTTTACGGATTCGAATCCCCGTTGCACCAAACATGTTCGCCCTTGTAGCCGTGGAGGTGTTATAATGTTACAGTCAATTCCACCATTCTTTGGTAAAAGAGTAGCCCAAGAGTTGGCGGTGGGTGGTGATCACCAGCTGCCTTGTACTGCTAAATTAGGGACGGCTAGCACAGATAGGCTTCGTGTAGCTTTGCTCGAAATTCAAAAACAAAGTATTGTTCACATAAAGCAATTTTAATCCCAGTAAATGAATTCAGCTTCATTTGTTGTCGCTGACAGACAATAGAAACATAAATTACCAATTAATAATGTTTTTGGCAAGTGACATCTGAAGAAAAGTGAAACAGATGTATTTACTTTTGCATGCCTTTGAAATAATTATTGATTGCCAGGTTAAAGTCTTACATATTATTATCAGTTATATTTTATATTTTAAAATAGTCTTCACTCACGATTATAGCATTATCATCTCATTTATAATATTATTTCATAAAGAGATACATTTTTTCTCAATAAAGTTTAGGATTTTAGTTTTAGTGTCAACATAGCTCCAAAGTCCAAACTTTGGCTTTATGATGAAAAGAAACACTCGATGCCCTTATTTATCAAGGTTCTGTTACTGTCATGCAATTGTAATTTAAATGTAATAAAATATTTAATTTATTAACTTTCAAACTCTTTTAATTCATACCTGTAACGAACGACGTAAAATTATATAAAACGAATGTCATTCATAACTTTCCAAGCATTTTAAAGTTTGTTTTTGGGAAAAAAAAAAATGATTTATGTGCTTTGCTGTTCAACCAGACAAATGAATGGTTTCATCACAGAAACCTGGCGGCACGTGCCAGGGAACGGCATTTTGAGGGGGTAAAAATAGAAAAAAATTAAAATAATAAAAAGCTAACAAAAAATCTGAAATTTTATACCAAAATGAAAATAAATATTTTGAGGACTTTCTGGAATTTTGAAGGTTAACGGATTATCAACGGCCAGCGGGGGGGAAGGGCAAATCTTACAACCGCCCCGTGCGGCAAAAATAGTTGCTACGCCACTGAAAGTTTGTTTATAGCTTCAACCGTGGAAAAATGTCATTGTTCACCTTACTGGTGTTTTCCCAATGTCCTCTGAAATTTGAGGATTTTTTAGTGAAATCTATTTTTCACCAGACTTTGAAGATCTCACCTTCAAAACATTTCTAACATTCACACTCGGATCTCTGTTAACTCATCATTTTTCACTTTAATATATATATATATATTGCCTTCATTAATCAAAGATTATATGAATTCTGAAACTCTTTTGATATTGGCTCTTCTATCTCAAGCCATTCCAATGTTTATTTCAGTCAGAGAACAGCTAGATTAGTTTACAATAAAATCAGTTATTTTAAATAGTGGTTCAGAATAATGGCTTATTCTTCACTTGTTCGAGAGAAATGGGCCTGTGACTTGCAGGACCCTTTTTGTTGTGATAAGCGTTTGGATATATACATCTTTAATCTGAAGTGAGAAATTGTCTATCTGTAGAATATCATTCAGAAACAACGGTTTCATTGCACATTTCTCCACGTGTCATAATTACATTACTTAAGTTAGATTTAACTATTTCGCCGTTGTGTAATTAGCGTTTTACTGCGTATGTTTTGCATTGTGAGTAGTTTTTATCCCCAGCTTTTCTATAGTATTTTCGTTTTCTTTTCGATGACTTACAAGAGCTACTTAGTTACATTTTAGCAATCTTGAGAAAGACTGAGAAAAGGCTTGGATATTTAATATACAATATGTAAATAAATCTGATTCAGTTAGAAGTATTAGGGACTAGCATAACATTTTCACTACGAAGCAGCACTTCTAACAACACTCATCACAGTAACTTTAAACGATCATAGTTTATCTTTCGACAGAACCTTTTCAATTTAACTACTCAGCTATACGCTTGTGGAGTGGATAACATTGAAGGGGTGGATTGCACCGAAAAAAGCCAATAACACGTGACTAAATTTGCTGAGAATTATGTTTAATCCTCAGAACATCTCAGAATATTGCGTCATCACTCTATATCCATTAACAAAAACGAAACTGTTTCTGACATTTGTCTTCATATGTCAGAGTGCACAAAACAATCTTTAATGGTAAGATTAATCTGTTCAAAATTGGACATATCTATTCGTCTAAGACTTGTAACTAAGCACAAAAACCTGTTCTAAGCATACAATAAATTATATGATTGGTGTATTTATACCTTTGTATCAAACTACTCTGTCTTCTTTCCTATAAGCACCCAATTCATGCTTATGTATGAATTTTAAAGCCAGTCACTGACATATGTGAACTCTGGTCATTATCACATGTGTTATTATTTTATTTAGTTTTATATTCATGTTTTAGTTTTACCAGTAATACAATAATTAAACTGTAATTTTCACTTATTTTAAGGTTTATCACATTAAAAGTTGTATAAATTTGTAAAAAAGTATATGTGCACGTATACACACAGATATTATATATATTCCTCAGATCTAGATCATATACACCTAACATTTTTATCCTTTACACAAACATCACCGGTCATTTACACGTGCACGTTTACATTTCATTCATTTTAGTGTCTCCTCCTGTTATGTATATGTGTAAATATTTTGTAAACGACAACATGTCGTGTTGTGCTTGAATTTTCATTTCTATTATTCCTTTTTCCATATTGATATTATTGTTTCGAAGTTTAAACTAATATTTTGTTATTCATTTAGGGTAACATTTTAGAATTTTCTTGAATTAAGTAGACCAATCATATGTTTATAAATGAGTGCTGGTGACTTCGTGTCTAGACGGGTAGTCTCGTGCAAGAACGGACACGCGCGGATTGCTCTAGAGTTGTATGGAAATTGCAAGATTGTTCGAGAAATAGGCCTACCGGTATAAAAGACGGTGACGAGAGATAGATTCAGTCATCAGTTTTTATTCGAAAAAAGAGGAGAGATTCAGTCATTAGTTTTATTCGAAGAATAAGAGTGAGATTCAGGCATCAGTTTTAGTTATTTGAGAAAGATTAAGTGTTTGCTGTGAATATTCAACTTGGATTTGTGATTGAAGTTAGATCTACGGAAGTTGTGATTTTATTTCGTCAATCTCTACGATACATCTGAATTACTCCTTGAGCTGAGAGACGGCGATTTCATTGAACTGTGAACTGTTTCGCAATTTCTTTGTGGGACCAAATTCACACCCTAGACTGGAATTTGAGACTTTAATTTTAGATCATTACATTAGATACAGGCCAGTACCGTTTTGTATTGTGATTTATTTTGAAGTTTGAAACTAATTATTATTTTGTTTTGTAATTAATTTCGAATGTTGTAACTTAATATCTGTCACTGTTATTATATAATTTATGTTATATCTGTTATATTTGTTAATAGTTTAGTGTAATAAATTATACAAGCTGTTATCTGTGTTTTTCTGTTGCGTTTAATCTACGAAGAACATAAAACATTAAAAAATACGTAACAGAAAATTGGGGGCTCGTCCGGGATTTCGAACAAACAATTTAATTTTATTATAAAATAAGATTTATATTCTATACAGATAGACAGCTTGTATATTCAAAATGGCATTCCAACTTGAAGATTTTATAAACGAATTTAATCAGAATCCCTCTTTCGAATTAATCAGTGAATTAAAAAAATCTGAATTACTTGATGTTGGTAAACATTTTAATTTAGAAGTGAAGCAATCAATGAAGAAAGCAGATATTAAACAAATTATTGTTGAACATTTGGTCAGCCAAAAGGTATTACCTCAAACAGTTGCACAACAATTGCCTGTCGCTCATTTTGACCCAGATTTCGAATTAAAAAAAATGGAAATGGAAATGAAATTTCGTCTAGAAATTGAAAATAAACGTATTGAGGCAGAACAAGAAAATAAACGTATTGAGGCAGAACAAAAACGTATTGAAGCAGAACAAGAAAACAAACGCCTTGTTCTTGATGCCGAAATACAAATAGAACGCATTAAAGCTGATAAAGAAATCAGTATGAGAAAGGCACAGACAGAAGAAAAGGTTGTCCAAATGCAGTTGGATAATTTTGATGCTTCCAAACAGATTCGTTTAGTACCTCCATTCAATGAAAAAGCTGTAGATACATATTTTCAGCAATTTGAAAAATTGGCCCTTAGGCTAAAATGGCCTACCGAATATTGGACAGTATTACTTCAGAGTGTTCTCAAGGGTAAAGCCCAGGAAGTATTTTCCAAACTCACAGCCGAGCAAATTTATGATTACGAGCACGTCAAAAAATGCGTTTTGAATGCTCATGAATTAGTGCCAGAGGCATATAGACAAAAATTTCGTGGTTACAAAAAATTTGACAACCAAACTTATGTCGAATTTGCTCGTGAAAAAGAAACTCTGTTCGACAGGTGGTGTGATTCCAAAGAAATCAAAGAGGATTATACAAAAGTCAGAGAACTCGTGTTAGTTGAAGAGTTTAAAAGATGTATTCCCGTAGAGCTAAAAACTTATATTGATGAACAAAAAGCTTCCAAAATTCATGATGCTGCTGTCTTGGCAGACGAGTATGCTTTGATTCACAAAGATTTCTCCTACAAAAGCAAAACAAATCACACAGCAAAGAAACCCAATGACTCATTCAAATATTATGCAAATGTCGACAGAGACAAAAAAGAGCAAACTTCTAATTCTCAAACGAAGACTCCATCTTATTCTATAAGCTCATCATCTACTAAAAACGTGTCATTCTCATCCAAAACATGTGTTTATTGTAGGAAACCTGGCCATCTGATTTCTGAGTGCTATAAGCTCAAAAATAAGTCATCACCCCATAGTTTCATTTCGCCCTTCTTTGATACATCATTGGTTCCCAATGATTTTGACCCTGTCCAGTCCACTGTGGATTCTAAGCCCAATATTATTGATGTACCTGAAGATCTTGTTGAGGACAAATTTAAACCTTTCATCACTGAAGGTTTTGTTTCTTTTGTTGGCGATTCACGTCTACAACCAATTAAAATCCTGCAGGATACTGGAGCTTTTCAGAGTTTGATTTTGGAAAGTGTACTTCCGTTTTCTGAAAAGTCATCCATTAGGGCCAATGTGCTCATTTCTGGTGTAGAAGGTGGCGTCGTTTCTATTCCTCTTCATAGATTAGATTTACATTCGGACTTAGTTTCAGGCCCAGTGACTGTGGGTATTAAAGCTTCATTGCCTGTTGAAGGTGTGTCTATGCTTTCGGGGAATGATTTGGCTGGTAGTTAGGTGGTACCAGAGGTTCGTGTTGTTGAAGCACCTGTTATTAGCCCCAGTACAGAGCAACTCGTTGAAGAGTTTCCTGATGTTTTTCCCGCCTGTGCTGTTACTCGTTCTCAGGAATCCAAAGATGATTTCTCTTTATCTGATACATTCATGTCTCACATCGATGAGATTTCTGACTTAACTTTAAGTTCTACTGATGACTCTAAGACATTTTTCGACTCTCTTCATCGAAACAAACTTATTGAGGAATAGAACAATGATCCTGAAACTCGTTCTCTTCCACAACTGGCTGTTGATGAAAATGAAATAGGAACTGTCCCTATTTGTTACTACAAGAAATCAGGTGTGTTAATGAGAAAATACAGACCTCCTGACGTTACTGCTGATGAAGAGTGGAATGTTATTCACCAAATCGTCATTCCGGAATGCTATCGGAATGATATTCTTAGTCTTGCACATGACCATGTATTGTCGAGACACTTAGGTGTAAGAAACACCTTAGATCGTATCCGACGACATTTCTATTGGCCAAAGATGCGCCAAGATGTTGTTAGCTTTTGTAAGGCATGTCATTCTTGCTAAATCACTGGAAAACCAAATCAAGGGATTCCCAAAGCACCACTGCAGCCTATTCCTGCCTTTGAAGAACCGTTCTCAAGGGTCATTATCGACTGTGTTGGCCCAATGCCAAAAAGCAAAGCAGGAAATGAATACCTCTCGACGATCATGTGTGCTTCTACACGTTTCCCTGAGGCTATCCCTTTGAGAAAAATCACTGCTCTTGTCAAATCCTTTACCACGTTCGGAATTCCAAAAGTTGCGCAATCAGATCAAGGCTCAAATTTTATGTCCAAGCTATTTCAACAAGCCATGCATGAATTAAACATCCATCAAGTTTCATCCAGTGCATACCATCCTGAGTCACAAGGTGTTCTTGATCGTTTCCACAAAATTACTGCCACAAACACTCAAAGAACTAGATTGAGGGTGTTCCCTTGTTATTGTTTGAAGTTCGTGAGGTTATTTCAGAATCTACTGGATTTAACCCTTTTAAGTTGGTTTAAAAAGACAAATAAGCAAAAAAAAGGGTTTTCACAAGTTCAAACTTTTTTTTTACTTTTAAGGGGGAGAGTGTTATGTATATGTGTAAATATTTTGTAAACGACAACATGTCGTGTTGTGTTTGAATTTTCATTTCTGTTATTCCTTTTTCCATATTGATATTATTGTTTCGAAGTTTAAACTAATATTTTGTTATTCATTTAGGGTAACATTTTAGAATTTTCTTGAATTAAGTAGACCAATCATATGTTTATAAATGAGTGCTGGTGACTTCGTGTCTAGACGGGTAGTCTCGTGCAAGATCGGACACGCGCGGATTGCTCTAGAGTTGTATGGAAATTGCAAGATTGTTCGAGAAATAGGCCTACCGGTATAAAAGACGGTGACGAGAGATAGATTCAGTCATCAGTTTTTATTCGAAAAAAGAGGAGAGATTCAGTCATTAGTTTTATTCGAAGAATAAGAGTGAGATTCAGGCATCAGTTTTAGTTATTTGAGAAAGATTAAGTGTTTGCTGTGAATATTCAACTTGGATTTGTGATTGAAGTTAGATCTACGGAAGTTGTGATTTTATTTCGTCAATCTCTACGATACATCTGAATTACTGCTTGAGCTGAGAGACGGCGATTTCATTGAAATGTGAACTGTTTCGGAATTTCTTCGTGGGACCAAATTCACACCCTAGACTGGAATTTGAGACTTTAATTTTAGATCATTACATTAGATACAGGCCAGTACCGTTTTGTATTGTGATTTATTTTGAAGTTTGAAACTAATTATTATTTTGTTTTGAAATTAATTTCGAATGTTGTAACTTAATATCTGTCACTGTTATTACATAATTTATGTTATGTCTGTTATATTTGTTAATAGGTTAGTGTAATAAATTATACAAGCTGTTATCTGTGTTTTTCTGTTGCGTTTAATCTACGAAGAACATAAAACATTAAAAAATACGTAAACCTCCATTCCAGTGGCTTAGCGATAAGACTGAAGGTACATAATCCTAAAATCAAGTATCTGTAGCTGTGGTAGGCATAACACATTTTGTGCTTAAGAACAAACAAAAATATTATTAATGTGAAATAATGTTCTAAGATATATTACCGTTATTGATCGCGGGTTGTTGTGTTCACAACCTGACGTTTTGATTACAACATTACACACATATTCTCACTCCTACACTGAGTTCAGTTCGCATGTTAAAGATTTAAGTGGCAAAGTTCTAATTTCATCGGTATGACATGTTAGGACAACTCTTCAAATAATCTGTTTTTCATTCAGTTGTGAACATCCATCAAATTAGCTGGAATATTATATAACTCGAGGAAATACATCTTTTTTTATCAGTAACGAATAAATGGTTTGTTGGTTGGTTTTGGAATTTCGCACAAAGCTACTCGAGGGCTATCTATGCTAGACGCCCCTAATTTAGCAGTGTAAGACTAGAGGGAAGGCAGCTAGTCATCAGCACCCACCGCCAACTCTTGGGCTATTCTTTTACCAAAGAATAGTGGGATTTATCATTATATTATAACGACCCCATGGCTGGGAGGGCGAGTATGATTGGTGTGACGGGGATTTGAACCCGCGACCCTCAGATTACGAGTCGAACGCCTTAACCCACCTAGCCGTGCAGGGCCTTGTAACATAATAAATCGCAGACTCGTCCGAAATAAATAATAATACGTTACATAATAAACTGTAGGCTAGTCCAGGATCTGAATCCGAGATAAAATTTGTTACAAATTAATTTTTGAAATCTTAATTCAATACGAGAAAGTTACACAGTTTTGTGTAACATTATTACCATTCTAATAAGATTTGATCATATATTGTTATAATGGCTTTCTTGAATAATTAGAAAAATATAACAAAACTGAATTGCTTAAAATTGCCAAAATTTTAGAATTAGATGTTAAAAAATCAATGAAAAAAGAAAAATACAAAAGTTTGTTGTTGAGATATTAGTAGATGATGATTTGTTGTCTGAGAAAGTCTCCATTAACTAACAAGAGTTGAGTGATAAGTTAGAAATTTAGTTTTACTCAAACCAATTAAATTTGAACAAGCCAGTGCTCAAGCCGAAAAAAAATCCCCAAGAGCAAGCTCGTATCGAAGAAGAATGAGAAAGGAAGTGGCTTGAGGAAGAGGAAGCTCATATCCTTGTTCAAAAAACATCAAGCCTATATTGAAGCTGTAATTAAAATTATGGTTGTTTGAAGTAGTAATACGTAACGTATCTAAGATAATAAATCAGAGACTTCTATAATAAATAATAATACGTAACAATAGCTATGCTTTGAACGATGAAGACTATGACTTTAATGTGCAGTTAGAATGTTTTATTTAGTTATAAATACATAACGTATCTATTCAAATCACCGGAAGAACGTAGAGCTTCCCGACGGGACCTAACCATGCATGTTAAGGATGGTAGCAATCGATTAAGTAAAGTTTGCCAGCTGTAAGTGAAAAGTTACACACATAGAATTTTGTCAAATAATGGTTTAAGGTAATGCAAAATTACGTTTCAAAACCTCATCAACAGGTTGTTATGACTTGCCGTATTTTAAAGAAAACAGACGTTTTTAGAACACTTAATATGTTTGGTGTTGATTATATTTAGTTATCGTAGAGTCAACGTGCCAGTAACATAACCAAGTCTTAAAGAGCCCTAGCGGTAAAAATGTTGTTGCCGTTAAAACTATATTTTTTCGTGTTTCAAATTATTTTGAACTCAATTCGAATATTAAACATTTCAAATAAATTTGTAAATATACTTCAGAGTCCTTGATCGGCCTGAGCCTTAAATTAACTGCTCCACTTATTTCTACGTCACTCCAATATGCGATATACACTGTTCGTAAGTTGAATATTGGAGACTGGAGTAAATTACACAAATACTTTTGACTGATGGCTCAACTTGGAGTATTTCAAAAGAAAGGTTTAAGTTATTTTCACTTAACACTTACATTTCAATGTTCAGAACTCGAATAACTAAATACCTTTTACAAAGTGCTTACAGAAATCTAAATGTATAAGATTTAGTGAAATGAGAGACATCTGAGTTGAAACACTTATTAAATATTTTGGAGCGCAAGTTAATCGAATGATAGTGATAGTTCTGACGAGCTGGGATCGAATCCATGTGATATATCACAAATTTCATACATTTAAAACTGTTTGTGCGTTACAAAAGCGATAAGCCAACCACGGACCTACAACCCTAGAAACCGGGTTCCGAAACCATTGTTGGGCACAGTACAGATAGCCCGTTGCGTAACATTGTGCTTAATTCTAAATAAACAAATAAAAACGATAGTTTAATAACGTGCGATGCGGTAAGGCGCTGCTGATTGAGTAAGTGTTTACTGGTTAAAAGTTAGAAACTGTTACGATAGCGTTAGTAAATTTACAATAAGTAAACATTTTCTCACAAATTTAATTATTTCAAGTGAACTACAGTACAAACTCTCCGACTTCCTACTTTAGTTCCATTTAGTGAACTTTCATTAGCTATATTTTCGGAAAGTTATTTTTTCAATAATTACCCAAGTTAACCTTATCTGTGTTTTTGGGCCCGGCATGGCCAAACGTGTCAAGGCGTTCGACTCGTAATTTGAGGGTCGCGGATTCGAATCCCGCTCGCACCTAACATGCTCTCCTCCCAGCCGTGGAGGTGTTATAATCCTACGGTCAATCCCACTATTCGTTGGTAAAAGAGTAGTCCAAGAGTTAGCAGCGGGTGTTGATGACTAGCTGCCTTCCCTCTAGTCTTACACTGCTAAATTATGGACGACTAGCACAGATAGCTCTCGAGTAGCTTTGCGCGAAATTCAAAAACAAAACAAACAAACAAACAAAATCTGTGTTTTTAATAGTAATGGAATAATAGGTAGTAAAAACATCTGATAATCGGTTCTAACTGAATACTCATCTGTACACATTTCGTCTGACATGTTCATTTGATGCTCCAAATTGAACCTGAATTATCACTGAAGTCACTGATGTTTAAGTAGGCTTTAGTTCAAATACATTTTTCAAACAATAAGAAAGGACTTCTTTAAAAGTTAGTGATAAGTCTGACTGATGTATTGCATATTAGCTGTGTTGTGTATATATATATATATAACGTAATTAATATATTTTTCATAACTGATCTTTAACTTAAGGTAATTTATACACTTTAATACATTATAAAATAAAATAAACTCATAAGCTTATTAACATCAATATGGTTTTCATTATTTTATGACTGGACTGGAACAATAAATAATTTCATTTTATTGGAACTGTGAAATATTTTGATACCAGCATCACTGATACTATTTAATTTAATTAATTTTGATACTTTCGTATAATTGTATTTATATAATATTGATAATTTTATTTCTTACCTAACTGTAAGCCCCTCAGTGGCTCAGCGGTATGTCTGCGGACTTACACGCTAAAATCCCGGTTTCGATACTCGTGGTGGGCAGAGCACAGATAGCCCATCGTGTAGCTTTGTGCTTAATGACAACAAATGCTTAACAACAAAACAACCTAATTTCAAAATATCCAATATTACAATATATTCTCGAAGTAATTGTTGGCAGTATCTTGTATTAACATCAATTCATTAAGAGCTTAACGTCTTGAAAATAATAAATATTTATGCCTTATACAGTAGGACGTTGAAATTATTTAAGATTTGTAGTCTGTTGTGACCTATAGTTTCTTGAGCATGTTTTTATATTTTACAGATATTCGTTAAAAATTCTTTACTCCATACAGGAGTTTTAGCTACCGTATTGTGCTCTATTTACGATATGAATTATTTTCGAAGATGAATAAATACCTCCTAGCGAAACGACACTGAGTTCGCATTGTTTTTCATAATGCAGAATAAAACTATTTAGACAAAACCTTGCGCTTCTCGTCCCATTCATTAAGTACAGTCACACTCGCTCTTTTGTTCAGGGACGACTCATAATGACGCCTAAGATTACATAAGATTCCCAGAGTTTACGTTGTCATAACGTAAAACGCAACTTTAGAAGTTTAAAAGACAAGATAGATGACCTCTGCTTTTACGCATTAGATTCCATAGTTTAATGTTTTCTTCTCCTAAGAAATATTAAATTAAAACTGGCATACATTCAGACAGTTAATGAATTCTTAAAGACACTCGCTATTTGTATGTGTGTGTTTTTTTTCTTATAGAAAAACCACATTAGGCTCGGCAAAGTACAACGGAGTCTTAGAATTTACAACGCTAAAATCAGGGGGGCTCTCACTAGTTTTAATTCACGTTATAACGAAACTTAAAGGACTCGCGTCATATATTTGATGTTTACATTAATGAAACTAAAGTCCTTTACTTTTCACAAGTTGTTTATTTCAATAAATTTAACTGTTGCTGTCATGCAGGTGTAACAATTACAGCTGCAACTGTTACCATTCAATTTACAAAGTTATACAGTAGAAAAAAGAACAAGAAATATTTTGTTTTCCCACAATTTAGAGACCGATTTAAAGAGGTTATTATTAATGTAAAAATTGATCTAAATTCTGCTGTGTTTGGTCATACAGTTTAGGTCAATAACTTGTATAATTTTACGGAGCGATTGAAAATACGCGAATTTTCAATTTGCTCAGCATTATTCTATAACACTTGTAAGCGCAATCTAGAGCCTCAGATAAATACATATTTGATGAAATAATAGTAGATATAAACAGGAAAAGAGTCGTTTTAGTTTTCTATTTAACCCTAAAGTATACCAAATACATAAATCCACTTAAAGCTACTAAGGTACACTCATTAGATTGTTGCACTTGTTCTATGGCAATTAACAAGATAATTCAATGTTTACGAATAATCAAATTGTCACACCTTTCAAAGCACACATAAAGTATTATAATTCACGCTCGGATGAAGACAATTCCATGACAAGTTTAAATATTTCAATCATCAAGATTTTGTAAAGTTATCTTTGTTTTATTTTTCCAGTAATTTACACTTTTTTCAGAAAACATTACTGGCCAAGTCATGAACAGGATTTTGCTATTTAGACTTCTTGTGCGATGAAAATAATCACAGTACGGCTTTCCTTGTTGTGATTAGGACAATCATGCATTGTGACTTAAAACTACTTGTCTCATTAGATGAAGCAGCTGAAACAAAACACGTTAGTTCATGTCATTCTACGCAAAATCATGAGATACGAAGTTGAAGAATTACAAAACAAGGAAGTTAGCGAAACTGTTTACTCTCGTTCACAGCGTGTTACAGCTTATTTAATAAATATTTTACGTTCGATATTTGTAATAATATATGTTTATGATTTGCAAAGGGTGTGTTTTAAGCCAAAGGCTAATTTACTACAACACTTATTTGAAATATCCATGAAAATATTTGGAGAAACTATTTAGGACTTCTTTTTGGTATGGACTTAAATTTTTGACCAGCTGGTATTTAGGCCAATTTCATAGTGTTCACGTTTACCCTATTAAATGCTTAAAAAGTTTTTAATTTTATTTTCTCTTTTCTTATTTTCTTCTTTTTAATTTCTACTCAAATAAGTGGTTGAATCTAACAACACAAAATGCATATTTTTCTTTATTTTTATTAGCCTCAAGATTGTGGCCAGCAGTGTATGTCGACTAATTTTAAATCGAGTGTTTGATAAGTTTTATCAATCTGGTGGATGGTGATTGTTTGTTAAGGCTCGAAACAAATCAGACGTTTTATTGTCTAGCTCTGATTAAAGGCGGTTTGGTCTTGAAATTTTGCTAAATATATAGGTAGAAGAGCTTGAATTTATTATTTTTCTGATTGGGACAGCACATCGGTCGGGGCCTCACACATAGAAGAGCTCAAATTAACTGCAGCAGAGCGGGAAACCGCAAGAAGCCTAAGAACGGCACGCACAAAGAAAATGACTGAAATGGCGGGAAAAACCGTTAACTCGAAACAAACGTTGATTGCAGGTAAGTCAAGTGTAGTTGGTGGTAATGAAAATAATTATCCATTGCTGACTCTGTGTAGTCTGGCAAAAAGGGAATTAAATTCAGTAAAGAAAACAAAAAATGTAATTAAAAAAAAAGTAAAGTTAAGAGAAAGTTTATAAAAGAAATTAATTCTTCGGAAAACTCCGAATTTGAAGAAGAAGCAGCGATGGCTACTAATACTGAGGTAGAGGTAGCTACCCCTGCAACAAAAGTAGGTAGTTTAAGTCCCGATAATGTAATGCAACAAAACTTAAAAACTAAGGATGTTGATATTACACCGGTGAATAACGTACAAAAAAATGACACAGACAGTGATCAAGACTTGGAGGACCAAGGATTTATCACTGTATTATAAAAAAAACATTAAAAAAACAAACAAACAACTAACCACAGTACTATTTTAAAGACAAGACCACCACAATATGCGGTGATAATAGAAGGCATTCCGGGTCAGTATAATCAACCCCTGCTTGCCACAGAGGTGAAAAGATGCAAACCTGATGTTAATATAGTTAACATTAAGCGTTTACCAAGAGGCGGTGTACTTGTGCAAGGGCAAGATGTGGTCGATCTTAACAGACTACTTAAAGAATGGCCAACAGATGCCTTTAAACCTGGAAACATTAAAATCCACAAAAATTTGTAAGCCGCAACCAAAAGCAATTGTGATAAGAGGGGTTTATCAGACGATTGACCTGGACCTAGTTAAACAAGCGCTTGACGAACAAAACATACCACACACAAAGACAGAAAGAATTATTTCTAAGAAAACACAAACACCTACAAACCTGATAAGAATTGACATTGATGACAGTTACAACATATAAAATTTAATAAACAATGGAATATTGCTCTGGTATCAAAAATACCAAGTTGAGCAATTGAAAACTCCGGCAATTGTTGTAACACAGCGTTACAACTGCCAAAGATATGGACATGTTTCAGCAGCCTGTTTAGCATCACCGAGGTGCTGCGGATGTGGCGGGGAACACCATATCAACCAATGCAAAAAAGAAAAAGAAACGCCTAAATGTTGTAACTGTGGTCAAACCCACACAGCAAATTACAAAGGCTGTGAAAAATATAAACAAATAAAGCAACGTATTTATCAGATCAAAACACCAACAAAACAGAATCAACAGAAAACAAACAGTTTACCTGAAACAGACACACCAACAGAACAGAATCAACCGAAAACAAACAGCTTACCTGAAACAAGCACATCAACAGAACTCAATAAAACAACAAAAACCACGTATGCAGAAATGTTAAAAGGAAAAGAACCACATAAACAACAAGTACAGAAGACTAATACACAGAACAAGAACACATTAACACAAATACAAAAAACCAAAAGAAAACAAAACCACCATACAAGAAACGAATATTAACACAACAGACAAAACAAGCCTGTTTTCAACAGTTTTAAAAAATGTAATAACAGATTTTATAACAGAATATACCAAACCAAACCAGACAACTAACTTTTCAGAACTACTGATCACTATCTCCATAAAACACATCACACCTCATATACCCTACATTATAACTATACTAACAGGTTACATGCTCACAGCACAATGTTCACAGTAGTGTATATCAACATCCAAGGTGCAATAGCTTCCAAGAAACATGAGATCGAAGACCTAATAGAAGAATTAAACCCCCAGATTATAATAATAAGTGAAACTCTAACATACAATAATAATAGATTTAAAATACCATATTATTCAACTATTAGAAAAGACAGAAAAAATAAAAATGATGAAAACAGAGGCATCATGCTGCTCCACAAAGTGGACTTATCTGTAGTAGAAATCGAATTAAACAGTAGCAATGAACATGTTACTGTAGATATCCTCCAAACGAATAAAACTAAAATAACCGTAGCAGGAATTTACTGCTCACCCAATAAACAATTAGATACAACTTTACTTAATAACATCTTTTCCCACAATCAAAACACCATAGTTATGGGAGACTTAAACAGTAAAAATGTTACCTTTGGATGCCGAAGTTCTAATTCCAATGGTAGAAAATTAATACAATTTATAGATGATAATAACATAGCTTTATTAAATGATACCACCCCAACACATACATCCTATTCCACTAACACTAGTGACATACTAGATCTGTGTATGTGTACATATAATTTAAGCCAGAAATTAATAAAATTTCAAGTGGGAAAAGATGTAGATAGTGATAATCTCCCAATTTTTTGCGTCTTCGATCTCACCCCCTATAAAAATATAACATATAGGAAAGAAAAATTTAATTACAGTAAAGCAGATTGGCAATGCTATAAACAAGAATTAGATAATCTGTTACCTAATAAAATTATCAAAGAAGTTAAAACGCATGTCGAAATGGACAACTATTGTCAAACAATCACGGATTGCCTTCAGAAAGCAGCCAAGATAACAATACCAAAACAACACCATAAAACAACAAACAACACATGGAAACCCACCAAAGAAATAATCAACCTAATCAAAAAGCGCAGACAACTGAGAAGACAGTACATGATTACAAGAAACAGAGAAACTAAAACACAAATAAACAACATTAAAATCACATCAGAACTCAAATAAAACAACAAAAACAAAATAAATGGGACAATTACTGTAATAAACTAAACGACATAACTGACCCGAAAAAATTCTGGTCACATCTTAAAAGATTCACAAATGAAAACACAAACACAAAGAAATATCCTCCACTTGAACATAATAACACCACTGCACACACAAATAAAGAAATAGCCGAAGCTTTCAAGGATCAACTCCAAAATACATTTAAAACTCACACAGATCCAGATATGAGTACAAACTTCTACAATAAAGTCACTAATCATATAGCAAATAATAAACATCAATATGAACCAATATTTCCAGTAAACATAACTGATACAAATACAAGTTCTAACACTGATTATGAAAGCACATTACTAACAAAGGAAATATCCCTACATGAAATACTAGAAGCAATAAAAAACACCAAAAACAAAGCACCAGAAGATGAAATACAAGCTATTCTCCTAAAAAAGGGCACTCCGAAATTGTTTGACCACCTAAATTCACTATTTAACTTATCGCTATCCTCAGGATATATCCCAGTTCCTTGGAAGCTAGCAAATATTTTAATGTTCCATAAGGAAGGAAAACCAGCGAATAAACCAAATAGCTACCGACCAATCAGCCTGACCAGCTGTGTTGGCAAAATTCTCGAAAGAATAATAAGTAATAGACTCTTCACATTCTTGGAGATAACATCAAAATTACCAGAAGAACAGAATGGATTCAGAAAATTTAGACAAACGACAGACCATTTAATAAGATTAACCGAAACCATAATAGATAGTTTCAACAAAAAAGAATGTACAGTCGCTTGCTTCCTCGATATCGATAAAGCATTCGAAACCGTTTGGCACGATGGTCTAAGGTTCCGAATGAATGAAATGGAACTACCGCGAGGAATTATTCGCTGGTTATCTAACTTTCTGGAAAACAGAAAATGTAGAGTAAACGTAGAAGGAACTTTTTCCGAATACTTTACTCCACTAACTGGTGTCCCACAGGGAGGGGTGGTTAGCCCTATACTCTTCATCATGTATGTAAACAATATGCCATTGAAGGATCCAAATCATGGATTCTCATCACAGTTCGCAGATGATGTGGCAATCTGGAAAAGTGCTGCAACACCCACGATAGCAGCTACAAACATACAACCACAATTAAATAGAATTAGTGAATACTGTGAAAAATATAGAATTAAAATAACTACAGCAAAAACTCAGCTCGTAGTCTTTACGAAATCGACAAAACGCAAAAAACAACAGCCAGAAATATATATGAATGGCACTCTACTCCAGATCGCCCAATCAGCGAAATTTTTAGGTCTGACTTATGATTCAAAATTAACTTGGATCAATTATGTCAACGAAATTAAAAATAAAATTTGGCGAAGAACCAACTATGTAAGGAGTCTAACTGGTAAAAACAGTGGAGCATCTACAGATAACATTTTGAAAATATACAAAACATATATTAGACCAGTAATAGACTATGCAGCTCCAGCATGGGTAACTGTAAGTAATAAAACAATCAAAACTAAACTAAAAACAATCCAAAACACACTTCTCACAACTGCATACAGAGTCCCGAGATCAACATCATTTAAATTCATTCATAAATACTCGAACATACTAACCATATCAGATAGACTCCTAAATATTACAATTAGGTACTTTAACAAAATTTGGATGAAAAATGATTTATTATGCGAATTAGACAGGTACCTCATACATGATGAAGAAAATCCTAAATATCTCTCCCCAATTAACATATATTTTAAATGTAAAGAAAAATAAATTAAAGTAAAATATGTATCTATATAAACTTTAAATCTTATATTTATAGTTTACATATTTATGTATTTAAAAATAAATAAATAAATAAATTGCCACCAGCTAACTTGACCTACTGTGAATAATAGACTATAAATGGACATTGCCCTGAGAAGGACCTAACATACAAACAGTTAGGGAAAATAAGTTCAGGAAGGAGGAAGAGGTCAAAGAGAACCTGACCCTCCAGGGCAAAATACCCAGATACCATTGATCCATCCATCAATCTGGTCACCACCGTTGTCAGAATATCCCGAAACTGGCATAATTAACTCTTGTTTTATTTCTTCCACGCGATACTTATTTTTTGTTTTCAATTCAGCTGATTTTGTCACCGTTCATAATTGATGTAGTTTGTTATGCCATGTTTCTAATCGTTAATTATTTTTCGTAAATTATTTTTCGTATTCTCTAATAAATTATTAACGTTCACGATTAGTGACAAAGAATAAATAAGGCTTCTCAAAATAGGACACCACGTAAAAATAACAATCGTATAATTAACGTTTTACTCAAACTAAATCTGAGGAGAATTGAAAAGTTAAATATTGTATAAAAGTTGCTCATTCTTGACCCAATTATTACATTAGATTGTTGCCTTTGTGTTATAAACACGAGATAGCTTTGAATTTCCTGATTTCCCTTGATCTTAGACATTTTACTTAATCTTACACTACGTACAAGATGTAGGTAGATTCTGTGATAGTGGTTGCTAACCTTGCATGTATACTTAGGCCTACTGACTGATATGAACTATCGCTTAGATCGAGGAGCGTAGAAGCACGTCTATATTAAAGATGTACATTTCGGCTATGGAAAAAGCCTACATCTAGGCCTAATTATGTAATTCGATTGGTAAGAACACGAGAATCACAAGATTAGAATTTGATGCCGTCTAGCTACCTTTTTCAACGTTCATGAAACTAAAAGTTTGGTGAATTCAATATGCCTATATTTAAGGAATTACAAAGATTTGTCGCATTATTATTACATAAATAACATTTTAACCTAAAAACATTTTATCTTTTTGAATGTATAAGCGACACTTGTAAAAGAAACTAACGTTATCCTGTAATATTTTTTTGTTTTGGAATTTCGCACAAAGTCACGCGAGGGCTATCTCTGCTAGCCGTCCCTAATTTAGCAGTGTAAGACTAGAGGGAAGGCAGCTAGTCATCACCACCCACCGCCAACTCTTGGGCTACTCTTTTACCAACGAAGAGTGGGATTGACCGTAACATTATAACGCCCCACGGTTGGGGGGCGAGCATGTTTGGCGCCACGCGGGTGCGAACCCGCGAACTTCGGATTACGAGTCGCACGCCTTAAGCGCTTGGCCATGCCAGGCCTATCCTGTAATGAGTACTTATATCATACATATAAATACCAGTATGTTTGTTTAAACTCAATTTTACAAACAAATAGATGGCTCAACAAGATGCTATTCTTAGTGTTTCTCAGTTCTGGTAAGAGTTTCTAAAATTTTCGTGCAAGATTGCAGAAATATTTTATGTGAAATGTAACACTTTTTTGAAATCGCTCTTGACTCCTAGTTCTTTGCCTTCACCATTACACTTAATAAATCGTAAAGCCTAGCATTTGATAGTATAGAAATAATTATTCTAGAAACAAGTTTTCCCACATGGCAAAAGCTGTATGGCTTTATCAGAAAGTAGATTTGAGCATAAGATCAAAGTATACGGAAGAATATAAACTTTTAAATAAAAAAGGAAGCAGGAATTGAAGTAACAAAAAGTAAGAAAACAAAGTAGGCATTGGCGGGATAACATTACAATACTTGATGTTTTCCGACACTGTACAACCTGAAAGTTCATGTGAATATCGTTTGGCCCATTCTTACTTTGTGTGTTTTTGTAACCTTGTTTAAGACATTTACCCTGAAGACAACCTAAGAAGGTCGAACCGTTGTTCTGTACCTTATTTAAATTAAACTTTTAATACCCATACCAGTCGTCTTGAGATACCTCTTTACTTTAAGTGGGTTTTTTTGTTATCGCGGATAACCTGGTGATTGTTCGAACTAAATGAAAGGTGTATATTGCTCTTTTTTTGTGTGGTAAACTTTTTCAGCAATCGAGTACAGATACCCATATGTAGTAAAACTAAGTGACCCTAACATAATGCATGACATCATAAGGTGGTGTTTGATATAGAAAGTAACACAGGAATCTCCAATAGTCATATTTGTTAATGAGAGACATTGTTATCTAAGATAAATTCATCTCTAAATTTACTCTTCAACTTCACATCTTGGCTTAACAACTGTTACGTTTCGTTTTTGTATGTTTTATGTAGACTAAACGCAACAGAAAAACACAGATAACAGCTTGTATAATTTATTACAGTAAGCTATTATATATATGACAGATATAACATAAATTATATAATAACAATGACAGTATTAAGTTTAAACCTTCAAAATTAATTACAACACAAAATGTTACTGGTTTCAACCTTTAAAGTTAATTACAACACAAAATGGTACTGGTTTCAACCTTTAAAGTTAATTACAACACAAAATGGTACTGGCCTGAGTCCAATATAATGTTTTAGAGTGAAAGTCCAAAAGCTCAGATCAGAAATCCAAAATTCTAGTCTAGGAGGTGAATTTGGTCCCACGAAGAAATTTCGAAGTTTGAATGGAGAATGACGAAGTTCTTTTTACGCTATTTTCGATGAACGTCTCAAACTTATCGCCTTCCAATTTCCCCGGTTTCCCGTAAATAGTTCCACACGTGTTGACTTTCAGTATAACCACTAATTCGAATGTATCGTAGAGATTGACGAAGTAAAATCACAGCTTCTGTAGATCTAGCTCTAGTCACAAAGCAAGTTGAATAAAATCATAGCAAACACTTAAACTTTCTCAAACGAATGACTGACTCTTCTTCTTTTCTTCGAATAAAAACTAATGACTCTTCCCATTTCTCGCGTCTCCGTCTGTTTATATATTAGTAGGCCTCTTCTCGAAAAATCGCGTAACTTCTACAGAACTCCAGAGCAATCCGCGCATGTCCGTTCTTGCACGAGACTCAACGTCTAGACACTAGGCCGCCATACATTTCCGTTTATAGTCATATATTTGATCTACCTAATTCTAGAAATTTCTAAATGTTATTTTAAATGAATAACATATTTTATTGGTTTAAGCTTTGAAACAATAATATAAATATGGAAATATAAATAATAGAAATGAAAATTTAAACACAACACGACATGTTGTCGTTTAAAAACATTTACATAACAACCACCTTATGAAAAATTATCAACAGAAGCGATAAAAAAGAAAATTGCTGGACATGAACGCATGCAGAATGTTAAACTAAGGGAACTTTCCACTACATAGCTCACAGCAAGATCTCCACTGACCAGTTCATCTTTAATTAGAGCAATCAGAAAACTTGACTGATGAGAGGATTGAACTTTTCCATTTTTTCTTCATATCTCATTTACATTAATTACCTCTACTCCTGGAAATTTCCGTTCAGGAATATACCATCTTTACCTTTTTTTTCTAGGAATACTTTTTAAAAAAACACGAAAACAATTTATTAACAGTTATAACTTGAACGATATACTCTATGTAACGATATCACATGCAGAATATTCTCAAAGATGAAATCTGAAGAACTGGCAGCTCTCAAAGAGTTCTTCAAAAACAAAAAATATCTTCATCATTCGACCAGTCAAAGTTATCTTCAACAACACTGACTATGTTAAGAAAATACTTGACATTCTTAAAGACCGTAGTAATTTTAAACTTATAAACAAAAAACCATTGATCCCTACTTTACAAATTACAGGGAAAACTTAAACTAAAAGAAAGAATTGTGAATTTATTAACAACAATTTTATTCCATAGGCTCATAACCTGGAGTATATTGTTTGCCAAATTTTACAAACCAATCACCCCTTCAAACCCACACTTTCCACCTTAGGTACTCAGTTATAACGTGCTAAATTTCTTGTACTTTTCTTAAAATGTTTTAATGTAAATTAATTGCAACACCTAATTTTCCATTTCTTCCCTAGAATTCAGTCAGCTTCCCCATAAAATTACGTGATGGCTAGTTTCATTATTACTGCTCTTTTTTACTAACGAAATCATCAATATTGCAATGTTTAATCTCTTCACAAAAACTTTTCTTGTCGACGGATTTTCTAAATCGCATATCAAATCTATGTTTCAAGTCTCTACTAAAGATTCTCTTCCACTCTCCAACAATACCCTTTATGAGCAGATAGATGGCGCTACTATTGGTTCTACACTGAGCCCAACTTGGTGAACATTTTTTTTTCTGTCACCACAAACAGAACTAGAATGACAACTGTCTATGAAGGCTCAAGCAAGCCTGTTCTGTACATAGGGTATATGGACGATACTGTTACGTATTTTTTATGTTTTATGTTCTTCGTAGACTAAACGCAAAAGAAAAACGCAGATAACAGCTTGTATAATTTATTACACTAAACTATTTACAAATATAACAGATATAACATAAATTATATAATAACAGTGACAGATATTAAGTTATAACATTCGAAATTAATTACAAAACAAAATAATACTAGTTTCAAACTTCAAAATTAATCACAATACAAAATGGTACTGGCCTGTATCTAATATAATGATCTAAAATGAAAGTCTCAAATTCCAGTCTAGGGTGTGAATTTGGTCCCACGAAGAAATTCCGAAGCTTAAATGAAGAAGTTCAGCAACGATTCACAGTTCAATAAATTCGCCGACTCTCGGCACAAGCAGTAATTCAGATGGATCGTAGAGATTGATGAAATAAAATCACACCTTCCGTAGATCTAACTTCAGTCACAAATCCAAGTTGAATAATCACAGCAAACACTTAATCTTTCTCAAATAACTGACTCTCTTCTTTTGAAATAAAACTAATGTCTGACTCCTTTTCTTTCTTCGAGTAAAAACTGATGACTGAATCTCTTTTGTCTCTCGCATCTTCGTCTGTTTATATATTGTAGGCCTAAACTCCTCGAAAGACCGCGAAAATTCTACAGGTCTCCAGAATAATCCGCGCATGTCCGTTCTTGCACGAGACTACATGTCTAGACACGAAGTCACCAGCACTTCATTTACAAACATATGATTGGTCTACTTAATTCAAGAAAATTCTAAATGTTACCCTAAATGAATAACAAAATATTAGTTTAAACTTCGAAACAATAATATAAATATGGAAAAATGAAAATTTAAACACAACACGACATGTTGTCATTTACAAAATATTTACATAACAGATACTTTATTATTTTCCGCCATATTGATCATAATAAATGCTTTTTTACTTTAATTCAAAACAACCCTTTGTACAATTCAGTCATGAAATTGAGACTAACTATTTCTTTTTGGACGTTCTTGTTAACTACGATCCTAATGGATTTTCAACTTCTGTGTGTCACACAAACACATTTACTGATAGTTTGACAGTTTTAATTTCTCTTTCTCAAATGCAATCTCAATCTCTGTTTAGTAAATAGAGCCCTCCTTCAAAAAGAAATTACTTCCATACAAAATGCCCTTTTGAAACTAAAACCTATGCATTTCTTGTGAAAAATAATTTTTAATTTCTTAAATAATTTGTTTGTCAAACCGCGTAAGAAGCCAACAGAACCCGAACTTCCCTTATTCACCTACTTATCATATCTCGGGAAATAAAGCTTCTCTATTACGCAACTGTTAAAATATATCTAATATTTACTATTTCAAAAGTATGAAATCTAATTTCATGCTAAAAATGTTTTTCCTTACAAAGAAAATTTGTCGACTGACCATTGTTCATATCTCGTCCGCTTACACACGTGCGAAGAGTAAGGCCTCGGTATTGGTAAAACCAAACGTTTCCTTAACGAACAAGTATGTGAAAACATGGGTATACCTATAAAAACTGGAGGCTTACAAACCCCCAACTACGAGATTTATCAGCACAACACAGAAACGAGACATTGATTTATCTCTAAATTTAAAATACTCAATAGCCAAACATAACACTAAACTTCTTATAAAAGACTCATGCATAAAAACTTTCCTTCATTCCTAAATAATACACTGTATTCACTCCATCTAAACTTTCTTTTTTCATTTAACTGATTCATTTGTGTCCCATTTTCGTTTTCACATCTTATATTTGCATATTTAAATTGTTTACTCTTATGTATATATTTCTTTTGCTATTACAAATATTGATTATTTTTGTACCTTTAGAATTGTGATGATGGAATTTTAAGGATTCCAATACGTTTAATAAATGATTGCAAATTTTTGTTTTATCATTCAATTAAATCTATAATTGGACCAATGTTCAAAGTAAAACACGAAGTACAAATAAACGGATGGAACAATGGCTAAACACACATTTAGGTTGTACCCTGTCAAAACCAAGTGCTATAATATTATCCCACTTATTCCTGCCTTATTTCATTATATTTCGGTGTTTCCACTCCTACTTCTTAGATTTTATTTAAAATGTTTTTTTTTCACTTATTTTTGGTATTAAGTCCCGAGAGTTATTAGATTTTAGGCCTACACTAGCTAAATAATTAACATTGTGACAACATTTCTGCAAAGTTTCCATAATGTTGTTCTGAAACATTGGGAAAATGTTAACATCGAAAGTTGTCAACGTTGTATAAACATTGTCAACAAATATTGTACAAATACTTCCACACAACTTTACAACAACCTTTCATAAACAAGAAAATTAGTACGTGGATATGCAAAACTAAATCATCTTTTGCACACGACCAATACTATTAATTCAAATAACTTCTCCTCAGCTAGTTCTCGTGGAATTGGCTTGGTTGTATTTCCTGCAAAGTAAACAACTATACATGTTTTAACAGAGCACATTATTTTGATGCGAGATGATTTCAATATGATCAAACCACAATGAACGTTTTTCACGTCAAAAGAAGATCAGACTTAAAGGGCAATTTTTTTGCCTGCGATTCTGCTTCTGATTGGTCTGTAATTTTGTTGTTGTTTTTTGTTTTTTAATTAATAATAATACTGCCAAGAATATTTGCTGGAATTGTGATCAAAAACAAAAACAAGATATGTTAAAATTATACTTTATAGAAATAATTATCTGCTGTACATTAAATCTTTTCCCACCCCGTTGATGCAAGGCATATCTCAGGAACTCCATTATTTTAGTTTCCATCTCACTGCTCTTGAGTTTTGGATGTGTCCACTGGCAGAGTTCTGTAATAATTTAAAATCTACCGTCAGTATTTCATGCAGGAAACCCATACATTAATAGTAGTAGTAGTGCGGTGTACTATTAATAAAACACTGCATGTAACAGCAATATACTTATATATGGGTATCTTCTAGATCTTCGTCTTCTTCATCTGTTCCTTCAGACTATACTCGTATTTTGACCAGAGTTCATGCATCTCTATTTTATACATGATGCACCTATGTGACCACCAAATGCACTCTAAAAGAATATTTGAAAAAAAAATGTGAAAATGAAAGTTAATTCTATTCAATAGAAGTATAATTTTATAATTGAGTATTCAGCATTTGATTGGAAATTACAACGTACTCTAAACTTCAGAAATATTAGCATTTATTAAAATTTATGTTTTTACAGTATTTATGCTTTGCATGTTTTCATGGTTCAGCAACCATAAATATGAACATATTAAAATGTATATAAATCTGTTATATTAAAGGAATGCTAGTATCTCTGTGTTTACAGCAAGATATGGGATTACAACGTAAGATTTGGAGTTCTGTCATCATCTCTATATTGGTCATGGGTTGCTCCATCATGTCCTCTATGTATTCAGGAAAAGCGGTAGCTTATTTGGTTAATAGTTTCCTCATCAGTGACATTTGCGTTTTCTGATGCTCAGTGATAAACCCTAGTTGTATAAAGACATTTAGCTGGAAATCTGTTCAGGGTTGTTAAATTTTAAACACAATTTATTAATGGCATTATTTTATTATTTTGATAAAAACATTTAATAGTCATGAGATAGTGGTATGTGGTACTAAGAATGTTATAATAACATATTATGTTACATCTTTAATTTCATTCCTCGTATAGTTGTCTACAGTAAAATGTTTAAAACAAAAATACTGTTAGTGTTGTCTTGTAATCTCGTTGGACAAGCTTCACAAGGTAGGTATTCTATCCAGTATGTGATTGGCCTGCACCTGAGTGAGATGTAAACCTTAACCCCTTGCCTGCCCGACAGGAAGGTTTCACAATGTCCATAGTTTTTGGAGTTTGACTATTCCAGCAGTCACAAAAGATTTATATTGAATTCAGATATATAGTCATAATTAAAGTACAGGAGTCACAAACTCAAGGAAGTGTACAGTTAGAATAAATAATTGACTCTGAGACTGAAATGCAAATATAACACTTTAAAACAATATATCAAGATACTCAGATACCTCGAAATTAATAAAAGTATTTTCAAATATATTATCAAAACTATTAAATTCATCAAATTGAACCAGCAACTGTTCATCAATTGAGCTTTCTGTAAAATCCACTGGTTTATTTAACACCATCACCATAAAATTATTAATCAACAAATTGATTGAAATCTGCTCAGTTTTCTATTAATATTATATACATGTATTAAATTCCAACTATATTATTCGATTCTAGACAAGATCAAAATAATTTACTTGTATGTAGTTTAAAAATAAAACACTGGATACTTGCACATGGTTTGAAACATGGTCAGCTTGGAGAAACTCGTTTAACAGCTAGTAAATAGAGACTTCTTCAGCACCAGAGAGAGACTGACTTTCTTCACTGGGGGAGAGCTCGCTTTCTTCACAGAGGAGAATTAACGTTTTCGACCAAAAACAAAGATTATTTTATTAAAATTTTTTGGTTCCTTTACGAGCTTTCAAACAGTGTACACATCCACACCCACAAGTAGTTCTGACATTTAATGGTTGATTTTTGCACACTCATCTTGATTCTTAGAATGAAAAACAAAATACTTTAATGACTAGTTGTAGATGAAGAGATTAAATGAGCAGCAGACTTGCTTGTATCTCTCCTTGTATCAAACCTCTAACTAATCCCTTTTTTAAAACTGTGTTCAATTTAATGTAAATTTCCCATAGCTCTCTCTGCTACAGAGGCCTCAGTCTAGATATAGATCTTTTACCCAGTCTCCAACGAAGTAAACATGAACATTTTCATAAAGATCATAAACATCTATTTCTATAATGTATCTTTGGTTTATAATTGGCATCCTTTTCCTTTCTGGTCAGTCATTACTATATAACTTCTTATGAATTCAATAAGTACACACCGCATTTTTTGTTATTGTAAATATCTGCAACATCAATTGAACTTTTTGATATGCATATGGTTCTCATGAGTCAGATACCAGTATGTCAGAAACCCCAAATTTTTCAAGTTGATACACACCAATACTATTATTTGTGTTACAAGTTTTGCTTTCGTAGTCCTTTTGAATACGGTGTGGTATATGTACAGTTTACATCACGGCAAATGTCATTTAAGTCATACTTTTTCTTCCTCCCATGCAACGTTGCATGGGCACATTTTTCTCATGAATGGTGATCTTAAATGGTAGGTATTGGTCAAATAAGTATCTCTGTGATGACCGTCTCCTAAACTACGTATACATCTACTGCCTTGAAACCTTCAAATTCAGTTACTCCTGCACAGTCATCGAAACACAGTCATTTAGTTCAACTACTCTAGTAAAACACAGTCATTTAATTCAACTACTCTAGTAAAACACAGTCATTTAGTTCAACTACTCTAGTAAAAGTCATTTAGTTCAACTACTCTAGTAGCTTCTGTCTTGTCTTCTTTGTTCTTATTTTCTTGCCCCCCCAGTGGCTCAGCGGTATGTCTGCGGACTTACACGCTAAAATCCGGGTTTCGATACCCGTGGTGGGCAGAGCACAGATAGCCCATTGTGTAGCTTTTTGCTTAATTCAAAACAACAACAAATCTTATTTTCTTTTTTTTTAATTCACCCATCCCATCTAATGTCAAGAATTTCATCAAGGCTAATTTGTCAAGTGCATTACAACATTATACTTCCATTACTATTACTTAGCATAATGCGATCAACACTGAATTAGATATATTCCACTCATCTTTTTCTTTATGCTGTAGTTTGAACAATCTATGTAGTGTTGAAATTCTTTAATATTTAACTCTCACCTTTCAGAGAGCAATTTTCGAGTTTATTCTAATATGTTTGTCAGTTCTTTGATGTTACATTTTGAAATAACTGTAACTTTCTTTTGGTCAATATTTCTTGCAAATTGAGTACTTTTATATTAAGGTTTCCAGAATATTTAGTTTTACTTATATAATTTAAGGATATTGTTATTCTCAGGCAATGGAGGGAACAGTTTCTAGCTTGTGTCAGGTACCCACTATCTCTTAGCTTAACTACTTATTTAGGGTACACTACTGATAAAGTTCATTTCTTACATTAAATAATCAAGTTTGTGAGGTCTTTTTTTATAGAAATAAAGTGTCTTAGGTATAATTATTTTCTTTACACATAATTCAGCTATTCTATTTTCAATCCCTATAAATATTACATAGTAAATTGTGCATTTCCCTTAGAACTAGAGTCACTAAGTAGGATGTCCTTTTTATTTATCACTTCATCACCTAATACACTATCACCCTTTAATTCTGGGAGTTTCTTGTTTTTTCATCAAGAAATAAATAAATCTCACTTGAATTAGTTTACTTGTAAATTCTCATTTGGCCTGGCATGGCCAAGCGCGTAAGGCGTGCAACTCGTAATCCGAGGGTCGCGGGTTCGTGCCCGCGTCGCGCTAATACATGCTCGCCCTCCCAGTCATGGGGGTGTATAATATGACGGTCAATCCTACTATTCGTTGGTAAAAGAGTGGCCCAAGAGTTGGCGGTGGGTAGTGATGACTAGCTGCCTTTCCTCTAGTCTTACACTGCAAAATTAGGGACGGCTAGCATAGATAGCCCTCGACTAGCTTTGTGCGAAATTCCAAAACAAACAAGATTCTCATTTTTATAAACTGTTTTTGTTTCTCATCATATTAATAAGTTTACCTTCTTTAATCTATTGACACGAACTAACTATTTATCTTTTCCACAGAGTTCTTGGATACCAATTAATTGGGCTTTTTTATTATTCACTCCATAATTTTGTCAGCTTTTTAACATTTCCTTTCATAATAATGGGAGTATATAACAATATCTTATCCTGTAACATCATTTTATTAGTTTGAACCTTCTTATTTACTTTCTTTTCTGTATACTAGGAAGCGTAAATTAAATGTAATTAGCTAACTCAAATGCTAACTGCATTTATTGTAACAACTCGGCTTTATAGTCGTTATCTAGTGCGTAATTTACTTAGAAGACAGTATCTCCAGTCCAGGTAGTGTAACTTCTCCATTGTGTAATAGACAGTATACATTTTCCTGAGAGGACCCATTCTCAGCTAATAGTAAAGAAAGCTTGCACAACCTAAGTTTTCTGATTGGTATTGAGAGGTCATGTCTAATAAAATTATATCGAATCCTTCCACTAGCCCATTAGCAACTACGTGGTAAGCAGTAATTCATAATTTTATTATAAAACTGTGTAGGAAGTTACGCGTAGTCGTTGTTGGAAAAATAAAACAAAATATAGGTCAAACCACCGAGAAGTAAACTACAAATTTTAATACAAATACCGCCGATACAACGTTTTGGAAAATGCTAAAGGTAACTTTTATCCATTTCAATTTGCCCTGTAACTCGCAAACTTCTTTCATTAATTTTGAAATAAAGTTGCTGCCTCTATCTGTCAGTAAATACTTGTCCAGTTACTAATGTTTACGAATACTTTGGTGATTATTTCTGCTTTTTGATCGAACAACCATCTTGCCTCAGGAAACCTAGTCAGGTCATCTGCGAATACCAACATAGGATGTAGGTAATGGGCCTAATACATCCATACCTATTAACTGAACTTTGCATTCTGTGGAGGAAAGAGTTTCTAAAATTTGGGCTAATTTTCAGTTTCTGCCGCAATGCATGAATCATAATAATCTTTAGTATCTTTTCTCTTGTTTGGCCAAAAGAATTTTCTACTTATTTTACAATACGTTTTTTGCAAAAGCCAAATGCGCTGCAAACAGCATTAGGTATGACTTTAGGTTTGAAACTATTATTTATTTTGCATAAAATATCCGAGTCTAAAGTATACTTTATCTTTTCCTTGTAATATTCCATTTTGTAGGTTATTTACCAAGTAATCTTTTTGCTCATTGATCACGTAATCTAAATTCCAAATTCTTTGTAAATCATCCTCAATCTATTTAAATTTTATTTTGTTAATCGCCTATTTTTATACGTTTCTGTATTTCCCACTGTAACTCTGCTCAGAGCATAAGTATTAAAATGCCTTCTACCTATTAAATGTATTACTTCAAAATCATAATCCTGTAACAATAATGAACATCTTGCTTACCTGGAGGACAAACTTTTGATATCATTGACCATCTCAATGGTGTGGTGCATAACCTGTGATGACAGCAAATTTCCTATCATACAGATAACAACGAAAAGTTTTGATTCCACGCACTACAGTTAAGAAATCCTGCTGTGTAACAGAGCAATTTATTTTAGCTTTCCCAACTGTCTATTATGACAAGCCATAGGGGTGTTATTTTCCATTTTCATCTAACTGTGATAATGCTGCATACCTTCAGCGAATCTTGAAGCACCAGCACTTGGAATAAACTCTTTACTGACATTTGGGTAGCTTAGAATTAGCACCTTTAATAAAACATGTCTTAATTTTTTAAATGTCTCTTGTCTTTTGTTTGTCAACTGAAATCATTTATTTCTTAACTCATTCAATGGTTTTGCCAGCAATCCAAAATATGATATAAATTTCATATAAAATTCTACTTATGCTAAAACTACACAAACATCTCCTTTAGGCACTTCTTAGTTTATATATACTTCTGTCTTCTTCAGTTACATATTATACCATCTGTGGTTATCAAGTGAGCTAAGTATTCCACTTCTATTTTTTTAAAATATATTTACTTGGTAACTTTCAAATACATGCATTAAACTATCTAAGCGTTCTTCAAAACCTAGAGCCAACACTAAATGACAAAAACATCTGAATATTGTAATCCCAATAAGACAACATCCATTAATCTCCGACGTGTCGAAACAGTTCTGCATAAACCAAAAGGCGTTCTTTTAAATTTGTATTTGCCTGAGGATTGTTTGTTTGTTTTTGAATTTCGCACAATTTTGTTTGTTTGCTTTGGAATTTCGCACAAAGCTACTCGAGAGCTGTCTGTGCTAGCCGTCCCTAATTTAGCAGTGTAAGACTAGAGGGAAGGCAGCTAGTCATCACCACCCACCGTTAACTCTTGGGTTACTTTTTTACCAACGAAAACTGGGATTGACCGTCACATTATACATCCCCACGGCTGGGAGGGCGAGCATGTTTGGCGTGACCTCAAATTACGAAGCGCATGCCTTATCGCGCTAGGCTATGCCGGGGCCTTGCCTGAGGATAACAAAAAACCGGTTTTCCTTTATCCTCTTCCTCTGATAATATCCGTTTTGTAAATTCATCTCGAGCTATATGGCCTTTAAATGAGTGCAAAAAAGGTCAAGTGGTCGATCAAATTAACCAAGCCTATATTGAGATAATTGAAGTTTTTTTTATAGATTTGTTACAATTAATTATTAATATAATGTTTTAATCTTTATTAAATTTGTCAGTTTTTCAGTAAACACAAGTCTTTTACATACAGAAAATTACATTTTTGAGTAAAGTATTTTTAATGAACTGAAAAGCGATTTGTGTATGAATATATTGAGTATATGAATAATGTTTTGAATAGTCTGTGTGCAAAGTAATTTTCATATTAATATTAACAAATACTTTTTTCTTCTCAAAAAAATCAAATTTCATTTTTGTAATTTCTAGAAAATTCCCTAATGCATTTCAAATGTTCATTTTCAGTGAAACGTTATTTTTCTCTACTCTAACTACATATAATGTTGGTCGCTTTAACTGACCTTGTAACCTCCACACAAATTTGAAATAAATGTGACCACATTTTTCTTTTTAGAAAAACTTTGAGATTGCAACATGAAACTACATTCGTTTATCCTAAGTTGCTTTACATTCGTGAGAGTATGTATCTATTTATATTTACATTTCATAGATTATCTGATATTTGAACGATGCGTAACCATTTATTATTCGCATCATTATAATTCATTTGGGAAAGATGAAGGTAACGTTACGCTATTCAGTTACTTTACACACGAATTACTTAAGTGCATGTTCCGTAAAACATTTCTATTGAAGTATTTCACCTAAGTTAAGTGTAACTAACCAAAGAGATCCATATTTTTACATTTTAGTAGCTTTTATAATGATATATAAATAATAAACATGAAAAACAAGAAATATACTGCTTACCTGCTGTGAACTGTCGACTACTTTATTCTTTATGTTATTGGTAGTAATGCACTAAATTTTTAAGCAAATAATACACCTAGGAACATTGAATAATAAAATCCAAACAGCAAACAATTTCCTCTAACTACCACTATTTCGTTTTGTTTATTTTTATTTTTCCAGTGGGAATGAAGCCTGTACTGACAAAGAAATGGACAATTATATATTTAGAAAAATAAGCTCTCATTTGAATGATAAAAATCTTGGCTTTCTATTGGTTATAAATAATATAGAATAAAACATAAGAGAACAATTAACAAATGCTTAAAGAGGATGTGACAGGTGAATGTTGCAAGAGGGGTAAGATTTTCTAATTGATGGCTTTGCAACCAAACAAAATTGAAGATGATAACAATTGTGATTTGCCTAAGCAATGATGATTTTATAGAGTTACTTATGTTTAAATTGCTCTTCGTAAAGGTCGATAATAGATTCAGTTCCAGACTGGATATAAGACTCAGTATTGTTTGCAAATTTGTAAAACTTATATAAACTATCATTTGTAATAACTATTAGTAAAAACCGTTATTATAAACTGTATTGTTTTTATGTTGTTTGTATATTAAAGTATAGTTGGGTTAAAATAGAAAATCGTGTGTATCAATCTTGCTGGCAAATATCATACATTTGATACATATTAACATTTAATAAACGTATAAACTGAAATTCAAATGTCCGTTTATTTGAAACAATAATACATGAGGTACATAATATGATAAATCGGAGGTACGTCCAAAATTAATTATAATGTGTAACATAATAAATCGGTGAATTTCGTTAAGTTAGCATCAAAATTATTAAATGAAATTGTAACAATTTGCTACAAGAAACTACTTTCATGACTTAACATCATATTTTAGCACTTGCTAATTAAAATTCGTGCAGTACTGCGAAAAACACAGCTTTAATGCCTTGCTCGTGTCAGTGCTGTAGACTCAAACAACTCTAGAGTCACCAGGCTATGTAAAGCAGCTCGTTATTTCGTTATTTTTACATCTATCATCACCTACGTTTAAAATTGTAACATCTTCTCAAAATGAAGAATTTTCTGTTATCAGTATTATTTGGTCTTTTCACAAACATTCTTAGTTTGCAATTCGTGTATTTTATGTTCTTCTTGTTCACTTAATATTTTATAAATGGCGGATTAATCACTTTAACTGGTGAAGGTAGTTTTCAAAAGGAAATCCAGAATACTGAAACTCAGGTCCATACAGGTTTTCCCAGTTTGGACAAAATAGACTAAAAGTATTTTAGCATACTGGAAAACAAAAGCATTCTGATAGTTTCTGACAAATAAATAAAGAAATTACTGTATGAAATGATCATACACATCTGACGTCAGAGCTCATTTCCAAACAATTTTATCTGCATAAATAAGAAACTGGCAATACTTAGTTGCTTTCCAGCAATCGATATTCTCCAAAGATCTTGGTTTACGAGAAAATGTTGCAAATATTGAAGGTCTAAATGCAATTAATTTTTACTTATTTTTGCCTTGTGCAGAGCAGACATCTCCACGTTCCTTTGACCCGAAACCCAAAACAATAATCATTTCATTACACCCAAAAATACTCGATGGAAAATATGTCAAACATATCAACAAGCAGTTCTCATCTATACACAGTACAATATCTTATATTTCTGGATAGATCATTCTTCTGACCATTGGCCTATTTTGTTATATCAACCACAACCGTAATAATCGTTGTAAAATTTCATTGCCTTTGTAGCTTCATCTTAAACTAGGCCTTTCAAGCTCATTTGAATAACTTTATCCTCATATTGAAAAGCTCGACTACTTGAATCCACTTTGTTGTTCAAAACATCAACAATAGCCCTAATTTCTTCATAATTTGATCTCTAAGACTGAAATTAACATCTTCAATTCCATGTTTTTTTTTCTGTCAGTACATGTGTAGCAGTTTTCAATAACGTATGGGCTATTGCAAACACTTGATCATAATGGCCATGTTTCCTCAACGTCTTAAGAAGACCATTCACAGCATTTTGTTGACAAGGAAGGTGTTTATCCATGTTGCCTGCTCAATGGACAGTGAAGTACTTTGTTATTCAATCCATTATCAGAATCTGAAGAGAAAAGCAACCTGCTGATCAATAACATCCAAAGTGTCATCATTGTTCTGCATTGGACTCTGTTTCAGAATTGTGGATTGTTTCATAACTCACCTTCAAACATATATACCAGTGGTAATGAAATCTACATCTACTCTTCTAAATAACCTTTACGCTAATTTCCACTTCCTTGTGTAGTCTAACTTCATCCTGAATCCATCCCAAAACAAAAGTAAATCTAAAAATATGATTCTATAATTATTTTTAATATGTTTTCATGTATTGGTAATTCAATTTTCAGGTTTAAAGGTAAATCAAATATTTTAATTTCAGAAGAAAATTTAAAGGTAGATTATAGGTTAATGATTTTTGAGCTGAATTAATTCACTTGCATCATTTTAGTTAATACATCATGATATTACCTACTAATTCAACAGATATCCCCAAATGCTACAATTCTTTACAGTTGTTTACAAACATAAACCGCCTTATAGCTTTCGAGAGCAACCGCTGTTCTAAATCGTCTCATTGAAACAATATCATAATTTGGTGTGATATTGCATGCCATTTAGCAATATCATTTCGCTAGTGAATAAAAATCGTTACTTTTGCAATATATATATATGGCATTTTTTATCATCACATTATACGAAATTCGCAGTAATATTTATGTTAGAACTTGTCTGTACCTGTTGTTAGAATGAGCGAATTTTTTACATATTGAATGAGTTTAGCTCCCTGCCTCAAAAAACTTTGGAGCACAACGTAGCTTTATGTAAATAAATAAAAGGAATTTATAAAGTTGATGAGCTACCTGCTGCTGTCTCCACTGAAGGGAATCAAACCCCTGCTTTTAGCGTTGTAAATCTGAAGACTTACCTCTATCCCCACGTGGGAGAGTAAAGTTGACGATATACGTATTTTTCTTGTTTCAAAATAATGCTTGTTTGTTTGAATTTCGCGCAAAGCCACTCGAGGGCTATCTGCGCTAGCCGTCCCCAATTTAGCAGTGTAAAACTAGAGGGGAGGCAGCTAGTCATCACCACCCACCGCCAACTGTTGGGCTACTCTTTTACCAACGAGTAGTGGGATTGATCGTAACATTATAACGCTCTAAAGGCTTACAGGGCGAGCATATTTGGTGCGATGGGGATTCAAACCCACAACCCTAAAGTTACGAGTCGAGAGCCTGAACCACCTGGCCATGTCGAGCCAAAGTAATGCAACAAACACAATAGTACGAGTGTAAAAGTGTTCCTTTAAGGTGTGTTTTTCAACCACATTAACTCCATACACCCAACATTAAGTTCACCTGTGAACAGGAAAAAAAAACAAATTGAATAGCATTTTTCAACCCCAAGATCACAAGAACCGACATAGAATTCATACTGGACTATGCTTTCCATGGGAAACAAAACAAAAACTCAACATATTAAGAAACCAGATAAACACAGCCACAGAACTATGTTCACCTGATAAAATTAACGATGAAATTAATAAAGTAAAACAAGCTTCATCAACATTAAGAAATTTCCTCAAAAAAAACGTTGATAAAATTATACTCACACACTAAGATCAATGACAAACATAACTAGTTACAAAACCTTACACCATACATTCCCGACATCAGCAAAAATATAACCAACATTAAAAAAAACTTATAACAAAAGACAACATTCCAGTAAACACCAAATTTGTTGAAAAACCGGGTACAAAACTAAAGTCCATACAATTTATAAACTACACTAACATAACACAACACCAACATAATTTATAAAATACAATACAACAATTGCCACAACTTATGTATAACAATAACAACATAAAAAACCTTCACACTTTTTTAGCTATTTCAAACCAAATAAACACAACATAACCATAGAAAACACCCAGATATTAAGTAGAGAAACAAATATAAACAAACGCAAAATCAAATACACCCTACTTATACAACAATTCAAACGAATATAAAGGAACCCCTTTAATACCTTGTTGCGTATTTTTTAATGTTTTATGTTCTTCGTAGACTAAACGCAACAGAAAAACGCAGATAACAGCTTGTATAATTTATTACACTAAACTATTAACAAATATAACAGATATAACATAAATTATATAATAACAGTGACAGATATTAAGTTATAACATTCGAAATTAATTACAAAACAAAATAATACTAGTTTCAAACTTCAAAATTAATCACAATACAAAACGGTACTGGCCTGTATCTAATATAATGATCTAAAATGAAAGTCTCAAATTCCAGTCAAGGGTGTGAATTTCGTCCCACGAAGAAATTCCGAAACAGTTCACAGTTTAATGAAATCGCCGTCTCTCAGCTCAAGCAGTAATTCAGATGTATCGTAGAGATTGACGAAATAAAATCACAGCTTCCGTAGATCTAACTTCAATCACAAATCCAAGTTGAATAATCACAGCAAACACTTAATCTTTCTCAAATAACTAACTCTCTTCTTTTGAAATAAAACTGATGTCTGAATCTCACTCTTTGCCTTCGAATAAAACTAATGACTGAATCTCTCTCCCTCGAATAAAAACTGATGACTGAATCTCTCTCTTGTCACCGTCTTTTATACCGATAGGCCTACTTCTCGAACAATCTTGCAATTTCCATACAACTCCAGAGCAATCCGCGCGTGTCCGTTCTTGCACGAGACTCCACTTTAGACAGGAAGTCACCAGCACTTATTTACAAACATATGATTGGTCTACCTAATTCAAGAAAGTTCTAAATGTTACCCTAAATAAATAACAATATATTTTAGTTTAAACTTCGAAACAATAATATAAATATGGAAAAATGAATAATACAAATGAAAATTCAAACACAACACGACATGTTGTCGTTTACAAAATATTTACACATATACATAACATACCTATACTAATTTGTAATGTAACATATACTGCAACAACACCTAAAATCCCGTACCCGTTCACACTCTTGTTCCTAAGACATACGCCCAACAACAGGTAGTTGCAAACTCTTTCTTTGTTAACCTGAAGATGACTGCAGGTCGAAACGTTGTTAACTTTAATTAAAGTTTTATTTAATACTGATAACAGCTGTATTGATATACATAGTTTCAGCCTGTTGAATGTGTGTGTTTATTTTCTAATAGCAAAGCTACATTGAGCTATCTGCTGTCTTTACTGAAGGGAATCGAACCTCTTATTTTGCTGTTGTAAATTCCTAGACTTACCGCTTTCCCCATGTGGGACGGTATAAGTTCTTGAAAGAATAAATTAATATGATCCTTCTCACTCCCCAGAAATTATATGTGTATGTACAGGGGCGTAGATTTTTTACACCCGATGGGAGGGATGATTTTTGCAACCACTTATATGAACTGTTCAATTTGCAAATTGGTTGTCTCTGATTACGTGAACCTGAAAGCTGTAAACATGCAGTCACAGAATAATCTTGTTCCCACGATACTTCAAGGTTTCCATGTAGGTTTGTATAGGTGAGGTGTTGTGAACAGTTTTCAAAATGTTAATAGAATAAAGACAAATGTGTCACAAATTAACTGCCACATGAATTTATTCCTGCACACTGCACAGTATAAAAGATGGCCATTATACTTGAAAAGGTTACTAATAACTTTCATTGCATGAATTACGTTTTCAAATATTAGTAAAATTAGTAATTACCCTTGATAAGTTTATATTACCGAAAAACTGTTCATGTTGTTTGATAAAACTAATTAAAATGTGTTTGCAAACACTTGAAAATTACACATCAATACAATGCAGCACATAATTATTCATACTTTTCATTGAAGTAAGATTCATTTAGTCCTCTAGTCTACATGTTCCCAAACGTAGACCTCCTTTGTGATGATCTGTTTATGAATTATTTCATAAGCTCTTCTATATTTATCTTGTCGACCTCATCGTTGTGAGTGTGACAAACTGCCATATGGTTTAGGCGGCACTGAGACATAGTTGATCTTAACCACATCTTCAACAGTCTTAATGCAGAAAAGCTACGTTCACATTTGCAGCTGGATACTGTACATACCAGCAAGATATGTTCTTAATGTTTGTACTGTATGGACTTCATATGACGTCATTGTCATTTCATAGTGTGTGATATGCAAGCACGTATACATACAGAAAGTTTAAAAAGCTTAATAGTTCTGCTTCTCAAGGAAGTTTAAAGAATTACTAAAAGCAGAACTGTTTGATTAATCGAGAATATGATCAATTTTTCCTGTTATGTCTTTCAAACTTGTGTCGAACTAATAAAGGTTGAGTGTAAGATATAGTTGCGTATCATATTATAAAAAAAACAGTTATATAAATACTATGTATTTGGTGGAACCCTCATGTCTCATGTTTAGATAAACCTTTTTCTTTTTTTGCTATTAATTAATGCTGGAGCGCCAGTAAAATTTTCATATCCATTTTTTTTTTTGGAAACGTGCACCTGCATGACACGTTCTCAAAGGCCTACGTCTTACAAGGGAAAGGAAAAACTTCATGATGCACCGGTAAGTCCTTAATTTTGTTTATTATAAGTATTATTTTTCTTTCGTATTACACGAAATATGTACTAAGCCAAAGTTACCATTTTTACTCTTCGTACTTAGGGCGATTGTGTAAATGTTTAAAAACGCCGAGCAGTTCTATTTTAATTACCATAAGAAATTAAAAAAAAACAAAGTATTAGGCTAGTTCATTGTACACATACATGTGTTCTTTATTAAATTATCAACGATTTACCAACAGTGCACAAACATCATTACTAAGTATGCTGAGCAGCTTATCTGTTTAGCAGTTAATTTGTTATTTTTATGCACTGGAATTTCTTAAACAGATATCGTATTTTACGTATTAAAATTTTGTTTTATTTAGAATGAGTCTCCGAATTATTATGTTACGTACGTAATGCACTGTTACTTCAAATATCGGAATTTTAATTTTAACTTAGCAGTTAATTAAATCTCAATATGTATTAAATTTATGTTATTTGCCAACAAGATTGATACACAGTTTCATTTTTTTACACAGATGTATTTTAATATACAAATATAAAGATAATACAATTTATAATAACAGATATTACTAAGAGTTATTATAAAATATGGTTTACATACAACAGTTTACAAACTTACAAACAATACTGAATCTTATATCCAATCTTGAACTAAATATTTTATCGATAATCCAGGTCCACGACGAGCAAATTAATTCTGACTTGATATTGTTACACTTAGCTTAAGGTAGCATCTCTTTTCGTGGCTGACCTCACACTGATTACTCTCTTTTCGTGGCTGGCCTCACACTGATTACTCTCTTTTCGTGGCTGGCCTCACACTGATTACTGGCTTAAGCAAGCTAATCTTGATTGACTTTACTGCCACAAGCTCAATTCTTACCTGTAAATACATTTAACATCCTCGCAGAAATAACAATGTCCGAGGTTAGTTACTAAAGCTGAACGGTTTTTAATGTTCTAAATTTTAAACTTTCCTAATCCAATTCTGTAGTTTTCTGATCAATAGACGTTAATCACAATTTTAGCTTGACAGGCCTATAGCACACTGACTGTAGCTGCGCAATAATATTCTCCTTTTTGTCGCGTTACTTTTATACAAATCAGGCGAAACTGTTGAACCTGCACCAAACAAAGTTTGCTTACCGACAATGTTCTAACGTACTTTTCTAAACAAATATTGTTGTTTCTCACTTTCGTAATTTTCTACAAGTTTCGAAAATAGGTGGAACTTGCGCAATAAACAGCATTGGCGGCGCCAATGGAGGCTTTGGGGGGTGCAGTACCCCAAATGAGCCAAGCCCACCTCAGCCCGCAATATTGTTATCTACATATATTCATAAAATATAGAAAACACAATCATCTTGTTACTTAACAGTTGGCATCAAAGAGACATAGATCTGTAGAACTCAACGTCTTTATTAAGACGGAAGTATGTGTCATGTGTCCCATATCAACAAACTGACTGCACTGAAACTCATACACTGTATTGCCGCTCCCTGTGTAATGCCATTCTATCTTGAACTTTGACAAAGATCAGACAACCATATTGATTTCAAGTTACAATAGATCATCAGGGATTTTACTTGATAAACCAAAGGTTTCACAGGTATTTACCCATTCATTTCACATATCTTTCATTGAAAAGTAAAACATAGCATGCATGTATAAGTGTATTGTGTATAGGTCAAAACTATGAAGCATTTAGCTGGTGTTGTGTCCTCTGTGAACTCCAGGAGGGCAAAACAATTCGATATTGATACTGTTATAGACACATTTGCTGCCAATCACGAGAGCAGGCACATTGTTTTGAAGTAATATTGACTATAAACACAACATGATGAAAGATAGTTAGCCTGATAGTGACCTTACTTTTCCTCAGAGTGTTATAAAATAAGCGGATAGTGGTAAGTTCATTTACGACATTTTTTACCATATAATTAATTTACCATTATCCGCTTATTTTATTACCTACGTTCTTTCGTTTAGTTTTCTCTTTTTGCATGTGACATATACTGTTGACTGTATATTGCGAAAGTCCCGTCTGTTCTCGAAATTTACAAAAGATTCTTGGGTGTTTGAACCAACATTGTACTAAGTGTGTATGTAAGACTGGTGATTGACAACATTGTTGCCAAGTGAGCTTTGATAAACGTTAAAGATACTCATGTGATTCTGATAAAAGCATCTCGCAAAGAGAGAAGAGTGTTGTTAGCTACAGCCAATGTGTTACAGACCGAGGAAGCAATAATTGTGATTAATGCCTATTACTTGGGAAACCATATGTTACGTATTTTTTAATGTTTTATGTTTTTCGTAGACTAAACGCAACAGAAAAACACAGATAACAGCTTGTATAATTTATTACACTAAACTATTAACAAATATAACAGATATAACATAAATTATATAATAACAGTGACAGATATTAAGTTATAACATTCGAAATTAATTACAAAACAAAATAATAATTAGTTTCAAACTTCAAAATTAATCAAAATACAAAATGGTACTGGCCTGTATCTAATACAATGATCTAAAAGGAAAGTCTCAAACTCCAGTCTAGGGTGTGAATTTGGTCCCACGAAGAAATTCCGAAGCTTAAATGAAGAAGTTCAGAAACAGTTCACAGTTCAATAAATTCGCCGACTCTCAGCACAAGCAGCAATTTAGATGAATCGTAGAGATTGATGAAATAAAATCACAGCTTCCGTAGATCTAACTTTACTCACGAATCCAAGTTGAATAATCACAGCAAACACTTAATCTTCTTTTGAAATAAAACTAATGTCTGACTCCTTTCTTTCTTCGAATAAAAACTGATGACTGAATCTCTCTTCTGTTTCTCGCATCATCGTCTGTTTATATATTGTAGGGGCCTGGCATGGCCGAGCGCGTTAAGGCGTGCACTCGTAATCCGACGGTCGCGCTAAACATGCTCGCCCTCCCAGCCGTGGGGGTGTATAATGTGACGGTCAATCCCACTATTCGTTGGTAAAAGAGTAGCCCAAGAGTTGGAGGTGGGTGGTGATGATTAGCTGCCTTCTCTCTAGTCTTACACTGCAAAATTAGGGACGGCTAGCACAGATAGCCCTCGAGTAGCTTTGTGCGAAATTCCAAAACAAACAAACAAATATATTGTAGGCCTAAACACCTCGAAAGACCGCGAAAATTCTACAGGTCTCCAGAGCAATCCGCGCGTGTCCGTTCTTGCACGAGACTATTAGTCTAGACACGAAGTCACCAGCACTTCATTTACAAACATATGATTGGTCTACTTAATTCAAGAAATTTCTAAATGTTACCATAAATGAATAACAAAATATTAGTTTAAACTTCGAAACAATAATATCAATATGGAAAAATGAATAATAGAAATGAAAATTTAAACACAACACATGTTGTCGCTTACAAAATATTTACACATTTACATAACACCATAGAATTTAACTGATAACGTTTGTAGATTTTGAACATTACAAATCATCCAACTTCAGTGAATTACCTTGGACGTTATTATTTCTATGATGAAAAATCAGCTTGTTTGGGTGTTAGGTCAGACAAGAATAGAGCTAGTTAGAATTATCATCAAGTGTACCTGTTTATCAACATGGAAGTAATTTGCGCTTTGTGAACCTGGAACTATGCCAATCCACTGAAGCTACTGTGTTGTTCTCTCTGCCAGAACCGACCTCGTTTGCCACCTCACCGGTGTCGCCGGTAATCGTCGACGGACTTTCGCCGAACTTTACCCCACTCCAAACCGTCGCGTTTATTGTCTAAGCGAAACCGGGTGCTACCATCTACCCTTCCCGAACCCGAATCCTTCACCGGGGCGGAGTTCTTATGCAGCCCTCTACACCCACAGACCAATCATATTTTTGCCTGCCATGGAATAATGAATTTAACGTCAGTTGTTCCCATTCTTAAAGCCCTGTTATCCTTTTCTCCGTGTTTTAAGAGGTGTCAACCCAACAATTAAACCCGAAGAAATAACACATGCTATCGAGTGCCAAATTCACACCAGGATATACGCCTTACATCGATTTTTTTCTAAACACACCAATCTGCCGACTTATTTCCTGAAGACAGTGATAGCCTCAAAGTATAGTGCCGACTGTATTCCACGAAACTGTTGTTATTACCATGTATTTCACGTCCGTGCCGAGTGCCCTCATCGTCGGTCCACCAAGCCCGGGATATTTCAAACTTCCAGACAACCACAACAAGAGAAATCGACTGACGACTTCCAACAGCCAACCCTCCAACAAACACCCAGTAAGATCATACAAACTGATTCATATAACAAGATATCTCAGGGCACTCAAACCAGACTTCTGGACATTACTACGGTCGACGACATAACTTCTGCAAAATTAATATCTCAAGCAACCCCAAATAGCAAACATCGGCGCAGGAAGGCTATCCAGACGAGAGACCACGAGGACGGTAAATCTCCACCACTCACAGTCCAGCAGAATAGAGCGGCGGACTTACTAGCCCGTGGCATCGGGCAGTCGAATCATCAAGGCTATCTGATACACTATTCTGGACCTACACTTCACAGTATTCATCACCAATAAGCCTACGGCCTTCTTTCACGTCGACCAAATCCCTCTTACGTGACAGTGGAAGAACCTCTCTCATCACGTAGATATCTTCCCAGTCCACTTACATCTGTATGCAAGATCTTCCTTCTTCCTCATGCTAACTCAACAGGCACTAGCTGGCTTCGTTGGCACCAGATAGTGAAAGTGAGTTTTCTCGGGGTTCTCCAGTTCCCCCACATCAAAAATGTGGCATTGGGTATATAGATCCCAGCCATCCTGACGGTCCCTAAGTCCAATATTGGTCGTTTATTTTGTGATCTAGTGCATGTGATTCACAATCGCTATGGCGTGCCTGTCATCGGCTCTTTTTCTCCTTTTTTTCGGTATACATCATCATAATACCAACTAAAGAGCAAAGTGAAGAAAAAGCTATTTCCTGAGCGCCCCCGGTAAGGTTATTAACCTTTCATGTTAACTGACCAAATAATATTTCTAAACAATTCTAGAATGAATTTTGAAATTGTCATTGGGCTATTTAGAACTGCCTAGTTTAATGTAATGTAGTAGTTACATTATTGTAACAGGTGCTTGTCACACTTATGATAATAAGAACAATATCGCAATCACAGTTTGGCCTGAATGAATAATGTGTTTTTATGAAGAAACCAGCCTTTCTGTGAAGGTCAACTTCAATTTAGACATTTTGTTTTGGTGCTACTGTAACAATTCATTAAACAGGCTGCGGGTTTGCTTTGTTTGAGCTCGCGATTTTCGCCTCAAACGCTTTAAACATATGATCACCGAGCTGCTGACCATGGTGTACGCTCTGCGTACGGCTAACGATCGGCTCAGCCCGATCCAATGCCAGCTGCACACACTTTGCTCACTCTGATTAGCTGCCCACAGTTTTACAACATGCCCTATCAAAGGTGTGTTTGTGTTTCCTAATAAGCCCTGTAATTTTACATTATCACTACCCTCTAATAAAGTACTTGTGCTATATGGTTAAAGATAAACACTTTCTCTAAGAGTATTTTACGGATATATTCTGGATTTTCATGTGCTATTAATATAATTTGGTGATTTCAATGCCGCAGAGCAGTTGTTCGTAATGTTGAACCATGTTTAGTTGTTATTTATTCCTTGTTCATGAAATGACCTGATAGTATGTATGTTATATCTTTTTTCTTAAATTTCGATGTTTAAAATGAATATCCTTTGTAAGCCCTAATGCCAATATAAGGAGAGAAATTCCTATTCGTTTTATATAAACTAACACTAAGAAGTAGTACTAGCGGTCAGCCGGTTCTGGGGTCACTTTGACGTTCGTCCGCTCTGTATAAAGAAGAGTTATGTTTGTTTACATGGCTATCGTTCTCTCTGGTACTCGGCCTCACAGTAAAACACACACTCAATTTGGATTAATAAAATGAAATCAGAATCAGCGACTCGTTTTCAAACAAGGACACTAAAACACAAGACATGAGTCAGACATCACCCACCAAAACATAAACTGGTTATACTACACATAGGGTTGATTATGCAACACAACCTGCTACCCGAGAAGATGCAGCGAGCAGATGGTCCTACAAACACGTGTGGTGCAATTGAGGAGGGCAGTGGTAATCGTGATGGTGAGAATGCGGACACGACTAGTGCGGGTTGCCAGCCGCAAGAGAGCACCACTCACACCCAGGGTAAAAAACTACCACCTGGACCCAAGAACCTGAGCCAGCTTCAGATAGTGGTCCTACGTGTCCAGACTTGAAAAGATCCCCGGCCACAGAATACAGCGGCCAGTCAAGGTCATTCAACAAGAATTGGCGTGATCAGCACTCGTGGTTGGAGTACTTTGTGACTCAAGATGTTGTATTCTGCTTCGCGTGTTGTCCTTTCAGTAAAACTGAGAGTATTTCACCCATGAAGGCTTCCAGAACTGGAAGAAGGCGGGCAACCACATCACTGAAGTCCCATGATAACTCTGCAGGACAGAAGTTTGCCATGTAAGCTTGAGCATAGTATAACTTGCAGAAACCAAAGGGTGAAATGATCCAACATGCTCTCGATGCAAGCCATGCTGAAACTGTGGAGGAAAACTGACATTACATAAGAGCCATGATAGATGCACTGCTCTACACAGCCTGCCAGAATGAAGCCCAGAGAGGTCACAGGGAAGGTTGTCAGTCAGATAACATGGAAAATTTCCTGGAACTTCTTGACATGATTTCCAGGTATGATGAAATCGTGAAGAAGAAGCTGATTGGTTCTGGCAATCCCAAGAATACGTAACATGATATCCAAAACGAATTGCTTGATATCATAGCTGGAATGATCAGAAAGGATAACAACAAAGAGGTCATGGATGCTGAGCATTTTGCTCTAATGGTGAATGAAACAAAGGATGTGAGCAAACAAGAACAGCTGTCCATTGTGATAAGGTACCTTCACCAACAGAGTCTTCACGAGGAGTTCCTGGACTTTACAGCTGCTTAGGATCTGGATGCAGATTCATTGTTTAAGAAAATCATGGGGACTCTGGCTAAGTGTGGTATTGAACACAATGCCTGCATTGACGAGAACTATGATGAAGCTGCAGTCACGTCAGGGCACATCAGTGGCGTACAGGAGAGGTTCATTAGAGGGGTGTCTCAAGCTGTGTATGTCCACTGCTATGCACACAGGCTCAACCTTGTGCTAGTTGATTGTGTGCACAACATCTAGCCTGCAGCAGAGTTCTTTGTGACAATAAAGAAGTTGTACAAATTCTTCTCTACATCGGTTGAGCATGAAGAATTTCTGAAGGTACAGAAGGAGTTTGAACCCTTGAACCAGCACATAGAGTTAAAGCGACACTCAGACACAAGATGGGCCTGCCAACATGCTGCTTGTCTGGCTATGAAAAGAATCCTTCCTGCCATTGTGACAATCCTAAAGCGTTTTATGGAGGGGACAATGTCCACAGAGCCACTGAATCAAAGGGCCTGTACATTTTCCTAGATCAGCCGTTTGTAACCGGTCTATTAGCATAGAAAAACTACTGCTGATGACAAAACAGCTATCAGACTACCTCCAGTCACCTGACCTGCAGTTGGCCTCTGCAGATGATCTGGTACAATCTGTCATCTCTGGTCTCTCAGAAATGAGAACTGAAGCATGGAAAGACTTGGAAGAGTCTTCTGAGGATATATGTAAGAAAGTGGGAATGAACACTGAGATGGTTTGTCAAGGTGGACAGCGATCTGCCCTAAACATCTGGATGAAATCATAATCACATCTAGTACTGGCCAAAAAGATGAACCAACACCAGATGCCAGGAGATACACCTTCTATGCCATCATAGACAGGATGCTCAAACAGCTGAATAGAAAATTCTCCTCTGCTCCCAGCAGTGTTCTGATGGGTGAAACTACATTGAACCCGAAACTCCACATTTCTGGACAAGCAAGCACTCTTAGAAATGGTAGCAAACTATGGATGACCTCGCATTGAAGGTCCACCAGTTGAACCGGCTAATTGTCAGGAAGAAAGAAAAGGGGCAGTTGTGTATATTTGAATTGTAGTTACGGTGTTCTAAAACGTGTGAAAGTGTTGTTTTTTCTTCTTTGAATATAGTTTCAATTTTTCTGTTTGATTTTCTAATACAGAAGTCGTGGCTGTTGTTGTATCGTATTTTATAAATTATGTTGGTGTTGTGTTCGTCAGTGTAGTTCTTACTTCACCTTGAGTAAATACTGTCAGGCATAGGCCCTCCGGTGCCACAGAGGCGTGTCTGCAGAATCACAATTATAATACCCGTGGTGAGAAGAGTCTGTTGTGAAGCTTTGTGTTTATCTTCAAAACAAACAATTAAATTAGGCCCAGGGGCTTTATTATTCTTTCAATTTTCTCCTAGTTTTTTCTTAACAAGCTCAGAATTAAGGCAACAGTTTTGTTCGACCCTATTTCCATTGAACAACTGTTCAGTTAAGTAATACTGCTTTAATCTTCATTAGTAAAACCTAAAGAAATATATAATTTAATAATTTAACCTTCTGGTATCATTCCACAAAGACCTTACTCCCATTATAACATTTTTTTACCCTTAATATTTGAAGCCATCATTTCTATTTATTTTTACATTTTCAGCTAACCTTTCTTCATATAGTTTTTACTTCCTAATTTCTAGTTTCACTATTTTTTTATCTTTCTTAATTCTCCAAATCTCCACTCATTGCAGTAAATTAAATCTTATGTTTATAATGCTTTTTATCGTTTTTAAGAAAACCTGTTTTGTTTTGTTTTTTTACTTTCGGCTAACCTTTTTGTCCGTAAGGAATGAACCTGTCTTGCATATCTAAAATCAACTTTTACATTTTTCCACAATCGGCCAGTATCTTCAAATAGCTCAGTTCATAGAATATGATGTGTTTTTTTTTAATTTGGAACCACAATTTCGTTATTTCTTTTTACCATATATAGCAAAACATGAAATCTAATTGAGTAATGATCATTTGCTCGCAAATGTTTCTCAACCTCATTGATACGTATAAACAAATAATTAACTCCTAAACTCAAATTCAGATTTCCTTTTATTTAAAATTATAATACGTAACATAAGTAATATAATAAATCTGAGACTCGTCCGTGGTAAATTATAACATTTAACAATGTCTACGCTTAGCTAAGTTTCAGTTATTTCTAATACATTAAAATACTTTGTTTTAATAGATCTTTAAGGTCATCTATTTTACTTCTTACATTCCTAGTATTATGACAACCTTTTAGCCTAGTATTATTAAAAGTACATGTGTACATTGTTCCAACACTACATTTACTCTCTAGATCTTAGAATTTTTCATTATTCTGACTCTCTTCACTACCTAATTCTAATTTAAAGCGACCCTTACAGCTGAGTTAAAAGTTCTTGCAAAGACTAACTAAACTAAACTAACGTGGCAGGGCTTCAGTTTAGAGAGAGAGAAATCAGAAGAGTTCTCTCCCCAACCGGGGTGTTCAGGAACATTGTGGTTCCTCTTCGTCCCTTTACGTGGATTGTTATTAAGATTAAGTGGTGTTTTTTTTTCAATAAATTAATTATTATTATTATACTTGACTTTTTGGGTGGAGAATGTCTCTCTAAATGTTGTCTTGGGTGGAGGCAAAGGCAGCAGCGGAAAGAAAGGCCGGGACCTGTCCCGAAAGGAAGAAGTTGAGCAGATGTGAACATAAATATATTTCAAATCCAGATCAAGTCAAACGGCACGATTCAGGGTCTGGCAAAAGAGTTGCCTGGGCTGGGATCTAGAAATCCAATGCCTAAATATTTTGATGTGGGGGGAAACGGGAGTGCCCCGAGAAAACCCACTTTCACAGGACAGGCGCCGAAAGTTTTGCCTGTCGTGTGCCCTGTATCTGAAAAAAAAGGAATTCGTGTTAATGAAATGGATTTTATTTATTTAGATTCTTTGTTGAGTAGATTGTGATTCTTGAAATATGTTGTAAGGTGAAATGTATTTTGTTGGTGCACTGGATAATTTGTGTAGTGATGCGTTAGTTTGTTTCTATTTTCTGCTTTTAGATAATATTTGAGAGATAGTTCTGTTATTCTATCTCTTATAGTTGGTAAATTGCTTATTTGGTGTAGATAATTTGTTGGCGTAAATGACGGCAGGCTGAATGCAGATTTTAATATTCTGTTTTGTTGCACTTAGATTTTCTGGAGTGTGTTGTTTGACATATTGTATGTTACTTGACATCCGTACTCTATTAGTGGACGGATGTAAGCCTTGTATATTTGTATAATGGTGTTCGGTGCGCATTTCGATTGTTTACCAGTTATAGTCTTTAGATATTAAATCCTTTTTCTGATTGATAAGTGTACATTGTTTATATGTTTTTTCCATGTTAGTTTTGTGTCGAAAGTGACGCCAAGGAATGTGATGTTTTTGCTTATGTTAATGGTTGTGTTTCCAAGTGATAGTTTTATTTTTTCTATATTTTTTATTTGCTTCTTTAGTTTCCTATAGAAGGTGATGGTTTGTGTTTTTGTTGGATTTAACACGACTCTCCACTTGTTGCTCCATGTTGAGACGTTGTTTAGTGATTCTTGTACGCGAGACATGGCCATTACTGGGTTTCTGGAGGTGCTCCAGATTGCGATGTTGTCTGCGTATTGTGAATTGTGTGTGTATGTTAGATTTGGAAAAGGTATGTCACTGACGAAAATTATGTATAGAAGTGGAGAGAGGACTGATCCTTGGAGCACTCCTGCCGTTATATTAAATGATTTGGATACAGTTTTATTGACTTTTACTTGTGCTGTTCTATTGGTTAAGAAATTTGAAATCCATTTGACTATCGTGGGATTTATTTGAAGGTGATTTAGTTTGTATATGATAGTGTTGTGCCATATACTGTCGAATGCTTTTTTGACATCTAGGAATACCCCGATGGTTACTTGATTGTTGTTGTAAGCTTTGTAGATTGATTCGGTGAGTCGTGTGAGATGATCTGTTGTTTTTCTATTTTTTCTGGATGCATTTTGAGATTCTGGAAGGATGTTATTCGATTCGCAAAAATGGAGGAGACGGTTGGAGATAATTTTCTTCATCAGTTTTCCAAGGCAGCTTAACAGACTGATGGGGCGGAAATTATCTGGATTTGTTCTATTAGTTTGTTTCTTGGGGATCGTTGTTATGATGGCTTTTTTCCACGTGTCAGGGTAGTACCCGGTCGCTAGTGAAAAGTTCATGATGTTTGTGAGGTGTTGTAGTAGGAAAGTGGAGCTTTTTTTCAGAATAATATTTGGTATTTGGTCATGTCCGGGGGAAGTGTTCTTCAAGTTTTTGATATTCTTGCAAAAAAGGCAGCCTATACTCTATTTAAACGTAAGCCATCCATTCTCAGAGCCAGTAGCCTACCAGTATGTCTGCCGACTCACACAGATATAAGTCGAGTTTCGATACCCGTGGTGGACAAAGCAAGGATAGCCCATTGTGTAACTTTGTGCTTAATTTCAAACAATCAATCAACTAATTCTAAAAATTCCACTTTTCTTTTGAACTATTGAATAAACTCGGCTTTCTCTTCCTCTTCCAGTCTAAACCGAGTATTCAGCCCTAATTATCTACTTATTATGTCATCCCTACAGTTAATTCTTGGTTTTGGCAAATTTTAATTATTATGGCCCTTTTCTTTGAATGGTGTTATTGTACTGAACAATTAGCTCGTCTAATTTACTTTTCCCTACGTCATTTGCACCACGAAGATTGTATTTCTATTAGTAATCGTTACTACACTTTCTCTATCAGTTATATTTTTCAGCCCAACTCCTGGATAATATGAGTTAAGCCTTTTATCCCTATCTACCACGCAGACCATTGTATTTGCATGTCACACTAAAAGCTTTTATACAACAATAACATCCTAATGTTTTTCATTCGCATCACTTTCTGTTCTTTTTTTTATCCTTACCTCCTCAAGTTCGTCATCTACATAAGTAAAAGGCTGAAGTCTGTCCTTTACCAAAGTCTGTTCTTTTATAATCAAATCTATCGTCCTTAAGCCTGTTATCACCGCTTCCAACTCCTCGAAGGTCATTCCTAGCCCAGGTATTCCTTTCATGCAAAAACTCAGTTTCCTCTCTAAATTCCGCTTTCACCTCCTGCAGCTTACCCTTCTCCTTTTCCATCACTTCTACCTTAAAACAGTCTTTAAATATACCTCCATCCCACAATGTATACATAAAACATTATACAACACCACTGCCTTCTTAAATGTACATGTCAGGCCTTTGAGCTATTTGCACTTTGCTCACTACAGGGATTGTTTGTTTGTTTGTTTTGGAATTTCGCACAAAGCTACTCGAGGGATATCTGTGCTAGCCGTACCTAATTTAGCAGTGTAAGACTAGAGGGAAGGCAGCTAATCATCACCACCTAGCGCCAACTTTTGGGCTACTCTTTTACCAACGAATAGTGGGATTGACCGTCACATTATAACGCCCCCACCGCTGAAAGGGCGAACATGTTTGGCGCGACGGGGATGCGAAACCGCGACCTTCAGATTACGAGTCGCACGCCTTAACACACTTGGCCATGCCGGGCCCACGACAGGGAATTAAAGCTCGTATTTTAACATAATATTGAAACAGTCAAAAGATCTAATTTCCCTGTTATTAACAGTTTTATACTATTTTTGTTTTATCACAGTGTAAAAACACTGAAGGATTACATATGAAATTTTATAAATGTTACAGGTATGACAGAAAGTGTTCGTACCCCTGCGTCGTGAGTAGATTTTTCATCATAACTTAAAAATTATCAAGATTAGGAAAATGAAAGTATGGTGTATATGATAAATTTTATATTAACATACATCTACATAAATGCTTTATGTAAATTGAACGACAAATAAATTGTTTATAAACAAATAACCAAACATAGGACGGGCAGAAAGTGTTTTTGCGTCAACTTTAATGGTCAGTTGTGTAGCATTTCAGGTGTATTACTTGGCGCAGTCTCTTCTCATTGCCCTCCATGATCGCTTGACAGTACTCGACTGGTATTTTCTTCTATCCTTCTTTACAGGACTCTAACTCTTGCAAGTTTTTCGAATAACGCTGATGAACCCTGGTCTTCAACTCATGCAAAACGTTTTCAATTGGGTTAAGATCGGGTGACTGCGATGCCCACTCCAGAACGTTTATATGGCTCCTCTGCAACCAGGATTACACATATTTTGATGTGTGCTTAGGGTCATTGTCGTGCTGGAAGATCCAACGACGCCCAAGCTGCAAGTTCCGAGCATCATTCTGGATATAAGTGCCTAATATATCAATGCACTCTTCTATTTTTATGATTCCGTTGACGCGGTGAAGGCTACTTACACCAGAAAAGCTAAAGGAACCCCATAGCATGATCGAGCCACCTTGTTTAACTGTAGGGACGGTGTTATTTGGAAGATTTCGTTCCCCCTTCTTACGGAAAATATAGAGAACATAATTATGGCCGAAAAGCTCGATTTTAGTCTCATCTGACCAAAGAATACTCTTCTAATAGGTAAAAGCTTTATCTACATGCTTTCTTGCATACCTCAATCGTGCTTTTAAATGAACAGGCTTTAAATATGGAGTTCTACGAGGACGACGTGCTCTGAATCCAGAAGAGCGTAACATGTTCGTAACTGTAGAGATGCTTACTTCAATTTCAGTTTCCCTTACCCGTTTCTGTAAGTTATTACGTGTTAAACGATGGTTTCTACTAACTTCTCTGAGAACCTTACTCTTGGTTCTTTCTTGAATTTTGGTGGGGTGTTGGGAACAAGGGAGGTAAGCTAAAACTTGGCAATTATGCTTCGAACAGTAGATTTCGACACATTAAGTTGTGTAGCAATACCAGAAAGAGACACACGAGAGCTATATTTTACAATAATTCGGTTTTATCTAAATCACTGGACAGTTTCCTGTTCGCTATGATGACCAAGCAGATAATGATGGAGACGGCGCTAAATTGCCGGAAGTCCATTTTATGTTGACTAAATTCCAATAATTATGAACCCAGTGTCTAGTTCTGGAATGGTATAATGTAGTTTATTTGTCAAACTAAACAGAATTTTCACGGGAATATCAGTTTCTTCACACGTTCTGAACTGTACGAACACTTTCTGCTCCTCCTATTATTGATTATTTGCTTATAAACAGTTTATTTGTCGTTTTATTTACATAAAAAATATGTTGATGTGTGTTAGTATAATATATATAATATATCATACTTCTAATAGCCTACTCGTGATACTTCTTAATTTATGAATAAAAAACCACTCGGGACGCAGGTGTACGAACACTTTCCATCGTATCTGTAAATGAGCGAATGTTCTTTAGGATTCAGTCAATTTTACCCTATCTGTGGTTTCTATCCCCTAATTAAAATAATATAAAATATTAGTAAACGACTACTGATTTCAAAATAAAATAAAAGTACAAGTTAATAAAAAGTTTGAAAAAAATAATCTCAAGAGGATTATTCGAACTAAAAAATTAAAATTAGTCACTGAGTCTATACATATAATTTATAGATTATATTATCACTCAAAGTAATGAAATACTAAAGAAAATTAGGTCAAACCTTTGGACAAATTCAACCAATTCAAAAGGCGTTATACTAATAATGTTATTATTAATAACAATAACAATGTGGTGATTAATGTTGCTGATTATTGCTTTTTTAAGTCAAAGAGAAAATAAAATAGTAGCACATAGTCTAATACTTACTATTCCTTCTTTAAAACTTAAATTTAAAGACCTTCCCTCCTTGATTGAACTCCACTGTTTTCACTTATCATTGAATGACAGATAGAACCATTACTGAAAAAGAAATAATTTCAGAATTTGTTCAAGTTAGACTGTAGATAAAGTAAGCAACTTTGACCATCATCTTTAACATTGTGCTTTCATTTTTAAACAGTTATACCAAGTGGAAGCTTGTAGGACATCTCACCCTTTGTGCTACAAAATGTGCATATGCTGCAACACTCATCGAGCAGCACTGATCATAGATTTTGTCAATGGCTTTGCAGCGAAGTACATATTGCAAAAGGCTGTGTTATAACGCCTTCGTGTCAAAAACACACTATTACTTCGTTATAGCTTTTCACAATTCATATAGTGTTTGGAAATTATCGTCTCCTATGATATTTTTCAATAGTCCAATCGCATAAAAATTAACAGGATCTACATATAAAGATTTTACTGGAACGTTTTCTTATGGAAAACCTGTTCAGATTAAACTATAACTTTTATAGCATTGTACTGGATGTTTAGATAACGTTTCATAACAGCAGATTGGTTTGAAGTTTAATTATCATGCTAATGAGTTAAACGTTTATATTGTTATTGTCACAAATAGTTTCTTCTCTTTAATATTTCATCTGGAATCATAGATATTCGGAGTGCCTGTCAACATTTGCATTAGATGCATTCTGATTTGCTTGCTGTGGTGAATCATCACAATACAGTTGAGCAAACAGATTGGTCTCCGACTGGGTAATGTACTAAGGCATATTTACAGACAGGCTAGTGACTACAAGATATTCATGTTGTCCAATGATTCTACTTTATCGACTGCTACAATGGAACTGGATTATTCCACACAACTTACTGTTATATCTACTTAAACTGCTGTTATGCCATAGTATCTGAAATTATATCTCTATCATCACTAGCCATTCCTCCCTCTCTTATAACATTTTATAAACACTTTAATTTCTGCCAATTCATTTTTGACATTGGCTCCTGCCTCCCCCCGCTAGAACAGCGGTAAGTCTGGGGATTTAAAAAGCTAAAATCAAGGGTTCGATTTCCCTTGGTGGGCTCAGCAGACAGCCCAATGTGGCTTTGCTATAAAAACATACACACAGAGACATTGGTTCCCATGGATATTAGTTCTGAAATAAATGCCAAGTTTGTCTATGTTTATATCATGCCAAATGGAGTCATATTTTATAAATCACATAAAGTATACTTTAAGTATTACATTTGAGTACACATCTAGTAATATCTAATAGAACGTTCGTTTACAGTTACGTTTTTTAGCTGTTTGACAGCCTTTGTTCTAAAATGGAAATCGAAACTTTAGGCCCTAATACTTACAACAGTTCGAAACTCCTTTTCTTAAACAAGAACCTCCACTTGACTGAACATTTTTTTCACTTACCATTTGCACAGTTGATCGAGCCATTACTGAAAAAGAAATAATTTCAGAATTTGTTAAAGATAGACTGAAGGTAAAATAAGCAACTTTGACCATCATCTTTAACATTGTGCTTTCATTTTTAAACAGTTATACTGAATAGAAGATTGTAGGACAACTCACCCTTTGAGCTACAAAAGGTGCATATACTACACACTCATCCAACAAAAAGGTTTCCTGATAAAACTGTCTGTTCACAATGTAGAGTTATTCATTACTTCAGAAAATTTGTTAAATTGAACTTAGATCCATTTACAATGCATGTTAGCTAAATCACCTCACATATTCGTGCAAATTCCAATAAAACCTGATCCGGGATGGCCAGGTAAGTTAAGGCGTTCGAGTCCCGGCTAGCACAGATAGCCCTTGTACAGCTATGCCCGAAATTCAAAAACAAACAAACCAACAAAAACCCCTCCAAACCTTCAAAATAACACTATCGTGGATAACACTGATTCATTGGTACCCTCAACTCAACCTCCAACGAAAGATAATATTTTTCAGTTCATTTCTATTACTCTACAAAATATTCACCTATTTTAAAAAACCTTTTTCCCGGACAGCACCAACTATGCAGCTAAGTCTGTTTTTAAACTCAGTATACAAGATACTGGGTATTCTTGATTCAAAGAAAAATTTCATTTCTAACATTTATATGAGCTCCTTCTCGCAAACCAACTCATATTGGAAACGTTATTAGAATTGCTTTGTTTTCAGGATACTTTATTCAAACCAATACTAAAGTTAAAATTATGTAGCTGGAATTTCCACTGCTGGGATCACTCTTCAGATATAGGCAGAGTTAGGGTGGCGATGTATAATCATGTAATTTATTCAACCAGATTCATTATATTCCAAAAGACATTTTTCTGGAAGAGCTCATTCTTACTCTAGTTTTTCCAGGATATTCTTAATTGCTACTAAATACATTTGTTCTAGTGTATCCTTATTGTATTACTTCTGCTACTAGAAGCTACATTAGTATCTAATATCATAGACATACTTGATAAGAACACACCAAGTTCTATTCTAATTTGAAATATATTTCTGAATCTATATTGCCTCTTCAGTCTTCAGGACCTAAAATAAAGTTCTTTACCAGATGATTTTTAGCGTTAACAAATCTAGCTTCTCTCCTTTCTCTCAACATATGTGATTTGATAGGTAGTGATCACTTCCCCGTAAATGTTCAACCACTGACGCAGATGCTTTGTAATCATTTTCACCCAGATAGAATATTTTTAGCAACCGCAATAGGCCTGGCATGGCCTAGCGCGTTAAGGCATGCGCTTTGTAATCTGAGGGTCGTGGGTTCGCGCCAAACATGCTCGCCCTCCCAGCCGTGGGGGTGTATAATGTGACGGTCAATCCCATTTTTCGTTAGTAAAAGAGTAGCCCAAGAGTTGGCGGTGGGTGGTGATGTCTAGCTGCCTTCTCTCTAGCCTTACACTGCTAAATTAGGGACGGCTAGCACAGATAGCCCTCGAGTAGCTTTGCGCGAAATTCCAAAACAAGCAACCGCAATACTGAATAGCCTTCTTATAGGATACGCGTTGAGACAAATATGTCAAATTCTTGATGACAAGAAACCCACTTTAAATAAAACTGTATCTCGGAACTGCTGGTGTTGGTATTAACACTTTTATTGAAAAGCAGATAACACCGTTTCGACCTTCATAAGTCATCTACAGGTTAATCTTTCCTCTGTTAATAAATTACTTTCATTTCAACTCTACTTGCAAGTGTTTTAATTTCTACCAGTTTCTTCCATGTACGAATCACAACGCAAAGAAGCTTCGTATCACCATAGAGAGATCTTTCATAACTATCTTCGTCTTCACTTCGGGACAACCTTTGCTGTTTTGACTAATCTATCTTACGGCATGGAAATCACAACGTTGCTTTATATGAGCATTAGAGTGGTGACTATAGCAAGTTTGCAACAAATTTTAGCGTTCTCAAAATTCTTCCCAAAACTGTTTGTTTGTTTGATTTGAATTTCGTGCAAAGCTAGTCGTCCCTAATTTAGCAGTGTAAGACTAGAGGGAAGGAAGCAAGTCATCACCACCCACCGCCAACTCTTGGGCTACTCTTTTACCAACGAATAGTGGGATTTACCATCACATTATAACATCTCCACGGCTGAAAGGGCGAGCATGTTTAGTGCGACCGGGATTCGAACACGCGACCCTTGGATTACGAGTCGAACGCCTTAACGCTCTTGGCCATGCCGAGCTCCCAATACCGAAACCCGACATTAACTTTCTGATTGTGTTTTTGTATTTCACAGATATCTGATTCTTTTTTTTATGGTGGTGAACTTACTTCCTCTCTTTGAAAGGTTGACAGGCTTGCTTCATTCAAGGAAAATAACGACGTTAAAGATACAATACATATTACTGAACTGACTGAACATTAATATTGTTGATCAATCCCGTACAGTTCATGTTTTAAATGGGGAAAAACATACTGCTTTGGCCTGGCATGGCCGAGCGCGTTAAGGCGTGCACTCGTAATCCAAGGGTCGCGGATTTACGCCCGCGTCGCGCTAAACATGCTCGCCCTCCCAGCCGTGAGGGTGTATAATATGACGGTCAATCCCACTATTCGTTGGTAAAAGAGTAGCCCAAGAGTTGGCGGTGGGTGGTGATGACTAGCTGCCTTTCCTCTAGTCTTACACTGCAAAATTAGGGACGGCTAGCACAGATAGCCCTCGAGTAGCTTTGTGCGAAATTCCAAAACAAACAAACAAACAAACATACTGCTATCTCAAGTATGTCTTAAGTACGATGTTTAAGTCAAGTTCATTTTTTTTAGTGCAATGTTTTATACTCTTTCTTTATTCTTGGGTTGCCCCCCACTGGCTTAGCGGTATGTCTGCGGACTTACACGCTAAAATCCGGGTTTCGATACCCGTGGTGGGCAGGGCACAGATAGCCCATTGTGTAGCTTTGTGCTTAATTCAAAACAACAACAATTGTTCTCGGGCCTGGCATGGCCAAGCGCGTAAAGCGTGCGACTCGCAATCCGCGGGTCGCGGGTTCGTGCCCGCGTCGCGCAAAACATGCTCGCCCTCCCAGCCGTGAGGGTGTATAATATGACGGTCAATCCCACTATTCGTTGGTAAAAGAATAGCCCAAGAGTTGACGGTGGGTGATGATGACTAGCTACCTTCCCTTTAGTCTTACACTGCTAAATTGGGGACAACTAGCACAGATAGCCCTCGAGTAGCTTTATGTGAAATTCCAAAACAAACAAAATCTTTGTTCTACATTTTATCACGATTCTCGATAAAAACATTTACATTATTTTTTACTGTTTCTGGTACCTGATAAGCCTCCACAAAGTAAGATTGTTGTTGTCCTATCAGTGTCCTCGGTAAAACTTTCACTGACTCCATAAATAAGCTTATCACCAACATTTTACATGTACAGGGCTTTCTCCACAGCTATCGAAAATAGATCAAATGCTCAAGGTTTTGGACTATATCGTCAGTCAATTTAGCATAAACAAGCCTTTTGTATGTTACTTTTTTTACGAGTCAAGTGTCTTAACCACCTGGTCATGCCTAGCTGTGTGGTGGAGTTTTTCAAGACTAATTTCTATTATCTCTTTCTGTATGTTCTTTATGTTGTTGATATGCCTAATCAGCTTATTTCCTCTTAATTTATACCAATATATTAATAGTACTGTCCTTGTGGCCACTGTAAAACTATGCACGCTCTCAACAAACTTATTCAGGTTGTTACAAAACCCTTTTTGTCTTGAAATTATCTCAAGATCCTTACCAATAATGTCAATAAAAGGAGATCAGCTCTTTAACATCTTAAAAAGAAAAAGTTTCGCTCATGTTACAATTCATTGCTATTTAATGTCAACAACGACAACATTCTCTTCCAGTTCTCTGAAGCAATTAAATATTATTGAATTTTTTAAATGTGGATCTCAATGTCTATTCTCCAAAGAAGTACATGTCACCAGCTGGTAGTTTTCTAAATTTGTGTATTATATCGCTTCCAATTCAAGAGTTTAATCATGTAGTTCCTTGTTGAAATTTCGCACAAAGCTACTCGAGGGCTATCTGTGCTAGCCGTCCCTAATTTAGCAGTGTAAGGCTAGAGGGAAGGCAGCTAGTCATCACCACCCACCGCCAACTCTTGGGCTACTCTTTTACCAACGAAAAGTGGGATTGACTGTCACATTATAACGCCCCCACGGCTGGGAGGGCGAGCTTGTTTGACGCGACGCGAGCGACATCATGTAGTTCCACTCGATTATATTTTTCCAGCCAAATTAATAATTGTTTTTCTTTTTATCTTATTCAACGGTCCGGTATATCGCCAGATAATTAGAGCATTTAAGTCACAATTTGAGGGTCGTGGGTTCAAATCTCCGTCACACGAAACATGCTTGCTCTTTTGGCTGTGGGGGCATTGTCATAATGTGACGGTCAACAGTTAGCGGTGGGTAGTGATGAATAGCTGCCTTCTCTCTAGTATTACAGTGCTAAATTAGGGATAGCTGGCACATATAGCCCTTGTGTGTAGCTTTGTGCGAAGTAAGAAAAACAAATATATAACCTTATTCTAATTGGTCAATCTTTGATACATAGACACATTTCGTTTCGAATTCATAACACCTCTCTTCATGTATTGTAATACACTTACTCGTACATTTGCACTATCAATAGTATAATGAAAGCATAACTTTTTGATACTGAAGACCCACCAGTCCGTTGTGTTGGACAAAAAAATAACTCATATTTCTCATTGTCTAGCTCAATCAATGAGTTCTGATGTTGAAGAAAAATCTTATTTATCAGTGGCTGCTGTGGTGAAGGAAGATGGATCTCAAATATAATTTTACACATCTCAGGATTCAGAGCAATAACGGCAAAATTATGAGGAATGTGAGAAAAGTATCTGCTTTAACTTGTTTTTACAACAATTTTAGACCTATTGGTTTTCCAATATATCGCTAGGTTTTATGATTTATTTAGCATTTTAAACATTCTTCTAAATATGGTTTTTCAAGGTGAAAACACCCTAATTTTGACAGTGGTGCCATTTGTGATCAAATTATTAAATGTGGTTGATTAAATTAACCTATGAATTACTGTAAAATAAACAAAAATAGAGGTGCCTCATATAAAACATATAAACGTCAAAAGCAGTTAAATAAAGGCTTTAAAATAGCATTAAATACCACCACTTTAACCAATTAGGTCAAGGTAGGATCCACCAGCCAACAAGCAATATCTTTGATATTTTGATACATGCCAAAAGAGAGAGAAAGTTTCAATTTCAGTTATTTATATTCTTCCGTTACAACACTGGAAGAGTGCACTAAAGTAACCACACTTATATGTGTTCTGTGATTTTAAAAAGATTTGGCCAATGGGCATTAAGATTGATAGACGATGTATACCCACAACAATGTGGATTTTGCTTCCGTAGTCACATCCAAAGCTTACAGTACATTTTATATCCAACATTACAGCCTGGGAATGTTTTCGATTAGTGCAGCGTTTTATAATTTTTGCGTGGGCTTGTTTTTGTTTATAACAAGCTATTATATAATACTTTCATAGTCAATATGGAAATATAGCAAACGTACTTATGTTTTTAATATATCTGTTAGGAAAAGCGAAAGGTGACTGTTAATCTCATTTTCACAGTTTTTCTAAGCATTCACAATGTATTTTGTGCACAGGTTGGTCATGTAGCAGAGTTTTGGACACTTCAGCTAGCAAGACGAATTCGAATCCTGCTATACTATAAAACATTATTCGCACTTTGAACGTGGCTACAAAAGTGGTAATCTCCTCAGCGTGGATGATGGGTAGCTGGTTGCTGCAAACTGGTTTCCTTCTCTCTGATCAATGATTCAAAAAATTAGGGAGAGTGGAAGACAGCCTGAGCCTTACTTAGGTTTATCCAGGGTGTATAATACTAAAGCTTACCGAATGTCCTCTTTCTAAATCCAGAAATATGAATAATAAGAAAAGGAGTTTGGCATCGGCTATAATAGCTGCCATTTTTTAAACCCAAATTTGACCAATTATGTGATTTGAAATCTAATTATTCTAAATTTTATTGTAATATAATGATAAATAAATTTTAGTACGTTCTGATACACATAAGCATGTGTATATATTTTAAAAATCATGAACACAAAATCCAGAAAACACTTTCATACCTACCGTTTTAGGCTCCGTATTTTCAGTTGTTCCTGCTTACTGTTGTCTACAATTCAAACTGTACCTTACGGAAATACCACAGTAGAAAATAAAATATTTCCATTTTTAAACGATGGAAAATAATACAACAGTATAATGAAGAATGACAGAGTTTATACTTCTAGAACAGAAAATATTAAGCTCTTTCTGTTAAGAACAAAAACTTTCCCTGAACGGTTGTTTTGAATTAAGCGCAAAGCTACACAACGGGCTGTTTGTGCTCTGCCCACCAGGAGTATCGAAACCTGATTTTTAGCGTTGTAAGTCCTCAGACATACCGCTGAGCCATTGGGGGACTCCATGAAGGGTATTAACAGTTAGTTTATTTATTTCCCATATACGTATATGAATATATATGTTTATTTATAGATATAATTAACAGTTGATACCCTAACAGATTCCGGTTTATACCTTTTATTGAATTATTTAACCCATTATTTAACATTATAATTTAGTCCACTCTTGTTATGTTACACACACTAACTGTAGAACAGATTGTTTTCTTACTTGTTTAGATTTTATAAATTTGACTGACTTTACTGACACTAAAACTAGCGTGTTGAGATGAATTTATGTATTTTGTATTTTTAACTTTTATTTTTACACGTAGATCCTTCGACTTAATTCTTCCAATATAACGTCTCTTTACCTGTATACATAATTAGCTGGATGCCCGTTGTATAACTGCAAATGCTGATTAATTTTTCGTCTGAAAATTAAATCTAAGTAAAAGTTTTACCAATCTCTTTTCTAAACTAAAATCATAGTTTAGGAATGAAAATGTATAGGTTATGTTACAAACCACGTAGATTCAAGAAGTCTTGATAGAAATAAGTAAAAATTTTATAACTTATATGGGGTTATAGGGTTTTATTCATTTGTATAAATGGTGGTTATCCCTTAACTAGTATTTCATGGAAACAACATTTTTTTGATGTACTTGGTTATTTCCTGTATGTGGCCCCTAATTTAATTATGACTTACGTACATTTTGTATGTTATGCTCAAACGTTCTTGCTAAAGACATATGAGCTGAAACATGCGAAAAACTGGTTCTCGAAGAAACATTTATTTCTACATATTAACTATATAATGCTGCGATTTAGTAGTTACGATACGAAAGACGACAAAATTATGGTGAAGTAAAAAGCACGAAGCTATAAATTTTTGTGAAAAAAAACCTAAAAAAAATTTGATTAGGGTATAAACATCAATTATAGTTATCTGTTGAGTTGAAAATATATTTAAATTGTTTTTGACACATACAGTTACTGCTATTTGTTAAGGAAATAAAATTATATTATTTTTAATTTCACCTATAACTGTATATTTGTTTTTCTTAATATCCAAATAACTTTTTGTAAATGTGAAAATTAGAAAATAAAAATAGATTTTATAATAAACATAGAATTCAGACTCTACAAGGATTTGAACACAAAATTTCCGTATGATAGTCTACCATCGTAATACAATCTAATCACTCCTTATTATCGAATGTTAACAAAGAAATTAATAAATAATTGAAATTCCTAATCTTACGTATCATGTTATTGTGTTTTTTTCCAAACGTTATACCGTAATTCTGTGAACACGATGAATTAAAAAAGTTATAAAGTATCCCCACTGAAGTGAAATATGAACTCAGTACTTCAACTTGAGACAAACCGTGGAGTCAGGCTTAAATTTTACGAATGAAGAGTGAAGCGTTACTGACAAAGCAAGCATAGCGACAGAGTGTGGCATTTATTATACTGAACAATATCGCAAAAGCAGATTTTCATATTATCTTGACGAAACACGAGCATTTCTTCTTTGTGGAAAATTACCCAATTTCTGTGGACTGCTGCTATAGATTGGAAAGTTTGAACAGCACTCACGTTCCAAAGAATTTCAGTTATGCAAATATGACCTATATTGGCCAAATCATTTTCGCTGTACAACGTTTTGAAAATGGTAAAACTATGATGTTGAATTGTCTGCAAGCAGTTATTGTTCCAGTATAAAAAAACATGAAGTTGCAACCCATTACAGTAATAAATATTCTGTATGAAAAATAACGAACTCTTTACATTTAATTCAAAACTGAGTTTTGTCTTTCGCAAGTTATCGTTTGTGTTACTACGTTTTCAAGTGTTCTTTTATTTAGAAGCGATGGACCAGAGAAAAAGCAGTTATCTTACAATAGTCGCTTACAAACAGATATTGGGCTATAATTTTTTACCAGACGAAAAACATAATAGAAAGAGCACAATACACAATTTTGAGACTAAAAGACGTAGGCTTAAAAAAATCAGGATGAATGAGGATGTATATTCATTTAACATCAATGTTTTCCCTTTTCTTAAGTTTTTTTTTCATTTTTATTAACAAAACATTAGTATAAGATTGGTCATTGTGGTATAGGAAGTAATAATTTGATCTAAATAAAAATATTTTCTTCCCGATTTGTAAAAACCCTTACTTAATTGAAAAAAAAAGAATATTATTTTCGTATCCTACGTAGCTGAATGCCCGGCATGGCCGAGCGTGTTAAGGCGTGCGACTCGTAATGTGAGGGTCGCAGGTTCGCATCCCCCTCGCGCTAAACATGCTCGCCCTTTTAGTCGTGGGGGCGTTATAATGTGACGGTCAATCCCACTATTCGTTGGTAAAAGAGTAGCCCAAAAGTTGGCGCTAGGTGGTGATGACTAGCTGCCTTCCCTCTAGTCTTACACTGCTAAATTAGGGACGGCTAACACAGATATCCCTCGAGTAGCTTTGTGCGAAATTCAAAAACAAAAATAACAAATGTAGCTGAATTATGACGAATCTGTTATTAAAGCCAAAATAACTTACATGAATTTTACATTCGTAGCTTGTTACCAAACATACTTATAACCACTTTGAGGGATTGGTAAAAACTGATAGTAACAGCGGTTGGCTCGTAATTTGCCGATCGCGGGAGTGAAACACGTTGCCGAATATGCTCACCCCTCCAATCGTTGTAATGTATCCATCAATCCCATCATTTGGTAGTAAAGAATTAGCAACGGATATTGTTATCCATCTGTCTTCCCTTTAATTTATCGCTTCATAATTAGGGAGGGCTAGTGCAGATACAGTCGGGTCGCTTTTCGCAAATCTGCAACAACTAAAAAATCTAACTACGGTTAGAGTCTTTACACTCATTAACAAAAACCATGAGTTCTGTGCAAAAGTAACATCAAAAAGGTGATAAAACACTGAAGGTGATCAGTTCTTTCCAACCCAAATTTTCCCGCTGATAATTTATTCTGTAGCAACGTATTTATAAAGTACAAACACATCTAGAGCTGTTTTTCTCTTTATTCTAAATGAAAGGGGGTTACTTTTTCCAAGGGCATTGTAGTTTTGTTTTATATAGGTAATGCCCTTCTCATGCAAAATATATCTATTTCGTAAATGCGACTTTACAGTTTTATTAACCTTTCTTTATCCATTTTTAATTAATACAACATAGAAATTAAAAGAAATTGATTAAACGGTTAAATGACGTGAAAAAATATTAAAACAAATAGTGTTTTTTTGGTTTTTTTTAAATTTCGCGCAAAGCTGCACGAAGGCTAACTGCGCCAGCCATCTCCAATTCAGTAGTGTAAGGCTAGAAGTAAGGCAGCTATTCATCACGCTACGGTTTAGGCGTTCGACTTGTTATCTTAGAGTCTTGATTCAAATCCCGTCGCACAAAACATGCTCGCCATTTCAGCCGTGGGGACGTTATAATGTGATGGTCAATACCACTGTTCGTTGGTAAAGGTGTATCCCAAGATTTGACTGTGGGTGGTGATGACTAGCTGCCTTCCCTCTAGTCTTACACTGCTAAATTAGGGTCGGCTAGCGCAGATAGCCCTCGTGTAGCTTTGCGCGAAATTAAAACAAACAAACAAACCACAAACTGACATAGAAGGATTAGAGAAACTTCGGCCATGAATTAGTAAGTTTGTACTTCATATGTATAACGCTATAATACTTGAATAAAGAAGGAATCATATGCTACTTTTAAAATTACCGGTTACTGTTTTGTTACATGTTTGACTTATAATGAAGAGAGACAACATGCTTTCTTCATGGTGGCAAAGCATAAATTCCTTTATTCAGCCTACAGTCTCATCTGAAAGCAGTTATTGTTCTAGTATAAAAATACACGATATTGCAACTCTTATTTCAATAATAAATATTCTGTATAAAAAATAACGATCTTCTTACGTTTAATTCAAAAATGAGTTTTGTCTTTTACAAGTTATTGTTTATCGTAATGTTTGTTAATGTGTGTGCGTGTTTTTTTATATAGCAAAGCCACATCGGTCATCTGCTGAGCCCACCGAGGGGAATCGAATTTTTGATTTTAGCGTTCCAAATCCGTAGACTTACCGCTGTACTAGTGGGGAGGAAATGTTTGTTAAGATGTAAGAATCGCGATACTCCGATGAATATTTATTACGAACAAAACTCTCAAAGACAGTTTAATATAAAGAACAAAATTTTGAATCGCTATATAGCTTAACAAATTTTCAACCAATCATGTCTGGATTTAAATTTTTGTTCACTGATCACGTGAGACATACATACTTGCTTTATCTGAATATGTATTAAAGTGACCTAAATGTGGAGGTTATAAAAAACACGTGCTATGTAATACGCCACAAAACATATCTGGAAAACACATTATCACAAAATCCAGCCTTAGTAAAAATATTATCTAAAAAATATTTTTCCTTGCAGTTCTGTAGGTGCGCATAAAATGTTTCTTGTATTTATTGTTTAGTCCTCTGAATATCAAGAACAGAATGCAGGAGTAAAGGTCAAAATATACAATAATTGAAAAATGCACTAAAGAATGTAATTATACAACCAAACATGTTGTGATATTATGTATTTTTTTAATTCGATGTGAATATGTGTTTTATAACAATCTCAGATAACAAATCTTGTACTATAGAAAATTATTACTATAATATATAACTGTTGTTGATAACCTAATGCTCCATTTAAGCATAAATAATGAAATAAAAGATATATCAGAACAAAATCATTTTACTTAAAACTTTGCACATGTTATCTGTATTCTTCAATAAATCCCCTTTCCCTTCCTTCCTCAACAATAAGAAGACGTCAGTATGTTCATGTCTAACTGCTTTGTAAGAAGTTCGCGTGAGCTTCATATGAAATTCATCTTAGTGTCGTATCAACAAACACGAGCAGGTGCATCGGTGAGGATACTCGAAGCCATTATTAACAATAAGACATGAAACTGACTCTTCGCAGAACGCTAGGAGAAGCCTTTGACGCTGGTCATAAAATAAGTGAAAGAAAACAATGTTAATCTTAAATTATTTTGAAAAAAAAGCAAGCATATTTCAAGAAACTGTTATATTTAGAAGATAAAATACGTAGTTTATTTTGTAACTTCTATACGGAAGGTTTATTAACTGAAGTTATTGACGATAAATAAACAGTGATCGCTTGAACGCCTAAGAAATATGACTTCTCGAACATTCTTATTTATAGTTGTGGGTTTTCTCTGGATACTGGTATTATGGATATCGATGAAAGGTGTTGGTAAGTAACTTATTATAGAAGGTTTTAAAATAATTTTAGATGTTTAATATAATATATCTATTTTGATTTTTGTGAACTGCAAGTAACATACCTAATAACAAGTCGAAAACCTAAAACATAAAAGTATGCTTACTAAGAATATTCGCCTATAGTACCTTAGTAACAACATTACCTAAGCCTTTGTAAAACATATAGAGTTGGATGAAAAACTAGTGATGTGAACATAGTTTGTATTGGAGCTAATTCAATAAATTTATAAACTATGATTCTTAGTGTACCTGAAGTTTTATTAAGTATGTGTGATAACACGTTAAGCTATGACTAAATGTGAGTTTTATGTAAGAATATTGAATTGTGCAATTACAAAATCTTTGAAATAATCACTTGATATATAATTAAAACTCCTCTTACCATTATGTTAATTTCTGTATTTGGAAAACTAAGAAATTTAAATGAGGTTTTGACAGATATGAAGATAAAATTTCTCGTTTGTAGAAACAAAAATCTTACTTGGCTTAGTAGAATATGGGGTCAAACTTTCTAATCTTGCCATTAGTAACAGTTTGTTTATTTTTTTAATTTTGCGCAAAACTACACGAGAGGTATTTGCGCTAGCCGTCCCTAATTTAGCAGTATAAGACTAAAAGAAAGGCAACTAGTCATCACCACCCACCGTCAACGCTTGGGCTACTCTTTTAGCAACGAATAGTGGGATTGATCGTCACATTATAACGCCCTCACGACTGAATTGGTTAGCATGTTTGGTGTGACGGGGATTCGAACCCGCGACTCTCAGAATAAGAGTCGAGTGCCTTAACCATCTGTCCGTGCCAGGGCCTGTCAGAAAAATCCCAGTTCTGATCAAATGTAACAAGTACGTAGTGTTCATGTGCTGTTAAAAACAAACATCAAGAATATGTGAATTTGATTGTAGCAGTCAAGGTATCAGGAAAGAGATACGATATTAACATGCACTATCTCTACCTCAGTTACACCATTATAAACAATAACATACTGTGTGAATAACTGAAGTTAACTATAAGAAGTGGAAACATTGATTCAGTGAAACTGTCGATATTTCTATTCTAATCTAAATGACATTAAGACCTTCATCGATCCTTATCATACTGTGTGTCTTTCCTAACAGGAAACGTTCTGTTCTGAAACCTGTCGTTACAATCATCTTTTGGTAGTTTTCTTTATGCTGGAATGACAGTTTGTATGACAGATGAGTGCACGAAGGGGTGGAACTACTGGTCGACCAGTATGTGCTTACACTGTCTTTGTCACTCCATATACCTTTTAGAGGCTATCGTCACCCATGTTTCCTTGGGTCATATCATCACTGTTTGTTTTCTCTATTTTGCAGGGATCCATGATCAAGCAGTTCTCATTGAACAGCTGTCATCTCTCTTTTTTATCCTGGGGGACTCTAGTGAACATAATCCCCTCTGTGGTGATACTGATATTGATAGGAAGGGTTCCGTGTAGTGTACGTTCTCAGAGCTCAACCTTTCTTTTCAGTTCTGATTCTCATACTTATTTTCATGCACCTAATCAGTCTTTATTGCCACTGATCTCTATATCTGCTCCGTTTCACTTGCAGGGTGAACAGTGACCCAGTGGTCCTTTTCTTGTCACTTGGTGCGAGACTGGCAGAGGTCGAAGCCACTCGGCCCACTTGTCTTCGTGGTAGTTGGACAGTGACCCTCTTTCATTGCTCTCTTCGTATTTGATCCTGCTGTCGTTTATATGGCATAAATAAGCGACTGCATGGCAACAGTGACTGACTATAATGTCGAGGTGAATGCTCAATGCAGTCCTAAAATTTCGACATGGAATGACACGGAAAGCTCAGAATTAGGCCTGAGATACCTTTTGTATTACTTTTCACTGGGCGGGTCTGTGCTCATGCTTGGCAGATAAGATAGCAAAGCCAAAAGGAATCTTGGCTTAACTTCACAGCTAGTATCTCTTGTACAAACAGCTCAAAAATCATATATGACAAAGTTTGGAATATCAATGGGCAGTATACTTCCCTCCTTTTTCACTCTTGCTCTCTGATGGCCATAAACATAAGACATGTTTACTCCATGGGTTCACTCCTGAGGCTGGAAAGTATCACTGGCGGTGTTGTATCACTGGCGGTGTTGTGTCATTGGCGGTGTTGTGTCATTGGCGATGGTAACAGCATCCACCTTACTCATGTTTTTAAATTCTTAAGAGCCATTGGCCTTTTCAATTCCATTTAAGTATTTTACCTGCTTTATGAATTTTTAAAATTTTATCTTGATTAATTTTTACATTTTACAACGATTTTACTTTTACGTTGTTTTACCGTTGTTTGGCACAGATAGCCCAGTTGCTTTGCGCAAGTAAATGACAACTAAGGAATTCTTTATGGGTAAATTTCTACTACAAACAACACTATTGTAAACCTACAATAGTACAAAATTTCTTAGGAGTAAAAAGTGGACCGTCTTCCTCAATCTGGGCACGACTATAACGCCTATTTTCAATTTTGCCATAAGTGTTATGGTTGTGAACTATAAACCTTTCGAGTGATAAAATTCTAATTGAAAAGCAAGGTGAAACATTACCTTAAAGTAATGTCTATATGTGCATATTCTCTGCGAATATGAAACTATATTTATATTTTACAAAAAGTATTTCAAAATCAGGCAATGTCATTTTGTGTATCCATATTGTATTAAACAACACTTTTGGAGTGCCGACAATGAGGTGAGAACAAAATTAATAACACAATTCATATTTTTTATATCTGAAAAAAATGCTTTTCATTGCCTTAGACCATGTTAACACCAGCCAAACGAACCAACCCGATATCTTGGCATGAATAAAAAAGTCTTATCATAAAGATTTGATTAGACAGCAAGAACATATTTGGCACTGTTTTCTAGGTTTAGGTCGCTTGATAAGACACGTGACCTGACCTGAGACAATGAAAACCGACATGGAGAAGCTAACTTGTGCATATAATGTAAAACGATGTAGCAATGAAACATGCTTGAAATGTTCTAGATGTGGTTGTTTACGTGTGTAGCGATTAAATTAAACCCTGGGTCCACATCGGACGAGGGAAGATGTAATTCGAAAATTTCGTAATTGATTTGACATACCAGTTGAATCGTAAATTCCCAGTGTTGGAAGGTAACAGAACTATTTATTACTTTATAGCACAAAGTATTACTTTCAATATTTTGTGTACTAACTGCACACTAAAGCCCAAAGTTGCAATGATGGAGTCCAAGGAAAATGTACGAATCATTATTAAATGATTTTTCTTGTTATTTTGAAATTATAAATCCCATTTTCCAATGAAGCGAAAATATAAGAAGGGTGATGTAATGCCTTCTATGGTATCACCATAACGTTATATAAATAAATTTCATCCTGTCATAAATTAATTAATATTTAGTTCTGTTCTTATTTTTTCATCATAGATGTTGTTTCGAGATTCATTGATTAAGATCTGTTGAAATAACCCTAAATCAGCGGTTTCCAGAATGATCACCCTGTTGGCCATCCTAGATTCAAAACCAACATTACTGGGTTGGCTCGAGTAACATGCGTTAAATATTTTATGGTAGTAATAATTTTAAACCAGAATATTAGAAAATGAATAAAATTTTATTTTTTAATGTGTTATTTTATGTTTTACTGTTTAACTGATATCATAATCATATGATAATATGGGGTTTCATTAGACACTATTACGTGGTCATTTGCTCTTTTACAATTACATTTCGATTAAAATTTTTCTGTTAAAAACACGTGTTCCATTATATAACTATAAATATGACTTTGGTCTTTGAAGGATCACAGTTACAAGACAAGTTTGTAGATACTTTATATGTTAATACGATAAGAGTTTCACTCGTTACTTTTTCATGCGTTTCTTGTTTGTTAAGAGTTAAGCATAAAACTACAGAAAGGACTCTCTGGTTTCGAGAGTCGTGAGCCCACAAACATTTCGCTGTGCCACTGGGGAGAAGCGATGCGTTTCTTGCTGATGTTTAACACACCTTGACTTCTAGTGTAGGAATCAGTTATTCTCGTTTGTGACATTAAAAAGTCTGTTACCTACCAATAATAAGATAACAATATGGAGTAATGTTTAGCTACACTAGTTGAGGGAACCCATTAAGAAGTGTATGATGGACAGTATTCTCTTTCCTTCTGTTTTTTAAGTTCTTTGTTACCTCATTAGATGCTAATTTCATATTCTGCGTTTCAAAAAGTAATAATTGACTCATTTGATAATTTAAGTATTTATGCATATATTTACGTACTTGTGCCCTAATTAATATGATTTTTATCTCCCTTTTCTAACAAAAATCATTAAATAAAATAGCTCATGTACACGGTTTCTTATTATTATTCAAAAAATTGCGGTAATCGCGCCAGCCAAATGTAGGTGTTGGAAGCAAAAAAAAATATAAAGAAATTGACACATGCCAAATTTTAAAATGCTTTTATCTTTCTTTTGTGAGAACAATCCTAAATCAGAATTTTTCATGTACAGCACTGCATTGTTTTTAGTTATCATGTAAGATATTAGGGAACGTAAGACAGTCAACTCTCGCATATACACGTAATGAATCATCTTCAGAGTAAAGTGTTCCAATTTTATATTTTCTTTATTTCTTACATTATAATACGTGATTTTGGTCATTTTCTGTGAGCAAAAAACAGTTGTTTTCAATAAACAGATTCATTTTGTTGTTACTCGCATTCGTCTCATATCAGTAAAGTTGTATAAAATATTATGTGAATTTAATCGTCAATGACTTTTTATCATTACAAATGTTTAATATTAGAAATTTTGTTCAGCTAAAAGAATTTGTTGTTGTTGTTTAAGTTGTATATTGGTTCCATAAAACTCCTTTCAGAACTGTTTATATATCAATAATATCACTGGTCAGGTTACATCTTCTGGATTTTTTAAGTGCGTGTTTCAGAATAACTTAATGCAGAAACAAATAGCTGTATTAGGCTTACATTTGTTTAATTTTAACAACTTTTCTTTTTCTAAATGTTGCAACAGAGACAATATAATGTCATATTTTTTACTTATTTAAGTGTTCGCTAACGTTACGCCTATTGAAAGTTTCAGCACATAACAAAGCTACTTAGTTCAGATAAAATATTATGTTCCTCATCTAAACTCTCTAACTGTAATTTTTATGTGCGTACTCGTATTTCACGTACCTTTTTAAGGATATTTTTCAATAATCTCTATAAATAAACCTCGTAAAAATAAAATAACGTACATTAGTTAGTAACAACCTAAATAAAACATATTTGTTGAAATTGTTAACATGTTTTTTGTAAACATAGTAAGACATAATATCAAAACTTTTTAGTAACATCACACTTCATAAAACGTGTAGATGAAAGAAAAGGGTATTGTTATCAAACAGAGCTTCAGAAAATAATGACCAGAGAATCTGATGCTTACCATGCAAACCTCTTATTCTAACGGTTATCTTCGATGCCTTGTGGTCGAATACGGTTGTTTTTTATTCGAGCCATTATTTCCTTTTGCTTGAAAATGTTCGTCTGACGTGACATACAATCTGGTAATATGTTAACAGTCTCCGTTTTCTGGCTTCCATTTCCTGCTAGATTCACTCTGCGAAGAGGGACTTCCGCTCGTCAATTTCAACGTTTCAAATCACTTGAACAGAAAGTAGACAGACTGAACAAAGTAACAAACGTGAAATTTCATTACCTTCAAAAATATAGTAATGCTTTTATAGTTTTCAGATTTATGTCATTTTGTTACTACATATTTTTTTGCGTTTTTCAATAACTGCCTTCAGTAATCAGAAACGTAAATGTATATTTAACAAACTTTAGTCATTTAATAAATATATTTTCACTTACATATACTTTAGTATATTGGAATGTATCTCTTCATACAAGTTAATATGATATATTGCAATTTTTAGCGACTACATGAGAGCAATTATTTTATGATTTACAATGAAGTAATACTTATTTTTGTTTGTTTGCTGTTAAGCACAAAACCACGCAATACATTATTGGTAGTGTATCTATCATGGGTATCGAAACCAAGGTTTTATTGATACCAATGCTAAATACCAGCATAAAAACAGTAACACATGAGTCATCATACCTAACACATATAAATATAGTAGATAATATTATAAGTTACAAAAATATATCACTTGAAAACAAACATCTTACGACTTCAAAATTTAAAACATTTTGACTTATAATTTCTAAAACGAAGTGTTACGTTAAAAATGCTGATATATAGGTGTTGGTAAGGTGTCTGTAAATAATGTTGTCCCACCATATATTAATAATTTTTACTTTTACTGAGAAATCCTGGCATGACCAGGTGGATAGGTCATTCTACTCGTAATGTGAGAGTAGCGGTTTCGAATCCCCGTCGCACCAAACATGCTCGACCTTTTAGCCGTGGGAGCATTATAATGCGACGATCAATCCCACTATTCGTGGGTAAAAGAGTAGCCCAAGGGTTGGCGGTTGGTGGTGACGACTAAATGTCTTCCCTGTAGTGTTACGTTGCTAAATTAGGGACGACTAGCGCAGATAGCAGTCAAGTAGCTTTGTGAGAAATTCAAAACAAAGCTTTCACTGAGCAAAATTCAATATGCAGTTGTCAAAAAAAGAAAGTAAATAACTTTTAATAATTAACTACGGTAATTCTTGTTATGTGTATGAGAATTATTATATTGAACAGTTTTTCTTTATTACCAGAATGCTTGAATATTTATTCGATTTTTTTAAAGATCTAAAGATTCGTTGAATAAGTTTGTAATCGGTACGCTAGTGTGAACAGATAGATCATTGAAGTTGATAATTACAATTTAAATCGTCACAATTTTACGACAACGTCAGTATTATTACCAAATATATTGTTGTTGTTGTTTTGAATTAAGCACAAAGCTACACAATGGGCTATCTGTGCTCTGCCCACCACGGGTATCGAAACCCAGATTTTAGCGTATAAGTCCGCAGACGTACCGCTGAGCCACTGGGGGGCACCAAATATAACTTTAATAAATTGGTGGCGCTTATATGGATGTTCTTCATTGTATTTCAGGGTAATTTAAATAACAAATTATTTTAGCACCAATAGCTATAAAACCGTGCTTATAAACTGATTACTGCTGTAACTTGTAAGTCTAAACCGATTTATATATTACATCGATAAGTTTTACCAGTATTATTGACAGCTGCTAATTCTTTTGTTAGATAATACAGAACGAACATGTACTCTTATATTTGTAAAGAATATCACCTTAACCGGCTAATGTTTGATTATTAGATTCCTGTTTTTTAAATATTGCGGTAACTTCACTTTTATTATAAACATCAACTTCGAGCTTTGCTGCAGAATAGATAACGTATACACATATTTTAAGAACAACTGTTTGTTTGATTTTTAATTCATAATTTTTATTCATCTAAAAATTTGCTTATAAGTGAACATAATATTACAAACAGTTAGTTGGTGGTAACAATAGTGTAGTCAGCCAAATAGATTTTGGATGTTATTATAAGTGTAATCGAAATGACTTCTTCCTATTTTTAGTTGGATCGGAGATAAAAGTATTGGACATTATTGAAGGTCATATCAAAGAAAATAGTAGTTATCCCAGTCCCGATAAAAGACGGTTTGCTTTTGCTACAAATATAAACGAGTCTTTTTCTTTGTTCCAAACTGTCACGGAAACGTACGTCAACTTAACGACACCTATGGAGACATTAGAAGATAAGAAAATGTCTACCGTTGGAGAGTTTGTGTCTTCATCGACAGATGGCACTGTATCAATACTTTATGTAACTGTTTCAGATGTGGTGAGGAATACCACCAACCTCCGTGACCTCTCATCAATCAATCTTCCCCACTTAACTTCAGGTTCATCAAAACAGAACAGTGCAAGAAACATATCATTTTTAGATTATGGTTATTTCACAGTACAAGAAAACCATATAACTTCACCTTCAGTAGAAATGGAAATTCCTGATAAGAAGAAAACAAAGATAAGATTTCACACATATTTTCTAAAAAAACAAATCTATAAATAATAAGTTACTAACTTAATTTACTTTATTTTTTACTAAGATACTTTTGATCTATAACTTTATGGCAAAACTATTAGAGTTATCAGTCACTGACCGTAATTTTGAACATGTGACGGACAACGTGTTATGTTCACTTTTCTGTGTAATGAAGTGTGTATATCGTATTACATATTAGGTCTTTTAACACTTATTTTGCATAAAAAGTGCCTCAGGGCTTTTGTTGGCATTATTTATAACAGTGTATATATATATATGCCTTAAAATAACATAATTAAAAAAAATAATAATTTGAAAAGGGATTGTCAAAATAAGTACAGAAACAAGTTGAATCAAATTCCAAAAGATGTATTTTCAAGCCGACAACTAGGTACTATAAAAAAGGAAACACACTGGGTAGGGGGATTGGTGTCTGCATTATTTTCTCAAGTTACAAACGTCTATTTAGAGCATACTAAAATTGAATAGTACTTCTCATGACAACCAGCATATAGGAAACTCTGGTTTATCCTTAGTTCTAAGCATTGTAGTAGAGTCTATTCATGTTTCCATGAAGAGAAAAATTGATAAAACCACTCTTAATACCCTGAGCAATAACAGACTTACCAGGACAGGACTCAAATCTAAGAAAAATATAGCCTCTAACAACAATGATTGACTCATCCCAGTATCACGTAGAGTGCATATGATTATGGGATTAGCAGTGTCATTTCTCAAAGACACAGAACCATCAGACATAAAAGGCCTGAATAACCTCGCTATCTACATCACCCATTTTATCAGAAATCAAATCAACAACATGCGCTGATGTAGTTAAACTACATCCATAATTAGAAATAACACTGGGTGCTGGCTTTTTTTTCAAACCCCAACAATCGAACATAACATAATCAGATTTTTTACAAAAATGGCAGAGAGACGCTTTGATGAAATTTTTATCCTGTCAGTAATATGCATTCAAAATAAAGAAGCTGAATTTTTCAAAAGAATCCTCAACTCTAGTAGATTGAACAAGTATAGGTTTTTGCTGAGAATGCAGGAATTTCTGTTTATGAAAAGTTGTTTTAAGTTTTAAAGTGTAACCACCGACAGCAGCTGCTTTCTGTAGTGTTCATTTTTGTCATTCAAGTAAGTTTTGAGCCGTTACTTGTAGAGCATTTAAATTCTTCAATTAGACATAATTATTTTAATATACTAAAACTGTTACCAATATGCTAAGAATCACGCCATCAGTCAGAATGAACTTAATTTTTAATGGGCAAATTCTATAAAAGTTTGTCTATCTTGCTTGTGATAACCTCGAAACTTTTATGTGATAAGCTTCTAGTAGTAGCTCGTATACTCTGATGACAGCTGCTTTAACCTTATCGTAATCTGTAAAGTTTCTAAAGAAAGAGAGCACCATAAGCTTCTTGGGGTTTACCAATCAAAACATTCGGTAATTGTTTTGGTGGGCCATTCCATGGTTTTCGAATTTTTCTCAAAATGTTGGGAATATTTATGAACTTCATTTTCATTAAATGTGGTACTTTAATTTATCAAATGAGCTCAGAAGTTGTCATTTTGCCTTAAAGGTGTATAAGTGATTTTTTTATAAGTTTTAGTTTTATGCAGTTAAGATACATTACAGGTTTAATAAACTGTCAATACTGTTTTCTCTGGCACTGTTTTATACTTGAATAGTTAGTTAATGTTCAAAACATAAATATTTTTACGTTTTCACAGAACTTCGGTGTATCTTAGAAGAAAGTTTAGCATGTATAGAACAGATAGTATGTTTTGGTGAAGGTGACATCGACTGCAGGCTTAGGGAGTTGGACCTAGGTAACATTTAGGAAGCTTTAAAATTTTTAATTGGCAAATATGAAATTATTTTGTAAAGTTATTTTGAAGAAATGTGGTGATTTTATGAATTTGAAATAAGAAAATATTTGTTAAATTTAGAAATGCTATCTCAAATTATCAAAATGTTACGGTGTTTTTACTCTTTTTTGTAATTCAGATAACCTATTTTGTAGCTTTACACTTAATCCTTAAACAGCGAAAATGTTAAAATAGTAGCATCAACTGATGATGCTCACCATTTAAGGGTTAAAAAGCAACAACTCTTTTTTATCTAATTAACATATAACAGTAAACTATGCAAGATATGGATTTTTATTTATTTCTGAGAGAGTAAAAGATGTCAGTAAATGATGAAAACTTCAGTACCACTAATAACCTTAAAGTATAAGAGAGGCAAATATTATTTCAGATAACGTGATCCCATCTGAACCTGAAGGTTTTATCACCAATTTCCCAGATGCCTTGATCTCGGGCTCAGAAAAAGTAACTTCGGAGACAGCACCAAAAAGCCCAAAGAAAAGAGAGCATCGTAATGTACAATCGCATCTTGCAGCTTCATTTTTAAATCCCCAAGAAGAAATTACTACACATTTTTTTAATGAGAAACAGTTGTATAATCTCCATCAACATCAAGATGTGGTGAAATTGTCTGCTATGGAACAAATTACAGATAACTTTACAGAAAAAGCTGTGGAAAATAGTTCCTATTATGAATTTTCGTTAAATAAGTCTCAAATTATAGACCACTACTGTAATATATCGAAGGAACTGAAATGTAGTCCAAAACCAACATACAGGATTTGTAGAGGGAGATCTAAGTGTGCCGGTAAGTCAGTTGTTTTCTAAAAGAACTTATTCGAATATTTTTTATATATAAAAAACAATTCTCCTGACCTTATAAACTTGTACAAATTAAACATCTGGTTTCAATTAAAGATTTAATCACACACAAATTTACTTTTATACATGTTTTAAAAACATATAATCCACTGATACAGATATTGTTTAGTGGCATTCTCCTAAAATATCATTTTTTTAAGAAACTGTTCTGAGTGATTCGTTATTTGAACCTTCCTCCACCTAATGTATACAGCTTCACGCTGATTGGATAACGTGATGTTAAGCCATGACCGTCAATTGGCTGTACAAGACAACAAGAAGCAGATCATTCTTTCAGAACAGGAATATTACGTAACGTTATAGTTCGTTAAATTAGCTGTAGAAGGCGTTGTTACTCGAGTGTTTATTGATAGGTGACTGAAAAGTAAGATGATCCGTAGACGAATAATTTACTCGTAAACTATAGGATAGTGTTGTCCACTGTCGACCGGTGTCGTGGTATATTGATGTAGGTCTTAACACTGCATTATCATTAGCGTCAATTTTATACTTTCACTTCAATAATAAGGAAAGTGTATGAATATTCAAGATTAGTATTTTATGTTTTGTATAGTATATTTAATGTTTGTTTGTTTGTTTGTTTTTGAAATTTCGCACAAAGCTACTCGAGGGCTATCTGTGCTAGCAGTCCCTAATTTAGCAGTGTAAGACGAGAGTGAAGGCAGCTAGTCATCACCACCCAATGCCAACTCTTGGGCTACTCTTTTACCAACGAATAGTGGAATCGACCGTTTGGCGCGACGGGGATGCGAACCCACGACCTTCAGATTACGAGTCGCACGCCTTAACGCACTTAACCATGCCGGGCCTTATATTTAATGAATATTTTGTTACTATGATTTGCTTGTGTATAACATTACGAGTACAAAACAACTGTTTATTTCTCTTTAGCTAACGTTTGTTATGGTCATCTTTATTAATTGACAATTTTGTACAGCATGCTTAATCTACAAGTTAATGTTACATGACTAGTTATCTTGATTGTTAAACGTCAAAAGGCGACTACTAAATGAGAGTTACATAATTATTAAATAAATTATCCTGATACCTAAGGACTACATATTTTGTACATAATACAGACACCTAAGTGTTACATCACTATTAAGAAATATGTAAATTATGCCGATACCTGAGGGCTAGATATCTGCTTTGTAATTAGCACCACAGAGCACGACTATCTTAGGGTAGGGATGACGTCATATTTCCTCGAGGTGTTAATGCCTTAGGGGAAGAAATGATATCATAGCTTGATACTAGAAGGTCTGTTACCATAATTGGAAAGTGCTATCAAAGTTCTATAAGCGGGCTGTGTTACTAAGTAAGTTGGTATTTTGTATGTCTGAGAAAAGCAGTTGCCATTTCTATAGATACATAGTGTTAATATAGTCCTGTGGGATTGCGTGAAAATTTCAACTTTCTGAACATATATTTACAGTTTTAATTTATGTATTTAATTGTATTACAAGTGTTTTACCAAAGTAGATGGTGTTTCTATGGATTACAATGTTACTACACTTTCATGAGACTGCATACAGATTTCAACTCCAATTAACATCTATTGTTTTCATTTATATATTCAATTCATACGTTTTGTAAACAGTAAATAATCATTTAGAGTTACTTTGTGGAACTACAACATTATGTAAGCTTCTCTGTCTCAAAGGATGCTTTGCCTTATCATCGTCCATAATAAGAAGGGTCACAAGCCAAGAAGGGTGAGACGAAATTCTTTGTCGTGGGTTGAGCTCCCTAGATGCTAGTGTAAGAAGGTACAGATTCTGCATATTTCATTTGTTTATACCTGCAAAAATTATACCTTAGTCAAACTTCATTTTGTTAAAGAACATAAAACAGAAGTCCATGAAAATAGATTTTTTAAAAATAGTGTATCGTTTTTACTTCCACGTGATAATGTGAAATACACGCAACTTCGTACTTTCTCGAAAATGTATACTGCACTGCTTTAGAGGCATCTAATTCTAATAATGATGTTTATCTAAAGAATTAATATAAAATTGTGTTCACGTTAAACCATCTGCGTATTTAATTGAAATGTGTATTAATAGGTGAGAAGAAAATGATGAATATCTTGATTTTAACAAAATAATAATATTTATCTAATATTTGAGATCTATATATAAGTGGTTATTTTAGATATAAATCTTGATTAATTGTACATTAAAAACACGTACAATGTCGAAGACACCATTATTGTTTAAGCTTAATAAATCACAAGGCTTTTTTTTCGATATACCTGTTGACAATGCATAATATAACTTGAAAGAATATATAAACTTTACAGAAGAGTTTAAACAAGTGTATGTCATATATCACACATATGTATAGGCCTGTGATTTTATTTTTATAATACGAAGGATATTTAAAGCGCTCTTTTTAAACATATTGGTGTCTTATTTTGTTGATTTGTGATACAACAGTCGCCAAGTTGTCGTCGATGATTTTAAGACTCTTTAATAGTCCCAGGTTTTGCCTGAAGTTAATGTTTTATTTTGTTATAAGAATGAACGAAATCTAATCAATATTAAGTATATATTTCAATTAGGAATGGAGAATATCTTACTGTTATTTTTATTAATCTGTATGGCATCCTCTGTAAGAAGTCTTTAAAAATCCCTTTCTTTACTTTCAGCTCATCTGAATCGTCACAAATTAGACAACTTAGAAGTCGTCGTGGTCATGGTTATCACTGTTGTGGGATTTCTACTAACAGTTGGGCTGTTGTTTGTCTTTTTCAAATCGTAAGTATTCGACAACACACTAATCAATTTACATAAGCATCCTGAATTCATGGTCTTGTCGCACCTAGTCGTATTGATAAAAGTCATGTATAGCCGCAGATAAATAACATAAAAAATGAACAGTTTCACAGGTCTGCGAAGTTTAACTTCATAAAAGTTGTTTGCGTTTCAGTAATGGATTTTCGCAAAGTTTAAAGATAGTGTTTATTTTATTCTATCACGCAAAATTTTTTTATTAGGTTGTTCAAAAACAAATGTCATTTTTGAACTGCGAACTTTGGAAAAATATAAACCAGTGTTGTAAAATATGCTATAATCAAAGTAAGTACCATTTGCTTCAACACCCTTTTGTCAACGTGTAACGATACTGTTTATGTCCCTGCTGTAGAAATCAGAATTTCTGTGGTCGATAAACTCCCTGAAAGCTTCTTTTGAAGCTGCCTGATTTTGAAAGCAGTTTTGTTCAAATATTTGTCCAAAGGCTTGAAAAAATGAAAATCTGAGAATAAGATGGATGAGGCAGAACTTCGATTTCCGACTCGTTCAAGTTTTGGAGCGTCATCCTTGACAGGTCTCATGACGCTGATTTTGTTGAACTTCAGCCAGTTCATGCAGAATCCACTTATCCAACATTTTCGTATTTCCAATCGCACTCAGGTATTAGCAGTGCTTAACTTGTGCCTAGCTTTACTGCAAGCTCATGTACTGCTGTGCGAGTGTCTGTCTCAACTACTTCTCTTAATGTGTTTTCATCTAAGGATGGCTTCCTTCAAGACTTTCATCTCCATGTCAAAAGCTTTGGAACCAACACTGAACTGTACGTTCAATGACAGATCCAGGTTGGATGTGTGTTTGATGTTCCGTGTAGTTTCGGTAGCTTTTAGTCAAAGTTCGAAATCGTAGAGGAAAATTAGACAAAAGTCCTTCTTGTGCATCCTGGCTTAGAGTTTACCAAACTTTGTCTGAGTGTACTTGAAACAGCAGACAATTAAGACACATTGTAAGCAACAAACGTTGGACTAAACCAACCAATCAGCGACAAGTTACTCAATATTCAGCTTCTAAATGTCATCGTGAGAATTTCGATATTTTCTGGATTATCTAATACAAATCTAGAAGACAAAAAACTCTTACTCAGATCAAATTATTATCTCATTTACCACAATGAGTTTTTTTATATTTATTTTTTGTTAACAAAAATACAAACAAGCTGAAGAAATGTTAAGAGCATTGATGTGAAATGAACATGCATCCACATCCGTCCTGTTTTTTTGTTGTTGTTGTTGTTGTGAAGTCTACGTCTCTCAGTCTTAAAATGTTGTGTTGTGGTCTTTTTTTATGTACGGCATTTAGAGCATATCGTTTCCATGACCAGCAGTAATGAGCCATCATGTTTGACATCTCTTACTTTCCCTGATGAAATATTTCCATTTGTTTGTTGCTGACGGCATCGAGATTTTCAAGGAAATAATTAACACACGAGTGTAAGAGACGAACTTTCAAGCTTGTATCACAACCTAGCTCTCTGAATTTGTTACTAATAATATTTTCGTAATTTAGACCCTTGATGTTTCGTATAAACTTCCAAATAACATCTTTAAAGGTAATCTGCGCTTCTTTTTCAACTTTTCTGATTTTCCTTTCCACTATTCATCTAAAGTCTGTTTTCTAATCTGAGACCACCCTCAGAAGACTTTCTTCTTTATGTATTTCGCCTGAAAGAGCTGTGAATTGCCCATATATGCACTTGAAACAGTTATCATCTCTGTCTAAGGCATTTACAAACTGCTTCATCAAATACAGTTTTATGTGAAGTGGTGGTAAATGGTTTTTCTTTGTGTAAACCAAAAGTTCCAATTTAATGTCTTTCGACCCTCACATCAAGCTGACTCTGCATGAACATTACTTCTTTATGAAGCAGATTTACCGCAAATATAACAGAATATGTTTGGGTCATTCACACTCAACCTACTGTTGCCATAGCGACGAATAAATAATATTGAAAATAATGTAAAAGTACAGGAAAAATACTATCAAGAAATAGCACGTCACGTTGCTTTTTAACCGTATGTACACCAGAGATGTTTGTTGTAAGGTCTAGAACGAAAGATATGACCCTCACGTCGGAACTAGTGTAGAGAAATCTTTCGCTATTGGTTGTTAACATTTTAAACATAACAAAATATTACCCAGTTTCAATGAAAATGGTTCGCTTACGTTAAAATAAATATGATGCTTTATGAAAAATGTGTACTTGATGGAGAAAAATGGATATTGCTTTCAGATTCAGTGTACAGAAGTCACTGTACAACAAACATCTAAAAGTTTCAAAAGAATAAAACCATCACAGACCCTTGTTTTCCTACAATAAATCACAGTAATTTATTACTTATTTAAGCAGACGTTCGGTAAAACTGTTACTCTCATTAAGACTGTGAGAATAGTAGTTAAACGGGCAAATTCATTCTAAATAACAGGTAAAGTTAGGGTTACCAATATTCTGAGAGATTTTTTGAAGATTAACAGCTTTACCAGAAGGGAACCCTAATCAGTTGTCTCTAATTACACAGAGAAATATCTTGAACTATGCAAATACATATTTCTTCTACTTTTCCTTTTGTATTTGTTTTTGCATATTTTGCTAATTTTACATTTTCTAACATGTAACAAATTTAACCTAATAACGTTATTTTGAAAGTATTTTACCTGGATTAATTAGGAGTATGCCCTCTTTAGATGCATTTTACAACAACATATATGAAAATATCAATGTACCTTTATGTAACACATAGTTTTTGACTTAAAGGATGTTTGAAATCAATGAGAGATGAATACTGAATTTGAACTTGATATCTTATTTTTTGACAATAAACTAAATAAACGTAACTCCTGTTCAGTGAAATCCATTCCAAATTCGATCTCTTTGTCACTATTATTTATATAATTTAAATATTCAAATTGTTATTTCTACATTACCACACTAAGATACGAATCTTCCCTAACCTTAGAATTTGATATTAACGATGTAAGTGTCATCAACAAATTATCTGTGTCATATGGAATTGATTTTACTTTTTGTATCGTAACCCCTGCAAAAAGTTTTCACAAATACATCACTCAGAAGGTGAGATAGAATAAATGCTATTTACAGACCTTTAATATAATAATAAAATTCATTGATAATTTTAAATGCTTAATTTTTTAACAAAGTATCTGGTAATTATGTTAACTAGTTCTTTAACTTATTCCCGGTGTAAGTTTTCAATATTAAATAATTTGCTTGTGAAAATTTCTAAGGATTTGTCTTTGGACAACCATTAATATAAGTAAACCATGAACTTGGATTTTAATATCTTTGAGGGCATTTAAAAAAATAAAAATTTTTACAAGCGTATTCACTGCAGTAATCAGCTTCAATAATTAATAAAGTTTTATGATATTTACCAGTAGGATTAATAGACACAACTTTTTATCTTGATGCAAATATATTTTAATATTTAAACAATAATATAATTTATAATAATGGTTGTTACAAATAATGATTTATCTACAAAAGTTTCATAAACTGTTGTTGTTTTGAATTAAGCACAAAGCTACACAATGGGCTATCTGTGCTCTGCCCACCACGGGTATCGAAACCCGGATTTTAGCGTGTAAGTCCGCAGACATATCGCTGAGCCACTGGGGGGCGTTTCATAAACTTACAAACAATATTGAGTATTCTTTCTGGTATGGAACTTCCTTTATATCTTTCGAGAGTTCACAATGAACGAATTAATTTTGAGTTGATATTAGTACAATTTACTTCGCGGATCGCTAGCTATCTCTTTACTGATCACACGTGAATGTTTCACTGCTGAAATTATATAATGTATTCGAAAAATGCTAACGTCCTATGGTGATTAGTTGAAATTAAACGATTTGTAATGTTCGAAATTTATAAACGTTTCTGGTCATTATCTGAATTTTGTGTTTAACAGGCCTGGCATGGCCGAGCGCGTAAGGCGTGCGATTCGTAATCGGAGGGTCGCGGGTTCGCGCCCGCGTCGCGCTAAACATGCTCGCCCTCCCAGCCGTGGGGGTGTATAATGTGACGGTCAATCCCACTATCCGTTGGTAAAAGAGTAGCCCAGGAGTTGGCGGTGGGTGGTGATGACTAGCTTCCTTCCTTCTAGTCTTACACTGCTAAATTAGGGACGACTAGCACAGATCGCCCTTGAGTAGCTTTGTGCGAAGTTCCAAAAACAATCAAACCTGTTTAATAAGTGTTAACCACAGAACGCGCGAATACCCGATTCCATTTTATTACCCCTCAGGATCAATTATTAACTTACTCTCAAATCTATTGATATTCACCAGATAGTGCATCGTTCTTTTTATATATTATTATTTCTCTTGGTACAAGAAAATAATAATTGGAATCTCAGACAGAAAAATTCTGTGAAAGAACTAGAGCAATATGGTTTGTCATTTTATTCTGTAAGCTTTTATAAGCGTTTACTTACTTAAACGAAAATTGGTTGAAATAGTGAAATATTTTGAGTCATTTCATAAACACATATGCACAAAATTTGACCGTTTTATAAGTACTATAGGCTTTAATTTTTCTCAGCCAATGTTGTGAAATAGTCATTGTTAATATTCAGGCATTTTAAAGTTGGTTTTAAAAGGAAATTTTTGTGACCATTATTTTGTTTCATGCCTATTATTAAGTACCACTCTAGTTAATGATAAAAAGTATGAATTTTTTACATGCCAGTCCTTATAAACGTTATTTTTCAATTTATTTATGAATAATTTAACATTATTCATAAAAAATCTACAATTGTTAGAAAGTGATAAAATCATTTTAATTGGGAGTCAGTATACTGAGAGGGATGGTAGAGCAAAGATAGAAAAATCAAATTCCTTTCTTTTGTCAATCTAGTTAGATGTGTTCTGCCTTCTACAAAATTCATATCTATATCTAAATAATGTGCATGAATATCATTACTATTGCTTCTTTCCCTCATAAGTTTTAATGGATAGAATAGATTTTAATAAAAATTCACGTTGCTGATAGAAATCAAGTCGTTATTGCAACGGAAGAGTGAAATATTTATAGATTAGGTTTCAATACTTGTTTCAAAAATGAATTTTTATTGAAGAACAGATGTATAAATTTGTTATGTTTGAAGAGAAATTTGCACACATTGCAATGCCCAATGTTCATTTATATATTATAAGTACAAACATTAAGTATATATTTTCACAAATGCTTGGTGTTATTTTTTTAGTTTGTTTGCAGTTTAGCACAAAACTACGCAGTGCTCACCATGAGTATCGAAATCCAGTTTCTAGCATTGTAATCCCCAGCAGACCTACTGTTGTAACACTTATATTTTGTAATACATATTTATATATCTGCAAATTTATCAATTAGATAATTAAAGGTCCCAATTAAATCTTTTTAGTATGTTTTAGAATATACTGCGATAAAATCATGAGTAATAACAGAGTTGGCAGTTTCTAAATACTTCAAGTTAGTTAAACATTATAAAAGTAGAGTATTGTTTTTACTGATCCAAAAATAATGGTTGTAACGGATACATCATTGCATGTTTATTATAACACCTGCGCTTGTTTCTGTATATTTTTCTTTTGCACGTGACGTATTTTCTTAACTGTGTATTGTACAAGTTCTGCCTGTTTTCGAAACTTATAAAGAATTCTTGAGTAAAAATCAGCAATGTACTACATGTACACATGTGTATAATATAAGTGATTGACACTATCGCACGCAAGAATATCAGTGAAGGTTCTAGAAATTCGCGTGATTTGTATAAAAATAACGCGCAAAAAAGAGAATGTTATCGGACAGCTACACTCAGTACGTTATAGGCTTAGGAAGCTATAACAGTCTGTTAATCGGAAAACTACAGAATTGTACCAGGAACGTTGTAGATTTCGACCATTATCAGCCGTTCAATTTCAGTGAATAACTTCGAACGTTAGTACTTCTGCGAAGATATTAAATATCTTCACAGGTAAGATTTGAGCTTGTAGCGGTGTGAAGCCAATTAAGACTAGCTTGCTTAAGCGAGTAATCAGTGTGAGGTCAGCCACGAAAAGAGATGCTAGCTTAAGCGAGGTTTAACAATATCAAATCAGAATTAATTTTTTGTCGTAGAAATGGATCGTCGTTAGAGTATTTAGTTCCAGACCGATTGTAAGACTCAGTGTTGTCTGTAAGTTTTTAAAACTGTTGAATATAAACCATTATTTATGATAACTATTATTAATAACCTTTATTATACATTGCATGTCTTGTATATTAAAACATGTTTGTGTTAAAAAAGAAAATTATGTTGGCAAATAAAATAAATTTAATACATATTATCTTTTAATTATTACTAAGTAAATTCAAATTTTCGGTTATTTGAGATAGTAATAACTAACGGGCATAACGTAATAAATCGGAGATTCGTCCGAAATTAAATTATAATATGTAACATAATATGGTATACATCATTTAATAACTGCAACTTTTTGTTTTCAAATACCAAAATCCTGAATGTTATTGACTTCAGTGGCAACATATTTTGTAACTGTAATTAGAGTTCGTAATAAACCTGAACTTTGTGCTTGTTTTTCTTATAATTAAGCATGAAGCTACACAATGAACTATTTATGCTCTATTCACCACTGGTATCGAAACCTGGATTCTAGCTTTGTAAGTCCACAAACATACTGCTGTACCACTGTGAGGTAAACCTGAAATTCATAGGTTTCATGCAATTTCGGAATTGCGTATAAAAATATTGAGTTAGAACAAGAATGATTTATATTCCATTTTAATGTTGTTGTTTTTTTAATTAGTGTTAATTACATTAATTATACAACATTTATTAATTAAATTTATGCACATAACGTTTAACATATAAAATCGAAACTACAACCAGCTTTATCAATAGGTGTAATAATGCATTCTTCTGGACTTTGATTTATTTTATTTTGAAGAAATGCTGTTTAAGAAATTAATTTCAACATTTCCGATCAAAAACGAAACACTGAGAATAAGTCACTTTCCTCATCTTCGTTGTATAATCATCAATGTTTTCGAAGTCTTTTAAGATTTCATCTATTTTTTTGTCTTTTAAACACTTCTAAAATAAATTCACTTTTGAAACAATTACAAGGTAACATTGATTTTTTTTCGGATTTATTCCATGAATAATTTTTTTATAGATAAAGAGGAGTTCCTATAAGCGTATTGTATTTGATGGGAAATATTTCTTCCTGAATACTTTTAAGAAATAAATAACGTAGAATAAATCATTATATCCCTCACATTTGAAAACTATTTCTGTGTAAAAGTTTCCACCAGAGTTTGGCTCAATTTTAAACGAAATATGATTAGATCTATAATAACATCTCTAATATGAATATAGGCCTGGCATGGCCGAGCGTGTTAAGGCGTGCGACTCGTAATGTGAGGGTCGCAGGTTCGCATCCCCCTCGCGCTAAACATGCTCGCCCTTTTAGTCGTGGGGGCGTTATAATGTGACGATCAATCCCACTATTCGTTGGTAAAAGAGTAGCCCAAGAGTTGGCGGTGGGTGGTGATGACTAGCTGCCTTCCCTCTAGTCTTACACTGCTAAATTAGGGACGGCTAGCACAGATAGCCCTCGAGTAGCTTTGTGCGAAAATTCCAAAACAAACAAACTAATATGAATATACTTAAGTTAAAGGTTAATATATAATTTGAGAAATGTTTAAATTTTTCTGTTATTTATTTCAAGTAGCTGTTTTATTGTGTAAAAGCACTATACTTAAATCATAACATTCATAAACCTATGCTATTAAATGTATTAATTGTCCATTGGCGATTTGTATCAGCACAAAAATGATGAATTGTAGTAAAATAACAAACATAACATTATAATTAGATAACCCCTTAGTGGCTCAGTGGTATATCTGCAGACTTACAACGCTAAAATCCGGGTTTCGATATCCGTGGTGAACACAGCACAGATTGCTCATTGTATAGCTTTGTGATTAACTCAAAAATTTAGAATTATTCTTTCATTACCTGCCCTCATTTTGTGGGTGTATATATATATATATTGTTTCTATGATAATTCGATTTTTACTGACTTTGATAAAATTTTTACTGGTTTTTTTTTAAATTAGTCTTTATTCAACTGAACCAAACGTAAGTTAACGCTGACTATTGTGTAATTTGTAATTTCTTTCTTTGGTAGGTGGAAAAAACTGCAAACAAGACCAAAGCAAAATAATTTTGATCTCGAAAAGGTTCGTCAGAATATATAGGTTGTGAATTATATAAAAGAAATTTAGTTAGAATCAGAAACGCATTGTGATTTGTTTTATACGTGCAAGATTTAAACGTCTTTCTAGTTATGAGAATTGTAATAAAAGGAATGACTGACCAAGTCACATGCTTTTGTCAGTTAATTGCACGTATCATTGTCATTAGCGATTGTAGGAAATCATTTATGTAAAGCATTAGCAAGTGTTATTAGTCATAACAAAATTATCTTTGTTCTGTGGTTTTAGCACAATTTATTTTTAGAATTATATATTTTACATCTTGAAACTGCTGCTCTCTGTTGTGGTGAAAACAAAAAGAAATGAATAAAAAAAAGAGTTGAAGCGAAGAACTGTCAGTTCAAACAACCAGAGATGATTTATTTTGAACTGTAACTTTTTCTGCTCTGTATATTGTACTGTATTAATAAAATTTCTTTAAATTTGAAATCCAATTTAAGACGAAGGTTAAGAACAAAGTTTATCATATATAAAAGTGTGTGAACCAATGTTTCTTATATATGTACATACATATGCTGACAAGACGACACTTCTAAAAATCCTAAATATTTAAAAAAGTACAATTTTAGAATTCAAGCTATAAGATATAATTAAAATTTTAAGTACAAGAATATGTAAAGGTAAAATCACTTTCTATATAATTTTAAAATATTTAACTTGAGTTCAACTGAAAATTTATGTTGAAAATGTAACACATTTATAAATATCTTATAAATGAATCTAACATAAATTATTTTGTCTCTTTTTGACTAATAAAGCAATACCTGCTGCCATTGCTATTCGTCGTATATACAAAATGGTGATTACTGGTGTATGTTTTTCTTCAGTAATAATGGTATTTTATCTTCATTTTGTAAGTCAATAATTTTCTTTCTTAAAAGGAGAGCTATTCTTAAATGAATAATTGGGACAATCTGGAGTCATAAGATATTGATTTTTTTAATGTTTAGTAGATTTTGACTGTTCTTTATTAGAATGCATACTTCATAAATATGGTTGCATTTTACACAAAAAGACTCTGTACGAGATCCTTCAAATATTGGTTTTGTATAGGAATCCTTGGAACTTTATTCTAAAAAGTCCTTATTTCTATAGGATCTTCAGTGTGTATGAAATCTTTATTTCGAAATGTCAACGAGCAATAGCTTAGGTTAGTAGACGCAATATGTTTCCTCATTTTTATTCCCAAATGTAAGGCTTCAATTCTCCTTGCTTTTTAAAAAAGTATTTTTCAAAGTTAATTATTTTTTTCCATAGATTCAGTTTAATAATTTAATACATTGGAGTATTTTGCATTTTTGGTGTATCTCATGGATGTCCAGTAAGTATAATCCGAAATTGAATACATATTAAAAATCTTAATTTTGTTTCAATTAAAGAAACTTCAAACAATTGTGAAAAATCTAAGTCCGTTTAAATTATTATGAATGGAAGTGACTCCTTGTTACGTATCTTTTTAATGTTTTATGTTTTTCGTAAACTAAACGCAACAGAAAAACAGCGATAACAGCTTGTATAATTTATTACACTAAACTATTAACAGATATAATATAAATTATATAATAACAGTGACAAATATTAAGTTACAACATTCGAAATTAATTACAAAACAAAATAATACTAGTTTCAAACTTCAAAATTAGTCACAATACAAAATGGTACTGGCCTGTATCTAATATAATGATCTAAAATGAAAGTCTCAAATTCCAGTCTAGGGTGTGAATTTGGTCTCACGAAGAAATTCCGAAGCTTAAATGAAGAAGTTCAGAAACAGTTCACAGTTCAATAAATTCGCCGACTCTCAGCACAAGCAGTAATTCAGATGAATTGTAGAGATTGACGAAATAAAATTACAGCTTCCGTAGATCTAACTTTAGTCACAAATCCAAGTTGAATAATCACAGCAAACACTTAATCTTTCTCAAATAACTGACTAATGTCTGACTCTCCTCTTTTCTTCGAATAATAACTGATGTCTGAATCTCTCTCTTTCTTCGAATTAAAACTGATGAAAAAAATCTCTTGCATCTTCGTCTGTTTATATATTGTAGGCCTAAACTCCTCGAAAGAACGCGAAAATTCTACAGGTCTCCAGAGCAATCCGCGCATGTCCGTTCTTGTACGAGACTACACGTCTAGACACGAAGTCACCAGCACTCATTTACAAACATATGATTGGTCTACTTAATTCAAGAAAATTCTAAATGTTACCCTAAATGAATAACAAAATATTAGTTTAAACTTCGAAACAATAATATAAATATGGAAAAATGAATAACAAAATATTAGTTTAAACTTCGAAACAATAATATAAATATGGAAAAATGAATAATAGAAATGAAAATTTAAACACAACACGACATGTTGTCGTTTACAAAATATTTACACATATACATAACACTCCTTTAACTTGTTTTAACAGCATACTAACATTTTCGTGTAATCGGCTTCTAAATTTAAGACAGCTAAGTTTGTCCATCCCAGTGTTCTGCTGAGAGTTCAAATGACAATTATTATTCCAATTTATGTACTTTTCTGCTTTACTAAATCAAGAGTATCATCGTTAGTAAGTTTTAGTCTTTGCGTTTTGGTTGATAATAGTTTTGAAACAATTTTATTTAATCTGTGTTTGAAAATATTATATTATGTCATTTCTCTGAAGGTTTTTCTTTGAGACATCAGAATTATGGTTATAATTTCTTTTCTAAAACAATATCACATTTAACGTAAATATGAACATTTAATTGATTATTCAACAAAAGAACTGTCATATTTCAAAATAATGTTTATAAAATTGTATTGATAATTATTATATGTAATTTATCTATACCTAGGCACTTATTTCTGTTTACGGGCTTAGTAACTTTGAGAATTTTTCTTGATATATTCTTTGAATTTACAACGCTAAAATCAGAAGTTCGATTCCTTTTGGTGTACACAGCTGATATCTTAATTTGGCTTTACAATAAGAAAACACACACACTAGATATATTCTTGTCTTCTTTTCCCTTAAGGTAAATATTTGAAGGATATTTTTCATTGAAAGTAGTACCTGTTCTCTTATTTCATAATATTTTAGTAAAGCAGTTAGTAACATGATGTAACAATTATTTCGTATCTTATATTATGGAATTATTGAAATCCATTTTAGTAATTTGTTTCTCTTGCAAAATGTATAGCTACTTGCTCACTCTGTTCGACACTATTTATTCTTGGAAGTACTTTTTTCTGTCATCAAGTTGTACACACTTATTTATATTGTTTTTTACTTTTAATATTGCCCCCAGTGACTCAGCGGTATGTCTTCGGACTTACACGCTAAAATCCGGGTTTCGATACCCGTGGTGGGCAGAGCATAGATAGACCATTGTGTAGCTTTGTGCTTAATTCAAAACAACAACAACTTTTAATATTTTACAAGACTTAGTTCCTTCTTTATTCAATTCCTTTAAGGTTGAATATAAGGCATTTACTTGATATAAGTTAAAGTTTTATGAAAGTATTTTGTTACTTTGAAAGTTTATCATCAATGTGTTATAGGTTTATTTGCTTTGTATGGGTTATAAAGTAATTTTGTTTAAAATTCAAGGGTTTAGTGTATCAATAATGATTTTCAATAGTCTCTACCGTATCTTCTAATAATTAGAGAGAGTGTACGAGATACGTATTTGGCTTAGATACATTGGACAATAAAGATTTGCAATATATTAATTTTTTCAGTAAATGTCTTAATATTTTTATTACTCATGCATGGATATAATCGTTATTGTGTTGAAATCTCCATACAGTACCTGTTTTTTATCATTTAAGAATAAACCTTTATCCACACGCGGTATTCATACTCTGAGTTAAACTGACTTCATAAAAATTACTTAATAACTTCCCTAATAATAGGTTAAGTGAAAAACGTATTACATAGTTTGATTTTTGAATGTAAATTAATTATATTTGAATTATTCCAAAGAAAGTGACTGGAAAAACAAAGTTAGATGGTGAGACAGAATGTTTAATTAAAAAAATAGACATATCCAAAAGGCAGATGTGAGATCACAGCAAGTATTACTTGCTCTAATTTACGTTCTAATACTTGATAAAGATCTGATCTTTACGTCAGATTGAGAGAATCAACCACTATGTTACTTTACAGAATAGTACAAACTTTTCCAGAATTCACTTGCTTTCATGTCACCCGATCGAATTGATTCTAAAAGTGTACATGAATGATTTTTAAAAGAAATAATTAGAACAAGACTTGCAACCATGGGTAAATTTAGAAATATTGGGCTGTCCAGAAATAAATGTCGTTTTTGAACTATGAAATTTGGAAAAGTATAAAGCAATGTTGTAGAACATGCTTTAATCAAAGTAAGAACTATTTTTTTCAACATACTTTTGCCAAGGTATAACGATAAAGTTTATGCCCCTGCTGTATAAATTAGTTTCTATGGTCAATGAACTCTATGAAAGCTTCTTTTGCAGCTGCCTAGTTTTGAAAGCGTTTTTTATTCAAAAAATTTGTCCATGTGTTTGAAAATTGAAAATCTGAGAATAAGAACATCTATTCCTAATTCGTTCAAGTTTTGGAGCGTCATCCTTGACAGGCCTCAAAACGCTGATTTTGTTGAACTTCAGCCAGTTCATGCGGAATCCACTTATCCAACTTTGTCGTATTTCCAATCGCACTCAGGTATTAGCAGTGCTTGACTTGTGCCTAGCTTTTCTGCAAGCTCATGTACTGCTGTGCGATTGTCTGTCTCAACTACTTCTCTTAATGTGTTTTCATCTAAGGATGGCTTCCTTCAAGACTTTCATCTCCATGTCAAAAGCTTTGAAACCAACACTGAACTGTACGTTCAATAACAGATCCAGGTTGGATGTGTGTTTGATGTTCCGTGTAGTTTCGGTAGCTTTTAGTCAAAGTTCGAAATCGTAGAGGAAAATTAGACAAAAGTCCTTCTTGTCCATCCTGCCTTAGAGTTTACCAAACTTTGTCTGAGTGTAGCTGAAACAGCAGACAGTTAAGATACATTGTAAGCAACGAACTTTGGATTAAACCAACCAATCAACAATAAGTTACTCAATATTCAGCTACTAAATGTTATCGTGAGAATTCCGATATTTATTTCTGGACAATCTATTTGTTATAAAGTAAACAAAACGTTGCTACAACTAGAGTAAAAGCAAACAACAATTTATCACTTATAACAACAAAAAGCATCAGAAAACTAGGATACAAATTGTATCACTTAAACACATTTAGTGAAACCGTGTCTGGCCAGAACTATCTGTAGGGGTTAATAAAAAAATCTAAATTTCAATGCAATTAATTTCAATAAATATCAAAGAAAGGATACAAATTTTATTTCGCAAAATGTTGTTGATTTAAACCACTTCTCACTATTGTCTCCCCCTGATACAGCGGTAAGTCTACGGCTTTACAATTCTAAAATTAGGGTTTTGATTCCCCTCGATGTACTCAGCATTGAGCCCGATGTGACTTTGCTGTAATAAAACACATACATACTTCTTAAAAACAAGAATTAGCAATAATTTTTCTAACTACATATTGTAAACTAATTCATTTCCATGATCAAGAAAGGCATTTACTGAGTGGTTAAGCCAGGAGGTTGTTTGTTTTGTGACTAATTAATACCGTAAACTTACATACTCTTTCACAACAGTAATATCAGTAATAGAAGGTGAATTACGGCTTTAATACAACCAACAATTCATAATTGAACTACACAACAGAAGATATAATAAATCAATTTAGAGATAACTGAGACATCATTAGATTGTTTTATGACGACTCAAAGTAATTCATCGTAACTCTCTTTTTCGAATATATAAGTAAAATATATTTGTTTTACAGAGCAGATTTTAATAAAACACTTTCAATTTTATAATATATCTAGGCACACAATACTTTCTCCGTTTTATAATATGACTTTCAGTAAACCTTTTTTTTTTACAAAATTTTTAAGATGACACTTTTAATCTATAATAAACCTTTGAGGGAGGATTCACCCAGAATTTGGTGTCGCTGCTTCTCCAGAACAGGATCTCAATGTCGACCATGTAATTTTTGTTGCTTGACAATTTGGCTAGGCTAAATCTTGTTCCGTGTATCTCAGACAACATAATTAAATTACTCATCATTTGTTTTGTGTCAACCTTAACTCCGATTCCACTGACATTATACAGTAACTGTTGTGCCTTCCCTCTACTAGAATATTTAAAACTATGATTTATTTATATCTTTAATAATTTGAACAATGAAAGACTTTTCAATTAGAAATTTTACTAAGTAGGAATAAAGTCTGTGTTGCTGACTACAACACACAATAATACGTACATAATCACTTACAATAACTGAGAGTAAAGAGCATTCCTTCCCTCAATAACTATTAATACTAGCAGCTAAAATATTACAATATTATACAATTATCTGTAAATTCGTCAACTTCTGACAGTTGACATCCCAGACAAAATCACAAACGCAATCTTTTGAAATAGCGTGATTCATTTTGTGTGTCAATCAAGAGCACAAGCCCTTTGCTATACATTTGGAAAGTGTATACACAATTTCTGCTCAAATTAGAGAAGTAGTGAAGGTGGTGCAAAGGGAACCTAGCTCCCAGAAAAATCTAGGTATATTGATCACATATTATATTTTCGACTTTTATATATAACGAGCTCTTTTTGCATTATTTAATGCAAATAAAATTTCTATAGGAGCTATTACATTCGATTTAATTTGTTTTTATGACCATTTTACTAAAAATTTAGATTAATTCAGCTTTTCAATTTATTGGCCCTTCTTAAAATTTGTGAGTGATAAACATGGTTATACAATCGACTCAAAGGCATGGCTTTGTGTGTAAAGGTATTTGTAGTTTCTTTTGTGAGTATCTGCCAATGTTCACAGAATTACACTTGAGTGCCTAAAATGTTCTTTCATCTTACACTTGTATCAAAAGTTTCAACAGTCACTTCTATATACTCTAGTTGTTAATGTTCTAGCCATCACATCTAATAAAATCAATTGCCCGAACTATATATAGTTAAGCGTGACCAGCAGCTAGTGGATCTGTGGGTCCATTGTTTGCATATCTTTTGTACAAAATATTAAGCTCAACAATTTGAGTTCGTGGGTTTGTTATAAAGGTGATATTAAAATCCCGTTACTTTATCAGACAAGGGTAGTCAAATAGTTGGCGGTAGGTGCTTTTGAATAGCTATTTTTCTTGTACTCCATCAGTCTATAAAGATTAACACACATAAAAGATGTGTAACTTTGTTCAGGTATTCAAAAATAAACAAAAACGCCAAAAGTGCTTCTTGTATTGTAAATAAGTATTTGTATTACAATATCATGTAAACATTATATAATAGACCATAACTCTATAGCTAAGAAACTAAAAAAAAGCCACTTATGTTTGGCTGTTGAACTATTAGTCAAACAAAATCCACACTTTTTAGTCATGTAACCAATTTGAATCGTTTTCTTCAGGTTGTTAAGGTCTACGTCTCCACTGAATATTGAAATGAAAAATTACTTATATACCAGTAGCTCCTCGACAGCTGAGTCCAGATCACACAATAGAGTTCTATTGCTGTTCTTTGGGCTACGAATCTCACTTACCTCTGTATTTTTTTGTTCAACCAGGACATCATATGTTCGTAAACAAGTAGCATGAAGCTTTAGCCTGTTAATGTGTTCCGTATGATTCCTCATGTCATACCAGTACTGTGATTTTCTTTTTATAAATTGAGTTACATAAAAACAAGATAAGGAATGAGTCCACTCGGAACAGATCTGTTCTGGGTTGCCACTCTGTATGAATGCATAATTGGTAGGATATTCAGAAGATTATATAAGGGTAAAAACATCTAAAATGGGTAATTTGAAGCAAATATATCGCAACATAGAGAAAAGTGAGAGTGACAATTTATTTAGACATATTATTTTGAAATTAAAACCTGGATAATGCAAAACCTTGAAGTACAAACAACGTTTTGAAATCAAGCTTATTTACATATATTAGTAGTAAAGTACCAACTTGTTTTATGGTCGCTAAATTACTGCACATGACTTCCTATTGTAAATCATGCAAAATTGTATCAGTGACCAATGACCTAACCTTTCTAAATGGTAATACCTTTAATTTTACACACATGATAACCAACAATTTTAAACAAAATCAATTTTCTACCTAGTATTTATAAATTATGTTGGGCCCGGCATGGCCAAGTGTGTTAAGGCGTGCGACTCGTAATCTGAGGGTCGCGAGTTCTCATCCCGGTGGCGACAAACAAACATGTTCGCCCTCCCAGCCCTGGGGGGCATTATAATGTGACGGTCGATCCCACTATTTGTTGGTAAAAGAGTAGACGGCTAGCAGAAATAGCCCTCGAGTAGCTTTGTGCGAAATTCCAAAAAACAAACATAAATTATGTTGAATAAATAACGATTTCTTTTCTGTGTGAATACTGTTTGAATAGAGTAACTGTTATGTAAATGTGTAAATATTTTGTAAACGACGGCATGTCGTGTTGTGTTTGGATTTTCATTTCTATTATCTATGTTTCCATATTTATATTATTGTTTCGAAGTTTAAACTAATAAAATATCTTGTTATTCATTTATGGTAACATTTAGAATTTTCTTGAATTAAGTAGACCAATCATATGTTTGTAAATGAAGTGCTGGCGACTTCGTGTCTAGACGTTTAGTCTCATGCAAGAACGGACATGCGCGGATTGCTCTGGAGATCTGTAGAAATTTCGCGGTTATTCGAGGGGTCTAGGCCTACAATATATAAACAGACGAAGATGCGAGAGAGTCATCAGTTTTTATTCGAAGAAAGGAAGAAGGAGTCAGACATTAGTTTTATTTCAAAAGAAGAGAGTCAGTTATTTGAGAAAGATTAAGTGTTTGCTGTGATTATTCAACTTGGATTTGTGACTGAAGTTAGATCTACGGAAGCTGTGATTTTATTTCGTCAATCTCTACGATTCATCTGAATTACTGCTTGTGCTGAGAGTCGGCGAATTTATTGAACTGTGAACTGTTTCTGAATTTCTTCATTTAAGCTTCGGAATTTCTTCGTGGGACCAAATTCGCACCCTAGACTGGAATTTGAGACTTTCATTTTAGATCATTATATTAGATACAGACCAGTACCATTTTGTATTGTGATTAATTTTGAAGTTTGAAACTAGTATTATTTTGTTTTGTAATTAATTTCGAATGTTATAACTTAATATCTGTCACTGTTATTATATAATTTATGTTATATCTGTTATATTTGTTAATAGTTTAGTGTAATAAATTATACAAGCTGTTATCTGTGTTTTCTGTTGCGTTTAGTCTACGAAGAACATAAAACATAAAAAATATGTAATAGTAACATTAACGATGTACTCAAAAAAAGGGAATTTATATAATTGATTCAAATACTTTGCCATTGTTTACAGTAGTCGCTAAACCTAACTAAACTTATGTGCTGTTTTCTAAAGATGGCTGATATGGGTATTAAAAACTTTAATTGAAATAAGTACAGTACAATGTTTCGATCTTCTTTACTTTGTTTATACTCAATTGTTAATGCTTACACCAGTCGTCTTTAGAATACAGTTCAACCTCAAGTAGAGTTCTTATCCATCATGAATAAAAGAAAACATGTTTAGCTTTTAAACAGGGTACTCCCGTTTCCCCCCACAGCAAAATCTCTGGCATCAGATCTGTAGGTCCCAGCCGCATCTGAAAGGGGCCGTTTACCGCGTTACCTAGAATAATCACCGTAAATTTTAAAGATCAATTCGCCAGCGTACTCACTCCTAGAGCCAAGGTCTGGCTTACCTCACTTTCGCTGCTCTCGTCCAGGTTTCCCGTCCTTCCTCTCACTTACAAATACCCCACTCCAGTGTCGAAATATTAAAAATAGAACAAAAATTCCACGGGCATTTCAATAATTTCTCACGAAAGGGGACGAAGAAGAACTACAAAGCTCCTGAACACCCCAGTTGGGGAGAGAACTCTTCTGATTTCTCTCTCTCTAAACTGAACCCCTACCACGTTAGTTTAGTTTAGTTTTAAACAGATACCAGATATTTTAACACAAAATCATTAGGAAGAGTAAAAATAAACTATAGAAATTATTAAGTTTGTGTTTTGTTTCCAAAACTACCAATATTTACATTAAATTTCTTTGTTCACTCCTCTTGGAACTTTTGCTATCTTGTACATTGGCATAACATAAATTACTCCTAAAAACACTGCTTACTCTTTAGTGTTGTAAATAGATTAGAGTTTCTTCTTTTAACATTTTTTAGCCTTGCTCTCTAGCTATTCTCAAAGCTGAAATTCCATTTAAGAAATTAGATCCGTTACTGCCACAGAGGTACTTGTAGCAATAATATTACTGACAAAGAAGAAATGTAATGTTTTCAAAGTAAACCCAAAATTCAAGCGCTTTCGAACGGTGGACTATTCTTATTCAGGAGAAGAAAGAAAAGAAGTGTAATGAAAAAAAGAACGTGAAATATATATTCTATACGGAAAATAATTTGTTAACAAATGCAAACCTAATATTTAGGATGGGTAGAAAGAAAAAGGTAAATACATTGATCACATGCAGAACTCTGGAGAACTGTGAAATTTTTTGTGTGAAATACACCAAATGAATGTTATATAATGTAAAAATATCCAGTATAAAAGATAAATATCTATGAGTAAAGAATCTAGTTAGAATTATAGTTTTCTTTAAAGTTTGTAATTTGATATGCAGATGAGTACCCAACACCTGAAGGGTACACATTGGTCCAGGGAGGGTTAAACGACTGTGCAAACAGTTTTTATTCTTAATTAGCCTCTTGATTTATGTGTATTTCTTCAGGAGTTTTCATTAATAATATTCACTGTTTATGTGATGCATCAGTGATGGGCTGCACTAAATTATTAATCAATAGATGAGTTTAAGCCTAGTTGATAAAGCATTTGGTAATTACAAGCCTGTATCAAACGCGCTTTTCATTTCACATGAAAGTAACGGGGCTATTTCTGGTAAAGAAAAACTTATAACTCTCTACCAGAGGTTTTCATGGTGTGGTCAAATATACATCAGTGATGTCAAGAAACTCACTTGTGGAGAAATATATATGCAAAAACGGCTCGTTGTTTGAAACGTTGTTCGCTCTTCTATGTAAAATATTTTCTCAACCCAAATGAGCCGTTTTTAGATATATAAAACCAAAATATATAGTTTGTATCAATTTCCAGTGCCTGAACATGAATTATCCTAGAAGAATTACTTTCATAAAGTACGATATAAACCTTGATAACCACCTGACCCTCAATTATGCAAAGAGCAAAGTATCTCCTGCCTCAGAGATTCGGGAACACCACAGAGCAGGCATATGGTTATGTTGTTTGTAAGAGTAGTAAAATCCATTGCTATATCTATGACTGCCCAAACAAAAGCTATAGTTTATAAAATTCTATATTTAACTTTTTTGTATTTGACAATTATGTTTTACCATGCATATTTTAGTTAGTGTATAGGGTGAATTTATTATTTTTTTCATTTGCTATTTATTGAGTTTCTGTATTATCATTCGCGGAGTTTATCCAGTAGTGGAAATCTTACTCATTTTGCAAGTAAAAATCACTGCTGATCCTGCAGTAGATTTTACTGTTTTACAGTGTGCAGGATATAGATTTTCAATGAATGAAAAGCTTTTACTACATGCCAAACTAGTTCATCTGTTTTATCATGTTTTTGTACTCTAATTTTGTAACCCAACTCATGAGCCCATCTTTTAGGTAAACAAACTTCTTAAGCCATTTCAGTGACGTGAACTTTTCTCGCAAATGTAGAGGCAGTAATTTCTGTAAAATATTACAGGTGTTTCCTTCTTTATGAAACACATGTCTTGAAGAGCTGTAACTTTGTTACTAGCATACATTCTGCTACATCTTACATTTTTCAACACTCTCTCTATTTCACTAGCACTAGTATCAGTATCCATGGTACATGGACTATCTTCTTTAAGACAAACTAACACTGAAATCTTAACTAAGGAATATTTTAGTGATCATAAACTGTTTGATGCAAACCTAAATAGTTGTGGAGCTCTTATATTATATTGACACTTCATCTCTACTCTAGGTTCTAATGGAGAATTTTCTCCCTCAACCATTGACACACGTTTACCACATTTTGGCATCAGCCACACATAAACTTTTATAATTAATAAGATATCTCTCTTGTTATATCCATTCCATAAATTGCTCAAAATAAGGTGCATTACACATGTCAAAGACATGAAATGTCATTTGATATGAAATCATAACAAAGGCAGAAGTCGGTTTTAGGTACATGTGGAAAATGGAAACCAGATTCAAAGAACGCAAAAAAGTCACATTCATACGTTTTCGAACACTGCAAACCAGATAAACACAATATAACAATAGAAAACACCCAACTACTAAATAAAGAAACAAACAAAGAACAGCAAAATTAAAGAAGCCTTAATTATACAACAACTTAAACCCAAAATAAACACCTTTATATCTATATTAATAAATATAATAAAACATCTAAGCACACCCTCTACATTCCTACACTCAATTACACAACAGCCTTCAAACATGTGGTCAGTTATCGGTTAATCACCTCTTTCTTTCTTTGTGAACCTGACGATAACCGAAGAAGGTGGAAACGTTGTTCACTCCTCTTCCTAGAGTTTTCTCTACTCATACCAGCCTTTTTTACATATATATTTTTTTCTACAAGTGGGTTTTCTCGTCATCATGGACAATTACTGAATTATGATGTGCGGAGCACAACGTAGTCTTTCTTTAATGTAGTGCAGATGAAACATATTTATTCCACACATATTTACAGTTTCTTCAACTGTATTCCAAATTTGCATTTGCACTCTGATTGGCAGTCGAACAGCCAAATGCTCTTGATTACAGATTAATGTATGGACTTATAACTATATGAGCATGTGCGGCCTACTTTCATGACAAAATTAATGTGCTTCTTGTGTCTGTTCTATCACGGACGCTACAAATGTAAATAGTGCACTAGACTGCATTTATAGAAAGTTTGAAGCACTGTTATTTTAATAATACCATCTACATGTGTACAGCACTATTCTTGAGCACAACTAATATGGCACTGTGTTTATTTTTTGGTAGAACTAAAATCCATTTGTTGCACAAGTGTTTTTGTTTTGGAATTTCCCACAAAGCCACTCGAGGTCTATCTGTGCTAGCCGTCCCTAATTTAGCAGTGTAAGACTAGAGGGAAGGCAGCTAGTCATCACCACCCACCGCCAGCTCTTGGGCTACTCTTTTACCAACGAAAAGTGGGATTGACGGTCTCTATATATCGCCCCCACGGTTGGGAGGGCGAGCGTGTTTGGTGCGACGGGGATTCAAACCCGCGACCCTGAGATTACAAGTCGAACGCTTTAACTCACCTGGCCATGCCGGGCCTGTCTTTAATTATGTGTGCGTTAACCCACGCCCGTTTCGCATTATATTTTAGACCTAAGAATTTTTCCGATGTTACACTTTGGAGGATTGTACCGTTCAAGCATTGTTTTGTGTGTGTTGATTTTTGAACATCACTTACTTATTACGCCCGGCATAGAAAAATGGTTAGAGAGCTCGAATCGTAATTTAAAAGATTGCATTACACCAAACATGTTCGCTCTTTCAGCCACGGGGCATTATAAAATGACAGTCAAACTCACTATTCGCTGATAAAATGTTTTGTTTGTTTTTTGGAATTTCGCACAAAGCTACTCGAGGGCTATCTGTGCTAGTCGTTCCTGATATAGCAGTGTAAGGCTAGAGGGAAGGCAGCTAGTCATCACCACCCACCGCCAACTCTTGGGCTACTCTTTTACCAACGAATAGTGGGATTGACCGTCACATTATAACGCCCCCACGGCTGGGAGGGTGAGCATCTTTGGCGCGACTCGGGCGCGAACCCGCGACCCTCAGATTACGAAGCGCACGCCTGAACGCGCTAGGCCATGCCGGGCCTCGCTGATAAAAAGAGTAGCCCAAAAGTTGGCAATGGGTGATGATGACTGGCTATCTTCCCTTTTGTCTTACACTGCTAAATTAGGGATGGCTAGTGCAGATAGTTTTCATGTAGCCTTGCGTGATATTAAAATACAAAAAAAGAACAATAACTCTTTATTCAATTTTTGGTTGGTGTTTTGGGCAGTATTTAACTATTCTATTTAATTGAAGTTGGAGATTTGTAGCTGCTATTCATAGAGCTGAAGTACTTTTCCAAATTACTGTATCATCAGCAAATTAAGGTTTTGCGATTTACGTCATTAAGGAACATGTTCACAAGTGACAAATCGAAGGACATTATTTATTCACTTCAAAGGATGCTGATAAGATCTTGTTTAAAATATTTTATTCAGTTTTTGCCATCATATTTAAGACAAGGTTTTGAGCTATTTTAAAGTTGAAGTGGTTGTTGTATGAAGGTTTGTTGAAATATTTTTTGACGTGTTAACATTAGGGAGTAGAAGGTCCACTAAGGGGGGCTTACTGTTTTCCAGGGGGCTATCAAAATAGTAAAAAATATGCACGTAATTCTTCAAATGAATACGAAACATTTAAGGAAATATTAACCACACTCTTACCTCACTATTATTTGTACGTGTTACCACACTAAAAATTACTGTGGGATGGAGAAGATCGCATAACATTTTTTTTTCTCAGGGCTTATGATGAGTCTTGGCAATCATGAGAAAAAAAAAAAGACATGGGTTATGTTTTTTTTAGGTTATTAATAATTTGAAATTAGTAAATGTAGGCCCCCCAATGACTCAGCGGTATGTCTGCGGACTTACACACTAAAAACCGGGTTTCGATACCCGTGGTGGGCAGAGCACAGATAGCCCATTGTGTAGCTTTGTGCTTAATTCAAAAACAAAAAAACAACAAATAAATGGAGATGACATTAAAAAGTAAATGGACAGATATTTTTCCACTTGAGGCCATAGACTTTTCCTAACACAATAGTCAAATATATTATTTTGTATTTTAATGCTACAACACTAAATGAATTTGAGGCATAGAAGGTAACTGTTTTTGTAGATTAAGTTTGGTTTGTCTGATTTGAATTTCGCTCAAAGCTACACGAGAGCTATCTACGCTAGCCGTCCCTAATTTAGCAGTGTAAGACTAGAGGAAAAGCAGCTAGTCATCATCACCCAGCGTCAAATCTTGGGCTACTCTTTTAGCAACGAATAGTGGGATGGACCGTCACATAATAACGTCTCCACGACTGAAAGGGCTAGCAAGTTTGGTGCGACGGGGATTCGAACCCGCGACCCTCAGATTACGAGTCGAACGCCTTCGCTCACCTGGCCATTTAGAAGAGGAAATAAATACTTTGTTTTGTTAATCCAGTTGTAAAGTAAATGAACCAGTCCGTGTGGATCTTTGATGAAAAAAGAAAAGAATGAGTTGAAACTATAAATGTAACCTTGTTAAACAATAGTATAACGAACTTTATTTGTGCCCATGTTTGACTTGTTTTGAATATATATATTTTTATAAAACAAGTGGAATGTGTGCTGTCTGTTTATTGTTGAAATTTATCGTCAATAAACATACGTTCTGTAAAGATTTCCAAGTATTTTGTACAGGCGTGAACAAAAGTTATAACATTTGTGGTATTAGAGTGTGTCATTTCTTCTCATTGCAACAGTTTAGATTCTTTTCTAAAGGCTTCGGGTGGTTCGGCATTAAAGTTGAAGGCTTATAACTTTGAATGGCCTGGCATGGCCAAGCGTGTTAAGGCGAGGCCGCGAGCGACTTGTAATCTTAGGGTCGCGGGTTTGCATCCCAGTCGCGCCAACATGCCCGCCCTTTCAGCCGTGGGGGCGTTAGAATGTGACGGTCAATCCCACTATTCGTTGGTAAAAGAGTTGGCGGTGGATGGTGATGACTAGCTGCCATCCCTCTAATCTTACACTGCTAAATTAGAGATGGCTAGCACAGATAGCTCTCGAGTAGCTTTGTGCGAAATTCAAAACAAACAAACAATTATAACTTTAAAAATAGGATTTTCGTACTAAGTTGACTATAAACAACCCATTATGTAGCTTGGCTCTCAGTAATCTTTTCTTAAATATAAAATAATTATGGCAAGTGAGAAGGTGAAAAACAATAACTGAACTAAATTTGTTTGTGATTTGGAGATTTAAGATGTGTAAAGTGTTGCGGCATAGTTAAGGTTCATTTACTGCGAGATTTGTTCACTATATTATATAAATTTTCAATACATGTAAATACTGGTTAACTTTAAAATTTTACTATGTATTTTACAGCAAGATTTCAGCAAAACTTGGATTGGACTGACCATACACTGATATTGGTAGGCATACTAGTATTACGACTACTAGTTCGAGTTGTAGCACGTTTTTTCTTTTTGTTAGAGTTAGGCTTAACGTAGAGTTCTTGAACCGTCGTTTATATAATTAAGTTATAGTAAATCCGTCTGTGACTTTTTTATGTGCAATTAGAAATTACTGTTATGTATACAAGATTAGTAAAGTGTATGGCTGAGTGTAAACTATATAAAAGTTACAACTGAAATTGTGTGTAAATAAAACATTCAAGAGCTATGACATATATAGAAAATATAAATATAAAATGCATTATTTAACAAGGAGACTTCATTATCAAGAAGCCACTACTTTATCTGTACTATTTAAATCTATACATAATACATACAGGAATATGTTAAATGTAAACTAGGATAATTCATGATGTTACGTTAAATAGCTATGAGGTTTACAAGAAATAAGAATGCAAGCTTTAATGAAATTTTGTGACTTGGGGAAAAATGAGAGAATCATAACACCAATACTTATGATACAGGTATGTATTAAGGTGTCATTGCTGTTCTAAAAAAATTATGGTGAATCAGTTTAAAAATTTGTAAGTGTGATACATTGGTAACTGTTTCATATTTCATGTGTATCAAGACTCAAAAAGTTAGTGTTTTGCTTGTTTCCACATGCAAAATGTTCTATTTTGTTGTAGCAATGTAAATATCGTGGCAGAGGAAATTAGTCTAAAATTAAACATTTTCTTCTTCCTATACCAAAAACACTCAAAACTATAAATGCTGCAATAATTCAGGCATGATGTAGTGAACAAGATATAATTGAAGGAACTGTCATTCATAAGGGACTTTAAGGTTTACTAAAATTAATGGTGGTTCCATTGTATCTACAATGGGCTTTTTAAACATTTAATTCTGCTACAGTCTTTTAATTCTTTTGTGATATATAATTTTGGTCTTGTGTTAATTTGTACCCACATTGGTGTATAACTAAAGGAAAAATTGCAAATATGTATTTCATATAGTAGAAATATTTTCATTTAATCAATTTTTATTTAGTTTTTTTTTTTGCAGTTCAGATGCAAAGAATCCGTAAATTTGTCTAATGCAGAAGAGAAGTTTATCTTTTTCTTTTTGTGACTTTTAAGATTGCTGAAGAATTTTACATGGCTGATGACATTCAAATTATTAGAAACCTCATGCATTATATTGCATGTATTATAATTAAAACCCATCTAACGTTTATTTGCCCAACTCTCTAAATGACCTTAATAATTTTGTATCTCAACAGCATTTTCTTTACATCTAGTAACACTAAAGACTTTAATGTCATCAACAAATTTAGTTAATTTATTGACCGTTTTTTTATCTATGTCACTTGTAATTTAAAAAGAGCAAAGATTCTAAGACTGATGAACCCTGAGGTATTCCACTTGTGACATTAATTCAGTATGAATGAACTCCATTTGTGACAACTCTCTTCTTACCTCCATCTCTCCACCCTTTTATCAAATTCGCTTACTTATCATCCAAACCTATGGAAATATTTTTTGTGCAAGCTGTTGATGTGACACTTTGTCAGATGCTTTCTGTAAAGCCAGATACATCAAATCTACACTTTTATCCTCACCTACATAAGCAATTTTTAAAGAAGGTCAAAAAATCTGTAAGGCAAGATTTTCACTCAAGGAAACCATCTTGACTATCCAATAAAATTTTAAACTTTGTTAAACGGCTTTACCAAGTATCTTTTAACAGACTTTAGAAAACTTTTTCCCACAACTGATGTTAAATTAATTGGTCGTTAATTACTGGGACAATTTGTATCACCTTTCTTAAAAATAGGAGTTACATGAGCTATCTTTCAGTCCTCTGGTACCATTATTCAAGCAGTGACAGTAAAAAATAGAAGCAAGTGGCTCACATACTCAGTCTTTTACTTTGTTTTAAGCCATTGGGAAAATATTATCTTGCCTAGGAGTTTTATCAATCTTTAAACTTACCAGTTTTTTTTTGATATACTACTGAAGAATATCTTTACTCTTAATAATAAGTTCTGATATACAATTTCAAACATAGTTTATTCTGATATACTAGGAAACAAAAGAGAGTGTTTCTTAGCTACCAACATATGTTATTATGTTCTGTGCTAAAGCATCTGTAATTATAGCACTAATCTTTCTATATTCCCTCCATCCAACAAATAACTTTTTCAGTATACTTAATGAGAGAGTCATGTTTGTTTCAAAAGGCTATTGGCTCAAATCTCTCAGAGATTGCTACCTTTTAAGGTATGTGAAAAAAAAATGTTTGGTAGTATATATGTTATAGGATAATGTATTTATGAAGATTTTAAAATTGCATTACAATCTGTTTTTATAACTAGCCTGCTGTAGCTGTTGGAAATGTAGGACAGCTAACTGTAGACTTGCTTCTCTCAACTTTGGAGGTAGAGCTGGTGGGTCGTCTCCATTCTCCAGCATTTCTCCCTCTAGTGGGACCAGATCCATTTCATGCAGAACCAAAAGGAATTGTCACTTCTTGTCAAGGTTTGTGGGCATCCTAGCTTCAAGAATATACAATTATAATAGAGGTTTTTTATTCAGGATGGTTGCTTATTATTCTGCAGTAATCTCATTTTGGTATAACTGACTTGTACTGAATCTTATTAATTACATTTGCAATGTGACAATTTGTAATTTGGCACAAAATTAATGTGAAGGTATTAGTTACATAAACAAATTTGGGAAATTTATACAAGTTATGATACTTGTACTAAGTTATATCATTAACATTTTTATAGACTTATTAAAAGTTTAAAATGATTGTAGAATTAAAAAAAATAACAACATTGTTTTAATTTTATACTAGAGGTTTGGCAAATTCCTAACTAATGTAATGAAATACAAGTAACTTTCTTTTGAAAGAAATAGTGGAGAATCTCTCTCTGTTGTAAGTCATAGATATGTGCTTTCACCATCACTTTTTTGTTTTATCATTTCTAGGAATTTAAACATTTCTCATTTACTCACTATAAGTATTATAAAAAGCAAGAATTTAATTAACTTCCATAATATGCAGAAGGTTTATTACTTATCTGTTATATTTTTGATAAACATGAATAACACATTAATTGTTATTCCTTAAGGTAACAGTAAACTGCTCTAGTGTATTTAGCACATTAGTTTTACTTTAAGCTATTATTACATATACTTAAAATTAATCGCTTATAATAGTTCCTTGTATAATATGACATTCTGTTGGTAGTTTAGATACATTGATTTTTATTATTACATTTTTGTCAACTTAATTACTGTTATAGCTTTTTTAATTAAAAACTTGTTTTCATTGAGCTCTGTAATTTTTAGAGGCTCATTGTGTTAATGCCAAATTTATTAAAAAACCAGGCACAAAACTAAGGTCTATACTATGTAAAAACTACACTGATAAACACACAACACCAACATAATTTATAAAATACAATGCAACATCTACTACGACTTCTATATTGGAGAAACAAGTAGAAAAATGGAAACCACATTTAAAGAACACAAAAAGTCACCTTCACACATTTTCGAACACTGCAATTCAAGTAAACAAAACATAACCATATAAAACACCTAAATTCTAAATAATGGAACAAACATAAACAGATGCAAAATTAAAGAAGCCTTACTTATACAACAACTCAACCCCAAAATAAACCAATAGAAAGGAATGCTTTTATACCTAATATTAATAAATATATCCAACATTTGAACATGCCCTCTACATTCCTTCACTCAATTATACCACCTTTAAACTTATGATCAGCTATGGGTCAGTAACTCTTTCTTTCTTTGTAAACCTGATGATGACCAAAGAAGGTTGAAACGTTGTTTGCTCCTCTACATAGAGTTTTCTCTACTCATACCAGCCTTTTTTACATATATAATTAACACTACACTTTACTTGATAATATTCTTCATTTTTTCTTTTTGCTCAATTTGGTTTTTGTTTTACGACTTTGATTTTCAACATAAGTTTCAAAGGGCAATAATTTATATTTTGGTACTGATAGCATAATATCATACAATACTTTAGGTCTTGTTTCTATTGTGGTTTATGGAGGCTCATTGTAGTCATTGTTCATCCTCTTGAATGCTGCCTAATGTTGTAGATTACCACATTCTTGACCATTTGTCAACTGCCTGCTATGATTTATAGCATGTGATGTCTATACCATTGTATTTTATTAAAAAATATAAATAGTGAGTAAAATAGTTTTCAATTTGAAAAGCATGTTTCTAAAATTACACCTTGAGGTAATCACTGTATGTGGTAAGAGGATTTCTTAGGGAAGGTTCTATATTTTCAGTTTACCTTCTCTGGGATCTGAACATTTACCTGTATGTTTGTTGTGTGTGGCAACACGTGAAGAGGAGGAGAGGTTCCTTATGGTTGAGAGGTCCAACCCATCAGATCACTTTGGTCTTGAATTCCTTCAAACAGGTGGCTGTGGAGTGGCCATCCAGAGTCAGTTGGCTGGTCATGTTGGACTAGGGTCAACTGAATACCAATAGTGGATGTCCTAAGCACTTGTTGTGGACATTGCTTGTGATGATGGTACTTGGGTATGGTGCTCGTGAATTCCTAGCATTGCTGCAGAGTTCTTGTTTGGCATTGTAGTGTATCCCCTTGTAAGGATGGTGAGGGTCAGTGATTACTGAATCTTTCTGTTTTCATTATGGATCTTCCAAATCCTCAAAAAAATATAATCATAAAAAAACAGCTATTTGGTAAATGATCGTGTGTTGAAGATAAATTTATACCTCATTTGCTCTTACTGTATTCTTTGTCAGACAAAGCTATAGGACAAATGTCTCTCTCAATCTTTTTTTTCTTTTATTAAGAAGGGATTAGAGGCTTGCTAGCTCTCCAAACTCAGTCAAGAAGCTATATCCTGGGGATATCTTGGTGAAAACATCTACCCCAACCCACCTCTTGAATTTGTAAGCCATTGTGGATATATTCATTGAGATTACTCCCCATACTATTTTCAATTCCTCATGAGCAGTTATTGTTGAGAGGGGTTTGAAGAACATTCCTCATGGCAAAAGACCATGATGCCTACAAGTGTGAACTGGACCTTACTATTGATCTTGTCTTAAGAGAGTGGAGGAGAAAGAGAAAGTGTTAAAAAACATTTAACAGCATCATTTATCTGGATGTTTGAAAGTTTTTTTTGTTTTTTTCCCAATTCCACACATACATATACTGCTTTACCATGTTTCACTACTACAGTGGGAGTTCAGACAGTGCTTTCTGTACTTTTATCAATATTTTTCTCACTTACTATTACCATTGTTTAGATGCCTGTTCTATAAATACTTCCTACATCCTCTTCCGCCACACTTATATTTCTCTCCCTGAATTTATCTTTCCTTCCTCAGGTTTTTTCACCATTTGGAAAGTTAACTGTACTTCTTTCCTAGTGACCTTCCTTCTGCTTCTTGTCTGTTGAACCATTCAGATCTAGATCAACTCCTGCGTATTGATGGGTTGTTTGATGTGCTTTATCACAGACCTCTTCCTTTTTGAGTCTCTCCCTTTGCCTGTCTATATCCTGCATCTCATTGTTCCTTTACTTGATCAGTCCATCAACTTTTCCTGTTGACATGTTTGTCTCAAATTGTGGGTGCTCTCGCACTATTTCACATTTCTTATAATTTAGTTTGTCGTCTTTTTCATTCTTTTTCACTGAACCTAGGACAAGCTTCTGCAGGTGGAAATGTGAACTCTGTTTACATATTCTTTTTATATATTTATATATATATTATATATATTCTTTTTAATAGTTTTTAAAGTGAAATAAAGCTTAATTAGTAAGTCTGATAAATTATAGCATGATTCTGTAATATTGGTTGAGTAACTTAGAATTTTGTATTTCAAAATGCTTGTATAAAACCTAAGACATTTTCTTTAACATCTTCATGTGTGAAATTTGGCAAGGATAACCATACAAGGTACAGCAAGTGGGTATAAATTTACTTACAATCATAAGTAGTAAAGATTGTTGTTTTCTACATTTGTTTATTTACTGTTCTATGTTTTAATAAAACTTAAAGCTTAAGAATTTATATGCAAGTTGTATTAATTTTTATACATATGTACTGTATTATAATCAAATGTGTGTATTTTAGAATCCACTAGAATAAAGCAAAGTGTTTATAAATGCAAGTATTATACTACTGGATATGGTAAGATGGGATGCATGTATGTCATGTTAGTCATACACAGTTGAGAAATCGATAAAATAATAAGTGTAAATAGATATGTAGTCTTATAAGATTTAAGCTGTTTAGATTAAACATTTATGGTTTCATGTTATAATTTGTAGCCATTCTAAAATGAAAAAAGCATAATTTAAAACTTGTTTCCTGATGGTTATGAAGTTAGTCATTGTGACCAAGCTCACACAAAGACAAGACAGAGAAAATAACAAAAAAAATGTGAAGTTTTTCTCTAAAAACAATATAATATTTATTTGAGTTTTATCAGTGAGATTATAAAGATTTTACTATTAAAATCAAAATTAATTTGCATGTTGTATAGATAACATTTGAAAAGAAAGTATGCATGATCAAATCTTTAATTAACGAAATTTAAAACTTAATTAAAACAATGATATTTTTGTATGAAAGTCTTATGTTTAATGATAATATACCAAATTTCATGTTGATATGCTTGCTGTATTGAAAGGTGTAAGAAGTATCAAACACGAGATGTTTGGTGTTGGTCCCTGTAACTGAACTTGTAGTGAATGGGTTAATGATTCTTAATATCTGTAGAATTGAGGTACTGGTTGGATATACAAGTTAAATTTAGTCCCATTTGTCATTTATTCACTAAAGGTGTGGCAGTACAGAAATATGATTCAAGTATTGTATACAGTGTTGAATACTACATGTTGTCTTCATTTCTTTTATCAAAAATATTACCTGCAAAGTTATGTAATGAATTAACAATAACAAATAAACAAATATTAATTTTTTTAAATTTTACTTCTATTCCCAACTGCCATTTAATTCAAACCTGAGAATTTGAAAGTGCACTGTGAGGTATGAAGTACTTCAGTGAGACAGTGTTTGTAATACAGGTAATAAGTTAAAAACAAGACTGTCAAAAGATTTTAACAAACCATTGGTAATCTTTTTGTACCTATATAGGTAGCATATGATGGCATCAATATAAAGATACATATTTTATCAAATACTTACGAGATATTCACCCCTAGTAATTACTGCTATAAACATGGAATTACACAGCCTAAAAATGAGAGTTGAATCATTCAAACTTGGAGTAAAAATCATTTTATGGCTAAGCACATTTGAATATCTGAAGTATAGAATATTACACTTCAAATGAAAAAGCCAGATGTCTGTTGGAGATACTTAAATATATATTAAATTTGAATAAATGTATATTAATCATTTTTAATGGTATGTTATAGCATATATGCATGTAATGAATGGTTTAAGTTCTTGTCATCAGAAGCTGCACATTCACTCAGATAAATCACAAGTATTATATGACACTATATTACATTTCATACATTTACATTTATTTATTATCCTTAGTACAGAAAATGAGTCATTAAAATATTTGTTAGGTTTTCCAGGTACTATATTATGCTTCTTGTAGATTGTATCAAGTTTTCTTTGCTTTTTTGTTATACTGTAAAATGGCTACAGCTGAGGAATGATAGTAAATGGTAGCGCTTAAAATAATTAACTACGTGAGTTTGTTTTCAAGCTGGTTCTATGATGTTATTTCCAAGACATAAGAGGTCACTTAATCTGAGGTATTCCAATTTCTTGATTGACTAGTGTTTTACAGTATATGAGCTGAAACAATTCAGATAAAAGAGTGACATTGGTTTAGTTAACATGCATTGAACTGAAAACTTTTGTTTTATGTTGCATTTTGGGAAGATTCCATTTATCAATATAATATACCATGTTGCACAGAAATTAATGTAATTTTGTTAATGAAGGACTGCTAGCAAATGATTGCTAATAACCAGAAAGCTTAATTACATCATTATCCCACATAATTTAGAACCTGTTTCAAATTTTTTGGGCTTTTATTGTTACAATAGGTGTTTTTTTATATTTCTACATCACTGAATCTTCTGTTTATTTTGTCAACAGTCTACCACTGCCTTGCACACAAACTTGTCATCATACAACAAAGAGCACCTATTGCAATGGTGAGTTTAAAACTTGAAATCTTGTAGATTTTTTCAGATATTTTACATACTTATACTAAGCTTGAAAATCTTAACTTTAGGAAAATATTTTATATGTAGTTTCTTCCCAATAAAACATTGTTTTTATGTCTATCACTTGTGCTTCTATATTTCTATTAGCTGAGTTAACTTAAACTTAGCAGTATTAACTACAGATATTGCCATTTTTAAAATTTAAAAATCAGTTTTAAGAATGCAGTTTTTAAAAGCTATTTATTAAGAAAGTACCTATTTATTGTAATTTTTTTAAAAACAACAACTAAACCTGAACTTTATTATCACAATTTATCCCTTGTTAAAGTTAAGTAGGATATGCTGCTACTCAGTGTATCACTGGGCACGTTAATCAGTTGAAATAGTAGTACAGTGCTCTAGACAATTTTATTTGATTACAGAGTCATAAACTGGAAAATTGGACCTTTCTTGTTATGCCAGCCTGTCATATCTTCCCCTTCAGAAACTGCCAGTAGTTCTCTTTGATTTTTAATACTATACTAATTATAACCAATATAAAACCTGCTTTAATTTATCAAATGACATTTCATTTCATTTTATGGTCGGTGACGTTTAATTCTCTCCACATGGGATCAGTCAATTTGACCAATCATATGACCTTTTTGTACAAGTGTGGTTTTTATAGATTTGATACTACTAACTTTTAATATAGTTGGCAGGCTTTCAGTAAATGTTATTAGTCTTACATTTAAAAAAAAGTGTATAGTTTGTAGAGAAGCAAAAAAGATTTGCCCTTCAATATATCAAGTATTTGTTTTGAATAGTCCATTTTCTCTGAAGTCTCCTAAAAACATTTCTAATGTTTTTTTAACACTTTATATTTTATCTCTTTATTTTTATACCCTCCAATTTTCTCTGTCACAATTTTTCTGGCTTTTTAGCTGGATGATAAAAGTCATTATAAATTTCTCTAAGCTAACTGTTGTGATTCTTGTGAAAGTTAAGAGTTGAATTGACTATTCTGTGTTCAGAACACAACATTATGACATGTTTCATTTGATTGATGAAAACCTTGATTTCTATTGGCTACAGCTAATGTTTAATTAAATGTAATAGAGAATATTAACAAATAATGAAACAGGATGACATGTAGGTGTGGCAACAGGGTTCTGAATTTTTATGTGATAGCTCTGCAATCAAACAAAATTGAAGGCTACAAAAATTGTTTGTCTGAGTAATGATGGTTCTATGGTGAGTAATTTATGTTTATCTTCATAGTTTCCAGACAGTGAGGGTGGGTAAAATAGATACAAGAAGAGACTTGGAGAAAATATGTAACATGACACATTGAATAAACTTTGTGGGTTTATTGAATATTACTTTATGAAATTAAAAACTTGTTATTTTAATTATGGTAGAAAAGAATGTAGGTTCAAGAAGACTTGATAGAAATGAAATTAAAAACCCTGTGACCCAAAGCTATGCTATACTAATTGGTATAACGATATAAAAAAAGTAGTTAAAATTTTGGATGCACGACACTGAAATCTTGTGTCATGTGCAGTAAACGATACCCAGAACGAGAAGGTTAACGTGATAGTAATTATAATCAATAGAAAGTCAAAGTTTTAATCTATAAAATTACATATTACATTATTTTTTGTAATAATGTATTTGTAATAATATTTTTTTTTATTCGTACGAGAAACATATCAATGAGCTTAGCTGAATTATCAGCTCTTATCACATAGTTTCATTGGGAAAAATGTTTGAAATTCATTTAGGAGATTTTAGAGATTATGCTAATGAAATAAAATATGATAATTTTTAAATGATGAAAATATTTTAAATCTTAACATAAAAATCGCTTTACATTTGGAGCAGTCAACTCTATGACTTAATATATTCACTGAGAAATGTTTAGTGAAAATGTTTCATTAATAATTATAATTTTTTTTCACAAGAAATTGAATGTGTGATGAAAACTTGAGAAAAATCCGTAAAACATATTAGAAGTTATAGTTTACAAGCTATACTGTAAAGATCAATTTGAGGTTATGAACATGGCTAATTCAACCGAGCCTGTAGCAAGAAATTTTTAAACTTTTTTATTATACTAACAGTATCCAAACAGGAAGATTGACATGATGTCACTCCTATTTGCTTTGTTGTGGCATTTATAATGTTTAACCTAAGTGCATGTAACTTGTTACATTTTAGTATATTATATATAGTTCCTGCTTGGATATTTCTTCCATAATTTGTTATTGTATTTGTGTCATATTTTACTTTGTGAATTAGTGAATTATCAGAAACTTTATCGAAATTCTGATTTTAAAAACAATAAAAGTGTTTTCTTTTATCTTACAGTTTCTGATTTTTTTTTTGCTTAAAATCAAGTAAATGTATCCAGTAGATTTTTTCAATAAAACTGTAAATATGTAAGTATTGTTCTAATAATGACACAACTAAATTTCTTGTCTGTTACTATATTTTATAAGCACTTGTGTACAAAGAAAGTTATTGAAAAATCTAAAAGAAATAAAATTCACTTATTTTGTGTTTAGAAAGTTCCATTTTGTACAAATACAGTTAGATTTATATAAATATTTTATTTTTATCATTTACATTTGTTAATTATCTTCACATATTGAATATTGAAACAGTCAAGGAGCTGTAAAATTGACATAAAACACCAATGATCAGTAAGAGCACAAGCTGGTTATAAACATAACTTTCACATGTAACCCAGGCTTACACTGATATAGGTGATATTTTGGTCAATCTCAGTTGCTTTGTGGGAAGTATCATTTTTACTTTTCAGTAACTAAGATGTTTATATGTGTGCTGCTTAAGTAATAATAAATTTAAATTATCATTACAAATAAAAATACCTTTTATGTTATTTGAGTAGTTTGTTGTTGCATAGCTTCTGTACTGTATTAACTAACCCTAAATATCCTTAACTTACTTATTCTTCTGTAAATAATAAAGAGAATATCCTGAATGAAAATTTAGTTAAAAACAAACAATAATAAAAATCTCAGGTTCATTGCTAATTTCAAAGTTTCATAAAATTTTGCATCAGTCTTTGTCCTCCACTACTAAAAACTCGACTTTTTGTTTTTTGTGAAACCATATCAATAAATACCTAAATGTTATTTACTTTATAGCAACAAAAAAACAAGAATGTTTTTTGTCTAATCATATTTAAGCCTTACATTTGTTTGTTTTCTAATGTAATACAGAAGAAGAAACTTTCAAAGAGCTTTCTAAAGGCTAATTATTATTTCTTTGCTTATTCTGAGGAAGGTCTGCCTTCTCAAAGTACTTAGTTGGCTTGTTTTGTGATTGATATGTATTTTTATTATTTTCTTAGTATAACCATTAATTTTAACATGTTTAATAATTATGGAGATTTTGTAAATTAATTGAAAATTAATAGTACACATTTCATAAGACTGAAATAATAGCAACAGCTATTGTTTTTTTCATTTCTTTCACTGATTTACTTATGTTTCTTTGTGTGTGTAGTGATTTCTTGTAGTGATTTATAATAAGTTGGGACATTTACATTTATTCTTTTGAGACAAGTCCTAAGGCAAGGGTCATATCAAAGATATTATTACCTCAGAAATCATTTCTAAAATTCTTTTGAGATATTAAAATAATTTCACATAATTTATACTAAACGGATAAGATAGGCCAGTACTGTAGTTGATGTGGTTGCAAAACTAATGTTATATATAGTTAAAAATGAAGTTGGATGTTTTATATATTTATAAAATTGAATATATTTTATGTTAATATGAGCAGAAGATTAATGTATTTCTGTTTTAGCCAGTGGTATATTACATCACAGATAAATAAACTTGCTACTCATCACAGTACAGAAGTTAGTATTTCTGTGTGAATGAAATAAGGTGTGATTAACCTGAATTTAATTTTGAATCCATTTGGACAATAGGTAGTACAACATTTGGCTTATTTTATACATTTGCATAGTATTTCATTTTAAGAGATGTATATAATAAATTATCAGAAGTTAAAAAAGGTTTTGTAAATTCACTTTAACAATTCCAAATTTTTAAAAATATATTTAGTATTTTGTACAATTGCAATGTATACTTTGCATATTATCGTAAATCCTCGTGTATAAGCTGCACTCGTGAACCTAAAATTTTGTTCAAAAGTTTAGGGTGCTGCTTATACACGCAGTCTAAAAATTATATCTGTAAACTTCTCACTACATCTGGGGCTAAGGTACCTTTTAGAATGTGCAAATGCTAAAAATAATTTATTCAACAATGACGCACGTGACTAGTTTAAATTAAATGTGTTAAATGAATGGAAAAACGTATATGGGGATGGATAGAATCAGTGTGACATGGCAGGTGCGGCTTATATACGCTGTATACCTGTAACCCAAAAAACAGCCTTTGGGATGCGGCCTATACATGGTGGCGGCTTATACACGAGGATTTACGGTATATTTAAATTTCTGAATTTGTGCAGACATCTGAAAAATAAAGATTTCTCTTCTTTTTTAGTTGTGAAACAGTTTATAATTCAAATGATATTCTATAAAAAAATAACTGTAATTAAGTGTGGTAAATATGTCTTTAGTATGATATATGAAATAATCTGTGGGATAGGGTTCATCTAGAACAGGGGGTAGATAAAATATGACCTGTAGGCCAAATCTAGACCATCTGACATTTCTGTCCTACCTGCCATAACACCTGGAAATTGTAGAAAGAACATAATGGAATTTTTATTCATTTGATGTTAAAGTAATTTAATTAATGTAGTAGCAATCTGTGACTCATGACAAGTTATCAAAATTCTGATAGTTATCTACTAGCAAACATTATCGCTCATTTTTGATATAGAATAAAAGGAAGTGTATAGAAATAAGATATTTTGGTAATACACTAAACATTATTACAAGTTATGGAAAAATTTTCAGAACCGAAGAAGAGAATTCAGGACGTCTCTCATACAGTGGATACAGGAGCATCATTTCAAACAAGTGATCCTTCTCTCCAGTTGTTTTGCACATTTTCGGACAGATAAAGATTTATTGCAGTAAGTGATATTTTGAAAGATAAAATTAATAGAAAACTAAAAAAATGTTTTTTTTATCATGTATTACATGTGCGAACATTTTATTTTTAGTTTGTACTACAAGTATACTTAAATGAAGACTTTTGTCAAAGCTCACATCTTCACAAGAAAAATTTTATGAAATTCTCCTAATTAAAAAGTATTTAGCACCACATGATATTAGCTTAACTCTTTTGCAACAAGTCACTGGTCAAAGGCCATGTCATCTCGTTTGTTGATTGGCATCTAAAATTTTATCAAACAAGTATTTTATCAGTTCATGTCAGTGACTTTGAAATCAAATTGTAGATTATAATTCGAACTTTAATATTATATATGAGTTAATTTCTTAATTTGAAAGTATTAAAATAACACATCCAAATAAAGATTTTAGTGATTCATATAATATGTGGAATGCAGCATTGTTTAAAATGGGATATTTGTTACGTCACAATACTAAATCTATAGTTTTGTACAAATTAGTAATTCAAATTACAAATATTATCAAACTGGAAAATAAAATAAGAACTTTCTATCCTTTTTATTTTGCTGATATATGGTTTATATGCTGAATCAAACACAGAGGTCCCATTCACCTCTACCCATTTTTGGAAATGGTCTCTTATACACACTTACTTCAGTATATAGCTTAAATAACCAATCTACAGCCTAGAATGTTTTCAGAGTGGCATTTTCAGCAATTTTAATCTTTGAAAAGCTATCACATTCTTTTGATCCAAGATTTCAATGAGGTAGGTTGTCTTCAGCCTGTTCAAACTTTCATATTTCTCATGAAAATCTAAATACATTTTAATTACTAAGCTTAATAAATTGTAGCAGAATTCTATGGTATGAATGCAGGTATTTGTGATTTTTTAGTTGTTCAACATTATATATAAAAACTGAAAAAAATAAATTTGTTTGATATCTTCCACGTGCAAAATTTTAAAAGACTTAGCAAACTGTGTCTGCAACAACTGAGTACAATATGTTCTAGTGAGAAGAGAAAATTGTTTACTTTGCTTCTTGATATATTGTTATATATTATAAGGAAAATAATTTATTTATAAAAAGTAATAAGTTATATATGATGCATAGTAATTAAAATGTGACTGTATATTACAAAATATTAGTCCACTAAAACTCAGTCATTACTGGGAAGGCTGAAGGTCAGTTTTATATTACAAGATACATAACATGAGTTCAGTGCAAGTCATGTAATGTTAATTAGGCATGGCTGGAAGGTCAACATGATCAAAAATAATAAATATTTATGTAAATATATAGCTTTATGAGACTTTAGCTAATTAGACTAAATGTTTGTATTTTCATGTCCTTTTTTGATCAAGTAGTGAAAAAAATTCAATTGTTGATCTTTAGAAATAATAACAAACAGTGTTCAACTTGCTTTTACTAATCAAAGCTGACTTGTATAGATTAATGCAATACAGTTTATAACATTTTTATTACGATCTTTTGCATTAATACAATTTTAAATATGCATTGAAATAGTAGTGTGATAACTTCTAACCAGAGCAAGTTATGTACTTAGAGTGAAACTAAAACAACTGGCAATCAGTACAGCTATTTAAATATACCTTCCTTGTACGTCTACTTATAAAAATCATAATACATTGTTTTATTAGCAGGGCACTGTTGATGTTATTGCTCTTTTCTACCATCATCCCAATATATCATAAGATTCATCCAGCTTAGGAGATTTAGTTAAGTTAAAATACATAGTAAGTTATCAATGCAAAACAGTCTATTAGGTTGTCCAAAAATAAATGTCATTTTTGAACTGCAAAGTTTGAAAAGTATAAACCTTGTTGTAAAACATCCTTTAATCAAAGTAAGCACCATTTGCTTCAACACACTTTTGCTAATGTGTAATGATGCTGTTTATGCCCCTGCTGTAGAAATCGAAGTTTCTATGGTCAGTGAACTCCCTGAAAGCTTCTTTTGCAGCTTCCTGGTTTTGAAGGTGTTTATTGTTCAAAAAGTTGTCAAAGTGCTCAAAAAAATAATAAATTTGTTGGAGAAAGGTCTGAGGAATAAGGTGGATGAGGCAGAATCTTGATTCCTAATTTGTTCAATTTTTGGAGCATCATCCTTGACAGGTTTCATAATGCTGATTTTTCTATCTTTAGCAAGCTCATGCAGAATCCAACTTTTTCATATTTTCAATCGCACTCAGATGAGTGGCAATGATTGATTTGCTTGTGCCTCGCTTTTCTACAAGCTCACGTACTGTTGTGTAAGGGTCTGTCTCAATTGCTTCCCTTACTGTGTTTCTATCTAAGGATGGTTCTTTCTACAATGTTTATGGTCTTCAAGACTCATCTCCATGTCAAAACTTTTCAAAACAACACTGAACTGTATGTTCAGTGACAGATCCATGGTCAAATGCCTGGTTGATGTTCCATGTAGTTTCTGTAGCTTTTTGTCCAAGTTTGAAATTGTGGAGGAAAATCAGATGAAAGTCCTCCTTGTCCATGCTGCCTTGGGGGTTGCAAAACTTAATCTGAGTAGAGTTGAAACAGCAAACAATTAAGACACCTCGTAAAAGACAAACGTTGACTTCAACCAACCAACCTACAATAAGTTACTCAATATTCAGCTTCTAAGTGTCATTGTGAGCATTCTCACATTTATTTCTGGACAACCTAATGTATGATAAAAGTGTAATAATAAACGAGATTGTAAAAAAATGACTTATACTGCCAATGAAAATAATGATAAAAAATATAGTATGACTTAAGTGGGGAAAACAGAAATGTTGGTTGTCAACTTAAACTACTGTCATTGTATTATTGGTATAATTTCTCTTAATGAGGTTTGTAATATATGAAAATTTTGATTTGAAAAATGCAGATTGGCATCTTGTGGACTAAAATTATTTCCCATTGGAATATACTGTAAATGTTAGAATATATGCTGGCCAAAATGTACAAGTTTATCATAAAGTAAAAAATATGGCCTGCAATAATTCATATAATGTGAAACATGGTGATTTTAAATGTGGTACCTTACCTTGCTTCTTTTGTTCAGTGCTACTCTCCATACGTGCAAATTTATCCACTTGTCACTTGCCTCGAAGTTTCCACTTCAATGTAGTTCTAATGCATCTTGACATGCAAATTAGCATGTGCCAACCCTCCACCAATAAGTACATGACAAGCTTTCTTGATACAGGTTACTTCTCCTATATTGTATCTAGAGGGATGCACTGAATGAGAGAAGCTGTAATTTGAGAGGAGGTAAGTGCCCATTGTAATTTTATATGCAGGAAGATATTATTCTTTTTAATGGTATTATAAAAGTTTCTTTTTTTTTTATGTGCAAAAATGGCTCGTTTTGGTTGAGAAAATATTTCAAATAGAAGAGCGAACAATGTGATAACTGCCACGACTTCTATATTGGAGAAACAAGTAGAAAAATGGAAACCAGATTCAAAGAACATAAAAAGTCACCTTCACACGTTTTCGAACACTGCAAGTCAAATGGACACAACATAATCATAGAAAACACTAAAATACTAAATAAAGAAACAAACATAAACAAACGCAAAATTAAAGAAGCCTTACTTATACAACAACTTAAACCCCAAATAAACCAATATAAAGGAACGCCATTATACCTATATTAATATTATAGATAAAATTATATATTCAAACATCTAATCCCGCCCTCTACATTACGACACTCAGTTACACAACCCCTTCCAAACATGTGGTCAGCTTCTGGTCAGTTACCTCTTTCTTTGTGAACCTGACGATGACCGAAGGAGGTCGAAACGTTGTTCGCTCTTCTATTTGAAATATTTTCTCAACCCAAACGAGCCGTTTTTGCATATAAAATTCTCAACAAGTGGGTTTCTCGACATCACTGATAAAAGTTTCTGTGTTTACTGGTACAGAGTGCTAATTTAACAATTGTTGGTGAAAGGCTTTATCAGTTTGTCAGTGGAAAGACTGGTTTAAAAGTTACTGTGATCAAATGTTTCTATTGCTATAGCTTCAAATTCTTTTAATACTCTCTTTACTTATATTTACTGAAATAACTGATGATAACAGATTGGTTAACACTTTTTTTCTCTTTGATACTGCTGCATTGTATTTTTTAGTGTGATGTATTTCAGGATATTATAAGATTTGAAAAAATTCTTAGTTAACGTAATTTTAGAGCTGGAAACAACCCTATTATTTATCAAAAGTGCTTTATGTACTTTGGAATCCAAAGTAATGTAAATACAACATTGTTTGTAATGAAATGTGCACCAAACTATGATAAGTGTGCGATGTTTTTATTTGTGATACTTTTTATATTGGTTTGAACATGGTTATAAACCTTTTTACTTGAAGATCTTAATGTTTCCAGATTAAACCCTGAATATGCACATAAAGTTACAAGAAACATTTTTACAAATAAAAATAACATTGTTAGCTGCACTATCTTTGGAAGAGGTAACTTATTTGCAATGTAAATAGTAGAAATGGTCGATAACCTTTCTCTTAATCATGGCATGTTCATTGTTTTTAATAGTTAATTATTTTAAGCATATTTATACTGTTATTGAATGTCTTGAAGGTTATTATTGCTATGTGCTGAGTTCCTAATTAAGATTACTGAAATAATTGTGTTGGTAATAACATTATCATATGTAGTTATGGGTTTATCTTGTTATTATATCCTTTGTAATATGGATCATTGATTTATAGACATTTTTTTATGTTTAATAATAATTTTATATGCATTCACTATCTATCTCAAATAATTACTTCCTTAATCATATTTAGGATTCCATTAAAATTTCTGTGCACTCCTGATTTAACTGATTCTGTGGGCTCCTACCTACATAGAAGTCTTGGATGGAGATCATTGGAAAGAAGAGACCCTTTTACTTACAGTGAAGATTCAGCTGGTGTTCTTCACATGCCTGGATCTGGAATTACAAGAAGTTTGTTTGAAGAATGGTGTGTATGAAGAGCTTATAATAGGCTGAGAGAAATTAGATTTGTTAATAGAATTATTTTTATCTGTACTCTAGCAAATGACTTGTGTGTGTGTAATTTCAAATAACTAATGCGATAAATAACTGCTGACACACCTTTGACAAACAAATGAACTCAATGTGGACATCCATGTTCAACCCTCGAAACCTTTATTTTCATCCTATTTTTTTTCTACAATATTTGTTTAAAATGGGTAAAAATATTTTATAACCTATAACTTTAAAGGTAAATATATAATTGTAATCAAGAATATTGCTACATAGTCTTTGGTACTGTATTCTGGATGTTACCATAACTATCCAATACAGGTTTTTTGAAATATAATGAATTTGTGGAATTTTGATCTGAAGAAATAATTCAGACTTCATTGTCAGATTTTATGTCATATAAAATCTAAAGGGGAAAAATTAAAGTGTTGACCTATTGTGACACAGAAGAGTAATGAACATATTTTTGAATATTTCCTTTTGAAATTGAAACTTAAGTTGTATTAAAAGTTGAATTATTAACTGTTTTGATGTCAATCTTATTGACAAGAACTAATAATGAAGTTTAATAAAATTTAGATGTAATCCTTTAGAAAGGTCATGACATGCACACTTTCATTCATCTGTGTACATAGCATTAAAAATTACTTCTAGTATTGTTAATGATAACTACATCCACAGGGAAAAGCTTTGTAGCAAGTTTCTAAATGTAACAATTGCCTTTGTTAGTGTTGCTTGCAACAAAATAAGTTAATGATACATCACATTAAGTTAAAAGAAATTCTAATTCAGATTAACAGAAATGTAAAATAAAATAGCAAATATAAATTTCATTTGTTTGTTTTTTTCATATTCTCCTATTTTTGTCTGTAATCAACAGAAATATTAGACCTGTTGGTTTCAAATGCTACTCCAGGTTTATTCACATTTTAAATTGAAAGATAAGATAGTTTTATATAACAAAGTTGATATTACATTTTCCTTAATGGTGAAATAACTAAATCAGCAACATAATTAAACCTAGTGTACTAAATCATTAAGTATTAGAATTCAGGGGGAGAGAGGCAGAATTTAAATTGATTCTGTTTCCCTCAAAATAGTACAAAATGCTTTATAAATTTAGACACAAATGGCATAGATATACCAGTTTGTCATTAAGTTAAGCATTCTTTAATTTTATTTCAGTATGCTAATAAATATAATTTATTAATGTAATTAAACTGAGTTTTGATGTTAAAAAATAATTGAAAAGGAAGCATAATCCAGAATATTTCTACAGATAAGTAGGCTACATACATACTTATTGACATTTAATTCATGAAATGATAAATTATTACTGTTAAAGATACATTACTTTTTAAGTTTAAAGTGATAGTTGTGATACAGGTGTTTTATATAGCACAAGTGTTAAATTTAGTTATTTGTAGAAGCAATAGTTTTATTGCAGATCTCTTTATGTATTGTGTAGTTCAAGTTACAAACTAGTGATTGTTATTATTACATTATTCTACTAGAACCTCCTTTGTTTCTTTCAGTTTTAATCTCATGTTATCGCGTCAGAAAGTAAGGTATTGTGTACATACCAGCTTGTGTGTCTAAGAGAGAAATAGTGCTATAGTGAAGATTTTTCAGGGTATATGGATCACATGACACCGAAAAATGTTGTTTATGTATTTTTTTTAAAGATTTTCTTTGAAACAAAGTAATGAAAACATATTGGGAGTAGATCTGACACTTAATTGGTTATTTTTTTTGCTCATTTTGTAATACTTAAAAACTGAAATAAAACCACTTGCTCATTTGATGAATATCAAGTTTTAACCGGTAGCTGTCTCACTTGTATCCTACTTTTTCCCTTAGCAGTTTTATTTATAACAATGTAAACATATGCCACAGCTTTTCCCATGCTGTGACAGTGTCAGTCTGTCGATAACAATTTCAGTTCTGTCTCTTGAATGAGGTTTTCATAACTCATGATCTGGATAGCATTGCTTGTAGTAAGCATAAACAGATGAGCAGGAACATTTCTCAACATGTCTCTCTTCTCAGGCAATTGCTTTTGTAAAATCATTTTTTATAGTTTTGTGAATTTACATCACACTTCTCCTCCATACAAATAATTACTCAACAGTTGAAGCATTTTAAAATGCTACAAAATGCCTCAGTTGCTCATTTGTTGCAGTTGGAGCCACAAACTTCTATTCATTTCTAGTCCTGGTTCTTATTTAATTGTACCAGTTTTCTTTCCAGGAGTTTCTCTTTTGTTGTTTTATTAAACAGTAGTGGTTATTTTGCCATCAATACTTGTGACTAACCAGAGGGTTCTGGGCAAGGAGGAGCTGACCTTTGTTTTATTGTTATTTCTTGGTGGTCTTTTACAGCAGTTCCATAAGTTCTTCGGATTTTATCAGTGACTTGTCTTACTATTTCTTTCTCAACCTTCTGTGTCACTGATATTCTTTTTTCCCATGACTTGATTGTGCTACCAGCTTGCATCTGTCTGAGATGGTACAAGATTTTTTTTCTCTGTGGGACATTCCACCTTTTCCATCATCATTTTCATGCTTTTATTCCAAGCTGTCTGTTGCCTGTGTGCCAATCCTGAGATTTGTGGCCTGAAATAGGATTGTCCTGCCTCTTTCTAATTTTCAACCTGTCCTAATTTTACCTTGGAACTGTTTTACACCCTTAGGTGGACCTTTACTCCAAGTTTATTGATGACAAAGAGAAAAGTCATGAATGATTATTTGTATGTCCTGATATTTAGTTACTTGCTGCTCTTTCTTCAGCTTCTCTGTTTCACAAACTGCCCTTTGGACTTTAATCCTGCATGTTTTTTGGCTATTATAAGTATTTATTTGTCATTTATATGCTTAAGGTAGCACTTTCCTCTTTTTTTGGTTAGTTGGTTACTGTTTGCTTGTTCCAAACATGAATCTGTGTTACCCTTATCAGCTGCTCCTGGAGGTGGCTGTAATGATTTGTTATTCAAGTAGGAAAAATTATTACTGCAACCTATACAGGGCGTCCCAGAAGTCGCGCACCATATAAATTTTTATGTTAATACATATGAATAACAATTTTATTGATAATAATCATAACAGATGCTCAAACTGTTCACCCTCTGCTTTGATACATTCATCAATTCTCTTTATAAAACTGTCTTTTACTTTGTTGAGGGTTACAGTGCTAATCCTTTGACATTATTATATGTACGCATGGTGCGCGACTTCTGGGACACCCTGTATATTATCTTGTGCTTTTGGATGTTTTTCATTCTCTACACACATTTCAGTTGGTCCCACTCTTCTACTCTTGAACTTTGGTAGACTTTCTCTTTGATTACTGATGGTGAAACTCTGTTGCTTTTGAGGATGTGATTTTCCATGGTGATCCTTACTCCCTTAGGTCAGGCTCATATGCAAGCTCTTTTGTAGGCTTTTTCTGACTAGTAGAATTTCATATGGGTCTCACTCTTCCTTTTATCTTGTCATAAATCAGCATTGGTGGTTAGATGCAACTCGCTTGTCATTGGGTGTCTTGCTTTCCTCCTCCACATTCAGTTTTCCACATTTCAGGGACACATCTCTTTGAGGATTGGTAGGGGGTGTGGATTGATCCAAATGGAAGATTTGGGGTTTATGGTCTGCAGCTGAGAAGTCTCATGCTATCAACATCCCAGAGCTTTTTGCTGTAGTTCATATTTTGGCTAATTTTTTTTTACTTGGCCAGAAATAACATGGTTATGATCCATTTCAGCTTTTTTTTCAATTGTTACTTATCTTAATCATAAGAGTGGCATCTATTTTTTATCTTTTGTATTTATAAGTTATATCTTATTTTTGGGCCCATGCTAAATATTTCTATCATTGTGTGTTATGTTCTGGGTGCTTGTTATGGATTGGATTCCTGTACAGACAACATTTATTTGATGGAATGGTCTCTCAGTCCTTTTGTTTTCCAGTGGCTGTGACTAAGTGGGATACTCCTCAATTTGAGGCTTTTGCAATATCCCTCAATCACACATTGTCTTGGATTTGGTTCCTGTTTTTTTCTTCTTGATTGGACCTACAGATTTGTCTATCCTCACATTCTTCTTCAGGTGATTTCACTGATCTGTGATACTACATGTGCAAAGTTTTTCTGGTGTTTTTTTCCTGATTGTCTCAGCTGTGGTTTCTGTGACTTCACCAGCTACAACTTTCATTTTCACTATCTTTTCCTCTGTCTCCATCCAGTTTTGCCACCCTCAGTCACTAGTGTTTCAGGCAACTCTTCCCGTCTTTACATGTGGTTTTGGCCTGGCATAGCCAGGTGGTAAGGATGCTTAACTCACAATCTGATGGTCACAGGTTCAAATCCCTGCCACATTAAACATCCTCACCCTTTCAGCCATGGGGGCTTCATAATGTGATTATCAGTTTAACTATTTGTTGGTAAAAGAGTAGCCAGTAGTTGGCAGTGATGCCTAGCTGTCTTCCCTTTAGTCTTACACAACTAAATTAGAGAAACCTGGCACAGATAGCCTTCGTATAGCTTTGTTTTGTGAATTCTGTGCTTTTTCTTCTATCTGTTTCATGCCTCTGTCTTTAGGCAAATTGGGATTAACTTCTATGTTCTGTATGTGTTCTCTGTTATATTGTGTGCATGGCTTCTCTCTGTGATGTCTGTTACTGCTATTTCATCCTTGGCAACTGTCCTCTGTTTGTTTTCTTTCTACTCCCTCCTTAACCATTTGGATTTAACTCATAATTTTATTAGTTTCTTCCTCCTGAAATTTGTTTCTGAGTATCTTGTCACCCAATCTAACACCTTTGCATTCATCTTTCAGCTTTATCATCCTTTAGAGCTACTTCTTCAGTTGGGTATGTGGGACTACCCACAATATGTTTGTCTCTTGCTGTTTTTATTAGATCCCTGTTTTCTTCCACTTCAGGTTACTGTTTTTCTCCAAAGGCCATTTTAGAATATCAGATTTCATTGAGACTTTGACTGAGAAAGTCTTATTTTTTCCTTTCAGAGGTCCTTTTCTCTTTTATTACTGTTCATTGTTTGGATCCTGCCCTGTGGCAAGTGGTGCCTGACTATATGTGTTTCAATTGTGCAAATCTCTATTGTCAACTTGCATATATTAATACAAAGCATAACAGAAATGGTTAGCTATTCTTTTCCACTTTACCCATGTATGTCATGGGGGTATAGTCATGGAAGGGCAAATTTCTAAAGCATTTGTATCATGAGAATAAACCTACAAGCAATCTTGTGGAATACTCCATCTTTACAGTGTGTTGAATAATTTTATATGATCTGCTTTCAAAAATAGGGTTTCAGAGTCACCCATTGCACTGTCTCAGGTTTTGTGAGTTTTCCTTCAGACTTCTTTGTGCTTTCTTTCCCCTTTTCTTCTGATAGAGTTTGAGAATCTTTACCACATTCCAGTTTTAAGCTTCTGTGGTGGTGGTATGTGAAGGCATCATATTGAATGGAGTAATGAAATACAAACAGATAAACAGCAATGATTATAACATATTTGGTTCAGTTAAAAACAGCATGGAGGTATTCTGCTGGTGTAAATGATGTGTTATCCTCCAGTATGAAACATCAAAACAAATGGGAGAGAGAAATAAAAATTGCAGTTCACTCCTCCTGTTAGGATTGCTCATTCAATCCTCTTGTGAATGTCAGTTCACAGTGGCCAGGTTTTGGATTTAGAGTAGAACTGATCAAGATGAGTCTTCACACATGTATTTCTACTTCATCAGTGTTGTGGTTCTTGATGGAGGTAATTGTGGATTTTTATGGTTTTTTACATTCTGCTGTGCTTCAATGTTTCATATTCAAAGGCAAAGGATTTTAATTCACTTGGAGTTGTTCCAGTCAGTTTCACTTTTGAAGGAGATGATGTAAATTATGTAGACATGTTTTGAGTACCAGATGTCAGGCTTCCAGATCAAACTGTCAAGTTATCGTATTAATGTGTGCCCTATTCGTGAGTTAGGGGCTACTAAATTTTCTCCAGTACCATGAACTTGAGGGTAAGATAGTATGATCTTTTCTATCTCAGTCAGATGGCTGGGTTTTGGATTGTAGTTGACTTGTCACTGATATAATCTTCTTTCTTACACTCATATGGATTTTGATTCCCAGTAGCTAGGCTTTAGATTGTAGTTGACTTACTGACAGTATAATCCTCATTCTACTCATGCATAGATGTAATTGTCTTAACATGTATAGTCTATCTCTCCCAATCTACTGTAATCTCAGGGTTATATCCTTCTTCATTTTACCCACTTTTATAATTTCTGAGGTTGAATTTCATAAATATTCATGGTTCAGATCATTTTATGGCTCTAGTTCTCTCTGCTTTTCACCCATGTGTGCAAAATTTTTCCATGATTGGTGAAGAGTATACTTGGTTCAAAAGTGATGCAGTTTCCATCAACAGGTCTTTAGAATCTGATTATCTCATTTTAAGGAGTGTCCTTTGGACACTTTCATAGGATGTTTGTTTTTTCCGTTGCACTGGTCCTCCCACTTATTCAGTGTGGGATTTTAGTTAGTTATGTGAAAATTATATTACATCACTAATGTACTGATGAGAAGTTATACTTTTTCTATGCTGAAAATGTATTTTTGATTGGTATTTACCACTACTCTCACTCCTTTCCACCTTTTCTCTCTATTGAAAACCAGTACTTCCATCTGACAATACTCAATGATAGTTTGTTAAAATTTAATAGTGGGAAAATTGTACCTCATAAGAGCATGTCACACTGTTATTCTCTTATTGTTGAAGAGTTGAGACAATGATTTGCATGAGATATGCATTGGAATCAGTTGATTCCAATGGAATGGAGGTAGAAGGCTTATGGCATGCATAAAAGTTTCTTTGAGTGTAGAGGGTACCACTGAACAAGAATAACTACTTCTATGAGAGTGATTATTAAAAAAACACTTAATAACAACGTTTGAAAGTTTTAGTTAAATCTTTTAAAACATCATTGGTTTGAATTTTAAGGACATTGTATACTAAATACTTTTTACTAGTTAAAAAAATTAATAAATTGGTTTGCTGCAATTTATTAAATGTTTAATTTTTCAATTATAAGATTAACATGAAATAATGCATAAATTTAACAAGCTTTAATATTTTACCTATGTAACTGCTAAATTGTTAAATAGGGCAGTGGAAGTCTGTGCATATGGAAAGATGCTAATTTACATCCGTGAAATATATTTTTATTAATAGAACCTTTTTTTTTTTAACTCTACATGATACACAATGAGTTTGTGTATCAAATACTGACATATATTTTGTTTCTATTCAGTGATAGGCCTGGAATGTCATGGTGGCTAGTGTGCTTGATTCATAATATGTAGGTAATCCTGTCACCAAAAATGCTCTCCATTTTAGTCGTATGGTGTCATAATGTTATCATCAATCCCCTATTTGCTGGGGAGGAATAGTGAGAGCTGACAGTTGGTGGTGTTTATTAGCTGCCTTTCCCCTAATTTAGTGCTTCAAAATTAGGATGACTGGTGCATGTTTCCCTGAAATAGCTTTTTTTATAATTTAACAAACAAAGTCCTTGGTATATGTATTCATTAAGTTTTAATTACTCTGATTAATAAAACAAATAAGGTTATAAATGTATCTATAAGCCACTTACTGTTGTGACTATTATTTTCAAAAATGAACTTGTGTGTATATATATATATATATATATATATTAAAACAAATTTTTAAGCCTTAAACAAAACACATTAACATGAAACAAAATACACTGCATATTTTTAAAAAGGATTCTAGGGTACATGCTAAAACGTGGGATTATATAATCTATCCGTGGTTTTGGAGGTGACTACAGAAGTAGATTCCACATTGTGGTGGGGATACACTGTCTATCAGTCCTAACCTCCAATATGCTCGTCTCACATAAGAAATTTAGAAATTAGGAGAGTGAGATTTGGGTGCCTAAGCCCACAACGTCCCACATCTATATCATCCTCATTGTGTGCAGACAGTTGTGGAAAAGTGACTGCTCTCCGAAGTTAAAATGAGAAAAAGATGAAAAATAAAAAAGAAATTGGGTACTATCATTTGTCACATGTCAAGGAAAGCTCAAAATGGGCTTTGGATACCTATAGTAGGTATCCCAAACTTTTAAAGACTATTGCATTTCAGCAGTCCTGTGCACATGCTGGCAAGTCTGACTTCAAAGCCAGAAGGAATCTTGGATTAAATACACTTCCAACATTTCTTTTATCACCAGTTCCAAAGTCATATGGGACAAGATACAAAAGGTTAGTGGACAGTATACTTCTGTCCCCTTTTTGATCTTCATCTCTGATGGCCAAGAAGTTGCTGATGGCCAGAGCATCATCAGTACTCTCGACAAAAGCTTCTATCATACATTTAGCACTTCTGCTGCATCCCCACCTTCTTAGCAATCAAGACACAAGCAGATAATTGCCTCTTCTTTTGAGCTGATCATCTCTATTACTATAATCACCCCTTCGTGCTGGTGAAACTCAAGTTTGTTCTTTATTGGTTTGACAGTACCTCAGTCAGACCAGATGATATTGATTGCGAAATGTTGCACCATCTCTCTCCTGCCTCTCTTGCAATTCTTCTGGTTGATTTTAACTGGATCTGGCAAGAGAATGTTTTACCTGCTGCTTGGCACCATCCTATTGCACTTCCTTTTCCTAAGCATGGGAAGATTCCCAAGATTCTTTTGAACTACTGTTTAATTGCTTTGATGAGCTGTTTCTGTAAGATCTTGAAGAGGATGGGTAATGCTTGTCTTGTTTTTTGTTTGGTTCCTCCAATCAAACAACCTTTTCTCACCCACTTGTAGGTTCCAGTGAGAGTGCTTCACCATGAACCACCTGACCTGACTTGACTTGAAACATTAATCAGGGAAGCCTTTCTCAAGTGGCAGCACCTTATTTCTGTATTTTTTTACCTTGAGAAAGCTTATGATACAACATGTAGATATGGCATCTTGTAAGACCTCCACTCATATTGGTTACATGGCTATTTATCCATTTTCATTAAACATTTTTTAATAAACTGATGATTCCAAGTTCACGTGGGTTTGACACTTTCTTGTTCTTTACCACAGGAACTTGAAGTCCTTCATGGCTATGTCTTGAATGGTATACTTTTCATTGTAAAGATTAATGTCATCAGTGGACAAGTTCCCCCTATAGTTGTAAATGGTCTGCATGTCAATGACTTCCACGTTTCATGTTAGCTGTCGAGCATAAGGTTTATTAAACAGCAGCTACAGACTGACTTCTTCGATCACTTACTGCAAAGGACCACAGCAAACAGTTTTACCTTTTCTTGTTTCAAAACTGTTTGCATATGCCCTTGTTGCCAACAAGGTATCCATCCAGATCCTGAGATCTGTCTTGGAGAAGTTTTGTTTCCTGTGGTCCCTGAGACAATGTTCTTGAAGCTTATCTTTTACTGTAAGGTGATCTTTATTCCATACATCAAGCAACTACATATCAAGTGTACAAGGTCACTGAATATTTTCTGTGTCCTCTCTTCCACCTCTTGAGGAGCAGGTCATCGTTTTTTGCTGTAAACCTGTTGTGCCTCTATTTGATCAAAACTGGACTGTGTGTGTTTAGTTTATGGCTCTGTTAGGATTTCGATCTTGAACATGTTGGACTCTGTTTGCCATCAGGGGCCTTCTGTACTTCTCCAGGCCAGAGTTTGTACACTGAGTCTCAAGAACCTCCTCTGTAACTTTGCTGTTTGTAACTGTCTTTATTCTATGCTTTAAAACTTCAATCTTTATCACACCATGCCACCTGGATTGTGTTTTCCTTTCTCAGTGGGCCATGCTTTTTCAGAATAGGCCATCTGCCATTGTTCCTTTTGACCTTTGTATCTAGATGCAGTTGGATAAATTGTGTCTGTCCTTGTATAACATAGCTGCATTGTCTCATATACCATTTCTCTTGCCTTGGATTACATAGAAGCTATGCAGTACACAAACTGTATATTGGCTATCGTTGGGACACTGGAATCACTTCACATTAGTTCTTCTCCTGTTTTTGTTGATAGTCAAAACCAATTAACTCATTTCTCTGTGTCATCTACTTCTATCCAATTTTTCTGGTCATGTCAATATTCCCAGGAGCAAGCTCGTTGCAGCTAAGTCTGTCTATCTTTCGTATTATCACCATCATGTCTGTCCCATATATGGACTATAGTCCTATATTCAGATCAAACCTTCTGTTGCTCTTTGGTTGTCTTGTTCCTGTAAGGATTGAAAGGAGGAAGTTGTTCTGGCTAGGTTATGCATTAATCTCAGTTTCTTTTATCTGGTCCTATTGCACCAATGTGTGGTCTGTCATTTTACTGTCATGTTATCATTAGCGAATGATGGCACCATTTTAAACATATGTGGACATTACATAAGAGAGAAATATTCTTGCATCATTATCTGTGACTGTCTAGCTTATGTCTGAATCTGCTTGCATATTCTAAAGTAAGCAATCTGACAGAAACAATCAAGTAAATCATGAAGTTTTACTGGAAGAAATATTTTTCCCAAATAAGAACTTTAACTTATTTAAATTAAAAACTGGGAAAATGTAAATTGCCTTAAATTCACTTAAGACCAATGAATATTTCATAAATGCTGCAAATATATAGTTGATGATCAAGTTTATTGGGTACAAAACAGGTAGAGTGTTTAGTCTGTTGCAACAAGCAACAGAAGAGAAAGAAACCAACTACAGTTTGAATTGAAAGTCAAGAACAAAATCTGTACACTATGAGCAGCAGTTGATTAAAGCTAGTGCAAATCAGGAAGAAGGAATTAATGAAAATAAACAACTAAGTGTGAGTGAAATTAGTGGAAATGATGACTCAAAATCATATTAATTGAGAGTTAGGGTGGTGATTCAGTGTGTTGTTGATAGTAACTGTTAGCAGTATAAATCATTTATGTTTACTACAGCTGTTAAAAAGTGTAGTTAATCCAAAGCAGAATATTCTAGAAAAGAAAGCAACAAATCCCACTATTATAATTAATTTTGCAGAGCCATGTAATTTTATGTAAAGCAAATGTCTGTAATAAAGAACTTACCAGTAATAAATAGTTGTATAACATTGACATTGTTTATAATATGTACTAGCAATATTTTTGGATTTTGATCAATTAAATAGTAAACAACAAATACAAATTTGTAAGTAAATAATTTTGGAATTTTTATTGAAGATTAATTTATCTAACAAGATATTTGAAATGAAAAACATAAGAATGAGAATAAAACTAATTATCAATCTTCATTTGAAAGGTGAAGAGAAAATAAATGCTTTGATTGAGGTTCCAGTGAACATTGTTTTATTATATCCATTATGTATGTTTTGATAAAATTGTCGTTCTGCCTCACTCACTGAAAGAAACACATACACTTGGTACATTTTTTTCAGTATGCTGACCTGTGACATTTTTCTGCACAACATTGGTCAGTAATTTGCATAATCATTCTTAATAAAGTTAATTTTTCTGCTTTATTTTTAACAGTACATTTACCATTAATTCAAATGGTAGACTATACATTCCTTAAAAGTAAAATAATCAGTTTTTCCAATTTAGTGTATTTTATATTTGTCTTTTGTAAATTGGAAGGTTCTTTTGCACACAGTATGGGCTAGCAGGCTCATGTTTGAATCTTTAGCTGCTTTAACAGCTATATTTCTGTCAGTTACAACATTTTTCAGGGTAGCAAGGTAACATATAAAAATAACACTAAGAGATGTTGTGTTAACTTATTAAAATAAACTTGTGTTAAAGTTTTGTACATCTTTAGTTTTTCCCTTGTTATAAAGCTCAACAAAGAAAGTACGTTTGGTGGTTCTCTTATTATATTGCTCAGAAGGAGACAATGTTCCTGATGCATTTACCATGGCAGACCAGCTAAACAGCTGGCTTCAACTGGTAAGTTTTATTCTTTTCTAAATAGATGCTTTACAATAACAACAGCAACAAATTGACAAAATTATTTATTGCACTTCCATAGACTGGTTTTCAGAATGACAAAAACAAAAAAATTGCATCCTGAGACAAATCTCCTCTGTTTTTAAGAATGAAATAGTCATAACATAAAACTTAATATCAAAGCAGATTTTTAAATTTATAACATTAAATAACAAGAATTACAAAAACACCAACAACAAATGTATTATTTATTAGTACAATGCATTTCATACGTATTATTTTTTTATATTTTGTTCATGATAACCAATCATATTTCTAAAAATAAAACTAGGAACTTGTTATACTGCTTTTCAATTCTTTCTTGTCAATAACTGATTTCTTCACATGAAATATTTTTTACAGATATTTGCATTCCTGCAGAGAGAACTATTATAATAATTATTTTGATGACAAAATACAGGAAAACTTTAATAATTTTAATACATTTGAAGAAAAAGCAGTTCAAAATATACTTCAATTTTTTTTCTCCAAATATATATTTATTTTAAGAATATTTTCATTTCTTAAAGTGTGAAATTCTTAACAATTTGAGGAAGCTCATTTCTGTGTTATAGACTGAATTTAATCTGCTAGGCTTTCAGTAAAACATCAGCATAAACAGAAGTTTGTCAGTCCTGTAATAAGTGAATAGAAAATATTATACGTAGTGACATGGTCTTTCGTAGATCTGCAACAAGTATGGCATAGTAACATGACAGTCTGTGAATTTGAGAGTCCCATAGTTACAAAATAGCACTCCACAATTTGTGTGTCTAAGTCCATTTTAAGGACATTTGTCAATTTTCATTATTCAGTCAGAGTTTCCTAAGAGTTAGCAATGGATGTCATTAACTACCTGCCTTCCTTCTAGTCCAGTGGTTCTTGAATTCTTTTTTCTTTCATGAACCACATGAATCAAGGTGGGTTTGGCAGTCTGCAAGGTAGTGTAATTTAATGAAATAAACACATATAAGTCACTATTATATGACCCACAGATTTAGTTTTATATTTTTTAAAGTAACATTGTAGGCCTGTTTATGAGAGAAGTTCTATGATGTTAGATGTAATGTTCATCAGTGTTAAAAACTATTGAAAATACCATATTGCAAATGCTATCAGAAAATGAATTGTTTTGTCTGAGATATATTTTGTAAATTCTGATTTTAAAATTTGATCGGAAGAAAACTCTGCCAAGTGGTTTTCTTCTTTCATTAATAAACCAGCAGGCAATTCATAATTTTACAATGTGTGGAAACTCTGAAGTAAAGAATACATTTTTCCAATTTTATTCATGGTCTATATAATGTATAATTTTAGACTTGCTCACTTAATTCATAGATAATGTTCCTGTTTATATATATATATATATATATATATATATTAATTTTTAATGACTCAAGTTTCAGCCATATTTCCTGAACTACAATATTCCTATAAATATGAAACATTTTTACGGCTACCTGGAGAGAGATCACAAACCACTAGTGGTTTGCAAGCAACAGCTTGGGAATCTCTTCTCTAGCCTGTCAGCTTAAAATTATTGACAGCTCACACAGACAAACCCCTGGTGTAATTTGTACAAATATCAAAAACAAACAGTGATAAATTCAGTAGGTGTAAAATATTGTGTAATTGGGAACAGTAGTACAATAACAACATATTTATTCCATTATCTTTTTGCCATCCCCTAACCCTATGGGTGGTCTGTTTGATCCAGTTTGCAGTCTCAATGTGTCTGCATTTTTCTTGATATTTTCTTGTTTTCTTCATTCTGTGTATCATATTCTATCTTCAAATTGTTTGCTCATCCCTTTAACAAAATGATGGCCCATGTTTAATATATTTGTATCATGATAGCCTTCATCCAACATCTTCACAGCCTGAGGTTGTTATTTTTTTTACTTGAAAAAGTGGCTTATATTGGCCTATTCTTTGGTGGTATTCTCTGCTTACACCTACCTTCTATTGAAGGAGGCTACTCTGTTATGGTAGCTGTACAAAATATCAAAATCCTTTCTTATACCACTCAATATTTGATATTTCTGGACATTTTCTGCATCTCTTGTCTCAGCTGAGTTCATTTTTTCTTTGAACTTCTTCTGCATTAGATATTCTTTTGCTTTTGTGATCTCTGTCTTCTCTAAAGTCCCTCATTCACCCTAAAGGACTCATAACTTTTTCTTCAGTGGTCTTTGCAGATTCAAAGAATTGTTTCAAAGGTTCTGTTGCAATATTTTGTGAACTTGTCCTCTGCTCTCATGGTGACTTGACTCTGCCCATGCTACTTTTTGTGTTGCCTTATCAACTTCCAAACCAGGTCTTTTTCATTACTGAGATGCATCTCTGGATGATGACATGACTTATGACATTTGGATATAAGGTAGGTGTTCACTTCATATCGATGTACTTTAACTCCTTGTGGCTTGCTGGGCATGCTTTCGTTTCTGCCCTTTCTGGTAGAGCAGTAGGCCACAATCTTCTCCAACATATTTATGGTTGTTTCTTACTTCTACTGTTAAATGGGCACTCATTGTAGAACTTTTGCTTTTTGGCATTGTGCCCATTCTTCTGGAGTCATTCACATTGGATTTATCTTGTTTGTCACATGTCTAAAGCTATATACCTTGCAGAGGACCACCTCTATAATTTGGACTGTTATTGACCCACAGAATACTCCTTCATCTCCAGGTTTTTTTGCTATTGGATGATATATCCCTCTCAGATACGTTTTGTCAACATTTTTGACTCCACTCTTTCAATCTACTCTACCTTGTCCTTTGACTGTCTGTTGAAGTTCTCAGCTAAAGTTATTCTCATCTTTTTCTGTATGCTTACCATTCTCTTATAGTTCTTCTTTTGGTACTTGAATTATAATGCAACACTCTTATTTGAATTGTACAGTCTCACATGTTTGTTTCTATCATTTCTAATTTCTTCTTATACTCCTCCTCCTTGCCTGACTACTGCTATTGTCTGGGTTCTTTATTTGGTGTTTTACACACACACACACACACATGCAAGTGCTTTCTTTCATCCGTTGACTTATTGCTCTTTGTACTATATTTTTTCTCGTCTTATTTTCTTTGTTGTCATCATCATTCAGTTGTTAACACTACTGTGTGAAAGTGATAGGACAAAGTCGAAATTTCATTTCAGGCTACTTTTAAAGAACAGTGGAAGGTAAATCACAGGTGAAACAACAAAATTTTCATTTTCATATTTAATACAACAGAAACTTGTGAGTCCACCTTTCACCTTAATAACTGTAATCAGTGTTTCAGGTATTGCTGCAATATATTTAAACAAAGTATTCTTTGGAATTTTACTCCATATTTCTCATTACCCTCCCATAAATTTTCTCTAGAAGTATCTGTTGATTTGTCAAGTGTTTGATCTATCAAATTCCAGATCTGCTCAACTGGGTTGAGATCTTGGCTCTATAGAGACATCTGCATCATTTGAATTACTCCAACAGCTTTTTTATTAGTATAGTAATTCTAGCATAGGTTGGATTAGTGTTTGGGGTCATTAGCTTCTTGGTAGGAGCTGTGTATTGAGGTATCTTTCACATTTTTTTCTACCAGAGTACAAACCCACACTTTAAACCAAATATTTCGAACTTGGACTTACCTGTCCATAACACCCTTTTCCAATCATCAACAGTCCAGTTTTTGTATTTTTTGATAACTTTCAGTTTCTTGACAATATATGGAGATTGAAGTAAAAGTTTTATTTTTAACTGCTACACAACCAAATATTCCATTGTCATTTAATGTTTTTGATATACCATAGATCTGGACTCCTTTGTGTCATTTGGGTACATGGTCTTTTAACTTACACCTGAGATTAGTGGCAGTCTTCCTTCTGTTTCAAAGGCTGCATAAATGACAATACCTAACATTGTAATATCTATTAATTTTTTGTTCTGTTTCTTTTTTTTCTATTTTTAAATTTCTGTCTCACAATACAGGGTGTACTTGACAGTATTTGGAGAGCATTATAAGTCTGCAGCAATTTGTCAGAGGGTCCAACCAACATTATGTGAAGCTTTTATGTGAACTCTTTGCTCTTCTGACAATTCTCAACTTTTTGGGCTGTGGTACCAAAACTGTTAAACTTTTTTTAATTTTTTTAAATCAAGGTTTATTTGAGGAGTGCTATTAAATTGATTTATTGTAGCATATAATACCATGTGCTAGCTTCTTTCTATATAGTGACGATTTTGCATGTAATAC